>CM065591.1:272838066-274055226 GCA_033119425.1 Bufotes viridis
ACAGCTCTGTACATATAATTACAAAAAGGTTATAGGGGTCAAAACATGGTGACAAAAAAGTAAAACTGATTTTTTTCCCACTTTTGAATATTTTTTTCACTATCAAAACGCAAGAAAACCTATACATATAGGGTATCGCCGGATTCGTACTGACTTGTAGAGTAAAAGTAATCGGTCAGTTTTATCGAACGTCGGAATTTAAAAACCCGCAAAACGGTGGTGGAATTGCTTTTCTTTTGCAATTTTACCCCATTTGGATTTTTTTTCCCGCTTCCCACTACATCATATGCAATATTAAATGGTGTTGTTGGAAAGTACAATTTGTCCCGCAAAAAACAAGCCCTCATATAGCTATGTGAACCGAAAAATAAATAAGTTATGGCTCTGGGAAGGCAGGGAGCGCAAAACGAAAATGCAAATAAAAAAAACCTCCGGTCCCTAAGGGGTTAATGACATGCAATTACAAAAGAAATCAGATGCAGGTGCTGGTTTGAAAACTGTACAATATTTTTTTTGTGGGTTAACCTCTTTAAAGGGGTTGTATCACTTCAGTAAGTAGCATTTACCATGTAGAGAAAGTTATTACAAGCCGCTTACTAATGTATTGTTATTTACCATATTGCTTCCTTTGCTGGCTGGATTAATTTTTCTTCACATTATACATTGCTTATATCCAGGGGTTATAACCACCCTGCAATCCAGCAGCAGAGGCCATGTTTGTTCACTATAGGCAAAAGCGCCGGCATATTTGCACTCCCGTGGTCTCGGCCACCAGAGAGGCTGACACTTTTTCCTATAGCTTGCAAGCACCAGGGTGGTGCCTGCACTTGCTGGCACCACTCTGCCACTTTTTACTGTTTAGTGTATATGTTGGGAACATTTCCGGGCTTGCGCGCTGGATGTGCACTGCAAAGGTGGGCGAATGTCCGTCCTTTTTGGCTAAGGCTATTTGATTTACATTCACTTACACAGTTTGAGTCTACTATACATTTCTCCTCTTCCGCTGGTTATCCTGCTTTGAACATAATTGATTACCGTGTCTTCTAAAATATCTGTTTAGCATAGTCCTCTTCTGACTCACCCTCTGCACTGACTTCACGTTTCTTTATCATTCTTTCCATTTATGGTTTGTCTTACTCTCTTCCTCTTCCTCTCCCTCTCCCTCTCCCTTCTGTCTAGATTTGCTTTTTACAGCAGTATCCATTAGAGTTGTTTCGGTACCAAAATTTTGATTCTGTATCGATATGATAAAAAAAGTATTGCGATACTCGATACCATTCGATACCACGTAAAAAAAAAGGAAAACAAAAAAAAGGCGCGTGCATTCCTCATTTTATGGAACGTCCGGCCAATAATACAACAGTCCGATCCTATTTTTTGGGGGGACAAGGCGACTAAAATAAAATGGCGAATTGTGCAGTTTTTCTTTTTTTTTTTTTTTACTTTTATGGGCGTTCACCGTTTAAAATAGGATTTTTAAATAGTTTGGACTTGAGACGTAGCGATATGTAATATTTTATTTATTGTTTATATATTTTATATGTAAAATTGGGAAAGGGGGTGATTTATACTTAATATTTTAGTGTACTTTTTTTTTTACAGTTTATTTATTAACTATTTCCCCCTTAGGGGCTAGAACCTGGGATCTTTTCATCCTATTCACCCTAATAGAGCTCTATCAGGGTGAATAGGACTCACCTCTCCCTGCTGCTCTGTGCATAGTACACACAGCAGCAGGGAGCTGACTATGGCAGCCAGGACTTCAGTAGCGTCCTGGTTGCCATGGTAACTGATCGGAGCCCCAGCATTACACTGCTGGGTCTCCAATCACTGCCACCAATGAGGAGGAGGTGAGGGGACCCTGTGGCCACTGCCACCAATGCTTTTAATACTGGGGGGAGGGAGGAATGGGGGACGCACTGGCCAGCAATGTATTTAATAATGGGGAAAGGGGGGGGGGGGACATTGGCAAATGTCTTTAATACTGGGGAGGGGGGGGGGGGCGCACTGGCCACCAATGAGGAGTGACTTTTACTATACCGATGCAGGCAGAAGAAGCTCATTGCCGGCACCTGCCTGTGACCGGGCGCTGCGATCCGCGACAGTTAACCCCTCAGGTGCGGCACTGTGGCCAGTGACCCCGCCGCCTCCGCCCCTCTCGCTCTATTGGTGGAAGCAGCACAGGGGGAGGGAGAGACTGCCTCCTTCTCCCTGTGCTGCCGAGGAGAACATGGCTGCGCTGAGAGCGGCGCAGCCATGTTCTCTGATACTGGGCTGTGCAGTAGTGCAGCCCAGTATCGATTAAAATACTAATCCTGGTATCGAGCTCGATACCAGAGAAAAGTATCGATTGGGTATCGAAACTTCGATACCCAAAACAACCCTAGTATCCATTCATTCCATGGCTCTAACCATTTTAGAAAGATGACCTTTCTTTCTCTAGAGATTTCATTTTACAAAAATTTGAACCAATTTTTTGAAGTTAAACTGCCCTATGTTTTAAAGGCCTTGTGAAGAAAAAAAAGTGAAAACATTTTTAAAAATATAACTATTGAAATCACCCCCTTTCCCCATATAATAAATATGATTAGCATTGTTGTGTCCCAAAACCATATACCATTGAAATATAAAAATATTTATTCTGTACGAACGACGTAGCTAACAAAAAAAAATCAAAATGGATGATTCACCATCATATTGTTGCCTTACCACCAAAAAAAAAGAATAAAAAGTGATCAAAAAGTCATACACACTCCAAAATGGTATCAATAAAAAGTAGAGATCTCCCTGCATAAAATAAGCTCTTACACAGCTTCGTAGACGTGAATTTTAAAAAAAGTTATGGCGGGCAGAAAAAGTTAGTGTAACTTCCATTTTACTTCCAAAAATGAAATTCCTAACATATGTGATGCTGAAGGGAAGATATTCATGAAGCTTTATTTTTCAGTTTATTTTACCTTTCTGATGTTTGTATTCAGCCCTTAGCAACCCTATCTCTCTGTGCCTCTATTTCAGCATCTTCCTAAGATGGCCTCTGCTGCACTTCCTGTGATGATGTTTGCCATGTCCTTGAGGCCATCCTGTACTTCCCTCACTTCCCATAAGCCCTTGCTCTCCTTACATGAACTAGCAGAGAGACCAGACCAATCAGAATGCATATAATCTCCCCCACTACCCCAGAGCAGTGTGTATCCTCCCACATACAGCTAACCAGAGACAAGCCCTGCAATTCCTTGAAATCAATAAGCATTTGTTTTACGAACGGAAAGCTCCCTCAATAGTCACCTGTCAGCTCTGCCGCTGCTCCCTCATTCTCCTCCACACTGACAGGGAGGGTAGGGGGTCTGCTTTAGCTGCTCATATGTCTGATTTGGTACCAGCTTGAGATATGGGCTTTGTATTGTTTGAAAGCTGACATTCCAAGCTGACAGCAATATGTTCAGTACATGGGAAAATATCACTGTTAGAAATCGGAAGCTGTGAATGAAGCTGAAAGGGAAAATAACAGCAGGTTTTACCCGCGATTATTCCCGACTCGATTTCTAACTGTGATTTCTCCTCTCCGTTCTCGGGGCTCAATAACGGAATAAAACTGATCAGTTTTATCCTAATGCATTCTGAATGGAAAGCAATCCGTTCAGTTTGCATTAGTTTGTCTTCAGTTCAGTCCTTTCACGTTTTTGGACGCATATAAGGGCTCTTTTACACTTGCGTTTTTGCTTTCCGTCCCAGAGTTCCATCCTAGGGCTCTAGGACGGAAAGATACTGATCAGGATTATCCCAGTGCATTCTGAATGGAGAGAAATCCGTTTAGGATGCATCAGGATGTCTTCCGTTCAGTATGTGAACGGTTTTTGGACGTTGACAAAACCGTAGCATGCTGCGGATTTGTCTCCGTCCAAAAATCCGGAAGACATGCCGTAACTCTGGTTCCAGAATTAATGCCCATTGAAGTGCATTAATCCGGATCCGGCATTAAGCGTTTCGGCGCAGCAGCAGTTCCGATCGGGGCTCCAGTGTAAGCTGGGGCTCTGATCGGTTACCATGGCAGCCAGGACGCTACTGAATTCTACTGGTGTACTTACCTGCGCTGCGGCCTCCGGGCACTCCTTCATGATGTCACAGGTCCGGGCGGCGCATTGATCTATGCACCGCGGGGACCTGTGACGTCATGAAGGAGCGCCCAGCGGCCGCAGCGCAGGTAAGTACACTGCTGCGGAGTACCACGGCAGCCAGGACTTCAGTAGCGTCCTGGCTGCCATGGTAACCTGAAAGCATTTCGAAGACTGATCAGGATCCTGCTCAGTCTTCTAATGCTTTCAGGCGACTTGCGTTCTGACTGATCCGGCGGGACGGAAGTGCCTCCGTATCCTCAGAACGCATGTGTGAAAGAGCCCTAAAAACGCAGCATGTTGTATTATTTATCTCCGTCCAAAAATGCGGAAACACTTGACGGAATGACGGATCCGCCATTCATTTCCATTGAAATGTATTAAGGGCGGATCCGACATTGAAAATTGACGCATTAACGGATCCGTTCTTCCACTCTGCGCATGTGCAGACCTTTAAAAATGGTAAAATAATAAATAACTGATCCGTTTTTACGGATGACAACGGAAAGACGGATCCCTTATTTCAGTACAGTTGTCAAACGGATCCGTTTGCAAATGAAATCAGTTTCCAAACGTTTTAACGGAATCCTTCAACGCAAGTGTGAAAGTACCCTTAGCTGCTACCATTCAGGAGATATCACCATCTAAAGCAGCCCACCCCCCTCCACTTTCTGCCTGAGCCTGAGAAGAGGCCTGCAGAATAGGAAAGTAGGGCACATTTGTGGGAGTTATTATCAGGTAAAACGGAAGATGATTAAATTTTAAAGCACAAAAGCATTTATACAGCAGGGTGTACTATACCATTGGGGTATAAAAAAGATGAAACTGCAGTTTTTTTTTTCCAGTATTAAAATACTAGAAAAACTATAAAAATGTATCACTGTCATCAATCATACTGACCCCTAGAATGAAGAAGGGAATGCCATAAAAACGAAACTCGTAAAACAGTGTTGCAATTGTGTTTTTTTTCCCCAAGTCTATCCTATTTGGAATTTTTTCCCAGCTTCCAACTATATTGTATGCTATATTAAATGGTGCCAATAGAAAGTACAACTTGTCCTCCAAAAATTAAGCCCTCATACAGCTATGTGAATGTACGAATGTAAAAGTCAAGAAGTTATGGTTCTGAGAAGGCAGGGAGTAAAAAACAAAAATGAAAAAAAAACTGAAAATTGCTCAGGCAGGAAGGTGTTCATTTGTAAGAAACATCTGCATGGTCTGATTTGCAGATGGTTGGGACTGTTTTTCTCTAAACTGATGTTCAGGAAGCTTATTACTCTAGATAGAACCGTTTCTATCACCATTGTAGTTTGGCACTGTTGACATGGCATTGCAGGGTCTAACATACCCCATGTGGACGTGGCTTGTAAATGGTCTTTGTCTATCCATCCTTCTTAAAAGTATCAGGTTCTTTGCTCAGAAGACATATTATCATTGTGTCAGCACTGATAATGCTGCTCCACTACAGCAGTGAAGGCTAGGTTCACTTTGGTGTTTACTTTTGTTGATCTGCCATGTTATAGGAGCAAAGCAACAAAAACCGTTAAGGCCTCATGCACACGACCATATGGCTTTTTCAGTATTTTGCAGTCTGCAAAAAACCGATCCGCAAAATTACGGATGATGTCAATGTGCATTCCGTTTTTTGCAGAACAGAACAGCTGGCCCCTGATAGAACAGAAATATCCTTGTCCGTTATGCGGACAATAATAGGACATGTTCTATCTTTGAACGGAAATGGAAGGCATACGGAGTACCTTCCGTTTTTTTTTTTTTGCGGATCCATTGAAATGAATGGTTACATATACGGAATGCAAAAGAACGGAAACGGAAAGAAAATAAGTTTGTGTGCATGAGCCTTAACAGTCACATGGCGGACATAAACGGCGCCTGATGGACCCCATTGACCATAATGTCCATCATTTTACAGGACAGTATAGTGCAGCATGCTGTATGTTTTGTTTGCTGTTTGGCGGAATCTGCATTGAAGTCCTCTAATGAAGTCTCCAACACAAACGTGACATTCTTTTTGCTTGATCCTTCTTGCTTGGGGATCCCTTTATAACGGACGACAGCCTCAATATGGGGCTTGTAAATGCTGGTAGCGTCCACTTTGGTCCTTCCTCTCGGTTTTGCAGCATCCCAACCAAGCACCATTGTTCCTGTTTGCTTTCTTCTTACTTTTGAATCTTCATCTAACATTTGGAGCTGTGTAGACCTAATCCATTACAATGTGATGTGAAGGCACGTATGAAACCCAGACAGCAGTCTGCTCTGTACACCAGGCCTACATCGCAGACCAGTTTTCTGTGGCTTATACAGTGTTACGGTTTATTAATTATTCATATAAATATTTCGGGTGAATAACATTGTATGTGTCTCTACAGAACTCATTTTTTCTTTTGTTCCTTGAGGATGCGGTAATGGCTTACCAACCTACAATGATTAAGACGGTGGTAATGTATTCATGTATTCATATCTCCTAAACAAAGATTACCTTTCATTGCAGACACTGTCCATAAAACGTGCACCGTGTTTGTCTCAAAATAGGACTTTATTTGGTCAAAGCCTTTCCTATACAGACTTTGGCAAATGGTGTTTAGGACTGGCTCCAGGGAGATGAAATTGTGGCTTTTGCAAATATGAACTTTTAGCAGAAGCAGATGTCCAAAGCATATTACTCAGGCCCTGCCAAAACCATAGGATAAAGTCATGCTGACTTCATTTTGGACAGCTGGTTAAAGTTGTCAGAAAACAGGCCCATGATGCATTAAGTCAGTGTGGTGGTGCTATGAGAGAGAAGCAGTCTGAGGACCCTTGTACATATTTACCGCAGAAAGTGAGTTGTGTTGTTTTACAGTAAGGAGAACAGTGGTTTTCTGCATTTTCCAGAACCGTACATAGCCTTCTTTAATGCTATTTGGAGGATTATGCTGATTGACCATCATAAATTTCAGCTTGCACAGTTACATTCTGCAGCTGCGCCAGTGAAAGAAATGATATTGTTTTGTTTCCATCGCTTATTTTGCGCTGTAAGTCTTCTAGTCTTATGACTTGCTGTTTTTATATTCTGTTTTTTCTGGCTGAAGCTCAGCTGGAATAATAGACAGCATGACCTGTTACTGGAAGTAGTGTTGGGAGATCATAATGTGCTCATTCCGTCTACCCAATTCAGGATCACATAACAGTGTATGAGAGCTGGAAGCCTACGTTCAAGATCTCTTTATAGTAACAATCATGCTATTATCCGAACTGTCACAGAAATGAATTGTATTACTTGTTTCTACTGGGTTAGTTCATCAGTCCGCTTATGATCATCTGACGTACATTTAGAGGGGTTGTCCCATGAAAAATATTCCACAGTTTTCAAACCAGCATCTGGATCTGAATACTTTTGTAATTGCATGTAATTAAAAATTTAGCATAGCCACTGAGTTATTCAATAAAATATATTTGTATAGCGCCACCTGCAGTTTTTTTTTTTATTTCTTTGATCTGCTTCCTGAAAAGGCCGAACATGCTCAGTTTCATCCTTCAGCTGCCTCCTGAGCTGCGATGGGGAGATCTGAGACACACCCCCGAGCTGTGATAGGGAGAGCTGAGATACGCCCCCTGAGCTGTGATAGGGAGAGCTGAGACACACCCCTGAGCTGTGATAGGGAGAGCTGAGACACGTCCCCTGAGCTGCTCCAGAAATGACACTCCCCTGAGCTGTCAGCTTGAAATAAATCTAGCAGAGCAATGAATGGGGAGATCTCTGGATCCATGTGAGGTACAGGGCTGGTTCTAGCTTTGTTAGATAGAGATGGTCATGTTCTATATGATGTCTGATTTTCATTCTTTACATTAGTCATGGGATAACCCCTTTTAAATACCTTGAAGATTTAAGAAAACCACTCACAGAGACCATTGCTGTCTGTTTCCGTTTGTCCATTCATTATTACTACTCGGAGGTGTATTGAGACTTATTTACAGGCAATATCCCATGGGGGCGAAAAAAAAGCATGCAAATTAGCTCATATAAGCCGGGCCAGAGACCCATCTGTAGAAAGAGGTGTTTCAGGGTTATTTAGAGTGAATAAGAATTGAACTCCACTGATGGGGATCTGGAGCCATCTACACCTGCATGGCACAAGAATGAAAGGTGGTGACTAGGGATGAGCGAACTTGTGTTGTCAAGGTTCAGGTTATCTAAGAATTCGTTATGGATTCCGCCACCACCACGGACCATAGTAGCGGAATCCATAACGGGATTCTTAGGTAACTCGAACCTTGTATGCCGAACTTGAAAACACAAATCTGCTCATCCCTAGTAGTGACTCTTGCAAAATGGGGGGGGGGGGACACCTTGGAGATTTACCCATGTGTTTGCAGATCTGGCATAGTTATTTACTTGACAGTTTGAATTAGTTCAAACTTGACTCAAATTAGTTCTGTCTAGCAAGTTATGTGATCTGCAGTGGAAATATACTGATCAGTCATCACGTTAAAACCACTGAGAAGGGAAGTGAATAACACCGCACCTGTCAAGGAGAGGGATATATTAAGCAACAAGTGACCAGTTAGTTCTTGAACTTGTGCTGGAAGCAGATAAAATGGGCAAATGTAAGGAGCTGAGGGACTTTGACAAGGACCAACAGAGGCTAGCCTGTCTGGTCTGACCCTCCAGAATAGCTATAGTAGCACAAATTGCTAAAAAGTTAATGTAGGTTACGATAACAAAGGAGTCAGAACACACAGTACTTTATCAGCTTACTGCCTACAAGGCGGTATAGCTAAAGACCAGCCAGAATGCCCAAGCTGACATGGGTTCACCACTGCAAGCACCTACAGTGAGCAATGGAAGAATGTGGTGACCTGGTCTGATGAAGCAATTATGTGGACGGCCAGGTGCGTGCCCGTCGTTGACTGGTGAACACTGCTGGAATCCAGAACAGGGAGACTGAGTACAGCATGATGAAGTACTGGTGGTAGATGTCCACAGCAGATGAGGTTAAGTACAAGTCCAACAAAGAGTAAGGCTCTGTCTGGCAAAAATAGTTCTCTGGAACAAGTCACAATACTCAAGCAACGTTTGGATAAACCGCATGGACTGAAATAGACTCAAACAGGAAACAAGAGGGTTCCTATCTCACAAAAATTGTCTCTCTTGCTTAAAGGGAACCTGTCACCAGGAAATTCACTGATAAACCAGACATGCTGCCTTGTAGGGCTTACTCTGCTGAATATAATGACACCTTTCACTTGGTTATCTGTTGCTTTATTGTGGAGAAAAAGTACTTTTAATCCATATGCTAATGAGCTGATTTGAGTCCAGTAGTTGATATGAGTCCAGCGTTTTTTCTATTCAGAGCTGTAGCCACGCCCCTATTCACTTCTTCAGTTGTAAAAGGGCGTGGTTTATTTATTTATTGATCTATAGAAGTGAATAGGGGAGTGGCTACAGCTCTGAATAGAAAAAACGCTGAACTCGTGTCAACTACTGGACTCAAATCAGCTCATTAGCATATGGATTAAAAGTACTTTTTCTCCACAATAAAGCAACAGATCACCAAGTGAAAGGTATCAGTATATTCAACAGAGTGAGCCCTACAAGGCAGCATGCCTGGTTTATCAGTAAATTTCCTGGTGACAGGTTCCCTTTAAGGGGAAGTAAAAGGACAAACCTGCAGCCTCCAGTGTTAGGAGAGGAAGTGCGGCACCCTTAAAGTGTAAAACAGCAGCCTCTAGTGGTCAGTTAGCAGGTGAACAGATTCCTGACACTTACCTGGGAAAAGAGATGGCGCCAGGATGCACTGTGGAAAGAAGGCAAGCTAGTGTGATGCAATGGACAATGCTTTGCAGGGAAATCTTGGGCCCTGATTTTCATCTTGATGTTACTGTGATGGGTACAACCTAGCTAAATATTGTTGCAAACCATGTACACTAATTCATGACAACTGTAATACCTAATGGCAGTGTCCTCTTGTTGCACCTTGCCACACTACAAAACATTGTTGAGGAATGGATTGAGGAGCATCATAGAACTTTTATGGTGTTCACTTGGACTCCAAATTGCCCAGGTATTAATCTGATCAATCATATCTATGGCATGTACTATAAAAACAGTTAGAGGCCTTGTGTTGTAACTTGCAGGGCTTAAAGGGAATATGTAATCAGAAAATTACCTGTTTAGGATATTATTATTTTTTTTTAAATGCTTTCTATCTTTGGCAATTTTTTTTTATTATTGCTTTGTACTCATTATGAGCTAAAAATCATAATTTTTCAATTGGTCTTTTAAAAAAAATATGGAGTTCTTTTCTCTGTACAGACAAGACATACTCTACTAGCAGATTCAGAATTTTCTCTCTGCTCTGTCAGACAGCTAGCTGACGGGCTCCTTATCTTTGATTTCTGACGTTATAAACACTCATTAAAGCTCAATCCTTTTCTTACTGATAAGAATGTGGCTTAAATAAGTGTTTGGGACCTTTTAGTAATTTAGAGATAAGGGCTATTAGATGACTGGCACAAAGCGAAAGTATGATCCTCACAGCTAGACAAACTATTAATCCTTTGTGACAGAGCGGCTCAAAATTTTTGTATAGACCAGTTGAAAAAATGATTTTAAGCCCAATATGAATAAAATGCAATCATAAAAAAAATTGTCCTCAAAGGTGTACATAGCCTTTAATGACTTCTATGGGAGCCTTTTCTAGGCTGCTCTGTGACCTGTGCAGAGGTCAGGAGGGAGTAGATAAGCTGTTATTTCGCCTATTGTGAATGGTGGATCCTGTTGACTAAATAGAGGTGTTAATTGTCACTGTAATTCTGCCTGTGGTGATAATAATAATAATGGCTACTAAAAAGTTACCTGTACAGAACCGGAAATCATGACCTATTATCAGGCCTAGTGGTCATTGTGAAAATTGCTGGATTATTTTTTTTTTTTTTTACATAAAAACGTGATTGAAACAATGTCATTTTCTGATGACACATTCTCTTCTTGGTGACAGATACCACAGGCCACCTTCAGAGAGGTCTTGTGGAGTCAATGCCTCAAAGGGTCAAAGCTGATTTGGTGTCAAGAGTGTGACTTAGGGCTCATGCACACGAACGTATATTCTTTCCGTGTTCCCTTTTTTTTGCAGACCGTATATGCAACCATTCATTTCAATGGGTCCGCAAAAAAAAAATGTTGTTACTCTGTGTGCATTCCGTTTCCGTCTGTCCGTATTTCCGATCCGCCCAAAAAATAGAACATGTCCTATTATTACTGCACAGTCTGACGCTATCCAGTTAGTGCTGCCAGTATCAGAATGTGCCAAAGATAGACCTATAATGCAGAATGCTGGAAATTCATTCATTAACCTCTAGTATGAATAATACAGGACTAGCAGAACATAGTTATATGAAAAGATACTCCAGAATTGATATGTTATGGGGATTGCAAGTCATTACTAAAACAGACTTTCTTTCGCCTTCATGTATCGTTTGGTACTGTACCTTATGCCCAGGTGTATAGAAGGAGTCACTGCCTGTCGCACAGTTACATTGTCTATACACTACGTTGTGAATGAACTTGAGAAGTTCTGTAACTAGGGTTCATTGACCCCTTATGATGAACACATCAGTGGTATTGTTCGCTCTGAATACTCAAGTATACTGTGGCTTTTTTTTTTTTTTTATTAAGGTCAATGAACTGAAATATGTCCTTGCCAAATGGAGAAGCCAGTTTAGAGCGAACATACAATAGATACACTGCTTACCCTCTTTGTATTCATAGCAGAAAGAAATGACTAAATACTTGTTAAGTAGATAAAAGACAATGCAGATTAGCTTGAGGACGCAGACCAAATACTTCTGGGGTGGGCCAGTATCCACCAAATGTTGTGAATTTGTGGAACAAAACCATTTTTCACGTCTTTGTGCAAAAAAGCAGATCTCTTGTGGTCTAATCCGGACATGCTTGTGTGAAGGAGGCCTATAGCTTTCAATTCTAAAGATGACCGTACATGAGACAATTGTCTAAATCCTCCAATGTACCTTCTATGTAGTGAATGAGATGAGGCTAGAAAGCTGATGTTGAAATCCAACATGTCGGATCCTCATCTCATTCGAGATCAGCCACTGGGGAGAAAGTCCTGAGTAGTCATTTACAGAATCTTAAATAGCATTTTCAGAAAAGAGCTATGTTTTTCATTATGGTCATAGAGTAGGGGTGGCCAAACTTTTCTGATCTGTGGGCCTCAATATTAGATTGTAGCAAGTGACGCAGTACCATCTGAGACATCTACAACACCTTGACATCATAAGCCATACATGTCGGATAGGTGAGGGTTCACCTTCTGAGACTCCTGCATATTTGGAAAATGTTCACTGCTTCCATGTTGTGTGATCCAGAGTTGAGGATATTATGGAATGCATGTAGCTGTCTTAATTGTAGTTCATGGAAGTTGTCAAAAAGCCTAGTGTTTCGCCACTTTCATAAATGTACATGTACATCCTCCTTTCTATCTCAACTACTTCAGTCTATAGTGCCAAACCAGGGCCAGGGAACCCCCATTCGCCACGACCTAGAATTCCAGTTTTCCCCGGCACCTCCACAACGGCACTGACAGGAGGGTGTCGCCGCCTCTAGGACAGGAAACGCCGCAGGAGCTCAAGAGTTAAAAGGCCACCTCCCCCTTACCTATCCAGTCGTCGTTTCCTGTCCTCGGGATGCGTAGGAGCCACTCCTGTCGTGCAGGAAGGAGACCAGAAGTCTTTAACTTGCGCTCAGTCTGCCTTTTCCCCACGGTCTGTGGGGAAACCCGGAATAGATCTGTTTGCCACAAAGAGCAACAGACAGACCAAAAAATTCTGCTCCCTTTCACATCTGGATCAGCCTGTCTTTATAGACGCACTATCCCAGCCTTGGCCGAAGATGCTTCTATACGCCTTCCCTCCATTCAGTCTTCTCCCAAGGACACTCATGAAAGCGGAGGAAGAAAGGTCACAAATGATTCTTATCGCACCATTTTGGCCAAGAAGAGCTTGGTTTCCCCTGCTTCTGAGACTATCTGCAGGAGTCTCGTGGACCCTACCACAAATCCCGGACCTTCTTCGGCAGGGCCCAGTCTGGAGGTTGAACATTCTATCCTAAAAAGAAAGGGTCTGTCTGATAGAGTTATATCTACGCTTATGGCAAGCCGTAAACCAATTACCTCCAAGATTTACTTAAGAACCTGGAGAGCCTTTTTGACGTTTTCCAGAAATACTCTTCTGGAAATCTCACAGGTCCTGGAGTTCCCACAGTCTGGTATAGAAAAAGGGCTCTGTCTCACTACCCTTAAAGTGCAGATATCCGCCCTTAGTATCTTCCTGTACAAGAAATTGACCGATTCACCTCTTATAAAGAGATTTATCAAAGGTGCCTCAAGGAAGCTTCCAATCGTCCGTTCTCTAATGCCACCATGGAATCTGAATTAAGTCCTCTCAGTCCTAATGGAACATCCATTTGAGCCAATAGATAATATACCTTTAAAGCTACTAACCTACAAAGCGGCATTCTTAGTCGCAATAACCTCTGCAAGAAAGGTTGGAGAGATTCAAGCTCTTTCATGTAGACCACCTTATCTTACAATTCTGGACGATCGTATTACTTTAAAACACTGCCCTTCCTTCCTTCCCAAGGTGGTTTCAAGGTTCCACTGTGATCAGGAGATCTCTCTACCCTCCTTTTTTCCTCATCCAACTACGGACAAGGAAAAGGTCTTACATAATATGGACGTCAGAAGATCTATACTATCCTATCTGAAGGCCACAGAGTCGTTCAGACTATCAGACCAACTCTTCCTTCAATATCAGAGTTGTAACAAGTTAATTAGGTCATAAAAATAAGTCAGTCTCTTGTCGTGTTGCATATATTTTAGGATCTACCCTATTGTACAAAGAATAATAATATCTTACTGTATGTTTGATTTCTACACTTGGTCTATTTCTAAGTGGTGAATAGAGAACACGCAAAGGAAATGGAAAACGTAAGAAAGGAATAGAATTCTTTTAACCTTCCAGTTCCTATAAATCAGGCTGGATTTATTTGTGTTCATTCGACCACATGGTGCCACTGTTCTACCAAGGCTTTTTTGGATAGTTAAGCAGAACCTTTTGGCTGTAGTATCGCAGGGCTGCAGTGTATTATTTTTATGCCTTAAATGTTGGATCTGTTCTCTGCTGTTGTGTTCCAGTTTTGAGTAGCCTGATGCTGCATGCAGTCTACATACTCTGCCAGATTCTGATATCGTGTCATTGCTTTAGATGGCTGTGGTCTAGAGTTGTTTCGGTACCAAAATTTTGATTCGGTATCGATACCATAAAAAAGTATTGCGATACTCGATACCATTCGATACCACGCGGAAAAAATAAAAACGCCAAAACAATCCGCGTGCATTCCACATTTTATGAAACCGCCGACTCATAATACATACAGTCCTATCCTACTTTTTTGTGGGGACAAGGCGACTAAAAGAAAATGGCGAATCGTGCATTTTTTCTTTTTCTTTTTTTTTTCTTTTTCTTTTTTTTTTCTTTTACGGCGTTCACCGCATAAAAGTGGATTTTTTTAATAGTTTGGACTTTTGAGACGCAGCGATATGTAATATTTTATTTATTGTTTATATATTTTATATGTAAAATTGGGAAAGGGGGTGATTTATAATTAATATTTTGGTGTACTTTAACTTTTTTTTTTTTTTACAGTTTATTTATTAACTATTTTCCCCTTAGGGGCTAGAACCTGGGATCTTCTCATCCTATTCCCCTGATACAGCTCTATCAGGGTGAATAGGATCTCACCCTCTCCCTGCTGCCCTGTGCTCTGTGCACACGGCAGCAGGGAGCAGACTAAGGCAGCCAGGACTTCAGAAGCGTCCTGGTTACCATGGTAACCGATCGGAGCCCCAGCATTACACTGCTGGGGCTCCGATCACTGCCACTGCCACCAATGAGGAGGAGGTGAGGGGACCCTGTGGCCACTGCCACCAATGATTTTATTACTGGGGGAAGGGGGGCACACTGCCCACTGCCCACCAATGTTTTAATACATATAAATGCAGGCAGAAGGCACAGGCTGCCGGCACCTGCCTGTGACCGGCGCTGCGATCAGAGGCTATTAACCCCTCAGGTGCCGCACCTGAGGGGTTAAGTGCCTCTGATTGCAGTGCTGGAGTCTGAGCAGGTGCTGGCAGGCTGTGTCTTCTGCCTGCATTATATAAGAAACTACTCGCCATTGCTGGCCAGTGCTCCTTCCCCAGCTCCGCCCCTCCTCCCCCCCGCTCCGCCCCTCTCTCCCTCTATTGGTTGCAGCGGCAGCACAGGGGGAGGGAGACACTTGCCTCCTTCTCCCTGTGCTGCCGAGGAGAACATGGCCGCGCTGAGAGCAGCGCAGCCATGCTCTCTTATACTGGGCTGTGCAGTAGTGCAGCCCAGTATCGATAAAATACTTTTCCTGGTATCGAGTGCGATACCAGAGAAAAGTATCGATTTGGGTATCGAAAGTTCGATACCCGAAACAACCCTACTGTGGTCAGCACAATTTCTGAAGACGTTTCTGCGTGTTAAAGACCCTCTGTCAGCAAATTTGTACCTATGAAACTGGCTGACCTGTTGCATGTGCTGAAGGCATCTGTGTTGGTCCCATGTTCATATGTGCCCTCATTGCTAAGAAAGATGATGTTTTAATATGTGCACAGGAGCCTCTAGGAGCAATGGGGGCGTTGCCATTACACCTAGAGGCTCTGCTCTTTCTGCAACTGCCGTGCCCTCTGCACTTTGATTGACATAGCCAGGAAGTTTAAATGTGATCACACCTACCTGGCCCTGTCAATCAAAGTGGAAAGGGAGCTCCATTTGCAGAGAGACCATTGCTTCTAGAGGCTCATTTGCATATATTAAAACGTCATTTTTCTCAGCATTGCGGACACATATGAACATAGAACCAATACAGATGTCTTTAGCTGCCAAGCGCACATGTAACAGGTCAGCCAGTTTCATAGGTACAAATCTGCTGATAGCTGCCCTTTAAAGTTCCCAATAGATAATGTTTTCTATTGACCACATAAGCTATTTTTAGCCTACATGCACACGGCAGTGGTTTTTTGCGACCTCCGTTCCGTTTATTTGCGGATCCGATGGTTTCCCATTCATTTCTATGGATCCGTTAAAAATGTGGATGCCTCTTCTGTTGCCTGTCCGCGTCTGCTGTCCGCATTTCCACGTCGGCTAAAAAAATATGGAATGTCCTATTCTTGTCCGCAAAAAACGGTGGACCCATAGAAGTCAATGGGTTCGCAAAAAATGCGGATGACCAACGGAAGCCATCCGTTTGTCATCCGCATCCGTTTTTTTTGCGGATGGTTGCTTGGAAACCAGGACACTTGTACAGATACTTTAAGAAACTGGTTCAAGCCTTCCGTTTTTTTTTTGCGGATCCGCAAAAAAAAGCGGAAGACACACGGAAACACAACCTACAAAATTTGCGGATGCACGGAAAGTATGTGGATGTGAAAAAAGAAAAAGGAAGACTGATCTGTGATTTGCAGACAGCAAAAAACAGCTGTTGTGTGCATGTAGCCTAATCAAAATGTTGCTACTAACACCTCATGCACGTAACTGTATTTTGGGTCCGTGTCCGATCTGCATTGTTTTATGGATCGCACACAGACCCATTCATTTTTATGGGTCTGCAAAAAAAATACGGACAACACACGGATGCTGTCCGCATCCAGGTGGCTGTTCTGCACATTCTTGTCCTTTTTGCGGAGAAGAATAGCCATTACTAGGTAAGGGAGTGAGTAAACTACAGCATGCACAAAGACAGTATCACTATCTTGCAGATCCATGGTTTGCAGACCGCAAAACGGATACTGTCATAAGGCTTTACACAGAACAGTCACTTTATCATCCTATTTTTCATTTATTTTGGGATCTGAAAATACTGTTCTATCACCAATTGACTTACAATGATTTTACTTCCAGATTCAATTTGTTCCATTGCGATGTAACACAGCTACCTCCTAACAGAACGGATGCATCCGGATGTGTTAACATCAAACAGAACCGCTTTTGGTTCCTCTGCCGGAAAAAAACTGAAGCAAAAATGCATATGCCAAAAAAATAATAATAATAATTTGTGCTTATTCTGGTGCTTTTTTACAAATTAATATATCTAGGGACCCACAAGCAAGATTTAGTCAGTGACTTTTTAAGAAGTTGCAAAACCTGTTGCAGTCAGAAGTAGAGTAATATCTCAGGATAGAAGTTTTATGCCTTAAGAGGCACTTGTTTTAAACTCAATATTCATAAGCTGTGGGTTTTTTTTTTTTAGAATGTTTGTTTGACTTTTTGTCATTTTGGCAGTAATGTGCATTTAAAATTTAAAGTTGTAGAATTTGGATAACAGTATGATAGCTCTATTGTTCTCTTGATAGGCTTAGATAAAGATCTTGTGACTGTGTCATGCTCTAATTCAGTGGTGCCCAACCGCCGGGCCGCGGCTCAGGACCGCGCCCTGGAAGATAGTTTGCCGGGCCGCAGAGGATGAGAGAAGCGCTAACGCCAGGCGCATGCGCGCCCGACACGTACATGCTTTTACAAGTCGGTGGAGAAGGAGGGACGGAGGTATGGGAATCCCTCTCTCCCATGACGCGGCCACCGAAGAGCCCAATACAATGAGCTGGCTCTGAGGTGCCGCACCACTGCCACCAATGAATATGTCTAATATTAAAGTAGGGGGAGGGCTTATCGCTGCGTACCGCTTGTGCTCAGCGAATGGCAGCCTTCTCCTCCTGACGTTGCTGATTCCTTTGTGTGCCCAACGTTGCCCGCGCCCTTCTCCCGCCCGTTTGTTGTAGATAGAAGGTGGTGGAGGCAGAGACTTGAGCCAGGACAGGCAGAGTCGTGAACCAGGACAGGAGAGGGAGTAGTCCTGGCTGGGGAGGCAGAGGAAGCAAGAAGAGCCTGCCTGAAGATACTGAAGGGTGGTGGTGTCATCATGGCCAACTGCTACTCCCTATTGTAAAAGTACAAAAAACTCTCTGTGCCCTGAGTGAGACATTCAGGGAATAAAATCCATGTGCAAACCTACAAAAAACACATTTCATGCTGTAATATTGCACTGCAGGTATATTCGGGAAGGACAAAATAACCTTCCACAAATGAGACCTTCAGAGCAGACACTGTGACTAGAGTTGAGCGAACTTCTTTTTCAAGTTCAGAGTCTCAAGTTCGGGTTATTGCCGAATCCCGCTATGGATCCCGTTACGGACAGCATGCGCTACGGAAGCCTGTGGTATCGGGATCCATAAGGACCTTATGGATCCCGCTACCACAGGCTTCAGTAGTGCATGCTGTAATCGTTACATAGTGTTATATATTTTAACATGCACCTTGTGTTTTGTCATGCGCGTGAATCAGTCAACACCGACCAGCACCCCCATAAACCCTGCCCACCCCTTAGCCCCGCCCCAGAACCCACCCGGTCCCTGGGAAAATTGACTTGTATGAAACTGGTCCTTGGTGCAAAAAAGGTTGGGGGCCACTGCTCTAATTGACCCACTCATCCCCCATCCTCTAACGGAGACAAGCGAGGCAGTTTGCTGTGCTAAAAGTCCAAATGAGGACGGTAAAGAGCCAGGACAGGAAGTAGAATACATGGAGTGACTGGAAAAATGCTATCCAGAAAATCTATCCACCTATTTTATGGAGAAAAAAAAAAACGTAAAATATTCACATATAGGCTGTTACTAAACAAGGTGATAGTAGTGTCCGTTGTAAGGGATCGCTCTCACAGGGGGTCGCAATCAAAGACTTCTCCTCTGACAACAGGGTTCAAGTCCAAATGGTGCTTTATTTTGGCCTGCACAAAACAAAAACACAAACAAAATAAACACCTGCCCCCCCAGGCCCTACTAATACAGAGGTAGTCTCTACCTCACCTATAGAGTGCAGTTCACACAGGACTACGGCTTCCCTCAGCCATGAGATTCAGCAGCCTCCTGGCCCCCAGCCCTCACTGGAACCAGACAGAGCCGCTGCTGACTTCCTTCTCCACGTGCCCCCTGGGCTCCTACACTGAGGGCTGGTTTATCCCCCCAGTGATTACACCCAGCAGGCCTCACCTGTGGTGGAATAAGGGTGTGGATTGACCTATCCAACCCCTCTCCACCGCTATCCTGTATGAGGCCTGTCACTGCCTCACACCCTTTAAAGATGTACTACATTTATCAAACATTGTGGGACAGTTCATGCATTTGACTGAAATGACGGCAACGCAAATCCTGCAAAACTGACTTATAAAACTTTCCCTCAAGATAAATCTCCTGCTTTTCTGTTTTCTCATCAATAAAGCAAGCATTTTCCCATTTACTGTTGCATATGGAAGTGCTCAGAAATATTTCATGCTTGTTTTCAATTATCATGAAAGTTGCAGGAAGATGTTAATTGTGAATTAATAATTGGATGAGGTTTTTATGAACTAATCTAGGTTGATGACACATGATGATGTGAGTGTAGCCTTGATAAACTTGTCAGTATTTGAACTTGGTCTTAGATTAACCGTTTCATGTATTGCCTATGTCCTATTAAATGCAAGCACATCAAGTATTTATAGGCAGAATATTCAGTGTAAAGATTTCCTCCTCACGCTACAGGTTAGCTGAAGTGAAAAAGTGGTTGCCCCTACTACCATAACTATTAGAATGAATGAATTTCGAAATATGAAACTCGCTTATCTCTAATAACTACAACAATGTCTTTAATATTGTGCATTTTAGATATGTGCTAATATATTTTATATGTTTTTGTTTTTTTCATTTCAGGGTCCACACATAGCTTCTGTGACACTTGCTGCTTATGAATGTAATTCGGTTAATTTTCCTGAACCTCCATATCCAGATGAAATTATATGTCCAGATGAAGAAGCTGTAGAAGGAAGCATTTCCTTATGGATGATCATCTCCAAAGTCAGACTGGAAGCCTGCATGTGGGTCAGTATGAATAAAATGATATCACTTTTGACAGCCGACTGTACTTTTTATTAAGCCTGTTATTATCCGGGCCAATTTTCATTTTTGTGCTTTCATCTTTTTCCTTTCTGCATTCCAAAAGCCATAACTTTTTAAAATTTCCGTTTATGTAGCCTTTATTTTTTCTGGGACAAGTTGTGTTTTTCAGTGGCATCATTTAATTAACCATGGTTTGTGTTGGAATATGAGCAAAAACGTCTTTGTGAGGTGAAATAAAAAAAAAAAAACACACAATTCCACCAAGGTTTTTTTGGGTTTTGTTTTGACAGTGCTCACTGTGTGCTAAAAATGACATGACCACATTATTCTGTGGGTCAATATAATTACAGCAATACCAAACGTATACAGGTTCCATTATGTTTGATTACTTTTTGTAATAAAAAAAGAAAAACCTTTTTAAAACCATGTTCAGACACTCATAACTTTTTTTTTAATACTTCCATCTAAAGAGCTCTGTAAGGGCTCATTTTTTTGCAAGCTGTTGTGAGGTGTAGTTTTTATTGATTCCAATATGGCGTACATACAGGTTTTTTTATCACACTGTATTAAATTTTTCGCGGGGGGCAATGTGACTGAAAACAAAAGCTTATTTTGTTCTTTTCGTTCTGTTACGGCATTCATTTCATTCATTTTAATAGTTCAAACATTTGTGACGTTGCGATACCAGTGACTTTTTTATTTTTATTTAATTTTAGTATGTAAAATTGGGAAAATATGATTTAACCCAATGATTTAACCCAAAACTGAAAGTTTAAAAGCTATGTACACCTTCAGGGACAATTTTTTTTTTTTTTTATGATTGCATTTTACTCAATTTATGTTAAAAATCATTTTTTTTTAATTGGTCTTCATTAAAATGATTGAGCTGTTTTTCTAGCTGTGTGACTGGTACTTTCACTTTGTGTCGGTCATCTAATAACCCTTATTTCTATATAACTGAAAGCTCACGAACACTTATTTAAGCCACATTCTTATCAGTAAGGTAGGGACTAAGCTATAATGAGTGTTTATAATGTCAGAGAGCAGAGATAAGGAGCCTGTCAGCTCCCTGTCTGACTGAGCTGAGAGAAAATACAGATCTTGCTAGTAACATTTTTAATAAAGACCAATTGAAAAATAGATTTATGGCTCAAAATGAGTACAATTCATGATAATAAAAAAGGTCACCAAAGGTGTACATAGCCTTTAACATTGGACTGAATGTTAGCTTTAACTGCTACAGGACCGCCGCACGCAGGATTGCGTCCTGGCGGCGGCCCTGTAGCTCTGATCGGACGCATCTAGGCGTCATCTCGCGAGACGCGAGATGACGCGAGGACGCGCCCGCACATGCGCAATGCGCGCCATCGGTGAGCTCGCATGTAGTTATACTACAGCCTGCCAGCGCCGATCGTGCGCTGGCAGGCTGTATATGGCAGAAAAAATCGCAGATCAGACGTTGTTCTGTGAACAGCGTCTGATCTGCTTGCTGCCCGCTTCTCTGGTGGTCCCTTTGCTTGGGACCACCAGAGAAAAATATCAAAGTGCACCAATCACCACACAACCCCCCCGTCATTGATTAACCCCTGATCTCCCATGTCACCCCCTGTCACCCCCCCCTGTCACTGATCACCCCCTGTAAGGCTCATTCAGATGTCCGCATGTGTTTTGCGGATCCACAGATCCGCAAATCCGCGGATCCGCAAAACACGGACACCAGCAATGTGCTTTCTGCATTTTGCGGATCCGCACATTGCCAGAACTATATAGAAAATGCCTTTTCTTGTCCGCAATTGCGGACAAGAATAGGACATGTTCTATACTTTTGCGGATCTCCAATTACGGATCCGCAATTACGGATCCGAGCGGGACAAAGTCTGTCCCCATAGAATTGAATGTATCCACAATTCTATTCCGCAAAATTTTGCGGAACAGAATTGCGGACGCTTGAATGAGGCCTTAGGGTCCCTTAGCGATCGCAGCTTTATAGCGTTTCCCTCTTTTTTTTTTTGCACATTTTTTAGAGATTTTTTTATCCACATTGATCAATGTGAATGGAAAAATCTGTGCCGTTCATTTTTTTTTTTTTTTTTTTCAGCGCAGAGGCTGAACGGAAAAAAAAATTCTCATTACCCGTATGGTCAATATAAGGAGAATCGCAAAAACTCCTAATTCTGGCCATACGTGTAATGATTGCGGAGACCCCTAAAATGCCAGGGCAGTACAAAAACCCCACATGTGACCCCATTTTGGAAAGAAGACACCCCAAGGTATTCCGTGAGGGGTATAGTGAGTTCATGTAAAATTTTATTTTTTGTCACAAGTTAGTGGAATGTGAGACTGTAAAAAAAAAAAAAAAAAAAAAAAAAAATACCATTTCCGCTAACTTGTGGCAATTTTTTTTTTTCTGTAAACTCGCCATGCCCCTCACCAATGAGTACCTTTAGGATTTCACAGGACATTTTTACGCATTTGGATTCTCACGCTTTAGGACCCCTAAAATGCCAGGGCAGTATAAATACCCCACATGTGACCCCATTTTGGAAAGAAGACACCTCAAGATATTCGCTGAGGGGCATAATGAGTCCATGAAAAATTAAACTTTTTGTCAAAAGTTAGCGGAAAGGGACACTTTGTGAGAAAAAACAATAAAAAATCAATTTCCACTAACTTGTGCCAAAAAAAAAATCTTCTATGAACTTGCCATGCCCCTCACGGATTACCTTGGGGTGTCTTCTTTCCAAAATGGGGTCACATGTGGGGTATTTATACTGCTCTGGCATTTTAGGGGCTCTAAAGCGTGAGAAGAAAAATGCGTAAAAATGCCCTCCTAAAAGGTACTCATTGGAATTTGGGCCCCTTTGCGCATCTTGGCTGCAAAAAGTGTCACTCATGTGGTATCGCCGTACTCAGGAGAAGTAGGGCAATGTGTTTTAGGGTGTATTTTTACATATACCCATGCTGGGTGAGAGAAATATCTCTGTAAATTGACAACTTTGAATAAAAAATGTAAAAAGTTGTCGTTTTCAGCGATATTTCTCACATACAGTATGGGTATATATAAAAATACACCCCAAAACTTATTGCCCTACTTCTCCCGAGTACGGCGATACCACATCTGTGACAATTTTTGCAGCCAAGATGCACAAGAGGCCCTAAAACCAATGAGTACCTTTAGGATTTCACAGGCCATTTTTACGCATTTGGATTCTCACGCTTTAGGGGCCCCTAAAATGCCAGGGCAGTATAAATACCCACAAGTGACCCCATTTTGGAAGAAGACACCCCAAGGTATTCTGTGAGGGGCATGACGAGTTCACAGAATTTTTATTTTTGGCACAAGTTAGCGGAAATTGATATTTTTTTTTTGTTTTTACAAAGTCTCATATTCCACTAACTTGTGACAAAAATAAAATTTTACATGAACTCACCATACCCTCACGGAATACCTTGGGTGTCTTCTTTCCAAAATGGGGTCACATGTGGGGTATTTATACTGTCCTGGCATTTTAGGGGCCCTAAAGCGTGAGAAGAAGTCTGGAATCCAAATGTGTAAAAATGCCCTGTGAAATCCTAAAGGTACTCATTGGTTTTAGGGCCTTTGCACTCAGGCTGCAAAAAGTGGCACACATGTGGTATCGCCGTACTCAGGAGAAGTAGGACAATGTGTTTTGGGGTGTATTTTTATATATACCCATACTTTGTGTGAGAAATATCTCTGTAAACGACAACTTTTAAAAATTTTTATACAAAGTTGACAATTTACAGAGATATTTCTCTCACCCAACATGGATATATGTAAAAATACACCCCAAAACACATTGCCCTACTTCTCCTGAGTACGGCGATACCACATAAGTGACACTTTTTGCAGCCTGGATGCGCAAAGGGGTCCAAATTCCAACGAGTACCTTTAGGTTTTACATGGCGGCTCACAATTTAGCCCCGCCCAAAATGCCAGAACAGTAAACACACCCCACAAATGACCCCATTTCGGAAAGTAGACACCCCAAGGTATTCACTGAGGGGCATAGTGAGTCCGTCTGAGATTTTTTTTTTTTGCCAGAAGTTAGCAGAAATTGAAACTTTTTTTTTTTTCTCAGAAAGTGTCATTTTCCGCTAACTTGTGAAAAAAATGAAATGATACATGAACTCACCAAGCCCCTCCGTGAATACTTTGGGGTGTCTTCTTTCTAAAATGGTGTCATTTGGGGGTATTTATACTTTTCTGACATTCTAGCACCTGAAGAAACATGACAGGCGCTCAGAAAGTCAGAGCTGCTTCAAAATGCCGAAATTCACTTTTTTGCACCATAGTTTGTAAACG
This sequence comes from Bufotes viridis, assembly GCA_033119425.1. NCBI lineage: Eukaryota > Metazoa > Chordata > Amphibia > Anura > Bufonidae > Bufotes > Bufotes viridis. Next base: position 272,862,531 of record CM065591.1, read on the forward strand.
CTATAACTTTTACCCAAACCAATAAATATACACTTATTGGACTTTTTTATCAAAGACATGTAGAACAATAAATTTAGAGAAAAATTTATATAGAAATGTAGTTTTTTTAAAAAAAAATTTACAACAGAAAGTGAAAAATGTCATTTTTTTGCAAAAATTTCGGTAATTTTTGATTAATAGCAAAAAAAGTAAAAATGTCAGCAGCAATGAAATACCACCAAATGAAAGCTCTATTAGTGAGAAGAAAAGGAGGTAAAATTCATTTGGGTGGTAAGTTGTATGGCCGAGCAATAAACGGGTAAAGTAGTGTAGTGCGGAATTGTAAAAAGTGGCCTGGTCATTAAGGGTGTTTAAGCTAGGGGGGCTGAAGTGGTTAAAGAGGACCTGCCTGCTCTCCTAACATGTCTGTCTTAGTAAACGTGTATTCCCCACTGAATAACTTTGGGGAGCATTTTTCCTTGTAGCTGTGCTTTTATGTAGTTGCTCTGTTATTCCTACTGGAAATGTATGAATTTTCAGCTGGACATTGCAGTTTTGCTTGTAAGTAGCGTGTATCCATATGCAGTCTGGCACTGTCCAACAGTGTACTCTGTTGACAAGAGAAGTAGCACTCAGTTGGAAATTTATTCTTACATTTCCAGGAGGAATACCAAATAAATGATGCAACTCAGAGTTTGATGATAAGCTAGACCAACATTGTTAAATTATGGAGAAGGGTTTACTAAAACAGACATGTCAGGAGAACATATGTTTTTTTTGTTTGTTTTTTAAGCATGCTGAGTTTAGCTCAAAAACTAGCTCACTCTTTTCTAATGTTGAATTTTCCACTGGGACTCTCCTCCATTCTATATTTTTTTGCATTAAGCCTCAAGAAATTTTTCATTTAGTGCAGCAAGAAAATCTGTCTGAAGACCTAAGGGAAGTTCATAGTGTTGACTGTAGCCCAGGGTGTCACTTGTGTGAAATATCAGATCTGTTACCGGGCCTATGACCTCCCAGTGACATCTGCGAAGTGGTACCTGACCTATGTTTCTCTAGTAGTTGTAATAGATGGCATATAGCTCCACATTTTATAAATGATTTATCAGTTATGATGTCATTCTTTTCATTTAGAATAGTTGGATCGTAGTTTGATTCTGTCTTTTTTTTTTCTTTTTAAACTAACTACAGGGTGCCGGCACTGCTATCGGTGAACTGCCACCATACTTCATGGCCAGAGCAGCCCGTCTGTCAGGGGCAGAACCTGATGATGAGGAGTATGAGGAATTTGAGGAGATGTTGGAACATGCCCAGACGGCACAGGTGGGAATAGCAATCCTTTATCTAAATCCCAAATGCTCACATTATTTCCTGCCTGAATGGGAGAACATTCCTAAAGATGACCACGTGTTTGCTCACTTACCCTGCTGTGGAAAAACACATGGAACAAAACATTGAAAATGTGGGCTACCTTCCTCTTAACCTTTTTATCATTACTTGTCATCAAAGGATACCTGTCAACCACAAAGGTCTCCTTTACAATGCAACTTCATTAAAATGCCACTAAATGAGTCCTCTGCTAAATGGATGAGAGGGCTCATAGAGTGGAAGGGTATATGTGGTAAGTATTCTGGCCCAGTAAAGATTGTCAATAAAAGAACCATAAAAGAGGACCTGTCACCTCCCCTGACATACCTGTTTTAATAGCTTCATGTGTTCCCCATGCAATAACCATCCTGGAACATCTATTCTTATGTCTGTATGTTGTGCCATTCCTTTATTATTTCTACTAGAAGTTATGAATGAATTGCTAGCAGTCTGCAGTAAGGGTACAGAGGGGAGGTAACCAGTTCCGGGGGTGTGCCTGCACTTTTTTGCTCTATCTAATCAGTGCTGCCATTTTCAGACTGTGCAGGTACATCCACCCCCAACTCCCAACTGTACCCTCCCCTCTGTACCCTTACTGCAGACTGCTAGCCATTTATTCATAACTTCTAGTAGAAATAATAAAGGAACGGCACAACATACAGACATAAGAATAGATGTTCCAGAATTGTTAGTACATGGGGAATGCATGTCAGGAGTGGTGATAGGTCCTCTTTGAATATGATTATTGGCATATATGGCAAGTTATTTACCACCCCCTGATAAGCAGACACCAGCATGCTCTATACAATTTCAGTTTAAATACTGCAAGTGGGCATGGGTGGTTGAATAGTGCTTTGGATTTGCTAAGGACACTATGAGAGAGATTTATCAAGAGCTGTACTTTCTGCGCCCGTCTTGATACCTCCTGCGCTGCTGGAGGTGCAGGCCTCATCATAAATTAGGTACATCCTCTGGCAGCGCATCTTCTAAACAGAAATCTATGACAGCTCAGAGCTACCGTCGATTTCTGGCTTCATTTGCACCAGAAAGCTGGTGTAGATGAAGATAAATTTGTTGTGGCTGCTGACCATGCCCCTTTTCGGGGAAAAAAAGGCGAGGGGGGTATAAAAACTGCCACTGGTGGCTTTTTTTTTCTAAAGTTGTGTTTAAAAAGTTTTAACGACACTTTTCTGGTGCAAGCTAAATGATAAAGCTCCCCCTATATGCTTCTTTGTATTAGAAGAAATTGCTTCTTGAATTTGCTTCATCCATTAATGATTGGCCGTAGTATCCATCTCCGATATTTTTAATTGCGGTAATCACTTAGGCATGGTTTATAACAGGCATCCTCAAACTGCGGCCCTCCAGCTGTTGCAAAACTACAACTCCCAGCAGCCTCCAACAGCTGGAGGGGCGCAGTTTGAGGATGCCTGGTTTATAAGTTCTATATTGTAGAAATTGTAAAATGGAAAGTCTAATGTTATTAGGTTGTGAAACGGATTATACGGGAAATTCCAAATTATTCCGTGTTCAAAAACACAGTAATGAGTCCCATCAGGGTAGATGGTTGTTGTAGGAAGTGATGTCATTACAAGATAGGTCCTGGGCATTACAACTGTTCTGAAGAAATGGGAGCTGTACGTAAAGCTCTTTGGTGTTACAAAGTAATGGATGCATCACTCTGTAACCATGGGATCACACGTACAGTTTTCTGAGCCAAGCACAGAGGTGGACCAAAAAAGACCAGTATCAAGGAAACACTGACCCTTCTCTCCTTTGTCTACGTGTTTGATTCAAACCTAAAGGAGCATTCCACCATGAAATGAATGCCCTGTAATATCCCTGGGGAGGAGCAATACATGCCTTCTTTCCATGTTTGGTGTTCTTCAAGTCATGTACTGACCCCTTAGGGCCTGCAGTAGGCATAACACAGTTTATCAATTTTACCTGGTGTGCCAGATATTTGGGGGGCCAGGCTTGTGTCTTTGCAGGCTCAAGCAATGCTCCAAATTCTGCATCACCCATACAGGATCTCTCCTGTGGATTTAATGGCATATCAGAACACCAGTCTTGATGAGCTTCTTCCATCGACTTTGTTGAGCCCATCTCCTGCAGTGAGGAGAGCCAGTGCTCTGTGTGAGGACTTCTTTCTCCTCATTATACTGATCTGTGGAGGAGGAGGGGTCTCAGCCAGGGGCGGATTGGCCATAGACCTTACAGGGAAATTTCCCTGGGGGACACCTGAGCGCACCTCAAGGCCGGCCAGTGGAAGTTTTTGGGGATGTATTTTGTGATGGACTGTGGTATAATGTGACACAATATGGTACTGCTGGCCGTCCATCCATCAATTTGGACATGACTACAAAACGGGGCCACTTTTAGTATTTTTTCCAGGGCCACTTTAAGTTCCCAGTGCGCCCCCGGTCTCAGCACTCAGACACCCACCAGCCAAAACCTTTCATATATCAATGACATATGAATTTTTTAGTTTTAAGTACAGGGACACTTCAAATATTGGATTCTCATCTTGTCATGCTTTTACTGTATTTTTCTCTCCATTAGCATGTGTTCTCAGACTATAATCATGGTTGCCAACCAGACTATTTATTTTTTTCTGGACAACTTATTCAAAATTTCTGGACCGCCAAAAAAATTTCGGGCAAATTGGAAAACAATAATGAATTGATAATAATTAATCCATGTCTATAGCTCAATATACTGATAAGAACTCATTACCAGCATTTACTGTGAGCTATAAAATGATATTTACCACAAAAAATCTAGTCAAGTACCACCAGCATCAAAAAAAGTCACCTATTGTTACAGACTGTCCAGAAATTTCTGGATGGTTGTCAACCCTGACTAGAATTGTAGAGCCACACATGGTATATGTAGCAGATTTTCCACAGTAGCGTTTTTTTAAAAAAAATGTCATTCATGCTGCAGAAAATTTCAAGCATGGAATCCATACTTAACTTTTACATCCATAGCATGTCAATTTATCCTGCTGATTTCCGTCTTTGCAGTGCAGAGGGTGTGATTTGCGGCAAATATTCAGCAAAATCTGCCTTTAAGTTTGCATGTGACCACGCCATGTGTGGCCATACCCTAAAAAAAAAAGTATTGGCCACTTTAAAGGGGTGTAAAGTTATCCCCAATCCTCAGGATAAAGGATAACGAATAGATTGGTGGGAGTCCTTACTCTGGGACCTCCACCTATCACCATAACAGGGACTCTGTAAACCGCTTCCCCCCCAAAATGAACAGATCAGAAGCTCAGCCATGCGCACTGATCTTTTTTTTTTAAACCAGTTTTTGAAGCGTGTTTTCCTTGAGTCAGCTTGTTGTACTTGAAGGGATTGCTGACCTTGTGTTTGCTTTGTGGTCAGTTTCTTTACTCATATGGAGTTATTCTGCTCTGCATTGTCTGTATATCCTCTTGTTTATTTCATTCTCCCTTTCATTTGTTTTTCTTCCATGTGCTTTACATACCCCTGCATTACATTTGCCAGCTGTGGAATGACCAGGTCTTTCTGGCTATCTCTGTGCCAACACGATTCTAATGGCTCCTTGTCCTGGCCCTATGCCAGCTTTGTCTGCAGTATCCCTTTTGTCCTGTTTACTTCCAAAATAGATTACATTATCATTACGACACACTGCTTTTGTCTGCATTTTACATTAAACCAGTGATTTTTGGAAAGGAGTAACAATGTTATAGGAACACATCCTGTCTGCTAGTAAATGTACTGCACTGACTAACGCAGTCAGGATTAATACTTTATTGGAAGTCCACAAACCAGACTGAGTGTAAACTTACCACTGACATTCTGGGAACTGTGGGTATAAGGGAGATTATGGGGGAGATTTATCAAAACTGGTGGAAAAGAAAAACTTACTGAGTTGCCCATAGCAACAAGTCAGATGCCACCTTACATTTTTCAAAGCTCCTTTTGGAAAAATGGAAGGTGGAATCTGATTGGTTGCCATCAGCAACTAAGCCAGTTTTCCTTTACACCAGTTTTGATAAATCGCCCCCATTATCTTTTTGTAGTATGAGGAAGGATAATGATTTTTCTACAGGTTAGAAATGTAATCCATGGTGGATATTGGGCAAGACATTCTGTCTTGTGACAAGAACTTGACATATTATGTCTCTATTATATTGTTTCCAACTAGGGAAGTATTTTGCGGTCTTGGTTATCTCTATGATGTAGGCCGATCTGTACATTGTATACAGTACACTGTTGTATCACCAAAATAGCTCTGACCCATTCCAGCATGACACAGTACTTCTCAAGGTGTCCTGTGGTATTGGGTACCAAGATGTTAGAAGCGGATCCTTTAATTCCTGTATGTTGCAAGGCCTCAATAGAGGAGACTTTTCCCCACCACATTCCACAGATACTCAAATTAACACCTGGGGAATTTGAAGGCTAGGTCAACACCTTAACGCTGGGTTCACACCTGAGCGTTTGAGACGCGCGTTTTCGGCAATAGTAAACGTGCGTTTTACGCGCATTTGTGTGATTGACTGCAGTGTTGGCTTCTCTCCAAACTGTGCCTAGCACCTGGGGTTTGGCCTTTCCAGCATGTTGCAAATTCATAAACGCGCGTTCGAACGTGCGTTTTCAGTGTCAAAAATGCGCAAAATACAAGCGTTGCGCGTTCCCATTGAAGTCTATGGGCCAAAACGCGCGACAAACGCCCCAAAAAAAGCTCAAGTACTTGTTTATGCGTCGGGCATTTTTCAGCGCGTTCGAACGCGCTGTAAAACGCGAAAATGTGAACCAGTCCCATACTGGTTATGCGTTTTACAGCGCGTTCGAACTGAGGGTAAATTCCTTGTCAGGTACCTCCTGAACAGTGTGGCAGGGCACATTGTCCTGCTGTAGAAGGCCACTGCTATCTGGAAGGCAAAGAACAGTGGGTAGAGCAACTTCTCATCTACCTATGTGTGGACATTGGCGCAACCACAGCCACAATTGTCAAACTAGAAACTTCTTTTATTCATATAACAGAGGTTTTGACAATTGTGACCTGGGTGTGGTGATGTCCACACACAGGTAGATGAGAAGTTGCTCTACCCACTGTTCTTAGCTATGCTGTTTTCCTCCAGAGGGTTGGCCCCCTCATTTTAGGAGGATTCATATGACATCGGCTGCACTGACCACTCTTTATTAAAGGTCCTCCATTAGTGCTGTGCCTAATTTAGCGGTTAACATAAAAAGGTGAGCACAATCAATTTGATTCTGACATTTTGGCGGATATTTCTCAAAACCGGTGTTAGGGAAAACGGGCTTAGTTGTCCCTAGCAAACAATCAGATTCCACCTTTCATTTTTCAGAGCTCCTTTGGAAAATGAAAGGTGAAATCTGGTTGCTATGGGCAACTAAGCCCGTTTCCTTTACACTAGTTTTGATAAACCCCCCCCCACCCTCGTGCCTAAAGATACATACCCTGTAAGTGCTTCCCTCTGTTTGTTCTGCCATCAGGAAGTATTGTTTACGGATTATCCTTCCTTGGACCATTTTTCTTGGAAAACCAGACAAAATCTACTGTTCAGTGATGCCCTGACTCATTCATGAAGCCGTCACAATTTGGTCTTAGGCCTCTTTCACACTTGCGTTGTGAAGAACCGGCGTGCACTTCCGTCGCCAGAATGCACGCCGGATCCGGCACAACGCAAGTGAACTGAAAGCATTTGAAGACTGATCAGTCTTCAAAATGCTTTCAGTGTTACTATGGCAGCCAGGACGCTACTAGCGTCCTGGTTGCCATAGTAGCAGTGGGGAGCGGGGGAGCGGCATACTTACATTCCGTGCGGCTCCCGGGGTGCTCCTGAATGACGTCAGAGCGCCCCACGTGCATGGATCACGTGATCCATGCACTGGGGCGCCCTGACGTCATCCTGGAGCGTCCAGGGAGCCGCATGGAATGTAAGTATGCCGCTCCCCCGCTCCCCCTACTCTTTACTATGGCAACCAGGACTTTAGCGTCCTGGCTGCCATAGTAACCGTTGACAAAAAGCTAAACGTCGGATCCGGTGATGCGCGGAAACGACGTTTAGCTAAAGGCTGGATCCGGACTAATGCCCTTCAATAGGCATTAATTCCGGTTACGGCATGTCTTCCGGATTTTTGGACGGAGACAAATCCGCAGCATGCTGCGCTTTTGTCAACGTCCAAAAAACGTTGACATACTGAACGGAAGACATCCTGATGCATCCTGAACGGATTGCTCTCCATTCAGGATGCATTAGGATAATCCTGATCAGTATCTTTCCGTCCTAGAGACCCGAGGACGGATCTCTAGGACGGAAATCTAAAACGCTGTGAAAGAGGCCTTTAGGGCTGCTTTCAGACAAGCAAAAAAAATATGCATGTGCTGCCGAACTGTAGAACAAATAGCACATGATCGGAACACTAACCCATTACAGCCCGTGGGCCAGTTCACGTTTCCAGTTTGTCAGTGCAGAGAAAATTGCAGCACTGTCTGGTTTCAGTGTGGTTTTCTTCCAAGACTTGTCGATTCAAGTCAGTAGGTCTGGGAGAAAGACAACACAGAGACACCATCCGTGTGCAATCCTTTTAAAGAATTGTCCATATTCCAGGCTCAAAAAAAGTGGATATGTTTTTGATTGCTTGTATGAAAGCAGCCTAAGGGTACGACTACACGGCGTGGTCACTTTGCATGCTGCGGTAAGGCAACACATGCGGCTGACCACATTTAGTTACTACATTTTTAATCATGCCTTAAGGGTGTGTTTTTGTCAGTGATCGTTTATGGACTGTTCTTTGAAATGTTGTGAATTTTAATCATTCTGATCAACTTCAAATAGTGATACATGTGGTAAAATATGTTCATCATATACCGCAAGTAGCTGATCAACTCTATAGCCAATGCGGTCAACAGCCGCAAGCGGGTGGGCATGTTTTACATGCCACATGTGAAGTCATCTAGAAAGTGCCAGGGCTGTCTCAGAAACATATTTCCCTATTGATTTCCATTGGGAAATGAGACGCTGCAGTTCCTAACCACATCACGATCGCACCGTCTGGTCGTACCCTAAGTTCTGAGTGTTCACATGCTGCCTAATATATCCCACTCTCTGCCACTGTCGGAAGACAATTTTGTTACAGTTGATCCATGTACATTGTAATGAATGGGTTTGCAATACCAAACGCAGCCAATGGACAAAGGAGGTGCTGTTTCTGCTGTAAAAATGCAGACCCTTTTTTCTAACTCTCGATGACACCTTTAGGACACACTCAGAAGACAAGTTCAGTGTGAGAAACTCACAGCATGTCTCAGTGTGAGGTCCCATTCTGACCTCTACTCCTCTGACAGGATCGAATAGCATTGTAATGATTTTTAAGGCTGTGTGTCCCTGTGAGACTGGAATCTACTGAACTTTACTGACGTAATGCTGTCAGTGTAATTGAGTAGATTCCAGGTCTCTCAGGGTCACACTGCATTATAAGTCATTATAATGCTGTGCGATCCTGTCAGAAGAGCAGAGTTCAGAACGGGCATTTACACTGCCACACGCTGCCAGTTTCTCTCATTGAACTCGCTTTTGTGCATCTGGCCTTGCAGGGATTGCCCAGTATTATAAAAAAAACTGTCTGCTTTATTTCCAGAAATACCACCAATCTTTCCTGTGGGCTGTTTTGTAGTGTTTCAGTTCAGCCATATTCACTTTTAAGCTGCAGTAGTTGTTGTGGTATTTCTAGAAATAAAGTAGGCCTTTTTTTTTTCTTCTTTTTTTTTTTTTATTCCATTCCAGACAACCCCTTCAACTTAAAAGATCTGCATGTGTTCCAAGTCTAAGGATAGAGTTAGTCTCTAGTCTCTCATTACCAGTTTGTTGAATATAGTAATATACAGGGAGTCATTTCTTACATTAAAGTGGTTCTCCGGGAATTAAGAAAGTAAAATTACTGAAAATGCCAAAATATTACTTTATTATAAATATACTGTATTATACTGTCCAAATACCTTTCGTTACTTATAATTGCTTGTTTTGTCTAGGAAGCAATCATTACGGAAAATAAAACAACTGCCACACAAAACCTGACCTAATCACACAGAAGTTACTTCAGAACACTGAGCTAAAGAGCTTCTTTATCCTCCTCTCCTACATGTTCAGGGTTATGATCCTGAATACAGCTGATAATATCTTCAGCTGAATCTCTTTAGGAATGGAGTCCATGTGGAGACATGAAGTACAGAGGACGGACAGGACAGACTGTGGTAATGGAGACTGCATACAAGCGCTGCTGCTCATTGGTCACATCCCCTCCCTCCTCTTTGTCGCCTCATAAACTCCATTCCTACAGAGATTAAGCTCAGGATCATATTAAACTGTACTTCGGTTCATAATCCCTGACAAGCAGAGAGAAGGATGAGGCAGCTCTTTAGCTCAGTGTGGTGAAGTAGCTTGGCCTCCTGTGTGATTAGGACAGGTTTTGTGTTTACTAATAGGACGGCGGCCATTTTTTTCCCTAATGATTGCTCCCTACACAAAACGAGCCACGATAACTAATGACAGGTATTCGGAAATGTATTTATAATAAAGTAATATTTAAATATTTTCATTTTCTTCATTCCCAGAGAACCCCTTTTAGTCTGAAGAATGAATATTATTTTGGGTAGGATTTTCTACACACTGCCTATTTTTTACGAAGTGTTTTACTCGGTGGTCATGTTTGCCGATATATTTTAGGCCAATACTAACAGGTCTGTAATACGGTATAAAACTTTACATCAAGAGCTGCAGTGCTTCGTGTTTGCTGTGTTCGCTCCAGACCTGGTTAAATCTCTTGTAGGAGCTGTTCAATGCAGATGGTTTTGCATGTTTTGAGGCGCTTCTGGACCACGATTAATCACAGACTGTTTGTTTTTAGTACATCACATTGATATTTTGGCGTTTGGCAGAAGGCTAATGACATTTAGCATCGACAAGTTGTGAAATTTTTTTTGTTTATGTTTCTTCTTCCAAGGACTAAGCTAAAAACTTGAAAATCCCTGTGTGGGAAGGATATAGTAATCTTCTTTTTTTTTTTTTTCTTCAAGGACTCATTTTTTGCTTTTTAATAACATCTGTTATTTTATTGGTAAATGTCATGTTTTAAAGGCTGTTCGCCACCTATTATTATTGAATTGAAATCTTAATCGCGGAGCTACTTGAAATAATAATATTTGACTTTTTTCTGTAATTTCCTTCTCTAAGTATCAGAATGCAGCCTCATGCAAGTGACCATATTTGTGACCCCACCTGTTTAATTACGCATAGGAAAAAACTGCAAGGTTAGGGGCACATCAGGGCTAGGACTTTGGAACAGAATACCAGAACCGTCGGATCTGGCATATGCTGGACACTGCTGGTGCACTACAGATTTTGTTCACTATATTTGGGTCCGGCGTGAATACTGACATTTTGCCTGATAAACTACTGCTGCATACAGTGCTATTTTGTCCTTTTTTGTCAAAATCTGCAACGGAGGCCCCTGTCGGCAGATCCACTGCAGATGTGAATGTAGCGTTGCTTGGAAAAAGGCTTCAGAATGGCAATGTGGTTTTCTCTATTGTCATGGAGACCACTAACCGTGTTCATTTATTACCTTTTTATTGTTGGATTTGCCTACTGTCTGATTATGAGCTGTTAGAAATGCAGGAAGGAGTTCCATTGAGAACTAGATTTTATTCTGCTTTCACTGACATTGGCATAACAGCTAAATGTCTCTTTTTCTTCTGGTGCTAGTTTTAGGCTAGCAGATAGAAGTTGGTCGAACAAGCTATCTCTCTGCCCCTTCCCCCATGCCCACCTGACAGAGCATGCATGTGTCCTGAACGGATAGATGGGGGGGGGGGGGGGGGCGCTTGCAAGCTCCTGCCAGATTCCTCTGGCAGTGGCTTATCTCCCGAGAACAAAGTGATTGGGTGCCCAGCTGAAATGTGGGAGCTAACCAGAAGCCTGTGTATAGCAAATGAGCAGATAGATGCATTGCAGTTTGTCTCAGAGAATTAGGCTGAATTTGTTATTGTTGTTGTTATTATTTATTTTTAGAGCGCCATTCATTCCATAGCGCTGTACATATCATAAGCGGTGCACATACATAATACAGGCAATTGCCTTAAGCATGAACGAGACAAGTTACAGACTGGTACAGAAGGATAGAGGGCCCTGCCCGTGAGGGCTTACAATCTACATGGTATGGGGGATGGAGACAGTAGGCGAGGGTGAAGCTGGTCATGGCGGTCTAGAGGCAGCAGGGTCACTGGTTGTAGGCTTGTCTGAAGAGGTGGTTTTTCAGGTTGCTTTTGAACCTTATACATTCACCTATACTCATTTCTTCAAACCTTTACTCATTCACCTTATACCAAGAGGTGCCTCTTGACTTCCAAAAATGAAGGGCTATTACTTTCTCACGTAGGAACAGTCCTATGCTTATTTGCTAAAAATGCAAAGGAGATAACGATTTGGGAGGCACTAGCAATACATCTATTAAGGAAAACCTCCCAGGCAGTCTTGGGGACGTTATGTCTTGTCAAGTAGTATATCATTGTGTATGTCGTGATCCATGGCCTCTTGACCTTTGGACAATCCCACCAAATGTGGGACGTTCCCTGTAGTAGGACAACCCAATTTGGGGAGCAGCCCAGGATAGCATGGGCAGTTCCTGTGAGTGTGAGATACCACCTGGTTAAGGATTTTAAGGATGAGACGGGTGGACCCCAAGTCCGGCTCTTATTCAATAATATAGGACAGTTGAGAGTGAAATCAGGGCAGATTAAAGAGTTGAGATAAGACCTGGAAAGTGAGGGGAGATTCTACATCTTTGTTCATATGGGTTTGGAGGTTAGAGAGAATAAGGATAAGACAGAGCATGGAGGGCTTCTCTATACCAAGGGGTTGACCTTTGGTGCATTGTTTTTTTATTAAACATTGTATTAGTTGAATATTGCTTGCTCGCTATAATGAATAAAAGATTAAGAAAATCTTTTTACATTGGAAGTTTTTCTGGAAAGGAGGACTTTATGGAAAATGATACAGGACAACCACACCTTAAGACTGGCTACGCACTTTGTCATGGTTTGTCTGGAAAATGCTAACAAATAAACAGCACATGACGAATAAGCTCACTATACATTACGCAAAGCTTCCATGTACTAGAAGAAACATACCTTGGAGTGATGTGTGCACAGTGAATCAGTCAGTAAGCAAACATACTTTCTCTTAAAGGAAAACGGGTGATAAATTATGTTCCTTTATGAAAGCAATTTGGTAATGTTACGTAAAAGTCCTTCTATTTGGACCGATATTCAGAGCGATGAGCATTTGTATGGGCGCTCCTTCCCATAATTGGTCTTTGTAAAAGGTGCCAGCGATCACCCGGTGATTCGTTTATCAAGGTGATACTGTCATTCTGCCTGCACCAAAGATCGTTGTTTCTGTGCAGCAGATCGTATCTAAAGAGTAATTTGCTGCCCATGAACAATGATTTGAATTGTTAATGAACAAGTGATCACTTGCCCCAACAATGCGGATGATTGCTAAATGTAATTGCCTGACACATTGGTCTTTGTCAAAAGGCCCTTAAAAGGGTTTTCCAATCTCCGACAATGGGGGCATATTGCTAGGATATGCCCCCATTGTCTGATAGGTGTGGGTCCCAGCACCTACAACGAGAACAAAGCGGGGAGCGCTGTGGCTGGAGGACCCTGGATTTCCGTGGTCTGTCCACCACCAAGCGCTGCTCCCCACTGATCCCATAGAAGTGAATGGGAGTGCACCGCGCATGCGCGGCCCATGCTCCCATTCATTTCTATAGGACAGACGGAAATAGCCGAGCCAGCGCTCGGCTATTTTCGGCGGGCCCATAGAAATGAATGGAGGGCGGCTGCGCATGCGCAGTGCTCCCTCCGTTCATTTCCCTCTGCATGCTCATTGTAGGTGCGGGTCCCAGCACCTATCAGACAATGGGGGCATATCCTAGCCCCTTTAAGGCCTTGTTCACATTTCCGTGTTAGTGTCACATCCATGAAAAAAAGCATACGTGTTTCATCCGTAAAGATGTCTGTTTTTACCATCCGTGAATCGTCCGCAATTCACTGACGTTGCTCAGCTGAAAATCAATTTCCAAAGAATTTTACTATTAGTCTTCAGTGAAAAACAGACGGAACACAGACACAACACGGATGTGTGTCAGTGATTTTCACAGACCCGTAGACTTCAATGGGCATTTTTGGTCCGCATCACGGATCAAAGTAGTGCATGTCCCGGTGATTTTTTTTTACTGACCCATGGTCGGTAAAAAAATACTGAAATGTGAACAGACACATTTAAATCAATGGGTGGGTGTGCTGTCCGTGGAAAATGCGGCCAGCACACGTCAGTAAAAAACGGAAATGTCAATAAGGCCTAAAGGAATTTCTTTTTAAATCTGTTCTTATTTTCTGATTGCAGATTTCTTTATTCTACTTCCTGAACATGATTATGGGGGGCGGCCATCTTGTCCGAGCTGTTAACAGCATTTACAAAGCATTAAGAAAATTGCTTTATGGCAGCCACATGGGCTATAGACACAATGGTCAGGAGGGACCTTATTGACTTCTATAGGAGAGTATTCTAGGCATGCTCTGTGATCTATGCAGAGGTTAAGGACCCTTTACATGGGACGATGATCTAGCAGATTTTCAGGAAGGAAGCTTTCCTTCCCGACAATCTGCTGATCGCTAGCGGAGGAGGCCGGTGCATTTACATGCAGCGATTTCCTCCAGAGAATGAGGAGGAGCGATCGCTAATGCCATCGCTCTTCCCCATACTGATTATATGCATTTATATAAAGACATTATATTTATTTTTATTTCATGTATTCAGATATTTAGTCTTGTCCCTTTTTGTGTCATATATATTTTTTTTATTACACCAAACGGTAATTTTGCGCATGATGTACAAATATGGCTTCCCTCTACCCATTCATATGCGCTATCTTGTTTGTGCATAGCTCTAATCAGATAAAGCCTTATATAAAGTAACATACTGCAGCCTTTCAGAGTATAGCATCGATTGTTTGGGCAGTTATGTCTGAAGGGATAATGTTACATGGTGTGATGCCCACTCGGGTTACTCCGGTACATCATTCCTTTTATTTATCACAGAAGTTTATTTCTACTTCAGTCTACTTTCCCCCTCACCCCATCACCCTGCAGAGGTTAATCCTGCTGTCTACTCTAGTTCCTCTTGTGACCCTGTTTGCCAAATGAAATTATAATGATTGTAATGACTAAGAGGCCATGCACTCCCTGGGTGTCAGTTGCTGTCAGGACCTGTTTTTGACTTTGCTGAACCTATTCTGGTTATGGTTTGTCTGGCCCATCACATGACTTCTCTGAAAATTCCCCCTCCTCTCCATTTCCAGTAAACTGTTTGAACAGGAGTGACTCAGAATGAAACCATCTTTCCTTGTAACCACAGAGCATGTTAAAGAATTTGTCAACGTGGACTCTAGAGGGCTTCAGATTAAGTGAGCTGGAGCAGTAGTGCCTTGCTCCGTGTTAGGAGTCCCGTCTTGTGATGTGTAATCAGACGTGAGATGTGTGTCTGCCTGGTTCTACTCCCTTTAGGCCAGCTGGCTGCTCAGCTCATAAGTACACATCCCTCTAGTGTTTCCAAAGGTTGCTTGTAGGCAGCTCATCTTTCCCACCGTTTATTTTACTGTTAGAACATTTTGAGCCAAGCAGCAGAAACCCTGCATCATCACCACACCCAACTGCAGCTTGTTAGGGACTACTTCTCAGCTTACTACCACCACCAATCATATCTGGAGAGTGAGATCTAACCATTACGTCTCGGTTTGTAGAAACTGAATAATTGTCTCCTACATAGCTTGGTTATTGTATTTTCCAATAATATATGCCTATGAAACCTTATTTCTGGTGTAAACAGAGAGTGGTTTAACATGGGACCTCTTTCAACTTGTCACCATAATGCAGTTTCCTTTTCCCTTGTTTTATTGATTTGCTAAGCATGAGAGAATCGTTAGATTTTGGGGCATAGCTTGAAAGGACACACCCTGTGGAGTGTGGACAGTTAACCAGCTTCTGCTAAAATGTGATTTTGGCTGTTCGATTCTTTCACAGTCAATGGGGTCTTCCTAAGGATAGGTCATCAGTGTCTGATTGGTGTGGGTCGGACTGCTGATTAGATGTTTGAAGAGGTTGCGCCTCTTCCTAGGCCGGTTACGTCCTGTTCATCGGTCTCATGGCCTAGGTGCAGCTCAGTTCCATTCATGTGACTAGGGCTGAGCTGTGATACCACATACAGCTGGACTGCACTGTGCTTGGTAAGCTGCAAGGAGGCCGCATGCCCACTACAGGCCTCCTCAAACAGCTGATTGCTGTGTTGAAACCCCCACCATACTGATGACCTATCCTGAGTATAGGTCATCAGTATAAAACACTCGAAAAACCCTTTAATGTTATGACTTTTATTTTCCTCCCTTTTATAAGAAATGTTTTTGATTTTATGAGATAGTAGTTATCTATAATTTAAAATGATGCCCTAAGAAAGGATGGTATAGAAATGAATTTAATAAAAAATACAATGCATAAGGCTGCATTAACACGACCTTGGGACAGCCATGTCCTTTTTGCGAACCCCAAACACAGATCTGCAAAACTTGGGCATTGGCCATGTGCACTCTGCGTCACAATGTAGACCCGTTGACTTACTGTAAATGGGTCCGCAAGATGAGGCCAAAAATAGGACATGTGCTATCTTTTGCGGCATGGAGGCACTGACCCAGAAGCATACAGAGGGGCGGACATGTGTTTCCATGTGCTTACAAGTTTGTACCTCTGTGCCACAAAAGATAGCACATGTCCTATCTTTGGCCACATCTTAAAGATTGCGGACGCATTGAAGTCAACATGGCCACAGTGCGTTCCTTTTCTGAAAACTGAAGTCTCCTGTTTACACTTGATTACCACGATTTAGGCCTCTTTCACACTTGCGTTGTGAGGATCCGGCGTGCACTTCAGTCGCCAGAAATGCCCGCCGGATCCGTCACAACGCAAGACACCTGCATTTGAAGACTGATCAGTCTTCAAAATGCTTTCAGTGTTACTATGGCAGCCAGGACGCTACTAAAGTCCTGGTTGCCATAGTAAGTAGTGGGGAGCCAGTGGAGCAGATACTTACAGTCCGTGCTGCTCCCGGGGCGCTCCACAATGACGTCAGAGTGCCCCACGCGCATGGATCACGTGATCCATGTGATCCATGCGATCATGTGATCCATGCTCATGGGGCGCTCTGACGTCATTGTGGAGCGCCCCGGGACTCGGGAGCCGCACAGACGGTAAGTAGACTTCTCCCCTGCCTCCCCACTACACTTTACCATGGCAGCCGGGGCTTTAACGTCCTGGCTGCCATGTTAACCATTCACAAAAGCTAAACGTCGGATCCGGCGATGCGCCGAAACGACGTTTAGCTTAAAGCCGGATCCGGATTAATGCTTTTCAATGGGCATTAATTCCGGATCCGGCGTTACGGCATGTCTTCCGGATTTTTGGACGGAGACAAATCCGCAGCATTCTGCGGTTTTGTCAACGTCCAAAAAACGTTGACATACTGAACGGAAGACATCCTGATGCATCCTGAACGGAATGCTCTCCATTCAGGATGCATTAGGGAAATCCTGATCAGTGTCTTTCCGTCCTAGAGACCCGAGGACGGAACTCTAGGACGGAAAGGAAAAATGCATATGTGAAAGGGGCCTTAGCTTGTATGCCGAAATTTTTTTTTGTCAGATTGTCAGTTTCAAGGATTGCTTCAGGTCATTTTCACTTATTGTCTGTATCAAATGTGGGCAGAATTAATTGAAATTAAAACGCTAACCACGTCCTCCTGCCAAGTCTATTTCTGACCTTGTAATATTATTAGGTGCCCATCGTTTCTTTTATAAAGTGTGTATGCCAAGCTTCACCGAAGGCTTTGGCAGTAAACATTTAAATCCTGCCCCTGTATACCTCTAAACTTGCTGTGTTGTTCAAACTTACTGTGACCAAGAAAACTATCACTTCTCTAATTTTCCAAACTGCCTTGGCATAGCAAACGGGGTGTGCGAAAAGTTGGTAAAAATTTGCGACTTTTTGCCATGCTCCTCTTGCCTTTTTACATTGCGTCTCGTTTAAAAAAAGTGTGTGGGAAAGTGGGCATGGTTAGCTATGTTAATCAGTTGATCAGCGGATTTATAAGTTGCATCATGTATACAGTTGAGAAAGCAGCCATGGTGCTTTCTGCTCTATTCCCGGTGATCATGTACCTGGTAACTACGGGAGCTGGTGAGACCATAACGGAATGTGGAATCCATAACGGGATTCTTCGATAACCCAAACTTTGGAAGCAGAACTTAAAAAACAAGTTTGCTCAACACTATTCTTGACAAAACAATAAGGCAGTACACGTCAGTGACCGGCTTGCTGCAGCCGGCCTAAAGAAATAACATAGTCCCGTATCTATAGAATCTCACAAGTATGCTATTGCATAGTACCATAACCCCACGGGGTGTATGTGGACCTCGCTTTGTCCTCAGACTTTGATGCCACACAGCCCTCCAGAGAGCTCCACTCTGTAATCACCACCACCTGACACTGTTGGCTGTTTTTGTAGGCCAGTCAAAACCTGGCCTGGAACGTGGGGAGAAGTCACCCACCCAGCACTATAACTACTCCCAGTAAGAGCAGTCCCGGATCAGCTATTCACAGCTTTACTAAGTGTCAACGAGCTACTGCCGCTGACACACCTGAAATAACTGGCTCCTACTTCACTGAGGCCACGTACCGCGGTGACACGTATCTACCATCAACGATGGTCCCTTGTGCATTCCTAATATATATATATATATATATAAAAATGTTAAAATGCCCCCAGAGCTTTTATAGCACCTTATGTGTAAAATAAAAAAATACAATAAAAAAAAAGAACATCACCACTAGTTTCCACTGCAACACGTAGGCCCAGCTTTCGTGACTGTAACCGATACATCTGCTATATAAAAATGACTATATTGAAAAGGGGACACCATTTTTTAAATTTATTTTTGTTGCACCTTGTGCTGTTAAAAACAAATTTAAAAAACATCTTTATTGCTTTCAAATCAACATGTGCTAAAGAAACACCAATTAACCACTAGTCTTGGGGGGGAATCTTAAAGGGGTTTTCCAGTGGTATTCCAAGTTTTCTGTATTGCTCACAGTAGGTTAAAAATGCAATACTGACCCTCCGATCCCACACAGCTGCCATTCCAATGCTGCCCTGGTCTCAACTCTGGCTAGGTGGGCCTTTCCTGGTTGTTCCTGCATCTAATCACTGGCTGAGGGGGGTCACAGCTATGACATCTCCAAGCATTTCATGTGTGTCAAGCTGGGACCAGATCGACATAGGAACGACAGCTGCCAGGATAGGTAGGGTGAGTATGACTTTTTTTTTTTTAACCCCTTATATGAAAAATCTAATAGCTGGACTGCTGTACACTAGTACAACCCATATAGCTTGATGGAGTTGGAACAGTTTTGTCTGGAAAATTGCAAAAATTCCAGTGTCTAGATGTGATAAGACATATTAGGTGACTCCACAACGTATTGACTTTCATGGGGTGGATACTTATGCACATGTTCCAAACCCCGAAAAATCCATCCTAAAAAACAAGGAGGTGAGTGTTTTCTCAAGGCACTGTATATACACACGTATGTATATCAACAAGGGTGTTCCACTCCTAAAGTGATACTTTCCTCAATATCCAGTTCAGCTGCTCAGGCCTTCCTTCACTATGACCTTTGTGGTTTATCTCTACTTTACAAGAAATATTGTCCAGTTTGGCTGCAGCTCAAATATTCTTTCCTGTTATGGTGCCCCAATCCCTTCCTTCATCCTGGATGTTTTATTACGTCTGGGCATTTGGTCACTTGTGCAGGAACAGGTGTTCAGTGTTTGCTGTGCTCGTCCTTCTTACTATTGTTTGTACAGACTATTGTTGTTGAATGTTGTCCATCTTTGTTTCAATTACTGAACATTTATAACTTTTTTTTTTTTTTTTCTCAGATTTTAATTTTTGTTCAATGTATTTTTCCATGTGGGCATCTGTTTGACACCAGAATATCCTCTAGAACCAATACTTTAAGGAGAGGATTTCTCTGTATGATGTTCAATGGCACATGGGACATTTTTTACCTTTTTTTTTTTTTTTTTGTTAATATAAAAGTGAAGCTATACAAAAGTACAGTATAGACTGCAGGTCATAAGTATACCAGGCCATGTATTACGCTATTTTATGAACTACTTTTACCACAATGATTATTTTAAAGGGGCATAACTGTTGTACCAAGTTATTCCCTATCCACAGGACCTCCGGCGATTATGAGAACAGGAACCCCATAGCCCAGAGTTCCCTTGAAATGAATGGAGCAGCAGGTGAGGCTTGCACATCTCCTCTCCATTCACCTCGGTAGGGCTACTGGAAATGGCTAAATGTTTGTCCACTATCTCTGGCAGTCCTGTACAAATAAATGGAGCATTAGTCGCATGTCCGACCCGCCGCTACATTTATTTCAGGGGACTCCTTGGTGTATGAGGTCCCCATTCTCATGATCAGTGGGGGTCCCAGCAGTCCAACCCCCACCGATCTAATAGTTATTGCTAGAGATGATCAAATAAATTCTAGCTGACTGAATTTGTTTAAAATCGGCCTTATGGAGCACCCAGCCCCACTGCTCAAGGGTTTTTCCCCCTCCTCTTTTTTTGACAGGGCTAGACAGCTTGCCTTGTCAACGGGGAGCCAATAGCAGGCCACAACGGGAATGAGCCACCTGCAATGCCAGGGAGGCTAGTTCCCCTCTCGGCCTGCTATTGGCTGAGCCCCCCAGCCGTCGTCAGATGTTTTCATCCGCGTGACAGGGAGATGCAGTGGCGGCAGGGGGGAGGGCATTATAGGTCTTGGATAACCCCTTTAAGGTACACAGACTGCTGGAAATGCATCATTATCTAGGTGAATGTTTTGGCAGTGCAGTGGAGATCATAGATCAGCATAAAGTGCTGGTCTATGATAAATCCCCCCCATTATCTTTATTTTGCATGTCAGTAGGATTGCAGTGATACCAAATTTATATCGTTTTTGTTATGTACTAATACTTGAAAAAAAAAATAATAATAAAAAAAAATGTTTCTTTGTATCTTCAGATTTTGACACCCATAACTGTGTCTCTCTCTATGGAGTTGTGTGAGAGGTTATTTTCTTTTTAACTCTAATTTTAATTATTAAAGATTCACAGCTCATAACAAGTACAAAGCAATGTACATTTCAGTGATGTAAAATAGTCATCCAAAGATAGTTACAAATATGGACGTTAGTGCATAAATCCCACACATACAGTACATATAAAAGAAAAAGAAAATACAATATAAAATATATATACGGTATACCATGGCTAAAGGCCATAATATCATCCACAAATACAATGGAATCTAGATAGAGAAATACATAAAATGTTTGGTATGGGCTCTTTTTTATTTTTTTTTTATTATTTTTTTTATTCAGAGCATTTTGAGGTGTGTATGACTTTTTGATCTTGTTTCATTTCTTGGGAGGCAAAGTTGGCCATTGAGAGGTGACTCAGCCATTTAAATTTTTTTCCTATGGCATTTACCATATGGGATAAATACTTATATTTTAATAGTTTGGGCATTTTTGGATGCAGGTATATCAGGGATTTTTTTTATTTTTATATGTAAAATGAGGTGATTTTAATTTTTTAATTTTTTTAAACTTTAGCAACCGAGTAGCTCCTGCCATTTTGTTGCAGGGTTCCCATTTGGCTTCTGATGCACCACTTGGATGCTGTGGTTGAAGTTGACCTCTGCATCTGAAAAGTTAGATGTCTGTTATCGGAGTTGCCTCCAATCCTGGACACTGCCAGCGGGTGTCTGCTGTGTAACACAGCCATCACTTCTCAGCTATGGTGGCCACTCAGCTCCTTCATGTATAGGGGATATTGGGAAGAGGATGATGTTATTGCTCTTACTATGATAATATTTAAAAGCTGTATACATAGCAAATCCCTAATAAAACCTTTTAATAATAAAAGTGATCCAATATTACCCTAGTTGACATGTTTTAATGTTTTTACCAGCCTGTCATAAGTTTGTCCAGCAGTACATAAATAGATAACTAGTATTGTATGCATGCTCCATATTTCAAGGTGCTGCAAATTAATGTTACAAAAGTCACAAGTTTGAAAAACTGGGGTTGCACCTGAAGCTGAGTTAATGACATTAGTTCAGTTCGGATACATGCAGTAAAGCCGTGTTATGGTAATAAAATACCTTTTTTAAGGTATCTGAAACCAAATGTTAAAAAGGGGTATCTTGGTATACAAACTTGACTCTTATTAAAAGTGGTATGAAGTAAAAGTCCCCAATATAACTAGCAATTTATTCTTTAAATAGTTTCCTACGGTACATAATCACTCACCATTTACCAGTCCAAAATGGGATGCTTATAGCTCGCTTCCTGGGGTTATGACCTGCAATTCAGCTTCAGCTTGCTGGTCGAGCATGCTCGGTTCCACCACTATGAGTTATGGGAGACAGTAACTGGGAGATAATTGAGAGCCTCAGTAGTGATGAGGGATCACAATATGAGAGGGGTGGCTGACTTGCTCCTCAGTAGACTGTAATATCGAGGGAGAGATCAGCTCAGAATGATCTCAGTAATGCATGATGGAAACTGTTATTTGCTTAACACACGAGGCATGCTGCACTACTGCTATGATACTGCTGTGTGTGTAATGACTCTCCAGCTCACTTTCAAGTTTCTCATCCAGATGCTGCAATACCCCTTAATTAAAGAGGACCTTTCATGGTCCGAACATTGTAAGATAACTATCTGGACATGTATAGCGGCGCCCAGGGATCTCACTGCACTTACTATTATTCCAGGGCGGCGCTCCGGTCGCCCGCTGTGGCCCCCTTACCTTCTCCCACAGTGTATGCTAATTGCTACTAACATCGCAACAGGGAGGAGACATCAGCTTCTCTCCCTGGGCGTTCCTTCTCCCTGTATCGCTGTCCAATCGCAGCGCAGAGCTCACAGCTTGGGAGAAAAAAAACTCCCAGGCTGTGAGCTCTGCGCTGCGATTGAACAGCGCTACAGCCAGGGAGAAGGAACGCCCAGGGAGAGAAGCTGATGTCTCCTCCCTGTTGCGAAGTTAGTAGCAATTAGCATACACTGTGGGAGAAGGTAACGGGGCGACCGGAGCGCCGCCCTGGAATAATAGTAAGTGCAGGGACATCCCTGGGCGCCGCTCTACATGTCCAGATAGTTATCTTCCAATGTTCGGACCCATGAAAGGTCCTCTTTAAGTATATTGCTACCATATTTGACATGATTGCTACATTAACTACATGCCAGTGTTACTAATCTATGGCCCCATAGAACAAATGCATTGTGTTAACTAGACTGTCATCAAAACTGAACTGATACATTCCCTGTTATAAGGTGATTTATCCTGTTAACAGCAGATGAGGAAACTGCTTATGCATCCCATCCCTGAAAAAGTTCTTAGGTCTTGGATATGGTGGGAATTTTTTGTATATATATTTTGTAGGCATCACTATGGTTTAACCTTTTCCCACTGATCACCTTTTCCCATGCTGATGCTCTCTGGAGTGGGTTTTTATTTCCTTCCTCATATAAAAAGTAAGAATAAAAATGAATCCGGTGTCATTTATTGAGCTGCCAGTGATATATAATGGCTACATTAGGTCATATTTATTTCTTGAACAAGAGTTCATCGTTGCTGAAGCATATTGTAATCTGGAAACCTGAAGAGATCTCTTGTAATTTAAGTCCTATTGCATGTTCACATCCTGCATTCAGGAACATTTCATTCCACTGAGCTAATCATTCTCTGTACATTGGAGGCTGCAGACCAGATTTTATTGCCTGACCACAGACAGTCTTTATCCAGCTAGTGTGTTTGATTCCATTGTACTATCGTGGGGTATGCAGAAGAAATGAAATATTGTTTCTTTCAATTTTTTTTATTTTGCATAAGTTGTGGGAAATTGGAGCAAAACTGTTAGGAGGTGAATATTTGCAAAGCAACACAGTGTGAAGAAGTTAAAAAAATATATATATTTTTTTGGGGAGGGGGATTTATCATGGGGAAATTGATCACGCCCTGCAGAATTCTTCAGAAAGTCATAAAATAGGTATTTGCAACTTTTGGGCACACATATTTGCATTTTACGCCACTCCAGTTTTGAAATGTAAGGGGTAGTGGGTGTGATTAGTCTTGCTGAGCTGATTTGAAGGGGTTGTCCAAGTGTTTATGGCTTATGACCTATCCTCAGTATCTGATCGATGGGAATCTGACTTATGGTACCCCCGCCGATTAGTGGAACAGGACCTAGCTGAGCTGTGCCTAGACCATGTGATCAATGAACATGACATCACTTGCCTAGAAATAGGCTATAAATCTATTCCAATGGTGGACTAGGTATTAAAATCTAACTTTTTATTAGTTCATTAAAATACACTAATTAAACAGTGAGACACTAATACGTGAAGGTGCAACAGTGGCGGCCTTGTCTCTATATTGGCTATATACTCGCCATTATGCCAGCACTGATATGCACCACTAATACCATAATATACAAAATTTAAGTAAAAAGGTTCGATCTCACCCCTTTTCTTGTTGATATCAAAATGAGTGCAGTCCTGTGCCCAATTCAATGGACCTCTCGTATATTCATGTAGACAAAAAAAGGCAGCTTCGTGTATGATAGTGCCAGCGGCTCCTGTACGGCCCTGGTCTTAAACCTCCCTGGAGGTTTAAGACCAGGGCCGCACAGAAGCTGCTGCCACTATCATACACGAAAAAAAACGGAGGTTTAAGACCAGGGCCGAACAGGAGCCGCTGGCACTATCATACACGAAGCTGCCTTTTTTGTGAGATCGAACCTTTTTACTTAAATTTTGTATATTATGGTATTAGTGGTGCATATCAGTGCTGGCATAATGGCGAGTATATAGCCAATATAGAGACAAGGCCGCCACTGTTGCACCTTCACGTATTGGTGTATTTTAATGAACTAATAAAAGTTAGATTTTAATACCTAGTCCACCATTGGAATAGATTTATGGAATATTGGAGGTGTTGACATTATTCACCCATCTCTGTACCGCTTTGGGTGATTTTTGCTTTTTCGCTAGAAATAGGCTACCCTCCTTGAGCACCACAGCCTCTTCCTAGGCCAGTGACTTCACATTCATTGGTCACATGGCCTAGGTGCAGCTCAGGTCTATTAGAGTGAACGGGGCTAGGGTGCAATACCAAGAACAGCCACTAGATAAGGTAGATAAATGAGAGAGAGAGAGAGAGGGGTAGATAGATAGATTACATTGAAAAAATCAGACAAGATAGATAGATAATATAGATAGATAGGATAGATGGATTAGATAGGATAGATGGATTAGATAGGATAGATGGATTAGATAGGATAGATGGATTAGATAGGATAGATGGATTAGATGGTATAGATGGATTAGATAGGATAGATAGATAGATAGATAGATAGATAGATAGATGGGAAAGATAGATAGATATGGGAAAGATAGATAGATATGGGAAAGATAGATAGATATGGGAAAGATAGATAGATATGGGAAGGATAGATAGATATGGGAAGGATAGATAGATATAGGATAGATAGATATAGGATAGATATAGGATGATAGATAGATATAGGATAGATATAGGATAGATATAGGATAGATAGATATAGGATAGATAGATGGAAAGATAGATAGGATAGATAGGAAAGATAGATTAGATAGATAGGATTAGATAGATTAGATAGATAGGAATGATAGATTAGATAGATAGATTCGATAGATAGGAAAGATAGATTAGATTGATAGATTCGATAGATAGATTAGATAGGATAGATAGATTTGATAAATAGCACAGATGCGGTAGATGGGACAGATGCGATAGATTGGGTATGTTTGATAGGTAGATAAACTAGATAGGTAGAATACATAGGTATTTAGATACAGACTAGATAGATAAATAGATTAGAAAGATAGATTGCATAAATTGTTATCGACAGATTAGATAGATTGGATATTTTAGATTGGTTAGTTTAGATAGATAGGATAGGTATATTGGATGGATAAAATAGTTAGATTGGATAGATTAGATAGGTAGTTTGATTAGATAGACTGGACTACTTAAAGTGGATAGAGAAGATACATAGATAGGTGTATATATAGGTTATATATATATATATATATAGGTTATATAGATGGGTATATAGATGAATAGGTAGATTAGATAGATATGTAGGTCAGATAGGTAGATAGGATACACTAGATAGATTGGTAGGTATGATATATGTAGATATAGTAGATAGGAAGGTAGGTAGATGGATAAATAAATAGGTAGTTTAGATAAATAGATAAAATAGATTAGATAAAGAGGATGGATTGATAGACATACACACACACAGGTTATACAGCCATTACTTCTCTAGTTTGTCAATTACATTTTAAGCATGTGTGTCTTATAACCTTTCCCTTCTTTTTTAGAAAGGTAAAACACACAAGTCTTCAGTAATATGCCGTTAAATAGTAAAGAGAGCCCTAGCATTGAAGTTGAATGAGTCATGTCTTTTGAGCTTAGTGGGGGAGATTTCAATTTATTAGGTTTTTAGAGCATATTACCAGTTCCATGTTAACTCTGTAGAGTCGTTACCACATTTAAGCTGAATTGTATTTACTTAGAATATACCGTATCAATTGGGATTCATCTAGTACACAAGTGTTTCTTATTTGACTTTTTATACATACGTGTATGACGTCTCTTTAGGAGCTTTCTGTAGGCTTTTATGACCAGGAACATCATCAATACTTTATCTCTGTCATTTATATTACTTTATTTCTGTCATTTATATTACACCCACCTACTACAGTTCATAGAAATATGAATTGTATACACATTTAGTTACAATAATTTACCCAACAATGAGAAAGTATTTGTTTTTTTATGTCTGCTATAGACACAGATTGGACTTAAAATAACTTAATAAATAGTCACCCTACATAATATTCATTTCACAAGCAGAATCTTGTAGATCCCCAAAAAAGTGCAAAATTTTGTAAAATGTTTTAAATAAATTAAGATCAGTTACCAAATCTCAAAGTAAAATCTATATTTGAGAACTGAAATACTTACAGTAGGTGCGGTGTAGTTTATTTTTACACATGGAAGTGTGGTTTACATTATATTTAGGTTCATTCTTTTATTAAACCGAAGAAGGTTTTAAATACATAGAGTAATAATACATAGACATCTAATATGCATTTACAGTATTCTGAACTATTGAATTCCTACACTAATAATGTAGGATAACATCACAATTTAAAGATCATCATAGAATAGAGATTTTAACTTATTATTAGTGTTTGTCGGAAATGTAATCTTATACTCTTGAAAATAGTTTAGGCATTGTAATATATATTCATCAAAACCTGAATGGAGGGGAAAAAAAGAAGTGTTAGTTTTTTCTTCTAACAACCATACAGCAGTAATAATGATTTGGAGAATTTTTGGGGGAAAATATTTGTTAGTTTTCACCTTTTAAGATTTTATAGCTTCCAGTAGTAACATAATGATCATGTATTTTTTTTTATATATACACAGGTATATTTATTTTTCTAATTTTTTCAAAGTAATTATTGATTTGATAGTCATTTAGTAGAAAATGGGTTTAATGTCTAGTTAGGTACACAATAATTTCGGTTATTATTTTATAATAATTATTTGTAATATATAAATATATATGTACAGTATATACACATTTTTTCACTACTGTGTATGTCACCACTTCTTAGCAGTTTATTTCTATTTTATTTTTTATTATTGTGTAAAAAGTTATTGAAATATATTTCTGTGTGTGGACACCTTTAAAAACATCTTGAAACATCTAACCTAATATTTGCTAAATATTTAAAGTAATAAGTGAAAATTATAGATTTTCCTTGATCTTTCATTTTACACACACATACGTGTGTGTGTGTGTGTGTGTATATATGTGTATGTATATATATATATATATATATATATATATATATATATATATATATATACGCATATGTGTATATATAAATATATATATATAAACACACACATGTAGAGCAGATCCCTGCTGCTACCTATAGATATCAGATCATACAGGGAAAAAAAAAGTTCATGGTACATTTGCACTACAATTTGCAACATTTCACGCCTTTCATCACTTTTCAGAAGTACAGTAGAGGCATGTGCCTCTTAGTGAATTTAGTGTATCTTAGTCCAGCAAAGAATAGCTTGTAATTGGTTATGGTCTATGAAGGATGGCTTACAATTCGCTATGGTGTATAAGGGCTATTAACTAAAATTAAGATCTTTCTGGTCATCTTAGTGATGTATTATCATAGATTGTATAACTATTTTGGTATCTTTTTTTTTTTTTTTTTTTTTTTTTTGTTCACGTGTATATTCTGAAGCTGGTCATGAAGCAGGAGGAGAAGGCAGGACAACTTATGTAGCTTATAAACCTAAAGAACATAAATCATTTGAAACCCTGATGAAAGTCTAAAGTAAATTTTCTGTTCAAAGAAGAATTGAAGTTTATTTTTTTTCTCCTTTTGGCTCCAGCTAATGATCCCCAAAAAGATTATTCAATACTAGATGTGATTTGCTAAATGATTCACTACCCAGCATGCATAGACTATTGTACCTATTCTGAAAATGTTTTTTTTGTTTTAGGATTTTGCATCACGCGCCAAGCTTGCAGTTCAAAATCTTGTGCAGAAGGTTGGATTTCTAGGCATCTTGGCTTGTGCTTCCGTAAGTGAATTTATTTGCATTTTCTAATCATCTACTATTTTCTGTCTACAGGACTGTGGCCTTTATTTAGATTTCTATAAGGCCATCTGTGTGGTATTTGGAGGGAACTACTCCAGAGGTTAAATGGTGGTCTACTGAAAACCATTTATAGGCATATACTGAGAATGTTACCTTTTCATCTATGAGAATTTTTAAGAATGTTTGCTTCCACATTTCCTTATGTTTGCACTAATAATAAATTAAAGTTTCAAACCTGTTCAATTTAAGTAACCTATTACCATTAACATTTGATAGTACCACAACCTGTTATATTAATGTAATGCGGATATCACTTGGTTTTCCCATAACAGGATAGGAGATAAGTGTCTGATCAATGGGGGTCCGACCACTGGTGCCCCTGCCGAATACTGAAATGAGAGCTCATGTCCCCCTTTTGAATGGAGCGGCATACAGGCCACTCCATTTAACTGTATCACCGGCAGTCCCATGCAGTGAGTGTAGCGGTTGGGCATTTTAGTTGGATCCTAGCAGATGTCCAGCGTTACTTTGTGTTTGGCTAGTCTGTCAGGCTACACAACAACATCTGCAGCTCATTCCAACCCAGAAGCATTGCAAAACTGCTACAGTGTCCTGTGTTTATTGCAAATGTTTTAAAGGGGTTTACAGGATTTTAATATTGATTACCTATCTTTAGCGTAAGCAATCAATATTAGATTGGGAAAGGAGGGATTCAACTCTTGGCAGCCCTACTGATCAGCTGTTTGAATGGACCAGAGAGATCTGGTGAGTGCTGCATTCTGTTCATTGTTTGCAGTGCTCTGTACATATAATAGCGGCTGTGCTGGGTATGGCAGCGTTGTCTCATTCAGTGATGCAATACTCAGCACACCATTATAATGCTCGCCGAAACGCGTGTCGGGGCTTGCGCTATCCTGGAGGAAGCACATAATAGGCAATTGATTCTATGTTATATATATTTGACAATTTTGGCACTATGCACTTATTTATATGAGGATATCATATTGAATCCTTTCCCTGCACCTGTTCTCTATGTATGGATTGTCCTTTATGTAATGTGTTAATGAAGTCTACCTATATCTTATGCAGTCTGGTAGTTTCTTGATAGGTATTTGTGGTGCGCTATACCATAGGCCTATGTGTATTTTTCTTTACATGGTGCTTGTATATGTGAGCATTGGCTTCAATTTTTACGTCTTTACTGGCTTACGTTCATTCGATAACACACCATTATAATGTGTACGGTGTGCTGAGTGTATGAAGCACTGCAAATTAGAGCTCCAGGACCCCTTCACATCGCTGAACGGCAGGGATGCTGAGAGTTGTACCCCCACTCATTAGATACTGTTAGCCTACCCTAAGAATTGAAAAGAATGATATCAGAGTCAAAAAATGAAGTAATATAAATAACAATGTGTCTTTATTAGAACAATTTATGAAACATGATTGGTACAAAAAGT
The DNA here is from genome assembly GCA_033119425.1 of Bufotes viridis. NCBI lineage: Eukaryota > Metazoa > Chordata > Amphibia > Anura > Bufonidae > Bufotes > Bufotes viridis. The sequence goes on from CM065591.1 coordinate 272,892,311, forward strand.
GTTAAAAAACAAGTAAAAACAATTACACAAAGAGCGACACACCACATAGCATAATCAGAGTATAACTGGTGAAAATTGATAGCAACTATGCGCAAATATCCTCAGTCAGTGCACACACCAAATAGATAATGGGACCCAACAAAACAGACAGTTGCTAGTTTGGGCTAAGTAGCTGGTCACCATAGATGTTTTAACCACAGTAAACACGAGGATAGTCGCACAAGATAAACAACATAGTAATATACACACCAGCAATGGGTCACAGCAGTGTCGCCAAACAAACGCGCCCCGACGCGCGTTTCGCCGTCAGCTTTCTCAAGGGGCGATCGTGTTTACTGTGGTTAAAACTATCCTCGTGTTTACTGTGGTTAAAACATCTATGGTGACCGGCTACTTAGCCCAAACTAGCAACTGTCTGTTTTGTTGGGTCCCATTATCTATTTGGTGTGTGCACTTACTGAGGATATTTGCGCATAGTTGCTATCAATTTTCACCAGTTATACTCTGATTATGCTATGTGGTGTGTCGCTCTTTGTGTAATTGTTTTTACTTGTTTTTTAACACTTTTTGTACCAATCATGTTTCATAAATTGTTCTAATAAAGACACATTGTTATTTATATTCCTTCATTTTTTGACTCTGATATCATTCTTTTGGATCTCTATGTTTCAGATATTGGGTCTTGTACCAGTGGGAATCATTGTTGGTTACCCTAAGAATTGGTCATCCAAAATAAAAAATTTGAAGCCCTTTAAGATTGCACCTTATGTGATATTAGTGGATGTTGGTATGAGACTGCACCATAAATGCCCCCTCACAGTAAATAAATGGTACCACTGTCAACATAGCTTTGAGAGAGAAAACTTTGAGGGGGCACCACATTACTGGAGGTTTCAGCTCATTGACCCCCCACCTGTCCCCTCATCTTCTGACAACTTTTAGTGACATGCCAGAATATACATAAGTCAATGTATTCTTTACGTATACATGTGGGCAATACATTTTGTTCAACTAAAAATAGGTATATTTATGCAATCTCTAATGGCCAAATAATGGCCAATAAATCATTCTTACTGGAGAGTCATAGGATGCCATGTTCCAGCAAACCAGCGTGTCAGATTTCTGCCCTAAAAAGCTTCTCCGTCTACTTTTAATTGCCTTACTTGCTAAATAGAAATTCTTAGGTTTAACAGCTCAGCTGTGAAGCGATAGCCCCACAATCTCACAGAAGTGGGAATCTGAATGCTGAAGCACATGGCAAGGTCAGCCCATCTCTTATAGACTGCAGCAACAGTGACCAGTCACCAGGAGCTTCGTAGTCTTTGTTCCCCTGTTCAAGGATCACATAGCCTTCATGGCTATGTTCAGGCCGAGCATTACCATAAATGTTAGCTGGAGTGATGTAAGGAACACCAATGTTGCATATGGAAATAAGCGTCACCATCTTGCACTTTGATGGACATAACTTGTTTTGCTAGCTGCCCGAAGACTGACTGTGTAAACTTGGGCTGACGGGGGGAAATTTTCCATGGCTGGTTTTTGTGATTTCAACTAGATACCTTAATTTTTCTATGAAGTGGAATTTTACAGATTTGTGTTGCAACACAAAAGTATCACCAGCTACTACGTTGTAGTGTGAGGTTCATAAGGAAATTGCTTGACCTGTTTGGTTTGAAGCATTTTGACTGGTCTGCATAAGGCTCTGACATGCACCCCTTTTTACGGTTTTTGTATAAACTGGAAGACTGATTAGCAGTTAGGACTTGAAGTGCTTGACCTTACTTATAGCTGTGGCCGCCAGCACTCTACTTTCTACATTGGAGTTGTATAGTGGTCATATAAATATGAATTCCCATAGTTTTTAAAATCTAAACCTTTTAAAGAGGCTATGTGGAAGCTCTTAAAGCAGAAAAGGATGTACTAATTTTTATATGAACGCCCCGGGGTTTTTAGAACAAGATGTCTAACTAGCACATATGGATTTGATGTTCAGGTGTCCACATACATTGAAGTCATATAGTTGATATTGACATGACTCACTATTACTCACTTCCTGAAACCTGATGCGTTGCTCTGATTTATTCCTTTCACAGAAAAAAACAGTTGGAGACTGTTTTCCAAGCCTCCTGCACATGACCGTATTTTGGGTCAGCACCCGTTTCCCCTTTTTTGAGGATTGGGTGCGGATCCAGTCATTTCTATGGGGGCTGCAAATAATGCGGACCGCACATGGATGTCATCCGTGCGGCCTTTCCGCAAATTATAGAACATGTCCTATTCTTGTCCATTTTACAAACCAGAATAGAAGGTTCTATGAGGTAAATGCACTATGCATATGGCTGGTATCCATATTTTACGGATTCGCGGTCATGTGCATGTAGCTTAATATTGCAAGGCATGAAAGATCTCAGGCAAGATTTGATTTTTCGATTGATTACTACTCATTCAGGATGATGGTTCAGACAAAGCATTTGTTCATAAATTAATTCCCGTAATATAATTATAAGGATTATTGGGGTTATTTATCGAATTGGTATAAAGTAGAACCCTTAGTTGCCCATAGCAACCAATCAGATTCCACCTTTCAATTTCCAAAGGAGCTATCAAAAATGAAAGGTGGAATTTGATTGGTTACTTTGGGCAAGTAAGCCAGTTCTACTTTATACCATTTTGATTACTGACCCCATATGTATTTTTAGTAGATGTCCTGTTCTAATGTTGAGCAATACATGCATGTTATATTAGGTGTTATCACATTGCAACAGGCATTTTTCTGAAACAAATAGTTTGACTAGTGGTGTTTACTGGTTATTACATTCTTCTCTTCAGATTCCAAATCCATTGTTTGATCTGGCAGGAATAACATGCGGGCATTTTCTTGTGCCCTTCTGGACTTTCTTTGGAGCCACTCTAATTGGCAAAGCAATAATTAAAATGCACATTCAGGTAAGTTGAACTTTGTCTGTGTGTACATGTAATTTGAAATACATGAGTGCTAGGAAGAGTACTTTAAAGTATTCCTTCTCCTGTTCTGTCCTATCCTTTATGCGTTTCCACCTATTTTCAGGAACAAACGTGAGTTCAAAAGTTAGGGATATTTGGCTTTCAGGGGAAATTTATGTAAAAAGTAAAAAGTTCACTCCACAGTGATATTAGCTCATGGAAGTAGAAGCATGCAGTGGTGATTTCTTCATCGCAAACAATTTATTGAAACAAAAGATAACAACAGTGGTGGGTATACCCCACAAAAAATGGCAATGTCTCAATAACTTGTCATGTGGCCTTGAGCATCAATTACAGCTTGACAACAACGTCTCATGCTGTTCACAAGTCGACTTATTGTCTGCTGAGGCATGGCATCCCACTCTTCTTAAAGGGAGGCCCTCAGGTCATTGAGGTTCTGGGGTATAGAGTTACGAGCCTCTACACGGCGACTCAGCTGGTCCCATAGGTTTGAAATGGGATTCAGGTCTGGAGAAAGTGCAGGCCACTCTATTTGAGGTACCCCAGTCTCAGCAACTGTTCCCTAATGATGCAACCTCGTTGTCTATGAAGAGGAAATTAGGCCTGTGTTGTTCGTGCAGAGGCACAATGACTGGATTAATGATGTTATTTAAGTAGTATGGGCTTGTCACTGTACCGGTCACAAATGTAGGGCAGTTCTCTAATGACTAGACACACCTGCTCACACTGCAACAACACCACCACCACCACCAAAGGCTTATCTGGTGACAACAGTGGCTGATGCATAGCACTTTCCTTGACGTCTCTAACATCGTTGGCGGCCATTATTTCTGCTCAGCCTGAATCAACTTTCATTCGTGAACAGCACTGAGGGCCACTGGTCCCTTGTTCAGCATAGATGCTCTCTGGCCCATGCAAGACGATGACGCCTGTGATCGGTTACTCTTGCAGGTCGTCTAGCTCTCAGACCACTCTGATGTAAATGGTTTTGAATGGTCTGATGTGACACTTGGGGGCCTCTCACGTCCATTAAATGTACCTGGAGTTCTGTGGCATTCATCATCCGTTCTGCAGTGCATTGTTCACAATAAAGCCGTCATCAGTGTGGGATGTGGCCAATGGATGCCTATGCCTATGTAACTCTTCCAGTCTCTCTGTGTCTCTGTTCCATACTGCTGATGACACTCTGTGACACTCTAGGCTCAGTAGCCACTTCCGTCTGAGAACATCCTGCTTCAAGTCTCGCAATGGCGGGGTACTGTTGATCAATTGTTAGTTGTCTTGGTCTCATGATGTCAAAATGTAAACAGCATGATGAGGAGAACTGTTTAAATATCAATTCTAATTTAACCAGAAAATGTATTGGGCGATTCATGAATCAAACACCTGTTGCGACTTTTGCTGTTAAGCTCCTTGTTAGAGAACAGCAAGTTGTGCAAAAAGTACTGAAACACTGATCAATTGGACATGTGTATTCAAAAGTTTAGAGAAAGTCACATTAAGTTCACCTGTAAAGGTTAGAGTGCATTTTAGGTTCATCCTGAAATTTTACCCACAAGCCAAATATCCCTAACTTTTTGTGAGTAGTGTAAATTAATTTAACCCGCTTGGGGACATCTGAGACAGCAAGGCACTAGCATCTGACTGAATTTGAATTATCTTTTTCGTCTTAAAGTGCCTGGTATGAAATCACAAGATAATATATTTCCCATAAGTTATAATGAACAAATTATTATATTCAGCCACTTTTAAAATAGAACTTCTGCATGTCGTGCTCAGGAAACTAGTGGTTAGCCATGAAATTTTCCTATGGCTTTACCTTATGCAAATCCTTTTTAACAATGAGTGTATTGCTGTGCAGTCTGCACATGTTGGTGGGGTTTTCTTCTTACCTAAATATCGGATATGTTTTATGTACTATTAGAGCCATCATCTTCCATGGTGCGATAAATGTGATGCAGGATAGAGATGAATACATAACTTTAAAGATCATTTTACTTAACAGTAACAATACAAAAAGAAATCCCTGCCCTATTGAACTTATAGTCTAATAAGTGATTGGTGATGGGGGCCAGAATTGATCATGTCTCCAAGTATTAATAGTGATTTGTGTGAGTTGTTATCGCTTTAAACTGCCCTTCAAAAATTCAGTACTATGCTGCACAGGTAATCGCACATGCTATAGACGTGGCAAATGTTTTATAGGTACGTGAATGGTTTTATAGTTGAATATAAAACTATTTTTATTGCTTTAACACTTTATTACTTTTATGCCCCACCCATACCTACTGTCTATAATCCATGGAAAGCTTTTTTTTTTCTAGACAAGCTTTATGAAGACATTGATAAAACTGTCATAAAAAAAAAAAAAAAAAAAATATATATATATATATATATATATATCCTATATATTAAAAGCTCTGTGTGCATGCGCGTTGTCCGTGTGGGTGTATCGATAATTACAGTGCACATGCGCGGCGCGGTGACCAATCAGCGCACGGCACTCCACATGCCGCCACCATCCAGTCCCCCTGCTCAGTCGTCCAGCAGCCTCACGGTGCACACACACGGGAGATTCAGACTGCAGTGGCTTTCGCTCATTTGGCGACTTAACATCATCCCGAAATCAGGCACACAACGCGTACACACCCGTTTCGGGTCACAGTGCGCCCGCCGGGCTGTGCTGGAGACACAGCCCGCCTCTACAATCTAGCTGACCAATCAAAAAAGAGCAGAAATTGTGATTGATAACTAAGGAACCTATAGGAGAACAAAATCGGAAGAGAAGGAAGCACTCTCCTCTAATTGGTGAAAGAGGCGTTAAGGGGGTGTGGTTTTGAATCCCCATCATTGCAAGGGGGTTACCTGGAGCAGAGACCACCTCAGCAGGGGCACGACAGGAGGTGAAAGTGGCATAAGCACAGACACCAGAGGGAGGAAGGGCACCTTGAGCAGGGGCACTACAGAGGGGAGGCAACTGAAGGAGGGACACTGAGGGGGCAGGGACACTGGGGGGGCATCTGGAACTAAAGGGGAGGCACTTGAAGCAGGGGTACTTGGGGAGGGTGGGGGCTGGATGCAGTCAGAGTGTCAGCAGTCTCAGCCACCAGTCAGTGTCAGCAGTCTCGGACACCAGTCAGTGCCAGCAGTCTCAGACACCAGTCAGTGCCAGCAGTCTCGGCCACCAGTCAGTGCCAGCAGTCTCGGACACCAGTCAGTGCCAGCAGTCTCGGACACCAGTCAGTGCCAGCAGTCTCGGACACCAGTCAGTGCCAGCAGTCTCGGCCACCAGTCAGTGCCAGCAGTCTCGGACACCAGTCAGTGCCAGCAGTCTCAGCCACCAGTCAGTGCCAGCAGTCTCAGCCACCAGTCAGTGCCAGCCGTCTCAGCACCACCAGTCAGTGCCAGCCGTCTCAGCACCACCAGTCAGTGCCAGCAGTCTCAGCACCACCAGTCAGTGCCAGCAGTCTCAGCACCACCAGTCAGTGCCAGCAGTCTCAGCACCACCAGTCAGTGCCAGCAGTCTCAGCACCACCAGTCAGTGCCAGCAGTCTCAGCACCACCAGTCAGTGCCAGCCGTCTCAGCACCACCAGTCAGTGCCAGCAGTCTCAGCACCACCAGTCAGTGCCAGCCGTCTCAGCCACCAGTCAGTGCCAGCAGTCTCAGCACCACCAGTCAGTGCCAGCCTTCCCCTTGCCATTTAATATAGACTGTTCCTACTAATGTTTATGCACTACTGTTCTAGCGCCCATTACTGTAACGGGCTTAATGTCTAGAATATATATATTGTATGTCCAGGGCCTAGTTCCTACTTTTCTGCAATTATGGGAACTTTTCTAATGTCTGTTTTTTACTTATACTTGTACATGTTAGAAAATTGATTTCCCTTGATAAACCCTGAACTCATTTTTCTGCAGATCTTGTAATGACCCCTTCACCTCTACAATATTACTAATGGTGTGTGGGTTATTTTTCACTCACCCCTACACACCCAAGATTAGCTGCAAAATCCCAACATACAGATTATGTCAAGTATAGAATCATATTTAGATTACTCGCCTGGATTAACAATTTTTGTTGACATTGTGAATTATCAAGAAAGTGCTTCAAAACACAATTTCACACATTTAACATTTTATTTGTGCATTTTTATTAGTGCATTTACTTTAAAGTGTTGTATCTGGTGTGTGACTTATTTATGACATATTTATCCGTTCAGGCCTCTCAAAAGTGGTCCAAAACAGATCAGTTTTGCCCTAATGCATTCTGAATGGAAAAGGATCCGCTTAGAATGCATCAGTTTGCCTCCGTTCAGTCACCATTCCACTCTAAAGGTAGACACTAAAACGCTGCCTGTAGCAATTTGCTGTCCAATTGACTTACATTGTGTGCCAGGACAGATCCGTTTTCTCTGACACAATCTGGCACAATAGAAAATGGATCTGTCCCCCAGTGACTTTCAATGGTGTTCATGACGGATCCGTCATGGCTATAGAAGACATAATACAACCGGATCTGTTCATGACGGATGCATGCGGTTGTATTATTGTAACGAAAGCGTTTTTGCAGATCCTTGTCGGATCCGCAAAAAACACTAGTGTGAAAGTAGTCTTTACAGTTTACACCGCCACGATCAGCTGTATGAAGAGGCCATGGCTCTCTGTGTGTGCCACAGCCTCTTCCTAGCCCATGTGACATCACGTTTTTTGGTCACATAGCCTAGGCTCCATTAAGGTGAATAGCACTGAGTTGCAATATCAGGCACAGCCACTATCATATGGACAGCCGGTGCTTGGTAAGCTGCAAGGAGGCCAGGGCGCTCACCAGAGCTCCCATGAGTATCAGGGCTTCTTTAAAGGGAACCTGTCACCAGGATTTTGGGTATAGAACTGGGGACATGGGTTGCTAGATGGCTGCTAGCACATCCGCAATATCCAGTCCCCATAGCTCTATGTGCTTTTATTGTGTAAAAAAACTGATTTGATACATATGCAAATGAACCTGAGATGAGTCCTGTCCGTGACTCATCTCAGGGACAGGACTCATGTCAGGTTAATTTGCATATGTATCAAATCAGTTTTTTTACACAATAAAAGCACATAGAGCTATGGGGACTGGATATTGCGGATGTGCTAGCGGCCATCTAGCAGCCCATGTCCGCAGCTCTATACCCAAAATCCTGGTGACAGGTTCCCTTTAAACAGTTGATCAGCGGGTCTGCTGGATGTTGGACCCCTTCTGATCTCATATTGATGACCTATCCCGAGGATAGGCCATCATTATTAAAATCCTGGAGAACCCTTTTAACCACCTAACTGTTTTGCCCGAGTCCAGCTCTGGCAATGGGAAAAGTAGCTAACTGGAGGGGGAGGGCTGCTTTAGATGCTGCTATCTCCTGAATGGTAGCAGCTAGAAACATGCAACTGGTCTTGTTTGAAAGCTGACATTCCAGCCAAAATCCTAGGAAAATTCAGCTGCATTCACAGCATCCTAATTTCTATCAGTGATATCTTCCCTTGTACTGAACACATTGTTGTCATTCTGGCATTGTCTGAAAGCTTTCAAACAAGACCAGTTGCATGTTTCTAGCTACTACCATTCAGGACATAGCAGCATCTAAAGCAGCCCTCCCCCTCCAGTTGGCTACTTTTCCTACTGCCGGAGCTGGACTTCTGCAAAACAGTTGGGGGTTAAAGAGGTATTCAAGCAACATATAAAAAGGCTTGCAGCGATTCCCCTCTGATGCCATTCCGATCCCCGCTGCTCTCTATTTCCTGCCCATCCTGCCATAGCAAGAAAGCCATGATGCTCTTTTGCTTGTTACCACATTGCATTTCAGTGTATTTTAATAAGAAAAGAGCATTGCACAATGTCTGCAGAAATAACGTATTGTTTTAGCTGCAAAAGTGACATCCTGTATATCTCAGCAGCCAGTCCCTGGGCTCATCATGCACCACTGAGGCCAGTGATTGTCTGCAGTACTATATGGGACATCATGGCTTCAGGGTACCCTCTAAATTGGTAAAAAATGAAAAAGAACTCTTACAATCCCTTTTAAAATTACAGGCAAAATGCTCATCTCTTCTTGCACGCTCCAGTTGAGTCCATCTTTTCCACTCTTCTTTTCACCTTAAGCCCTTCTCTGCTCCAGCGTCAATTAAAAGTACTGGTTTACTCCATTTTACAAAGTGACTGTTTAGATCAGTGTTTCCCAACCAGTGTGCCTCCAGCTGTTGCAAAACTACAACTCCCAGCATGCCCGCACAGCCAAAGGCTGTCCGGGCATGCTGGGAGTTGTAGTTTTGCAACAGCTGGAGGCACACTGGTTGGGAAACACTGGTTTAGATGTATGTGATGTATATATATCATGCCTTATGTTGCATAATAAAGCTGGGATGTTTGGCTTTATCTGGATACCTTCTATTTTTTGTATTCTTGTTTCATTGTTTTTCTATCCACTTTTGTTTCCCTGAATTGATCATGTTCTTTCCTCCGTTTGCAGAAGCTCTTTGTTATCATAACTTTCAGTAAGCACATTGTGGAGCAGATGGTGTCTTTAATCGGGTGAGTAATCGAGTAACAATTGACTTACTTGAGTGAATGAGCAACAAGGTTAACTGCCTTGTACTTACCATTCCCCTTCGTGCAGACTTACGATTATTCCCAAGAACTGCAATCATTTGGTCTCCCCCTCTGTGGTGAAAAACCACCTTTAAACACAATATATGGACAAACCATTAGTTAATAGCGTGTCTGCATGTCATGAGTTGATGCGTGTCCATGATTCACATCCTAAATATTCCTTTACCTAAATGAACAATAGGGGTACATGAGATGAAAGTTAGAATTAGTTGATAAAGACGTTTCAGATACAAGCTCCAGTTCGGTCATCAGTTACTAAGCCATTCCACTTATCGGCACCAGGTGTGTGCATTTTACTTTTTTTTTTTTTGCATTTTCCAAATATTATATTTAGTTTTATTTAGTTAATATAAACCCATAACTTTTTTATTTTTTTATTAATGTAGCTTAATTTTTGCACTATTTTAGTATAGGTATAACTTATTGATTTGACTTTTACTAACTCTTTAGGGGTGTAATGGAAAAGGGAAGCAGTTTACCATTTTTACAGTTCACGTTATCCAATGTTTGTTGTGTGGCATAAATAACATGTTTATTCTGTGTGGCAGTATGATTCCAGTAATACAAATTAGTTATTTTTTATATTTATCGTATATTTTTAATATAAAATGCACGTTTTTCTCTCAGTATATTCCTCTCTTTTTTTTTTTTTTTTTTTTTTTTTAAGGACCAGCGGTAGATTTTATTGGTTTATATGGGGTACATAACACGTTAGTATTTTGGGGTGTTTTGGAGTTAAAATTAAAAAAAAACAGCTTTTGGGCTTTTCTTTCTTTTTTTTTTTTTTTTTGTTACAGCATTCACTATGTGGGTTGAATAACATGATAATATTATATTACCTTATACCTATTTTTTAGTTTTTGTTTAAGTCCTTGCTCCTGTGCCCATGTCCCCAACTTGTCCTTTTTATTGAGCTTTTTGATCACTTTTTAATTTGTTTTTCTTTTTTTACATAATTTAACTTGATTTAACTATTGACGCGTTAAATCTGTGATTCAATACAATTATAGTTATATTAAATTTAAATATTTTTTTTTTAATGTTTTTGTTTAACCATTTTAGTTAAAAAATATAGTCTTTTTAAATATATGAGATTCTGAGCTATGTGAAGTTTTTTGAGGGGCAAGCTGTAGATTTTACCCCATGCCAGGGTACATAATAATTTATGATAGCTTTGTATTCAGATTAACAAAATCCAAAAGCAGTTTTTTTTTTTTTCATTCATTTATTTTCGTACAGTGCCTACTGGGTTGGTTAAATTTCATGATGATATTACAGTACTTTACCATATACCTATTTTTTTCTTTTGCTTTGTTTTTTTTAATAATAAACCATTGCTGGTCTGTCCATGTAGCTGATTGTCAATGTGTGGGAAGTTAGTCCTCATCACTATATAAAGTTATTTTGTGATCCGGGTATGGGTTAAACTCTAGAAACAATGTGGCTAAACCCAGATTAACTTCTTGGTTGTCATTTGTGAGACCTTTTGAAACAGTGTTGACAAAAGTATGACCAGATATATGGAACGGTATGCCTGTGCAATTGCATCTGCCTTAGGTGTGCATGCTTCACAAGGAAGATATCTAGCTCTTTATTAAATCTATTGACAGTTTAGCCAATACCATATCTTGGGGGAACATGTTCGGTAAAGTGAAGAACAGCAACGTTGGGATGAAATTGCACTTTCTTTGAAGGGGTATTCATATCTCAAACATTTAGACACCCTTTTCTGAGGACCCAAATCTATCTCTAGTACAAGGAGCCCCCCACCTAGTTCCATCTGGATGTCGTGCCTAGAGGAGGTCAGGACCACGGAAACAGTTGAGCTGGCTATTCTAGTGTTTTCCTTTCTGTCATACACTTGCCCCCATTCACTTGTACAGGAGCATGAAAAACTGTGTAGCAGAGCTTGGTCTCTTGTTTCTGTAGGCCTGGCCACCTCTGGACGCTGCATCCAGGTGGAACGAGTAAGGGTCCAGAGTTCGTTGTCTAAATGTTTGAGATGGGAATACCCCTTTAACTTTAAGCAGTTAGCCCATGTTCTCTGTTGGGCCCGTGAGAGGAATAATAAATGTGCGCCTTACAAATATGCCATAGCAACATTTCGGACTAAGGAGAAAAATGTTACATTGTGCCCCTAGCTGGCATTGTAACATGTTTTATAAGCCCAGAATAAGCATGTGTGTTGTCTTTAGCTCTGACATAATGTTAACATTCACCTGTCAGACCTGTTAATAGGTTTGCATATTACTGGCACTCTTCAGTACAATGCTCTGTATTATATACCTTAAAGAGGACCTTTCACCTGTCCTGACAAGCCTGTTATGTCTAAATTATGGTTCCTGGGCAGCAGATCGTGCTGTCTAAACTGCGATTTGCTGCCCAGAAACAATGGTTCTGTATGGGGACTATGGTTGCGCCGACTATTAAACTATAGATACCTAATCAATACTTTTAATCATTATGATACCGGGATTTGCTATTTTCTGAGACTAGGCTGCGTAACTGTTAGAGAACATGGCACGCGCCTCAGCAGCACAGTGGAGAATGAGAGAGTCCCTCCATCTCCACTGTGACGCCGCTGCCACCAATGAAGAGATAGCAGTCAGGAAGAGGGAATGGACTGTGGCCACTGCACCACCAATTAATGTAATTAAACCATTAATACAAATGTAAGCGGCAGGTGCCGGCTGTATCACATACCCGGCACCCGATCTCTATGAGAGGGCACTGCGATCCACCGAACCGCAGCTATTAACCCCTAAGGTGCTGAACCTGAGGGGTTAATTGATGGAGATCGCAGCACCCTCTCATAGAGGCCCGGTGGCGCAGTGCGCTCCCCACTATTATAGTCATTGGTAGCGCAGTGCACCCCACTTCCAGTATTATTGTCGTTAGTGGCATTGGCTACAGTGTCCCCTCCCCTCCACCTCAGACTGTTCATTGGTGGTGCAATCGCAGCTTCCCATTGGAACCCCAAGCAGGGAAATCGCAGGGCTCTGATCGGTTACCATGGCCGCCAGGACGCTACTGAAACCTTCCTTGGCTGCCAAGCTCCATGCTGCAGTGTGCACAGGGCAGCACGGACAGTGTTAGAATCCTATTCAACCTAATAGAGCTCTATCAGGGTGAATAGGGCAAGGGTTCTAGCCCCTAAGGGCCAAAATATTAAAAGTTTATATTACCCCCTTTTCCAATTTTACATATAAAATATATATAAACAAAAAAAATAAACATATTACTTATCACCACGTCCGAAAAAGTCCAAACTATCAAAATATTAAAAGATATTTCCTATGCGATGAACGCCGTAACAGGAAAAAAAATGTGATTTGCCATTTTTTAGTCACCTTCCCCCCCCCCCAAAAAAAAAAAAATAGGACTGTTCTATTATGGGCCGGACGTTCCAGAAAATTCAGAATTCACGCGGCTTTTTTTATTTTATTTTTTCATGGTATCGAGTATCTCAATACTTTTTTATGGTATTAAAATCAAATCAAAATTTTGGTTTCGAGACAACCCTAATGGGGATGTGGTATCGCTGTAGAGATCCCTCATTCTCATACTGTGGAGGTGATCGCTGCATGTAAATGCGTGGTCTCCTTCACTGAATGAGCAGCCGCCTGTCGGGAAGGAACGCCTCTTTCCTGACAATCTGCTGCTGCGCAGCAGGTGTAAATGCACCTTTACCAAGTGATTTCTGATAATATAGCATACAGGCAAGTCGGTGCCATTTTCACAGACATCACTTTGATTTTCACATGAGCTTCACATGAGATGATGATTTGTCTCTGTAGTAACTTCTGGAGGAACTGAAAATGATACGTGGAAATAACTGCATGTGATACAATAAAACAGTGCCTTTATATGGTCATTTTTGGTAGTAATAGAGATTTACTGCCTCTATGGCATTACTTCATTGAACATAAGTGCCTTTGGTGAAACAGAACCAAAACCGCTTGCATTGTGGATAGTAGTTACATCTCACTAACTGATTTCCAGCATTTCAGTTAAGGGGCTAATTTATTAGCAAGCGATTCCCCTTTAAATGCAGGGTAGGCTCACCCTATTCAATTATAAAAACCTTTCACGGTACGTGCCAAGAATGCATTTATAATCCTCCATATTTCCTGGCCACTCCTTTTTATCACATTGCTGTACTGGGTGACACTCACGCACAGTCACTGTATTGCACAATTGCATGAATGAGATAGTTCACCACCCACACAGGGTTGATCTTTGCTCTGTAAGATATGCTGTATCCACTGGGCATGTTTCATGGTATTCTGTGTGACGCGAGTGTCAGCCGCCGTGCTTCAAAGTCATGTAATTCACTCCCTGCAAATCTGGAATCTGTCCAAAGGTGATTTCTATTTTACCCTTCTGTATTCCCTAATATCAACCTAAAATTTGGCTAGTGAATACTCACTAAAAATCACAGAACACCTTTCACCTTGAAAAAAATGGCTAAGTTTTTTATTAGTTACTAAAGCCAGTGAAAGTAGTCCTAAATCAGTGTATTCTGCCTTCTTATGTATAGGTTGTACACCAGCTGGATATAGGCAGTAGTAGGACACTAGTGACGTGCCTCATCATAGGTACAAAGAATCTTCTACTCTCTAGACCGCAGTCAGTTCAGGTCTAGGTTGAATGGACAGCATTTTGATGAATTTGTTGCGTTCCGAAGTTTAAAGCAATTCTCCGATTAAGGCCTCATGCACACGGCTGTGGTATCCCGGCCTGGAATCCAGCTGACAGCAGGAGTGCACGGCGTCATTGGTTGCTATGACTCCGTGCGCTTTATGCCGGTGCTGGACTACAGTAATACACCCGAGTGTATTACTGTAGTCCAGCAGCGGCATGAAGAGCACAGCGTCATAGCAACCAATGACGCCGTGCGCTCCTGCTGTCAGCTGGATTCCAGGCCGGGATACCACGGTCCGCGCACGGCCGTGTGCATGAGGCCTAAAGGGGGGGGAAAAAAATCACATTAACTGGGCAATGATCAGATTGCTAACATGGTGCCCTCCTTTCATCTTTTTAGCTGCAGTTCACAGGCTCCTCTTCTGCCATCCAAGACGGTTGCATGGCACCTTAGACGGCCTGATGCACACTGTGCATTTGGTAGTCCACGACATTTTCGGCTGCTCTTGGATTGGTCTTGGGCTAACGTTGCACGGTATGCATCAGTCTGAGAAGTGTTGCAGCCATCTTGGATAACAGAAGAGGAGCCAGAGATTTGCAACTCAAAAGATGAAAAGGAGATCACAATCTAAAGTGTTCTGTTCGTTCAGCAGTTAATGTAAACATTTTTTTTTTCTTGAACCAAAGGGTCACTTAAATTAAGTAGATACCCACTGTATAACCCATATAATTATGGCTAGCTTGGTGGTTAGTACCAGTAGAACGGGGGTCCTAAATTTAAATCCATTTAGGGATAAGATCTTCATGGAGTTTATTTGTACTTTCTGAATGTCCGTGAGTTTCTTTCGGGTACTCTGGGTTCTTCCTACACGTCAAAAACCTACTGACAGTTGATTGGTTTCCTCTCAAGGCTAGGTCTACATGACGACATATTGTAGTGCGACAAATAGGGCACAACTACACTGCAACATGTGTCGCGCGACATTGATGTTGCATCAATGTCGCGCAACAAATTTTATAATGGTAATCTATGGTGTCGCATTCTGACATGCTGCGACGCGACAGTCGTAGAAAAATCGATCTTGAATGCGACACAGACTACCATTATAAAATTTGTCGCGCGACATTAATGCAACAAAATGTTGCGCGACAAATGTCGTCGTGTAGACCTAGCCTAAATTGATGCATGTGTCTGTGTCCAAGATTGTCGGGCACTGATCTGAAATATTACAGTCTGTCTGTAGGACTGTGGTACCTTACAAGCTGTGGAAAGTAACCAAGTGAGAAATAGTATTGTAACAATGATACTTTTTATCACTAAACCTGAAAAATGACAAGCTTTTGGGCTGCTGGCCGTCTCTCGGATATATTTCAGAAATGTCTTCAGTTGTGAAGTTCCTCTGTTCACAGTTGTATTTAGAATTAAAAAAAGAAATCGGTCATCAATTAAATACATTATTAAGCATAGTCTCGGGGAACAACGGAAGCAGCTGTGATCCTGACATCTTCACGGTGGCTTAACAAACTCAGCCTTCAAATAAACTAGAATGTGGCATGACATGAGGCCGAAAAATGACAAGGCAGTATGCTCTTCATAGTCAGCTGTCCCATTTTGTCTCTGCACATTCATCTGGTCCACACCCTTTCATTTAGAAAATGTGCTGTATTTATTTTGTTGATCACTAAAAATCACATAGAGTGGCAAAGAAAGTCTTTCAGTATTCTATAAAAATGCTGTATATTTTAATGGTAGATGCCTAGAGCTCAGCTGCATACCACATATAGCTTGAGGACAAGAGATGGTGATGTTTTGGGGGGAAAATTGCCTCTTTTTCCCCTAATTATGCAACCAATTTAAGACATAACCTTGACCGCAGGGTGGATTCACACATGGCATAAACCCTCTGCAGTGTAATTTCATGAGCAAAATCTGCAGCATTTGCAGTACAAGCAAAGTGGATCAGATTTCAGAAATCTCATTCACATGCGGCATGAACTGTCCTGTCTGAGGATTTTCAATCCAAAGCATGTCCGTTAATTAGCCTGATATCCTCTACCATTACAACGTATACCAAATATAGTCTGCAAAAAACTGTAAGATGTGAGGAGTTCTTACAAACCACATTTGTCTATTTTAAATGCTGCATGTGTGCACGATATGCAAAAAAAAAACAGGAATGCACCAACCAACGTCTGCATGCAAGTACTGGGCATTGTCCATACCCTTATACAAATTGTAATCCTAATTAACAATGATTTATCCCTGGCCCTAATATAATACCTTTAAGGGGCCATTCTGGAGATAATATTCATGACCTATACTCAGGATAGGTCATCAATTTCTAATCAGCGGGGATCCGACACCCGAGATAAGCTGTTAGAAGAGGCCGGGAGCACAAGGGCCACTTCCTAGTGACGTCACCGTACTTCAGTCCCATGGCCTAGTTGCAGCTCCTCAATCACTTCAATGGGGCTGGGCTGCAGTACCAAGCACAGTTGCTATACTATGTACAATGCTGTGGTTCAGAGAGATGCCAGGAGCTGTGGCACCCTTTCCTTCTGTCATCGCTGTCTGCTCTGAAGTCTGTTAAACGATGGAGAGGTGCTTGGTTTTTAGAGGAGAGATAGTGCACCAAACGTAACAGCTCTGTCTGTGGTGCACCCAAAACCTTATTTGCACATAAATAAAAAGAAGCATTTCCCAGGATTAGATTTTCAAAAGTAAGGTATGGTTATGTTGCTAAACACCTACCCCACATGGAGGTATGCGTACTTTGATTTTTGAGGTGAACCCCTTTAAAAGGTTATGGACATCTACAGAACCATTCTTTTTAATTACTGTTGATTTACATGTATTTGGGGCATGTATAAAAAAATGTTTGGTTTCTAAAGCTGCTATACAGAATCTGCAGAAAGCTGTTCTGTGATAATTCCGTCAGACTAGCCATCTGATGGCTTTTTCTGGCACCCCTCTGACCTCTGCTGAACTGTCTTTCAGGCCCCATTCACACAACCATATTTTTGGTCTGCATCCGATCCACATTTTTTTTGCGGATTGCACACGGACCCATTCATTTCTATGGGTCCACAAAAAAAAACAAAAAGCAGCACACTATGGGCCAGATTTATCATTACACTTCCATCTTACTCCACTTTTACATCTGCCCAAAGTCACTTTTAGTTAGTCAGATTTATTAATGGTCCTTTAATACTGTGATAAATGTGGATTGACGGTAGCAGTTTATCCTTCAGTAAGCGGCTTTACAAAAGTCGCACGTCTTTACAAAAAAGTCGCATGTTCTATTAAAAAGTCGCATAAGATAAGCATGGTCCCCCTTGGAGTGAAATTGCGCATTTTTTTGCGACTTTTTTGCGACTTTTTAAATGGTTGCAATAGTAAATCTGTCTAGAGATTCATTTACATAAGACAACACGCCCACTTTCACAAAACTGGAGAGCTTAGTGCAGAGCATGAAAAAGTCTCAAAAAAATGCGCAATTTTACCGATTGCGCATTTTTTTGCGACTTTTTCACTCCATTAAAGTGACTTTAGCTAATGATAAATCTGGCCCTATGTGCTGTCCGCATTTGTATGTACATTCCGCAGTCCTGCAAAAAAAATAGGTGTCCGGTTTGCACACAAGAGTGCTGCTTGTTACAGTGAGTCTGCAAAAAAAAAAAAATGCAACACAGACGTCATCCGTATTTTTTGTGGATCCGCATTGTAGACATACATACGGTCGTGTGAATGCACCCTTCAGCTGGTTTATGCCCAAATCAAAGTTCATCATTGGTAATTGCAAATGCAATAGATTCCACAGTTTACTTTAAAGAAAAAATGTAATCCTGCAAAAAAATTTATAAATAAAATGACAGCTGACCTCTAACTAGCTTTGACGTTGAAGCACCTACAGTGCTGTCATCTATCCATTATGTGACTTCACACACACGACCTGGAGTATTAGGCTACTTTCACACTTGCGGCAGAGGGATCCCGTTGTCATCCGAAGAAACTGATCCGTTATGTATTTTTTTTCACATTTTTAAAGGTCTGCGCATGCGCAGACCGGAAGAACGGATCCGTCAATGCGGTATTTTTAATGCCAGATCCGGCTCCAATACATTTCTATGGAACTTAATGCCGAATCCGGCATTACAGCAAGTGTTCCGGCATTTTGGACGAAGATAAAACCGCAGCATGCTGTGGTTTTATTTTCTCCGTCCAAAACGCCGTACAGTGACTGAACTGAAGACACCCTGATGTATCCTCAACAGATTTCTATCCATTCAGGATGCATCAGGATAAAACTGAAGCATTTTTTTTCCGGTATTGAGCCCCGACGACGGAACTCAATGCCGAAAAAGAAAAACGCTAGTGTGAAAGTACCCTTTTAAGGTTTTTAACATTTTATCATCTTCAGTCTATGACTGCTGATGTCAGGAACTGTGGCTGCAGTAGGGAACTCTATGTACAAGCGCCTGGTTTATATGAACAGGATGTGGCTATAGATCCCTATGGACATATCGCACATCTATACTTGAGACCTAGACAAACAAACAGTAATTGGTTTAGCTGATACTTCATTCTGCAAACTGATTGCTTTCTTTTATCCTCATTTTTGGAAAACATTCTAGTTTACCAAAGAAACATTTGCATATAAGAAAATAGTTGTTTCTGTTGGGAATATTTCAAAATGAAAGCTAAGGAAAAGTCAATAAATACATTTATGCTTGTGAGTGCAAAATAGGAAATCTTTATTATTGTTCCTGAGCGTAATTGCTATTGCTCTGCATTTTTTATAGCTTTGGCTTTTTGTTGCTGACTTATGTGGGCATGAATTTACCCATTGTGTCCTGATGACATCAGCAAAGCCAGATAGACCAAGGTAGCTTACCTCTGTAGTTACTGGAAAGAAAGCAAAAAGGACACTAACTGGAAAGGGAATCAAAGCTGCCCAAGAAATGGTAAAATAAATACAGTAACATCATGTGAACAAAATAGCCATTGTAGTATCTGTCATAACAGCTGAAGTATAATGTGATTTAGTTCGTATTGGTTCCATCTTCCAGAAAATACTCTGACTCTTCATTTTTTTCCTTAGGAAGTGTGTGCGCTCATTTATTGAGAAATCTTAGCAGCTAATAATATAATTTACAAGCTTTCATGCTGTTCGCACAGCTGAACTACGTCAGCATCTGGTAGTAATACTATGTAGTATTTGTACGAGGCAGGTTGCTTTATTACTAGTACCCTTCATAGTTGAGAAAGTACTAATAAAGCACTAACTTTAATTGCAAACACTCATTTTCAGTGAGAAATACTGAGATCAGCTGAAGGATTCTTAAAAGGTTAGTACAGGATTAAAAAATATGGCTGATTTCTTCCGAAAAGTGCACCCCAGCTGTCCACAGGTTGTGTATCGTATTGCAGCTCAGCCTCTATTCATTTCAATGTGATACCAAATACAACTCATGGGCAGATGTGGTGCAGTTTTTGGAAGAAATGAGCCATGTTTCCTAATTCTTCATAACGCAGTCATCACCATCCCGTCCTGACATCAGAGAATACGTTTATTAGGTTAAGGCCTCATGCACATGAGTGTATGTTCGGTCCGCATCCAATCTGAGATATCAATGGGGCCGGTGTGCTGTCTGCATCCATTTATCCGTTTTGTGGCCCCACAAAAAAGTATTATTTTCTGTTTTGGGGACAAAGATAGGACATTTCTACAGAAGTTGACAGCATGCATTCGATTGGTATCAATGTTTTGTGGATGCACGATTTGTGGACTACAAAATGGATACGGTTGTGTGCATGAAGCATGGGTGACCAAACTGTGGCCCAGGGGGCCATGTGCATCATGCCACTGATTGTGGCCCTCTACATTTTGGTAACAGACTTGCTAGTCTGTGTCTGGTGTCTTGTTCACATGGTGCACTCTGTGACTATCTATGGGACCCACATATTCTCGTAGAATGGAGATCTCCTAATTCCTTTGTGGCACTCCAGAAGTGGAGAGGCGACCATGCATGCTTGCAGCTGTCTTCATTATAGTTTATGGGGCTAGTAAATCGCTGTTGTTTCAACAACTACATGTGCATATACTACACTGGAAAGAGATGCCCTTTCTGGAGTGAGAAAGGGACTCCATTCCGCCTAAAGCTGGGAGTCTTGGAGGTGGAACCAGTACCTAACAGAAACAGAATATACTTTTGATATGCCATAAATGTATCCGCTAGTAATACCCATTTCAGTTCTGTTGTGGCTCTCATTCTGCAACCCTGGGATAAAGGGACTCTCGGTGTATATTGGGGTATGATAGTGGCCGGAAGCAATATTTCATTTCTTAGTTGCTGGTATGGATTGCTCTCGGGGGAACTAGATATATTCTGTGGACATGAAATACTAAGGGCATTGCACAAATCAACACAGATTACTTGAAGTGACTCTCCACTATGGGGCAAATATATATATATTCTCACCTGTTAAAGAAAGGGATGATAGAGTAACAGTTCTTGCTGGAAACAGTAAGTTCTAGTGTTGGTGTCAGGGGTGCAAGAAAGATGATGAGCTGTGGAGGACATGTGGGACATATAGTGCATGTCACCAGTGCATTCAAACTGGTCTTGTTGGCCAGTCAGACTGAAACTAAGTGTAAGGACCTGCGTTTACCAGTTTTTCATATGGGCCTTTAAAATGTGCACCTAAGGACCTTCACTTTACCTGCACATAATGGATTGCATGTCTGTTTTTCAGATCTCGGGTTGTGACCAATACTTTAGGGTGCATTATCATCTTCATGCAAGCATGGGACATGTGTAGTCAACAACTAGATCTTTGTCAAAGTTTTATAATGCCATGACATGGCAAGCCCTTTTCGAATATCATGCCCTTTCTTACAACCTTGTGCACAATTGTTGTAAGTGACATGTCCTGATAGTTTTATGAGATCTTGAAGGTTATATACTTCCTAGAGGCACAACTTTGTAAATGTCAGGTAGATGATATATCTTGTATCTTACAAAGCACCACCCCCAGTATATTCAGCTATTTGCTCTTTGAAAACAATGAGAATAAGATTTTCCACTTTTGTCTGACATCAGAAATCAATAGAGCATGAAGTAAGTATTGTGCAATTGCTGCTTCGTGTCATACCAGAGCATATTCAGCATAAAGGAGAGAGCCCTATTACTTTTATCTGCAGTTTACCGTCTCATGAAACAGTTTATTCCTTGTACACCAAACTGTTGATTTACAGAGCATTGCCCATAAAATAACAAGTTGCCAATAAAAAGAAGTCCTAAAAATCAGTTCACATCATGTTTGGCCTATGCGTTTGAGACGTATGCTGGGAATATTCTCCAACCAGGGTCAGACTGGCCCACCAGAGGATCCTCCAATGGGTCCAGTGTCTGAAGCCGTAGTAGGCCTCAAAGCTCTAGGAGTTTCTTTGATTTAAAACCTAATAGACTTTACTGATGATATAGCAGTTGGGCCCCAAGATTAATTTTGTCTGTTGGGTCCAAGGAACTCCAGTCCAACACTGTCCTCAACGTATATTTCCGATGTATGCCACAGTGTACAATGACTTGCATCGAACATTGGCCACATTTCACAAAAGTAGATTTTTTGTGGTAGCCAGCTCTATAGGACCGCGAGGTCTTCTGGAACAATACCGCACCCACAAAGAAAGGGATTCTATAGCTGTGTGCAGCATATGTGCTGGGAGCTTTCCCAGTACATACAGCATATGTATTTATTCTTAAAGTGACATCTGGTTCAAAGAAAGCCCACCAATGGTGTCGCTATTACATCTGTCATAGCAATGTCATCCAGATCTTCTAGATTTCTGAATAGGAAATCGGCCTAATTATGTATTATAAATATATGCTCCACTAATCTATGTCTGCATGACCAAGCAAACTTGCAGTGTGAGACTGAAAGAATATATATATATATATATATATATATATATATATATATATACTCCTCAACATTGAAATTGCAACACTAATAAGGAAAAGTTGTGGAATTATAGAGATCACAGGATTTATTGATATGCAAACAAGGAAAAAAAGGGAAAAAATATTCAAAACATCTCAATTTATTCAGTATCGAGTATGAGCGCCACTCACAGAAATAAACGTACTTACACACCTTGGCACGCTATCAGTGAGGTTATTAATAGTTGTCTGAGGAATGTTCTGCCACGCTGAATGCACTTGGGCACGCCAATCATCAAGATCCCCTGCTGGCAGCTCCTGTTGCATTTGCCAACCAATGAAGTCCCAAGTGTGCGAAATGAGAGACAAGTCCGAAGATGCTATGGGCCTTGATAGCACATTTAGGCCACAGAAGGCTTCTCACAGTAGCCTAAGGAACATGCGGCCTGGCGTTGTCTTGTTGAAAAACTAGACTGGCCGTACCACTGGTTCTGCAACGACATCAATGTAACCCTGAGTTATTAGTGTACCTGAAATGAAAACTAGAGGTGTCCGGCTACCATACATTATACCACCCCACACCATAATCCTGGGAGTAGGAACAGTGTGACATTCCCTTGGGAAGGCCTCTTTATGATGTTGATCGTGTGGTCTCCAGACCAGTCTCCAGCTGTCAGTGTATCTGAGACAAAATCAGAACCCATCGCTGAAGTGAAGAGATTTCTATTTCCTCTCCCAATCCTGCTATGCAACATGAGAGCCTTTGAGAGCAGTGGCGTGAGGTCAATGGCACACCTGTAGCTGGATGTCTGGCTCGTAGACCAGTGTCATGCAAACGCCTTTCAATTGGTTTGTGAGGCCCGTGTTTGCTGCCATAGGCTTGGAATGTGATGTCCAATTTCACTTAGAGTACAGAATGGATCACTAGCGCCATTATTCTAATCAGTCTGTGCAGAGGTTCACCTCTGTGCACCTCTTGCTGTCATTCCAGTTTATCGTCATTCTCTCAGCCACCGGGCCATGCAACGTTGAAAAGTACTGACGTTTGGCTTAGGTGGGTAGCGATCTACCAGAGTGATAAACCAAGGTCTCTCAGTTCAAAGATTCTGTCTGGCATGTCGATGAACACAAGGCATCACACAATCATCCCACAAAAAACTTTGCTTTCCATCTTTTATGCCCCTTCCACGTGCCGCAGATTGGAGCTAGGTGCTTGAAAATTGTATGATCTGCACATCTTAGAGACACCTGCTACTTCCTCAATTTGCATAACCTTCTTGTCCTTCTTGGTGTTCTAATTTCAATGTGACGAGTGTATATACAATGCCATAAACCTGCTTTTATTGCCGAGTTCTGGGAACTGCAAGTTACCTGTATGTGATCCGAGTGAAACATAAGACATACTGATATATCTGTTTTTATTGCCAAGTATTACAAGTCACCTGTATATGTACAATTAAAAAGGTTTTCTGCGACTTATATACTGATACCTAGTCTCTGCGCATTGATGTCCCATCTGTGCCTAAGCTGGCAATGAATGACAGCTAACATCCAACTGCAGCAAGAAGTCTGGGATTGGCAATGAACTGGCCATGCCGCCTGTTTAACTACTTAGATTCCATGCTGTTTGTCAAACTATTACCCCTCAGACCACCTACCTTCCTTGGCATAACATGATCACTCTGTTTGGGCCTGACATCACACAGACAATAGTATGCCTTCGGCATGGCCCAATAGTTGCCTGCCAGTTCTACATTGATAGGCACTAATTCAGTGCAGTAGTGATGGTTAGGCTCTGTAGTTGGAAAAAACATATTTTTTAAAAAGTTTAATGAAGTTTAGAAAAAGAAAGAAAAACAGAGGTAGAGAAAATAAACATTTTATGTGACCATAAAAACAGTTTTTAAAAGAAGTCATACAAAATAATATAGGTTATTTCAACACACACCTCCTCTAAAGAAAATGAAAAGCTTTAATAACAATATATTGTACTGTATGTGCTCCCGTGTACATACAGATGGGTCCTCACTGTACATGGTAACCAAATATGCCACAATAAGGGTTATGTGAACTAACATTTTGTAATCACTTCCCTTTAAAAAAAAAAAAAAAAGCATTTCTGGCTTTTCCCCCTCGTTAACTAGAAGTGAATGGTTTCCTGGTAGCTTTCTCCTGTTGAGCAACTCATTTAAGTAGAAGTACACATCTGCTAGCCCCCATGTGACAGACTGCTCATTTAGGAAGACATGTTTTTTTATGGCTTATTTTGTGCTGCTAGATTGGATCTGGTGCTGCTAACCTGTTTATTCGTCACCCTGCTGGCAATCAGGAGACAAAATATGGTCTTAACATGCATTTGAAGGCGGTATGAGAGGTGTAGGTTCTCTGTCTTACAGCCAGAAGCACCTGGGGCTCGAGTTTCTCTCCAGGGTATTTTGACCTTGTTTGGTGAGTCAGGCTATTGAAGTCTGAGGTCCATTCTGAGTCATCCATGATGGCATCCTGCTATTGGTGCAGCCTCAAGGAAATGGTTGGTAAAATAACATGAGAATCTTTATCAGAGCAGGAAATGACAAGTCATTAAAATACTAACCGTTGGTGATGTTGAGATCACTGCTTGGAAAGGAAAAGAGAAAAAAAAACAGTTACAAAGTTCACGTATTCACATAGATTGCATGATAATGAGTATCTTCATCTCCCTCATGGACATTTCTTCAGTTTCTGCCCATGTTTTTTACTATACATGATTTACACACAAAAAAAAGTCTCAGATATGAATAAGTTTTTGTCTTGATTAGTCGTGACTGCATCTGCAAATTGCTAAGGGTCCACCATACAATAGAATAACAATTGTATATACCGTAGGTCGGACAAAGGAAATCAGAGCATAAATCTTCATAGGCATGAGGTAGAGCAAGAAAGAGGAAAGGATGGAAAGTCAGACAGCAGGGAGGGTTTATGGTACATATTTAGGCTTTGTTCACATACTGTCCCAGATTTACTGATCCTATAGAATGAGTAAGTCTAGACCTGCACCAGATTTATCACAGGGGCTCAGGCTGGATAATATAAAATATCTGGTGCAGGGACAGACACTTGTCACTAACTAGATACCAACTATTGGTTGACTTACTTTAAGACCAATTTGTACTCCAGAATTGCATCGAAATTTTGGTGCAAAATGGTGCATCATAAGCCACACCCACATTCCATAAATCCCTGTCCCCTTGTTGATGGAAAGAAGTGTAGAAACCCTACATCAGGGGTGCACAACCTGCGCCCGGGGGCCACATGCGGCCCTCGATACCATTCTGTGCTGCCCCCACACAACTGGTAAAAGACCTGTAGGTCTATGTCTTATGGCTTCTTACATGTATCTGTTATGCATTCTCCTATTAGATGGGAGTCCTAGAACTGTAACTAGACATTTAAAGTATATACTGTATGTTTAATATGCTGAAAATACAGTATTTCAGTTGGTAATACCCCTTGAAGTTTGATTTTCGGCCCTTGGAATTGTTTTTGGCTGACAATGTGGCCCCCGGCTAGAAAAGATTGTGCACCCCTGCCCTAGATGCACCATTTTTTGACAATTTTTTGGCGCAGACACATTAGTAAATCTGGGCCTTCTTCATTTAAAAATGACATGAATTTCATGTTTTCTTTTGATTTTTTGATTTTTTTATTTACACATTTTCTTACATGCATTTCTTCTTGTCCTATAGGGAAGTCTAGGGGAAAATGTGTGAAGAAAATCTCCACACCTAGAGTATATAGGGACAGATTAAACTGGCGTGCATGCCTTGCATTACATTTACAGTTTTACAATCTTTTCTAAGCAATTTACTTCTCATCTGAAAGGGCGTGGCTTCACATGGAAGGGGATGTGACTTTGTTAGAAAGGGGGCATGATCTAAATGCACCTCCATGCCAAAAATGCATCAAAATTCTGGGGCATTTTTGGAGTGAAACCATGCAAACTTATAGGTGGTGTAGACAGTTTGTTTGTCACATAGACAAATTTTTTTTAATGCATAGTTAAAATTCTGGAGCATAGACAAATTTTGGTGCAGAATACTAGCATAAATCTGGTGCAAGATTTACAATACTCTAAATTTACAAAGGTCTATGCGGTAGAATAGTAAATTTGTCTATTATTAAGACACTGATTCATATTCTTAGTCGCTATTAGTTAAAGAGGACCTTTTATGGGTCCAGACATTATGAAATAAGTAGGGGGTTGTGTAGGGCATAGTTTATGGATGTAATATCGCTTACTAGTTTGTCTGGGCGCCGCTCTGTTCGCCCGATGTGACCTCCGTTCACTTTGACTGCCTCATATGCTAATGAATAGCACCGACACAGGGAGGAGGAGACTGCCCTGTTTCTCAATGGGCGTCTCCTTCTCCCTGGCTGAAGCGCGGTCCAATCACAGCGGAGAGCGTCGCAGCCAGGGAGAAGGTGAGTTTTTTTCTTTTTCTCCCTGGCTGCAGCGCCATCCAATCACAGCTGGCAGCCAGGGAGAAGGAGACGCCCATTGAGAAACAGGGCAGTCTCCTCCTCCCTGTACCGATGCTATTCATTAGCATATCAGGCAGGCAAAGTGAACGGGGGCAACAGCGGGCGAACAGAGCGGCGCCCAGACAAACTAGTAAGCGATATTACATCCATAAACTATGCCCTACACAACCCCCTACTTATTTCATAATGTCTGGCCCCCTAAAAGGTCCTCTTTAGGGTAAATTCACACGTCAGCAAAATGGGTCCGGATCCGTTCCGCATTCTTGTCCGCAGACATTCTATTAACATTTCTATTCTATTCTATTAGACATTTCTATTAAAGTTCCGGCCATGTGTGGTCTGCAAAATGTGGAACACACATGGACGGTGTCCGTGTTTTGCGCATCTGCAATTTGCAGACCGCAAAACACTTGCGGACGTGTGAATGGACCCTTAATCTTCACCATTGTGTTTTCTAACACCTCCATCCCAAAAAATGCTCCAAAAGTGCACTGTTTGTAGGGTATTTTAGGCTACTTTCACATCTGCAGCAGGGTGATCCATCCGGCAGAGAATGCGAGGAATCGGCAGAGATTTCTGTCCAGCTAATCCTTGCCATTTTTATCGGATTTCAGCCAAACTCCATTGTGGTTAATGGGGCCGGCGGTCATTCAGGTTGCATCAGGCAGTACCGGATCTGGAGAACTCTGTCAGGCTGAAACATTGGTGCTTCAGAAGTGAAAGTAGCCTTATATTTCTATATTGGTTTTATTCTAACATCTGGCCACAGGGTTTTTTTTAATACTAAATGCTGTGTGTTAAGCCACCCTTGTAGTGCAGTTTTTTTTCATTCCTGTTTTTGGAAAAGTAAGAATAGATTCAATACTTTCCCTCTCTTTGGAATCTGCTGATTAAAAGAAATAAGTAAAAATATAAACGCCTCCACTACAGCTATATTGTATGAAACTAATCTTAAAGTGGTAATAGGATATTATTAAAGGGTAACTAAACCTTTGATGAAAAACGAAGATGTAGAAGCGCTGCTGAGAACATTCTGCCCCTATGGCCTTCACTGGCTCTGCTCGGCTTTTCGAGCAAATGGAATATGCAGCTTTCTATGGATCAATACTCCACATGTTCGAGAAGCTGAGCATCAATGCTTTTGCCCCTTTGCGTTTTTAGTTTAGTTGCCGTTTAAGTATGGAAGCAATAGCATATAAAGAAAGCATATGCAGCATTTTCATGCAAATTTAGAGAGGGAAAATGCATAGTATATGCATAATATTCTGATGGACTCATTGACTTCTTATGAAATCAGTACCAGCATGTTTGTACAAGAGCTTAGAGGGAAGATTTTGAGCTGACTGGACCCAGGGAGGGATACGATTGTCTGAATCTGGGAATTCTTTAAGCAGTGGGGTGGAAAATATTGACTTTATATAAGGAGAAATAATATTAATGTATAGAAAGAGCAAAGATAAATAGGCCATATATTTCTATATTATTCATATTTATTTTAACGTTGCATACGATAGGTAGCTAGTTAGAAGCAGCACTCTCAGATTGTAGATTGAGCTATATATTTATATCTACCTCACATTTTTACATGATATGGTTGATTTCTAATGTAAAATTTAGGCTCCATAAGACACCCATGGTGCACACATCTCCTGCTGATTTACAATTAAAGGATTTTGCATATGTTCTTTATTATGTACATGATAGCCACATATTTGCGAATCCCTTCATTTAATATATTGTGCAATTTTAGATTAAACACTTTTGAAAAATGCATTAATCCCTGCAAAATGTTATACCACTTGTACAGTATATGCTACCACCTTAGAGAGCCTAAGCCTACTTTTCACACTAGCGTTTTTGCTGGATCCAGCAGGGTTCAGCAAAAACGCTTCCGTTATTGATAATACAACCGTCTGCATCCGTTATGACCGGATCCAGTTGTATTATCTTTAACATAGCCAGGACGGATCCGTCATGAACTCTATTGAAAGTCAATGGAGGACGGATCTGTTTTCTATTGTCAGAGAAAACGGATCCGTCCCCATTGACATGTTGCGGTTTGCTCTCCGGTCAGGGAATGCAAATAAACAGAACGGAATGCATTTTGGAGCATTCCGTTCAGTTTTGTCCCCTTTGACAATGAATGGGGACAAAACTGAAGCCTTTTTTTCTGGTATTGAGCCCCTATGACGAATCTTAATACCTAAGCTTATGTTTGGCCCTGGCTTATCTTTTTTCAGTCTTTGACTATTTCCATTCACCTTCCTTTGCTATCAAAGTCTTTTCCTATATACAACTTCTCATAGTAAAAATGCTGGAAAATGAAAATTTGTAATTCCACATGAGAAATGGATGGCACGCCAGTGATTTTAGACAAAATTTGTAACTTTATTTCAATCCAGGACACCATAATGGGATGCCATAATACAAACATTGGTACATAAGGGTTGTCTGAAATAAACCTGTATGTATTATCTGTATTGTGAGCACCACTTCGGTTCATATACATGTACAACTGATATACTCAGATCAGCAGCTACAGATTTTCTACATTTGCTTTATTCCTTTTATGAATATTTGCAGTTGGGGTTGGAGATACATAAATGCAGCAGTTACAGATTCCTCATATTTTCTATGTTTGCTATATGCCTTTTCCGAATATTTGCAGTTGGGGTTGGATATACATAAACTAGGCAGATACAAAGTCTTCATATTTTCTTTTTTTGTTATATGCCTTTTCCGAATATTTGCATTTGGGGTTGGGTATAGATAAAGCCTATTCATTTTATTAGTTATGCGGTATATAGATAGTATGTATAATACAATAATATATACAGCAATTCTCTGACTATAGGTGGTAAGTAAATTATACTGAATATGTATCTAGAGAGGGATAGCGAAGATTTCCCAGCTTAAACGGAATTTAATGCTGTAGTTTAAGAGGACCCTTCTTTATTGTGCTCAGCCTAATTATACGATGCTTGATAATTGAAATACATGTGTATTACGTTTTTAGAAGTTTGCATGTTCTTGTAGATATGATATATTTGGCTTGCTCGTTTTGCTGCAGTAGCCTAGTTATAAGGGATATATTAAATATGCATTTTCTGCATGATGCCTGATCTAAATATCCAAATTTGAGATTTATATTTAAGTGCCACACTGACTTAATATATGTAAAATGCACTTTTACTGATTCAAACACTCCATTAACACTGATAAGACAAAACCTGTTCACGTAGATCCAAACGTTACATTCAAATCAATATTAAAGATTCTTTACGTATTTTTGAGGACTGAAACTCATTTCGGATTGTGTGCAGAAAGAAGAAAAAGGTTTTATTCATTTTCTTGTCTCTGTAGTTAACCAGAGACATTGATATCAAATACTTAATATACTGAGTACCAAGTATAGCTTAATATCATGGCATAAATTATCATCCTCATTAAACTTTTGTACTGAGGTAATATATTGACCTGTACATTTGTGTAAAATCATCTTTATTGTGATTTACTGTGTATACAATATAGCATAATTTACATCTACCATTGGCAGGGACCACACTAATTTTTCCTTTACTTGTGACTCTAAACTACTGTTTTTTAATCCTAAAGTGACAGTTACCTTTCTTGCTGTACAAACATGAAATTACTGATAATTCATGGAATATTTGCTGTCAAAATGACAATATCGTCTTTATTGTACTAAATTCTTAGAAGCAACGCCTCTCAGAAGGCAATTCAGAATTCAGTGATTCACTATGAGTAACGTATGTAAAGGTGTTTTAGTAGGAAATGTATTTACTCATTCTGGTTTACTGGATTTCTAATTCAAGATAGTGTTGTTTCCATCCTAAAGACTTCTTCACAATTGGGGTTTCCTGCAAAAAGCCAAAGGCTCAGACTATATAAAATGGCTCTAACCTCAGCCTAAACGTGTGAAATGACACTTTCACTTTACAACCCACTTTTAAGTTCTTACGTTTTTACTGCCTGTAGTGAAGTATCATAATTGGGGATATCGTGGGGCTCTATAAAAGTATTAAAAATATTTAATGTGACTTGTCTATATGTTTAGACGATTGTGATTATTAATATCTGTGAGTCAGTAGCTATTATACAGTTTGTGTCTAAACATTAGTTGTACACATCCCTGGCAAATCTTGTGGATATTACGTTTATTATCACTCCTCCTCTTCATGTCGGTTTTATGTATTTGTGTTGCTGTATTCATCAGCAAATTTGCCGAAAATGAGTATTTATGTTGCTTGTAAATAATGTGATGCAAATGTAGAATACTGAATGTAGTTTCCTGCAATTTTTATATGTAAAATAATTTCGAAAACGAAAGGCATGTGTACAATAAAATCGGCACCTTCCATAGCAGCCAGATCTGAAATAACTCTCCTAAGCTATACATATAATTTAGGCAAAAGCTGTTTATAATGCACATTGCTTACAAGTCAAGGTGAAATTTCAACAGAATTTACAGGAATTACAATTATTTTATACATAAAGCTAAAATCACAAAATTTAGAGGCAAAAGAAACATTTACCTCCTAAGCCATGCGTCTGCTGGTATAGCACTCACAGTCTTTAACAGGCTCATTAGTCAACATCAGTATCTTGCTCATACTGTTCTAAGAGGGTCATTTCAGGGATTTCTTAACCTACTAGGATGATGAGTTCCATCCCTAGACCATGATTCAGACTTCTGCTGCAGCTTTGTATTACCTCTTCCAGTTAATAGGGATGGCAGCCCTTTGCAGTCGTCTTAACTTTTCCGGGACGTAATTGTTAACCTGTTAATTTAGTTACAATGCTTATTTCATCCATGAAAAAAACGATGGATAACTCTTGTTTATTTTTTTAATTCACTATATTTTTATCAATTACAAGAGATATACATGGAAAAAATCTTTTCAGAATCCATCCAAGCAATTTTTTTGTTTTTTTATTTTTTTGGTCCAAATATCTGTTCCCAAATCTCTTTGTTCCTCTTATGAAATGGATGAATAGATTTATGTCAATACATTTTCTATAGTGCTGCAATGCATTTTAGGTGTCCTTTTTCAACCACCTGGAAAGGCCCTTGGCTTTTGCATATCTGTTGTATAATAGTATTACTATATGCAGTATGTTACACTGGTTAATGCATTACTAGCTATTGAAATGAATACATATATATATATAGTGTGTGTGTGTATCTGTAATATTTATCCTTGAATTTAACAGGGCCAAAATCCTAGACTGAGACAATAAATCCAAAAACCAGTAATTAACAAAAATAAATAAAAAATGATTTCAGTGAGATTGTTAGGAATCTGTCCGTACCTGTTAGTCTAACTCCTCTATCTATCTATCTATCTATCTATCTATCTATCTATCTATCATCACTCTACAGTATATGTCTATATCTGTATCTCTATAGATACAGCTATCTATCTAATCTGTTTATATTATCTATCTATCTATCTATCTATCTAATCTGTTTATATTATCTATCTATCTATCTATCTATCTATCAATCAATCAATCATCACTCTACGGCAGGCATGTCCAAACTCCGGCCCTCCAGATGTTGCAAAACTACAACTCCCATCATTCCTGGACAACCTACAGCTATCAACCTACAGAAGAGCATGATGGGAGTTGTAGTTCTGCAACACCTGGAGGGCCAGAGTTTGGACATGCCTGCTCTGCGGTATCTGTCTATATCTGTATTTCTATAGATACAGCTATCTATCTATTTATCTATCTATCTAATCTGTTTATATTATCTATCTATCTATCTATCTATCTATCTTTCGATCTATATCCTGTATCTATATCATCTATCTATATAATCTACCGCTCTATATATCTATCTACAGTATCTGTCTACAGTATGTTTACAGTATCGATCGATCTATCTCATTTCTAGCTGTCTAATATGTCTATCTGTTTATCCATCCTCTATCCATCTGTCATCTATGTATCCGTTGTCTGTCTATCTGAATAACGGAAGTGACGATCTCATAGGGACATATTTTGTGTACATAGCAGTTGGAAGCTACTGTAGTCCCCCATCTGTTTCTCTATTTTATTTTACTTTATTTTAGGCTAGATAACTACTTGCAGAAGTAGTTTATCTGCAAATAACCTTTTTCATAGCTACTTTTTTCTTTCTTGAACCCCTGAATGTAATTGCATCCATATATTGGACGCCTCTATCATAATGCATAGACCATCCAGTACTTATGGCCCATTTTTATACCGGTGAATAATGATTTTATGGATGACGTTACACGGAGTATGAAATCCGCCATACAATAGCCCTGGAAATGATTTTAGTCCGGCGATGGTTACTAATGATATACTATAATAGTGCAGATACTTTACTTCCTTTGTTTCTCTCTTTCATTTTTTGTAATCACTGACTTCTGACCAGCAGGGAGGTCCTTTCATAGCTAGCTAATCCACTCTTTTGCAATACCATGACGCATACGCTATACATAACCCTTGTGGTGCCAGGAGAGGCGCGGCACAGTGCTCAGCACTGTACACAGCCCAGTCAGGGCTGTAAAGGGTTAGGATACCGTCTGTTTTTTTCCCTTCCTTCTTCTTTAAAGAAAGCTACGCCTTTCTGAACACAAAGGGGCGAGACTGGAGAAGGGTGGGCAGTTTCTGTTTCAAGTGAGGATGACACAAGCACCACTCATTTCCTTATTAATCGGTTCAAACCAGTTCTTACAGGAACCGCTGGTGATAAATGTGGGAGTTCTCAGAAGTCATTCATTTCATTTTCTGCACTGCACCAGTGCACATAACACAGCAAAGTGTCTCCCTGTCTAGGAGGGACACACGTTACTCATGGTGCAATCATGCCCTCCCTATACCAGGGCACCATTCTCCTCTTCTTCTCGGTAGGTAAGTAGGAGCCATTCTAACTACTTGTCTATTTTTCTCTTTTTCTTCCCATACATCATTCTTTTCACTGCACCCATAATGGACATGGATAAAGGGCTGTTCCAAGTATCGGACCTTCCTTACAAAAACCCTTCCAAGAATATCTGGAGGCTCAAAGGAAGAAGCTTCACCACAAAACAGATGCAGGAGCCCCGCAGGTAAGAATAATCCCTGAGTAAGACTTGTTTTTTGAATTTATACTCATTTTGAAAGGTTCAGCCATGATCATACACAAGTTTTGCTGTTTTTTACTGGTTAATAGTACATTTATATTTGATGTATAGTTATCACTTTTATTTTTCATTTTAATATATTATAATGTTGTGTAAGTCATGGACATAAAACTTGTATTACGTTATAAATGAGAAAAATATTACCTTTATAGTTTAAAGTACTTTAAAAGACTGACTGGCACTTTTAGAATGATATGATGCTTCCAGGAGAGGACATCCAGAAGGTCATGTGTATCATTTCATGTGGCAGAGATGAAGATCTTTACATACGAAACATCTTGAATTAACCTTAGGACTATAGTAATAGAATAGATGATACACCAGGCTCCTGGTCACTCCCAAAATTCTAGGTTCATAATGGCATTGTCTACATACTGCTGCATCATGATAGATTAAATAGATAGGTACATAGATTAGATTAGATAAATAGATAGATAGATATCTCAAGCTGTTTAATGGGTGTTTATGCCAAATTTCTATTAAGTGGATTTGGATTGGGAATGTGACATTTTTAGTCATTTTTGTGAATGAAATACTGCCCTCTGCTGGCCAGTGAAGCATACTTGCTGCAAGTCTGACAGGAAATAAATCGTCTACATTGGGAAATGATATGGGTGGACACACAGATCCTACTTAATTGGAACGTGGAGCAAGTAGCCTGACTTTGTGCCTGATGACTGCCTCGTGACCCTGTTCTGTAATGACTTTACCATGCCACCTTGTGCTTTTGTCCTGCAGAGTGAAAACTGGTTATCGTGGGCGTTTGAGAAGCTGGTCATCGTTATGGTGATTTATTTTGTTCTTTCCATCATCAACTCCATGGCACAGAGCTACGCCAAGCGCGTCCAACAGAAAAAGTTATCTGTTGAGAAGACAAAATAAGGGGATGCACTCTGGGATTAACTGGGAGGGTGATAAAAGACATAATGCTACTTATCGGAACCTCAATTGACCTGATTTAACCGTTAAATACAAATGGGCGAATTAAACTTTGGACATTTTTAAAACAAAATCCTTTTTTTTTTCAAAATCGTATTAAATTATTTTTTTTTTCTAATTTTTTTTTCCACTATATAAAATGTTAACAGTTTATGTGGATAAGAGATGTCTGGGTGGCAAAGTAAGGTAAAGTTTACACTATTTCCACCTTCTTCTTCTGGTGAATGACTACTTTTCTTTCTTCCTCGTAGTTCACATCCTCCTGTGGCTCTTCAGCTATTGGGACTCTACCAACACTTGCATGGTTTACCAACCTGTGGCTGGCATGCAGAGGATTGTGGTTCAGCAGTAACTGAACAGCCACACTGACTATGTTTGCTTGATCTCATGTAATGGAAGCACATCGGGGGTTTTGCAGAGCATCACCTAGTTGGTGTGGAGTCTTGGCAGATACCCCTGTCCTGGACTGGATGACCAATATGCACTGTTATTTTTGTCTCTGATACTTTTTTAGTGTTGGGAAAGATTAGTGCATTGCTGTGCATTGTGCTACCAGTTTTAAGGAACTCCTTTACCATTAGGATTTTCTTGCATACCTTCTGTAAGTAGGCATTGCCTACCCTAAACTGTGTGGAGAGGTTTCTGGATAAGGTACTGACTCCATGATCATCACACCAGCATTAAGTATTTCTTTGGGACAGTACAGTAATAGTTAATGTTTGCATGTCTGCAGCTCAATTGGACTCTCTCACTACGAAAATCTTGACTTTAGATAAATGAAAAGATATATGGAATGATGGGAGGGATGACTAGCAATGCAACATACTCAAAGAAATATTTTGTCTGGTGGGGTTTGTAGTCTATACAGTTTGCTGTTACAGTCCGAGACAAACTGCTTATTGAAACCAATGCACACTGTTAATAACCGTCCAGTTCTTTACAACTGACAAAACTCTTTTTTTTTCTTTTTTTTTTTTATTCTGTGTCTATATAATGGAAAGTTGAAACTGAACTTTATAAAGCCACCTTTGATCATTCCAGAACTTTTCGTGTTGGTTCTTTACCTGCCCTAGATGTAACCTTCATTCTCTCCTTGCCTTTCTTTGTGATGTATGCTTAGTTTTATATTTCTGTTGCATTTATTCTTTTGTCCACTCCACCCCTGTAGCTGTTGGACCAGAGTTTATTGCGTGCATGATAATCCTCCCTGTAGGAAAAAAAAAAAAAAGCTTTTGTCTGTGATTTCCCAATCATTCTGGCTTTGAAGAAGCAGGAACAAGGAAGTGTGTATTCAGCTCTGGCGCTGTCTTCAGTACTGACCTAATATTACAGCTGCCTTCCTAGAAAACTCCTTCATGGTTCCACTTGTTTTCCTGCCAAGCCTGAGTCATTGGAAGCCACATTAACTCCTGACGACGGTCTTATTCATTCTTCGAGGCGGTCAGAACAGCGTTGATTGATACACATACATCACTTGGCATTGGGATACCGCTGTGCTCGCACATGTATGTAATGTAATGTAGATTTGGATTTCTTATGAGGCTTTGCTCATTAGGTATCCAGTGCAGGAGGCAACTTTCCCAAAATTCTGGCGTCAGGAACCTTCACGTACTAGTATTTCCAGCTTAGACAGGACAGTCTCGCTTGCAGCACTATGTTACACATTATAATTCTAACCTTATGGATGCACTTTATCACTAGGCCCTCATCTTGCAGCCTTACTTATGATATTTATTCAGTTTGCTGTTTTAGAAACCTGTCACCTCTATACCTGTCTGCAGATGCCTGGGGCTGGAACATATTCTCAAGTCTGTATTGGGATCCTTGTGTTCTGAGCACAAACATTCCAGTTGAATGAGTCAACGCGTGATGACGCACGTGAGCCGTTTTGCAATCACATTTCAGTGTAAAAAGAGTGTAGGCTTTATCAGGAAGAAAAAGACACAAGTACATAGTGAAGTACAATGGTGAAAGATAGGATTTATGAGTCATTGTAGCCGGTTCATTTTATATGCTTGGTTTCTTTTTTAATACTGATATTGAATCTTACTATAGTTCTGATGTGCTGTGCTTTTTCCTTGCAATACTTTGAGTCATTCTCCCTCTCCGCACCCTGTAAGAACATTGTGGCCTTCACATTAATATTTCACTGCCCATGCATTACAGATTACTGCACTCCCATTATGTACGGTAAGTTGGTGTTCAGATCTAATAGAGCTAATGAACCATACTTTGTCTGACCAGTTCTCGCTTCTCTTGTCTAAATTCCCTGAATCCAAAGCTTTATTTCCAGTAGTTCTATGTACATATTAGTAGCAGCCGCAAAAAACTAATATGCATATGTTCTAGTGTGTAATTATCCAGCAAGTCATACTCATTGTCTTATCAACCATTGTGTCTCCCCGCCTGTTGTATCTGCACCGCACCGCCATCAATCGTCGTGACATCTCCATACCTGTACCATCCTGTCGGATAGCTTATCAGACTGATGTTGACTGTTGGATCTCATGGCAACAACAGTCGGTAGGCTGTCTGACATTTTGGTGTCTTTCACGTGACCAGCTTTGTCGTGATGGTGATTGTATCTTACTACACAGTTTTGTCATACTTGAATAAACGTGATACATGTTCTAAAGGGTTATGAAATTGTCGGACCTTCTTGCAATGGTTTGTAGATCGATGATACACTTTGCCTATGTATATGAAGATCCATGTACTAAGTATAGACTTAAAGATGTAGGTTGACAGTGCTTAGTATACACAATCAGCATTGTGTTAGAGCATTTCTTAATTCAAAATCAAAGTTATAGAAGCGGCTCTGTGTTCGCACCTTGTCATTCTTCTACCTTTATTAGAAGTGAGCATTGTACGTTTCTATGGCCGTCTAATCATACAGATTATCTGTCAGTTTAGCACCATAAAGTCCTATAGATGCTGAATTAAAGGAATTTTACGACATCTGCTTTAAAGAAGTCGAACGTGAGTTAAGATAATGCTCACATTCAGATTTAGGAGAAAGGGGTTGTGCAGCTGGTTCATACTGATGACCTATCCTCAGGATAGGTAATCAATATCTGATCATTGGTAATGGGTGGGGGGGGGGGGGGGCGACTCACCGCACCCCTGGCACATATTGATGACCTATTTTGAGGATGCACAACCTCTTTAATAGGACTTATTCACATAACCGTGACCAAATAACGCCCACAAAAAAACTGATAGTTTTGTTGTGCATTGTATTCTTTCCCTCACTTCTGTCAACAGAAAGGGCTATTCTCTGTTTATAAGATTGCTATTGATATGTTTATGTGAGCAGTGATAATTGTCCCTTTCCAACCACCTTAAAGGAGTTTTCTGCTTTTATGTAAATGAAGGTTAATGAGGGTATAAGTGAAAAGTTCTATTTCTAACATGCTTTGTGTTTCCATTCCGCCCTATTTTCAAGACATTTGTTAGCCGTCTGTGAATGAAAACCATCCTGCTCTGAGCCGTGACAGGGATTAAGTTGTATCCAGTCTAGGAAATGCTCCGGGAGCTAAATACATTAGCAGCGCCTGCACATATATCTCAGTTTAGACTGTTTAGCTCACAGAGCATTGCCTAGACTGCATATAATTCTATCTGGTTTTCAGCTGAGATCAGTAAGTAAGTTGCACCAAGCATTTGCACCACACACACAAACACTTTATAATAAAGTTTGCATATTTTACACTATCATTATCTCTATCAGTTCCTGATATTTACTCGAAGGGCCAGTTAACACTAAGGGGGTTATTTATTATACTGATATACGCCTTAGGCTCCATTCACACGTCCGCAATTCTGTTCCGCATTTTGCAGAACAAAATCGCGGACCCATTCATTTCTATGGGGGCACACTATGTCCCGCCCGGATCCGCACTTACGGGTCCGCACTTCCTATCAGCAAAAAAATAGAACATGTCCTATTCTTGTCCGCAAAAAGGCATTTTCTATGAGAGTGCCTGCGATGTGCGGTCTTCAAAATGCGGAACGCACTTTGCCGGTGTCCGTGTTTTACAGATCCGTGGACCTGCAAAACACACACGGACGTCTGAATGGAGCTTAAATTAGGCGTGTTTTTAAGGAAAGATGGCGGTGCAGTGGTTAGTTGCGCCGCAATCTGCCACTTTTCCCGCTCACGCCAGGTCTAAAAAAGTGACCGGGAAGGGGGTGGGCCTCTAGTTTAGGCCCGTCTCATTTACCATTTTCAACGCCTGTTTTAGGCGTAGAAAATGGTCTAAATGGACAGCTCGGAAGCTGTCTTACATTTAGAACTGGCGCTGGATGCGCCAAGGTTATGGAGAGGCCTGCCCTTTTCATAACTTCGGCGGATCCTCCGCCAGCTTAGGGCTTTATTAAGACCGGCGTCTAAAAAGCTGGTCTTAATAAATGTGCCCCTAAGTTTTCTAGTACCGATTTTGGCACAGAATCTCCCGTTGCAATGAATGAGAACCATCCAAAAATCTCCATACTTGTCAATGCGTTTTTGCTGGAGTCTGTGTTGGTGTACTTTGCGCCAAATTTATCAAATGAGGCACATACTTTGATAGTTTTGGCGCATCTTTAAACCTTACATTTTTGTCTACAAATGCAACTCCAGTTTTCCTGTGCCACAGCACTACTAGAGTGATTTTGCAACCTTTAAAAAAATTTCCCATGATAAATCTGTAGTACATATAAGTAATACAGCTATCCACAGACACTTTATCACCCAAAAATTGTTTCACTTTTTTTGCACAAAAAGGCACTTGTGATAAAACATGGGACTTTTTATTACTTACAGCTAGTTCCACCAAATAATAAAAATAAATTATATTTATATATATCTATTCCGTCATGAGGAACTGTATTCTCCTCTAGAAGCAGTACTTCTAGGGAAAAATACTGTATTTTTCACTTTATAAGATGCACTGGATGATAAAACGCACCTAGGTTTTAGAGGAGGAAGGAGGAAAATCAGAAAAAATATATTTTACATCAGATCTCAGATCAGACCCATATATCAGAGCTCAGATCAGACCCCCATCCTCCTCCACCTATTAAGTCCGATGATCTCTCCTGCACTCACTGTTCCCTGGTCTTCTCCGGGCCCATGCTGCACTGAGACCTAACTGCCTAAAAGATCAGATCATAGTGCATAGTGTACGCAGTCAGGACCCAGTGCAGCTCAGCAACTGGAGGAAGACCAGGGAACAGTGAGTACAGACAGCGCAACAGTCGCCGCTCCCGCACTTCCTGCATACTAGTGAGTTCTTTTATAACTGAAACACCCACTAGTACTTGCACTATAAGACACACTGACATTTTTTCCCCAGGCTTTTTTTTGCCTTTAGATGTCCTAGCTATAAGGATTATGGTTATAGAAGAATGTGCAATCTGACTAGTGCTAAATACTTCCATCAGTCAGAAGTTCATCTTCACACACTGATTGCCACAATAATCGATAGTTTCCACAAAATAGATAATTTAGCCACCAATATCTCTGTAGTTTGAATACTTCTTTTTCTAGTGATAGACTGTGTTCAAATGCAGAAAAATCAATTAATCAGCAACTAAAAACTCTGTTTTGGTAGCGTAAATGCCACCAGATACAACACCTACTCAATAATGTAATTTACACCTTTACTTTACTGACTTCTCTAGAAAAACGGCCTCAAAACCACTTCTAAATAACATGCCACTTCTGAAGCTTTTTTTTTTTTTAAATGGCTGCATGAAATTAAACACCCATGTGCACTAGGGCATGTATTTCCCATTGAAATCAATGAGAAGCTGTTCTTAGTGTTTTTAACATGTATTAGGCAGTATAAAATTACCATTCTGCACAACCAGATTCACAATGTTTTTTGACCGTGTGAACATAGCATTTATGACCCTTTCACACTAGCAAGTTTTCCGCGTGGGTGCAATGCGTGATGTGAACGCATAGCATCTGCACTTAATCCTGACTCATTAATTTCAATGGGTCTGTGTACATGAGCGTTTTTTTTTCACGCATCAGTTCTGCGTTGCGTGAAAAACGCAGCATGTTCTATATTCTGCTTGCGGATGCAATGCGTTTTTCATGCAGCCCCATTCACTTCTATGGGGCCAGGTCTGTGTGAAAAACGCATTGCATCCGCAAGCAGGTGTGGATGCAATGCGTTTTTCACTGATGGTTGCTTGGAGATGTTGTTTGTAAACCTTCAGTTTTTTATCACGCGCATGAAAAACGCATCAAAATGCATTGCACCCGCGTGGAAAAAACTGAACAACTAAATGCTATCGCAGGCAAAACTGACTGAACTTGCTTGCAAAATGGTGCGAGTTTCACTGAACGCACCTTGATTTCATCTGGACCTAATCCGTCACGCTCGTGTGAAAGAGGCCTTACTATTCCTCAAAACTCAAGATCAACTAACTATATGTTGTTTTTAGTTCGGATTTTAATTGATTGGGACTACATACCAGTTGTTCGTCAATGGATTAAAATTTTGATATGTGTATATGCAGCTTAAGTGACTACAAAATGGAGCTGGACATGGCTGTGTGCATGATGCCTTATACTGGAAGGAACAGCTATGTTTTACTTCATTTCTAAGTATTGGCTGGTGGTTGCTTATTCTTTACATATGCACATAACAGGGCAGTATAACAAATGCATAATCCAATCAGTTTTATTTTTTAATTTGAAGATAATTAAAAATTCATTTAAATGAGTTGTGTCTCTGTTTCATTGGTTTGACATTGTTTTTATATATTGATATTGTGTGTATTGAGTTATAGTAGTGGTGCAAAACCTGCAGCCTTAGAGTCACTTACGGTCTGCAAAGTCATTGTTTGTGGCCCCCAACTACTATTTGGACACAGAAATGCCAGTGTGTTGCTACATGTTCAG
Source organism: Bufotes viridis (assembly GCA_033119425.1). Lineage (NCBI taxonomy): Eukaryota > Metazoa > Chordata > Amphibia > Anura > Bufonidae > Bufotes > Bufotes viridis. Next base: position 272,934,045 of record CM065591.1, read on the forward strand.
GGCCGGCATCTGGTCCCCCATATATCACAAGGGTGTCCCTTGAGTATTTGGTATTTGAGATAGTTGGCAGCTTATGCATCTGATTCTCTCAATAGTAGGTTTTGAGAGTTGTGAAATGTTAGGCTGTCATCACAGCAGCAATAATTTTCAGTGGAAGACATCCCAGCATACATACTTGCTCTGCTCTTCTCAGAGCTCTGGAGCATGTTGAGAATGAATCGAGCATGTTGGGAATTGTAGTTTCATACCATCTGGAGTGCCAAAGGTTGCTGAGCTGACCCCTGGCATTATACCTTTGATATGCCATAAATATTCTAAAAGTTAATACCCCTTAAGATTTATTGCGGCCCTTGGAATTGGTTCATGGGATTGGCAATGTATTATTGGGAAAAAAATATGGGCCTTTATTATTATTTACAGCTAGTTCCATAAATTTTATATATATATATATTAGGGCTGCACGATATGGGAATTTTGTGCGATTGCGATTAGGGCCCTAAAAATTGCGATAACGATATGCGATGCGATATTTTAAGGGAATTGTGCTAGAGGTCTATCTGCTTGGATTTTTAAGGTAAAAGCACACACAGATGACTGATAATGGTGAAATGTGGTTATGCTGAACTCAAGAACTGAAAAATAAAATACATATTTGCATTACTGCAAAAGTACAAAATACAAAACTTGCCATTTTCTGAATAGCGCTGCACAGAACAGATAGATAAAATAGATAAAAGAACATGTGTTCATTAAAGAGGACCTCTTTACTGGTCCACAGTTTATTAGGCAAAGCTATGTACATGGAGAGCGGCACCCAGGGATGACCCTGCACTTACTTGTATCCCTGGGTGCCGCTCCGTTCGTCCTCTGTAGCCCCCGGTATCATATCCTAAATATGAGCTGAGCGCTGCGATTGGCCAGCGCTCCAGCCCTGGGAAAAGGAGACGCCCAGGGCAAAAGAAGAAGTCTCCGCCCCAGGCAAAATTGGAGAAGCAGGAGCGCCGGTACCGGGGGCTACAGCGGGCGAACGGACCTACCTTTGCCTAATAAACTGTGGACCAGTGAAAGGTCCTCTTTAAAATAACGACTTTCCACCAGCCCCCCGCACTGTAACTGATGTATCGCTGGCCGCGCTGTGCAGCATAGCGGCCGGAGATAGTGTCAGTGTCACGTAGAAAGTCAACCATCGCTTTATAAGACGCACACACTTTTGGGGGGAAAAAAGTGTGTCTTATAAAGCGAAAAATACGGTAATATAATTGCAGCATTTTTGGGTCAGCAAATTGAGATTGCGATATGGCGATTTATTGCGATTACGATTGCTTTCGCGATATATTGTGCAGGCCTAATATATATATATATATATAATATATATATATATATATATATATATACACACTTGCTCACAAAAAGTTATGGATATTTGGCTGAACCTAAAATGGAATCTAACCTTTACAAGTGAACTTAAAGTGACCTTCTCTAAATTTTTGAATGCACATGTCTTATGCTGGGTTCAGACCTGAGCGTTTCTAAGACGCGCGTTTTTGTCGCGCGTTTTACGTGCATTTTTGTGCGCGTTTTCGGCAATAGTAAACGTGCGTTTTACGCGCGTTTGTGTGATTGACCGCAGTGTTGTCCAATGACCAAATATCCCTGTCTATATGAAGTTTGGCCAATCAGAGCTGGGGTTTGGCCTTTCCAGCATGTTGCAAATTCATAAACGCGCGTTCGAACGCGCGTCTTCAGTGTCAAAAACGCGCAAAATACAAGCGTTGCGCGTTCCCATTGAAGTCTATGGGCCAAAACGCGCAACAAACGCCCCCAAAAAAGCTCAAGTACTTGTTTATGCGTCAGGCGTTTTTCAGCGTGTTCGAACGCGCTGTAAAACGCGAAAATGTGAACCAGTCCCATAGGGAAGCATTGGTTCGCATCGGTCATGCGTTTTACAGCGCGTTCGAACGCGCTGTAAAACGCGCAAGTGTGAACTGAGGGTAACTGTTCAATGTTTCAGTATGTTTTGCATAACTTGCTGTTCTCTAACAAGGAGCTTAACTGCAAAATTCACAAAAGGTGTTTAATCCATGAATTGCCAATAAATTTCCTGGTTCAATTAGAATTGGTATTTAAACAGTCCTCCTCATCATGGTGTTCACATTTTGACATCATGAGGCCAAGAAGACACCTAACAATGGAGCAACAGTACCTCACCATTTCGAGGCTTCAAGCAGGATGTTTTCAGAGTGAAGTGGCCCCGGAGCTTAGAGTGTCACAGTGTGTCATCAGCAGGTTGTAACCGAGACTGGAAGAGTCACAGCAAGGCATAGAAGTGGACGTCCTTTTACCACATTCCACACTGATGACCGCTTTATTGTGAACAATGTCCTGCGGAACCGGATGATGAATTCCAAAGAACTCCAGGCACATTTAACCCCTTAGTGACCACACACATTTTTTAAAGATCGCATTCCAAGAGCTATAACTTACTAGTATGAGGTCTTATTTTTTGCAGGACAAGTTATAGTTTTAATGCACCATTTTGGGTATATGTAATGATTGATTAAAGCCAGTTGTTTAGTTAAAACCCCCTTTGTTTACGTCAGTAAAAAGGCGTATTAGCGGTCACTAAGGGTGAGAGGCAACCAAGTGTCACGTCGGATCATCTAAAACCGTTTACATCAGCGTGGTCTGTGTGCTAGACAACCTGCAAGGGTACTTGACCACAGGCGTCATCGTCTTGCATGGGCTAGGGAGCATCTACGCTCGACAAGGGACTAGTGTGCGTCAGTGCTGTTCACTGATGAAAGTTGATTTACGCTGAGCAGAAATGATGGCCGACAATGATGTTGAAGATGTCAAGGAGAGCACTATGCATCAGCCACTGTTGTCGCCAGACAAGCCTTTGGTGGTGGTGGTACACTGTGGGCAGGTGTGTCCAGTCAATACGGAACTGCCCTACACTTTGTGAATGGGTACAGTGACAAATCCATACTATTTGAAGAACATCATTAATCCAGTCATTGTGCCTATGCATGAACAACACAGGCCTAATTTCCTCTTCATGAATGACAATGTGCCAACTCATCGTGGTCACATGATTAGGGAATGGCTGCTGGAGATTGGGGTACCTCAAATGGACTGGCCTGCACTTTCTCCAGACCTAAATCCCATTGAAAACCTATGGGATCAGCTGAGTTGCCGTGTAGAGGCTCGTAACTCTGTACTCCAGAACCTCAATAACCTGAGGGAGGGAGGCCCCCCTTCAAGAAGAGTGGGATGCCATGCAGGAGCAGACAATAAGTTGAATTGTAAACTGCTTGAGATGTTGTCATGCAGTAATTAATGCTCAAGGCCACATGACAAGTTATTGAGACACTGACATATTTTGTGGGGGTATACCCATCACTGGTGTTGGCTTTTGTTTCAATAAATTGTTTGAAATGAGGAAATCACCATTGCATGCTTCTACTTAAATGCGATACTTTCATGATATCACGTCACCTGAAAGCCAAATATCCCTAAATGTTTGTGAGTAGTGTGTGTGTGTGTGTGTGTGTGTGTGTGTGTATGTATATATATATATATATATATATATATATATATACATATACACACACATCAGGAAAAAGAAGGACAGCACTCCAATGTACTAAAAACAGTGAATTTAATCACCCATGTGGTACAAAAAACGCGACGTTTCGGTTCAGCGATAGAGCCCTTTTCAAGCAAGGAACAATGGTGAAAACCAAACTTAAATAGTGCAGGCAGTGCAATATCAGCAAACATGATTGGTGAATCAATACATCACTCATGTGACATCATAGTTACCAACACAAACAGAGTACAATAGTTACCATAATTATCTGTGTATTACAATTCATTGTGTACAATCCTAAGTGTTATCTAAATAGCATTATCTCTGAGTGTTACATAAATCTCAAAATAATCAATAGCAGGGAAGATCACCATCCAACATACCGATCAGGTGTGGGATCCTTGCCACATGATACCAACCCACGCGATATTTTCACATGGCGTCCGATCATATCAATCAGCGCGTCCCCCAGAAGTGACATACCGAGGAATCGCGCATGTCTAATGATCTGATACAAACAGCGCCATATTGATGAAGGGCAACAGAGTGAGTAACCCGCGCATGCGCAGTGATCCCGCGGCTTCCAGGGTCTCCATATTTGAAAATGGCTCTTACCCACAATATGTGGGATTGCGGATCTCGCATCAGAGGATCGTGGACGAGAGACACCTCCCCACATTGCAGACCTCAATACAGGGGAACTCCCTATTATATGCCTAATCATACCAACGGAGACAAAACCCTGGTAGTGCTGTCAGTCCCTCAAACAGAATAAATATACAACTACTACACATATATTGGGTTCCGTAATGTAAAACAGCAGTACTTCTAGGGAAGAATACTGTATTTTCACATTATAAGACACACCGGATGATAAGGTGCACCTAGGTTTTAGAGGAGGAGGATCGGCAAAAAAATTTTTTTCATCAGACCGCAGAACAGACCTCCAATCTTCATCAGACTTCAGATCAGACATCCGAGCCCCAATCAGATCTCAGATGAGACCTCTATATCAAACCCCCCATATCGGAGCTCAGATTAGACTCACAACAGATTTAAAATAAGTAAATTAAATTAACTTACCTCTACTGCTTCGCCAGCACTCTCTCCTGCACTCAGCAATCTCTGGTCTTCTCCGGGCCCACGCTGCACTGTAACCTGACTGCATACAAAATCAGGTCTTAGTGCGCACTACATCCTGACACTGTACGCAGTCAGGACCCAGTGCCGCTTGGTGACCAGAGGAAGACCAGGGAGCGGTGAGTGTAGGCAACGCTACAGTCACCGCTCCCTTTACTTCCTGCATACTAGTGAGTGCTTCTATAAAGAAACGGATGCAGTACGATTTTCCCGCATGGTTGCTAAGAGACGGGACCCGATCTTCATTATTTTCCCTTATAACATGGTTATAAGGGAAAATAATAGCATTCTCAATAAAGAATGCTTTGTAGAATGTGGATTAAGGGGTTAAAAATAAAAAACTTAACTCACCTTAGCCACTTGATCGCGTAGTTGGCGATCTCTCTTCTCTCTTCAAGCATTAGCTGCAGTCTAAAGGACCTGTGATGACGTCACATCACATAGTCCAATCACATGGTCCGTGGTCAGGTGACACAAACAAACCTTCGATGCAAAAAGTTTGCATCAAGGATTTTTTTGTGTCTAATTACTCGATTTAATCGAGTAATCATTTCAGCCCTAAAACCTACATCGACAGAAATCTGTAGTTAGTTCTCCAAGATGTTTGAAACAACCTCCCTGCTGAGTTTCTTCAAAAACTGTGTGCAAGTGTACCTGACAGAATTGATGGTGTTTTTAAAGGAAATATTGATTTTGTTTTGATTTCTCTTTTTTTGTTCACTTTGCATTCTGTTAATTGATAAAAAATAAACTTATAACAATTCTTTCTGAAAGTATTCTTGCTTTGCAGCATTTTTTCAAAACCTGCCAAAAACTTTTGCACAATTACATACATATAGTATATAAACAAAAGTATTGGGACACCTATACATTACCCAATCCCCCTGTGCAACAGCTTCCACTCTTTCAGGGAGGATTTTCTATAAGATTTTATAGTGTATCTGTGGGAATTGTTGCACATTCATCCAAAGGAACATTTGTGAGGTCAGACATTGATGTTAGATTAGAGGACCTAGCTTGCAATCTCCAATCTAGCTCATTCCAAGGGTGTTGGTTGGGGATGAGGTCAGGGCTCTGTGCAGCGACTTAGGTTCTTCCACACCAAACCCACCAATCATGCCTTTATGGACCTTGCTTTGGGCACTGGAACACTAAAGGACCTTCCCCAAACTGTTACGACAAAGTTGGAAACCTACAATAGTCCTAAATGTATTTTTATACTGGAGTATTAAGATTTTGGTTAACTCGAACTAAGGGGCCTACAGCAACTGCTGAAAAACAAGCCCATAGAATTAATCCCTCCATCAAACTTTACAGCTGGCACAATGCAGTCAGGCAGGTGACATTCTACTGGCATTTATCAATCCCAGACTTGGCCATCAGACTGCGAGATACAGACGTGTGATTTGGCATTCAACAGAAGGTGTTTCCAGAGTCAATCCAATACTTGGCATTGCGCTTGGCAATGTAAGGCTTTGCTTGCAGCTGTTTGTCCATGGAATCCCATTCAATTAAGGTCCCGACACAGTATTTTTGCTCATGATAATGCCACATTAAGTTTGGAACAGAAGAAAGTTGGCATTCTATTACAGTATTTTTCCATTAACTGAGCTGAATGAGGGTTTACTTTTCTGTGGGATGAGCTGTCATTGGTACCATTTTAGGGTACACAGGACAATTTGATCACTTTGTATTACATTTTTTTGGATTCTAGATGAACAAAAACAGCAATTCTGGCATTTTTTACGGTGCTGTTCATGTGTTATAAATTAGATGGGTAAATTTTCGGTATATACAATGTTTTGACATCCTTTTATTATTTTTGGGATAAGCAAAACCAGTTGTGCACATGGCAATACTAATTATGTGCAGTTTTTTTTTTTATCATTTTGTTAAAACTGTTTTTTTTTGTTTTTTACTGCCCTGCTTCATTCCTAATTGAGAATCTGCTCACCTTGAGAGTGCATGCCCTTGATAGCATATCGGCTGCAGACTCTAATGAGGCAGATTACTTGGGAATTGGGGTCTAGAGAAAAAACAGCGAGGTATGCGCAGAAGTGACTAATGCCAGGTAAAGTTAGTTGCTGTTGTTGGAGGACATGAACATGCAATTGCTTTTATTTTTGCCGGCCAGCAGCTTGCATTCTATTAGGTCCTGCCCCTGGGTGTACTAAGGTTTACTGAGATGGCAGACTTGGGGGTCATTGCTAGGCCCTTGGTTGCTAAAGAAACCACCAGGATCCTCTAACCACTTACATTCTGCAGTTGCTATTTACCGCAGCATTTAAGGGCTTAAATACCTGGGGTTGGAGCAATCTTGTTTAAATATCTTGTTTAAATAGTAATATCTGTCCGTGATTTTGTCCAGAAAAAAGAAAAATTCTGGTTTGCAACCCTGAATGACACTAAGGACTCATTCACATGGCCGTCAGTGAGCCGTTCCGTACATTGGGGACCGCAATTTGCATCTGTTTGTCTCTCCGTTGGCCGCCGGGATGAATCCAGACCCATTCAACTTGAATGGGTCTGCATTCGTCCGTTCCGCAAAAAGATAGATCAAGTTCTATCTTTTTGCAGAATGGAAGTACGGAACAGAACCCGCAAATGCGGTCCGCAATACGGCAACAGGCAGCACACGTTCGTGTGCATGAGCCCTAAGAATGAGAATGAAAATGGTTTATGGAAATAGAGGTTAATTCCTCAGCTCACTACGCCTGCAATACACAAGCGGACGGCGCAGGCGCGGGATTTCGACCGGAGGCAGGAGAGCTGAGCTGCCCGACACTGTCAATCAAAAGAAGAGGGGAGTGGCCGCAGGTGGGAACACGGAGCCTCTAGGAGCAGGGGCAACATCTTCTGGAGATGCAATAAAGATAAGGGCACCATGCTTCATACCTGCTGGAGCTGTACCCGGATTAGACCCTTTTGGGACAAAGTTTTTGCCGTCTATTCATATATCTCAGGGAAAACAGTAGCGGTTACACCGCAGATGGCGCTCCTCTCCATCCTACCAGGCTCCATATCTTCTCAGAAAAAGAGTTTGCTACGGTTTTGCATCACTGCAGCCAGGTCAGGTTTTCCGAGACACTGGCGTTCGACAGATATCCCATCTCTACGAGAATGGTATCAAGAAATGCAGATCATTTCCAGAATGGAGGAAATGTCGGCTGAGTTTTCCGATACTTCTTCCAAATACCTCCAGTTATGGTCAAGCTGGGCTACAGCACAAAATTCGTCTGAATTCTTGGATCTGATTGCTTCTTAACTTTTTTTTTTTTTTCTTTCTTTCCCCTTTCTTTCTTCACACTTTCCGTCTTCTTTATGTCTGTCATTACAAATGTTGCTTCTACATATAATGTTTTGGTGACATCATTGTCATTGTTTCATTGTTCCTTGATATTATTCGTGACATCATTGTACGAAAACGAGGTATTGTAGACGATGCAATAACATAGTCGACTTTTTATGATGTTACGCAAAATCTCTTTAATGCATATGTCATGTTATATATTATACAAAAACTGTTTCAATAAACTCAGTTTAAACATAAAAGGGTTGTCTCATTTTAGCAAATGGCATTTATCAATTAGAGAAATTAATACGAGGCATTTACAAATTTTTTCCTATAATGCGCAAGCACGACCACTGCTGCTGGATTTCACGATGGATGTGACTTCTGGATATGACCAATGTATAGTTTGATGGAAAAATGAATCCAGCCAGCAAAGGAGGCACTATGGACAATCACAATAAATTAGTAAGTGGCTTGTATTAACTTTGTCTACATGATAAATGCTATTTGTTGAAGTGAGTCAACCCCTTTAATTGCTCAATTGCAAATGGATAAAAAGAACATTTTCTCCAGGATGAAGCAATAGATCGCTAAGTGGAAAGTATAATTATATCCAGTTGAGCTAGCCCTACCAGACATTGTGCCTGTTTTAACCATGAATGACAGGTTCTCTTCAAAGCAATCCTCCGGTTCAAGAAAAAAAACTACAACTTATCTGGGAAATGAACAGAAAACTTCTATGATGACCTTCTTTTCCTTGTATTAGTTACAAGCCTACCCATTCCCAGGCTCCACTTCTGTCATCCAAGATGGCCTACAAACCATGCTTGTTGTAGCCCAAGACACTTCCTACTGCCTTTGGATTGTCCAGCACTGCTTACATGAACAGCCCGCCGGATCCGCCATGCTGCAAGTACCCGTGCACTGCCGTGCTGCCGCTCCGTCCCCATTGACTATAATGGGGGCGGTAGGCGGAGCTACAGTGCAGCATGGTAGTGCACGGCCAGAGATTGCCGGACTAAAAGTACCGCAGGTCCGACTTTTTAGTCCGGCGATCACTGCCGTGCTGCGCCGTAGCTCTGCCCCCTGCCCCCATTATAGCCAATGGGGACAAAGTGGCAGCCAGCACACAGGTACTTGCAGCATGGCGGATCCGGTAGGCTGTTCACCCGCTGGAACAGCTTGCCGATTAGCCATGCCGCAAGTGTGAAAGTAGATGGCACAAGAACCTGGAAATTAGCACATCTGCAACTGAAAAGATGAAAAGGAGGGCATCGGGTAAGTGTTCTGTTCATTCCACAGTTAATGTGAATACTTTTTCTTGTCCCTTTAAATACTTATCATGGAGGTGCAAACTGCTGCCTGTACTATGAAGGCAATATTGTTTGTTCTCTGCACTGTTTTTCCAGGAATAAATTCCTGGTTACTTAAATTACTGGGTCATGTGCATCTAAAGCAGATTTGTGAACTCCTCAGCAGTAATGTGTAAAAAGAGCTGCAAACCTTGTAGGATTATGGACTAAACTGAATGAAAAGTAGGTAACATGACAGCATACTCTATATCAGCATTTACTTTTCTATTATTCTGTTCCCCCAGAAGAGCAGAAAAAGACATATCCATTAAACAGATTTAATAACGGATAGAAAAGGAAGACTTTGTTTCTATCGATCATTCACTGACTTCAGTGTTTAAAAAAAAACTAAGAGCTCCTCTCCGTCATGCTTCTGTTCTTTTTGGCAGAAACAAAAGTACAATGGACAGGCCTATTTTTCCAATTAAAAATAACTGAAACTTGGCGGAACTGCCACAAACTGCGCACAACTGATGCTCAAAATAACCCATTCAAACAAATGCTGATTAAAACTGATCAGCTAAGGAAAGATTTGTACTACTAATGTTGATTAGAAACCAGTCTCTTGTATAATGTGATGTAAAATAAGTATATAAAAGGTGAGCGCAACCTGCAGCACCTGAACATAGAGAAATATGCTGTTCTAGCAGATCCCCAATGAGCGCATTCTGTGGCTTCAGTGAGAATGGTGTAGCAAAAGCCGGGAAGGCATACATCTGCTCAGTTGGTCATAAACATGACACAGCCAGATTTGGTCTGCTGTAGGGCCCAACAGACGTCATGGAAAGAAAAGCCAATGGTAGAGAGCTTGTAGAAGTCGCTTGTTGGGCTTGTCTCATCTTTTCAAACTCACAGGGGGAGATTTATCAAACAGGTGTAAAGTAAAACTGGCTTAATTGCCCATAGCAACCAGATTCCACCTTTAATTTTCCAAAGGAGCAGTGAAAAATGAAAGGTGGGATCTGATTGGTTGCTAAGGTACCTGCATGGGCGTAGCTATAGGGGATGCAGAGGTAGCAGTTGCTACCGGGCCCAGGAGCCTGAGGGGGCCCAAAGACCTAGAGAGGGTTCAGAGGAGGGCAACTAAAGTAATAACTGGAATGGGGCAACTACAGTACCCTGAAAGGGTATCAAAATTAGGGTTATTCACTCTAGAAAAAAGACGACTGAGGGGAGATCTAATAACTATGTATAAATATATCAGGGGTCAGTACAAAGATCTCTCCCATCATCTATTTATCCCCAGGACTGTGACTGTGACGAGGGGACATCCTCTGCGTCTGGAGGAAAGAAGGTTTGTACACAAACATAGAAAAGGATTCTTCATGGTAAGAGCAGTGAGACTATGGAACTCTCTGCCTGAGGAGGTGGTGATGGTGAGTACAATAAAGGAATTCAAGAGGGGCCTGGATGTATTTCTGGAGCGTAATAATATTTCAGGCTATAGCTACTAAAGATCGGTCGTTGATCCAGGGAGTTATTCTGACTGCCTGATTGGAGTCGGGAAGGAATTTTTTCCCCTTAAGTGGGGAAAATTGGCTCTACCTCACAGGGTTTTTTTTGCCTTCCTCTGGATCAACTTGCAGGAAACAGGTCGAACTGGATGGACAAAAGTCTTTTTTCGGTCTTATATACTATGTTACTATGTTACCCCTTGTGCCGCATAAGAAGACATACAAAGCACTGAGGAAGGGGGGCCCAAGCTGAACTTTTGCACCAGGGCCCATGAGCCATTAAAGGGGTATTCCCAGCTTGTGATTTCAGCCTCACCTCAGCCAGCTCTGCTGTTAACTTCCTGGTTTCCTGCTGCTAAGGCTGGGCGGGCTTAGGCAGTTGAGTAAAGGCCGGCCACACCTCCTTATCACACCTCATGCCTCCATGGGCCGCGCTTGCGCACAAGAACTTGTGCGATGCAGTGTCCGGCCTCTCATTCTAATTGTGAACGCACCGGGCTGCCACGCATGCGCTGATCTATATATGTGCAGCGTTTACTATAGAGCAGCGGCTCAAAGGAATACAGATCAGCGTGGCCGCCCGGCGCCATGCACGGTCACAGTTACAATGAAGACTGGACACTGCATCGCACAAGTTCTTGTGCGCAAGCGCGGCCCATGGATGCGGCAGGCAATAGGTGGCCGTATCCATGGGATACCAAGATAAACAAAGCAGTATGAAAATCTAATTTGGGGGAAAATAGTAAGTTTTTTTTAATGAGATATATTTAGGGAAATGATGAATAGCATATGTATATTTAAATAAACTAGGATCACTGAGATGGGAAAACCCCTTTAACTACGCCCCTGGGTACCTGAGTTTTCTTTGTACAATCATAACTAGGGATGAGTTCCAACTTGTTCCAAGGAACCTGAGTTCGGGTTTTTAACTGTCAAGGAGCAGGTCTTTTTTGGGCTTCCCTAATGTCTCTTTCTGCATTATAATTCCCTGTTTTAGCAGCACAGCTAGATTCATTTTATTCAGAAGCAGGGGATGTGAAATCTGTCAGCACTGTACTGCTGTGATGGCCTTTGCCTTACTTCCCACTATGTTTATTTTCAGCTCCTGAGCTCACAGAACAGATAATGAGGGGAAAATCACACTTATAAACACATAGGACGCTCCAAAAATCTCTAAAAGCTGTGTAGAAGTAGTTCTTTTATCAGGATCAGCTCTGAAATGCCACTATTTCCTGTAAGCCATCCTCTGTGTCTCTGTTACCATGGACGGATCTTGCCTAACAATAAGCAATGGACTGCAAATTAGGTGAAAGTGAGACCCCTAGTGGCCATGACTTTACAGCTTTTTTTCACATGGACCCGGGACCCCTGCCAATCAGCTGTTTGTTCTTCCAGCTTTGCCTAGGCCATGTGATGTGACGTTCATCGGTCACATAGCCTAGGTGCAACTCAGCCCCATTGAAGTGGGCCTGAGCTGCGATACCAAGTATAGTTGCTATCCAACATGCATTGTATAGCAACTGTGCGTCTGTGATGTGAAACTTCCCAGGCTGACTGCTCGTATAAGAAATTATTATATATCTAAATATATATTATATATATTGTACCCTCTTACTGGGTCTGATTCTTTAAGTTGGCTGTAATAAATGAGACACAAGCGTGAAATTATAAAATACGTTTATTGTACAGTGAGGAAATGTTGTAATTACAATTATTATTATCGATGAGTAAATATGGATGTATAAAGGAACAAAAATAAATATATATCACATACAGAGAGACTTGTACACAAGAATAGTTACAACTGCTTAAACTACAAAATTACAATTTAAAGATACCCCCAAGACCATTTGGTAACTCTTACTCTACAGTAATTATCATACATGGGTCTGTCTAGGTCTCTCAATCAGTCCGTCTTTTGCCCCTTCCAGTTTCTATGTCCTCCTTCTCTGTCTGTGCTTTCTTCTTTTCTTCTCTCTTCCTTCCTTGCTGTCCAGTCCCCATCCTCCTTTGGGTCTCGCACTCTGGCCTTTTATATGATTAACAGCCAGTTCTAGAATCTTCTAGAACATGGCCCGGACATCTGATTGGTTGCTCCCTATGATTTTCTAGCACTTTCTGGCTAACTCTGGATAAGATTGATAGAAGTAGCTGGAATGTCCAGCATTTTCCTTCTCTACTAGCCACTGACCCACCTACAGGATAACTATCACACATTCCTTAGGCAGTTGACAACTATTGTTCCTTTGTCCAGATAGACAGTACCTGCTCATACTGGCTTTGAGAGGACACTAATTAACAGAAAGTTGCTGAAAACCTTACATACAGTTGTGTTCAAAATTATTCAACCCCCACTGAAATTGAGTGTTTTGGCCAGTTTGACATTGATCATTTCAGTCATCTTGTTTACAATTAAATCAAAGAGTTGCTTGTAAGTCAGACAAATATAACATAACATTTATAATGAAATAACCACAAATGTCTTTTCTGTGCTCACATCATTATCAGTTTTAATCAACCCCCAAGTGACATTCAATCTTAGTACTTAGTACAACATCCCTTTCCAGTTATAACAGCTTTTAAACGTGAAGCATAGCTTGACACAAGTGTCTTGCAGCGATCTACGGGTATCTTCGCCCATTCTTTATGGGCAAAAGCCTCCAGTTCAGTCACATTCTTAGGCTTGCGCGCTGCAACTGCTTTCTTTAAGTCCCACCAGAGGTTCTCAATCGGATTTAAGTCTGGTAACTGCGATGGCCACTTCAAAATGTTCCAGCCTTTAATCTGCAACCATGCTGTAGTGGACTTGGAGGTATGCTTGGGATCATTGTCCTGTTGAAAGGTAAAACGTCTCCCAAGCCTCAGCTTTGTGACGGACTGCATCACATTTTCATCCAATATCTCCTGGTACTGAAGAGAATTCATGGTACCTTGCACACGCTGAAGCTTCCCTGTACCTGTAGAAGCAAAACAGCCCCAAAGCATGATTGACCCCCCGCCATGCTTCACAGTAGGCAAGGTGTTCTTTTCTTCATAGGCCTTGTTCTTTCTCCTCCAAACATAGCGTTAATCCATGGGCCCAAAGAGTTCTAATCAGTCCACAAAACACTATCCTAAAACTTTTGTGGTTTGTCCACATGACTTTTGGCATACTGCAGTCGACTCTTCTTATTCTTTGGAGACAGCAAGGGGGTGCGCCTGGGAGTTCTGGCATGGAGGCCTTCATTACGCAGTGTGCGCCTTATTGTCTGAGCTGAAACTTCAGTACCCGCATCTGACAAATCTTTTTTCAGTTCCTCAGCAGTCACACGGGGACTTTTCTCCACTTTGCGCTTCAGGTAGCGCACAGCAGTCGAAGTCAGCATCTTCTTTCTGCCACGACCAGGTAGCGGTTCAACAGTGCCCTTTGCCTTGAATTTGTGAATGATGCTTCCTATGGTGTCTCTTGGTATGTTTAACATCTTTGCAATCTTCTTATAGCCATTGCCCTTCCTGTGAAGAGAAATCACCTCTTCTCTTGTCTTCCTGGACCATTCTCTTGACTTCACCATGTCTGTAATCACACCAGTAAATGTCTAGAAGGAGCTGAGTATCACAGTCATTTTACATCTGCCGAATTGGTGCTTATTATGCTTGATTGATGCTCCTTGACATCCAATAGGTGTTTTCAATACCTGATCGAAAACACTTAAATGAACCTCTGTTCTTAAGAGTGGTAGTCTTTAAGGAGTTGAAAAATTAATAAAAGTCTGTATTTCTTACACTCTCCTGCATTACTTTCCCATCCTTGCTGTATGTGCACGCTGGATTAAATAAAGGAAGATTTTTATGGTGAGTGCCATGCTTTGGTTCTCTTTTGTTCTGAACAATGAAATTAATATTCTACCAAAGCTGATCTCTTATTTAATGTACAAGCTACACACAGTCACCGTAAAACGTGCATGCCAAAATCCATATAAAAAACAGCAGGTGGAAAACATGACAGGCATGATTCGATTCTATCAAAATGGTATACTAATAAAGAAAGGACAGTACAGATGTGTTCTCCCTTACATTAGGTAGGACTTGATTCAAACTAACATAATCACGGGGTGGTCACATATAGACTTATATAGGATAGATACCTTCTGACACAATATTGCAAAAGCTTGTTATTGCATGGCAATATCATGATATGTCCATCCAACTTGTAAGCTCATGTAGGACATGTGTAATTCAATATTTAGAATGGATTCAAAACATGAATATAATGCAATTAAATCAGTTTATACTGGCACACGAGTATAAATATGTGCTAGATACCATAAATATGATTGCACCAGCCACACTAAGTCAGCGTGGAGCTAAGACAGTAATGTGACTGGCCTCTGATTTGTACCTATGAAACTGGCTGACCTGTTGCAGGTGCACTTGGCAGCTGAAGACATCTGTGTTGGTCCCATGTTCATGTTTTAATATATTCAAATGAGCCTCTAGGAGCAATGGGGGCGTTGTCATTACTCCTAGGGGTTCAGCGCTCTCTGCAACTGCCACCCCCCTGAACTTTGACAGGGCCAGGCAGTATAACCGTCATCAATGCGGGCACATATGAACATGGGACCAACACCGATGCCTTCAGCTGCCAAGTGCACATTCAACAGGTCAGCCAGTTTCATAGGTACAAATCTGCTGACAGATGCCCTTTTAAAGGTTCTGAACGGGAAGTAATATACATGGAGTGACTTAAACAATGATATCCAGAAAACAATCAACCCATGTTTTCTAAAAATACAATAATTATATAGACTATTCACATATCACATATAGGTTGATAATATGTGATAAAAAAAATGGATGCAAGTGTCCCTTAAATGTGTATGGACACTTTTCACATTCAGATAGATTATTTATATTTTTTTTTTGTAACTCGTTAACTAGATATTGGTGTCAAAATATAATTTTGTGGTCCTGTAAATATCCCCATTTGCAATAAAATTACAGCAATTAGCAACATAAAACTTAAATAATGAGGGGCAAACACGTTTCCACTAAAGAATATTTGTCTAGTGTAAATAATCGTTTCAAATTGCTTTATTTGTAGCCTGTGCCAAATGTCTTGCAACTTGGCAAATCCCTGTGATTTCAGAAAATTAATCCACACATTACAGCCAGTTCCTCTCTGGATATGAAAGAGTTCTGAGAAGGCACGTGTCCAAGTGGGTAAATGGGCTGGCGTGTCATTTATTTTTGTATTGTAGCATGATGAGCACAGCAACATGTTTTTAGAGCTGCAAGTACTTTCCCTATAACAGCCCTGTGTTTTTGCCAAAAAACTGTCCGGTATTAAACTGTTGGTTTTATAGGGTTTATATAAGGTATTGCTTCATTTTACAGTCTAGTATTGCCTACAGATCAAGTAAAAGACTTCCAGTGTTAAGGTTAATTGTACTATGTCGACATTCTGTGAAAAATAGTCACTATACCTTGTGTTACATGTACAAACTTAAAGGCATGGGCATAGCTATAGGGGGTGCAGAGGTAGCAGCCGCTACCGGGCCCAGGAGCCTGAGGGGGCCCAAAGACCCCTGTGCTGCATAAGAAGACACACAAAGCACTGAGGGAAGTGGGGCCCAAGCTGAACTCTTGCACCAGGGCCCATGAGCCGTTAGCTACACACCTGCTTAAAGGTAATGTGTCATCGGAAAATTACCTATTCTTTAAATCATGTTTTTATGTTAAACTTTTTTTTAATCTTTGGTGAGTTTTTAAAAAATTATTCCATGTCACTGTCTATATTTAAAAGCGTATACTATTCAGAAATTTTCACACTGGTCACTAGGCCTAAAATATGTTAAGACTTTTTTGTCTTTTGAGAGCAGCTACATTGGCCATGGATAGACACAATGGACAAGAGCTGACCCCATTGACATATGTGAGAGTTTTCTAGGCATGCTCTGTGACCTGTGTGGAAGTCAGGAGGGAGTAGATAATCTGTGATATCAACTATCTGTATAAGGGTTAAGTCTAAAGGCTGTATGACACATTCCCTCCGGCAATCGCCTGCCAGCTAGCAGAGGAGATTGCTGCTATTACATGCAGCCAGGGGCGTAGCTAACGGCTCATGGGCCCTGGTGCAAGAGTTCAGCTTGGGCCCCCCTTCCCTCAGTGCTTTGTGTGTCTTCCTATGTGGCACAAGGCTCTTTGGGCCCCCTCAGGGTCCTGGGCCCGGTAGTGACTGCTACCTCTGCACCCCCTATAGCTATGCCCCTGCATGCAGCGATCTCCTCCGCAGCATGGGGAGGAACGATCACTATGCCATCGCTTGTCCCCATGCTGTATAGTGGTTTGCTAGTGGCAAATCGTTACTAGACACCACGATCTGCCTGCAAACAATAATTGTTTCAACGTGTCAAAAGATTTGGATTGCCTAATAAACAAACTCATTAACATAACTAACCACATCCACTTTCCCACTTACTTTTGAAAATTGGAATAAGTGGTGTAAAAATGCAAAATGTCACAAATAGGCCCATGCATGTTTTTTGGAGAGTGGGAGGTCTGACAGTATTAGGAAATGCGCTACACTATCTTTGTTTGCAATGTAAATACATATTATGCTGCTTGCCTATAGCGATTTTGGGGGAAAATTATATACCTATGGTAAAACGAACGGATTTAAATGGGTTCTCCAGGAATAAAGAAAATAAAATGACTCAAAAAAAACCTTAGATATTTCTTTATCATAAATATATTCCCAAGTACTTTTCATTAGTTAAAATGGCTTTTTTTTTGGGCTTTTTTTTGAGGAGTAATTATCAGGGGAAAAATAGCCGCCGTCCTATTAGTACACACAAAACCTGTCCTAACCACACAACAGCACAAGTTACTTCAGAACACTGAGCTAAACAGCTGCCTCAGCCTCCTCTCTGCTCTACTCGTCAGGGATTATGATTATGAATACAGTTTAATATGATCTTCGGCTGAATCTCTGTAGGAATGGAGTCCATGAGGAGACATGAAGTACAGAGAGAAGGTCGGTGAGGCTAATGAGCAGCAGCACTTGTATGTATTCTCCATTACCACAGCCACACATTTTATTTCTCCTAATGATTGCTCCCTAGACAAAAGGACCCATTATAACTAATGAAAGGTATTTGGGAGTATATTTATAATAAAGTAATATTTAAGCATTTTCATTTTCTTAATTCCTGAAGAACCCCTTTAAGGGTTAGAGTATTTTTATTGTTCAGTGGTGGTTACAAGGTTAACACACATTATCCCTGATGATCTTGGTTAATGAAGATGTTAGTGGTAATAACCTTAGTGGTCTAGACCATGTAAGGATTTAGTATTGGTAACTCATGGGTGTAACTAACAGGTAGCAGGCTTGGCAGTTACTATTGGTTCTATCAAGTAATAGGTGGCCATCTCCACAAAAATGTGAACACTGCTTGAACCCTTTGTTGTCCAGGAGTGTACACAAATCTCAAAGGGTCTTATAGCAAAATTGGCCTACTCGGTTACCAAGTACGAGTGCATCTGTGCAAAATGCAAAGTGCCACAACCGAGATTTCTGATTAAGAGCTCATGCACACGAAAGTAAAGGCTCAGTCAATGGCATAACGAGTGATGGAACAACGATGTCTTCTCCGCTAGCGAGCAGGCGATTGCTGTGAAGGAACGCTTCTTTCCTGACTATCGTCTGCAGAATCGGGCTGTCTAATACAGCCTTAACCCATCGCAGACTTATTAGACATTCTGTATCCTGTATTATTCTTATAATATTCTATATTATTAATATTCTGTATTATATAGACGTCTGTATTCTGCAGACGATTGTCAGAAGGGAAGCATGAACTGGCAGAGAGTCTAATGCACACTTTGTCACCTTTTAATGGAATCCAGACTGAAATCAATTGTGCCTGCTGATAAGGGTAAATGAAGTGCTTATCATAATGACATTAAGACATTAAAATTCAAGTAATTTTCTAATATACTAATTTCTGAACTTTCTTGCCCGAGCTTCAGCCTAGAAACATACATATTCTATAAAAGCTGGCCAATCCAGCCAATTTTGTCAAGATTTGCTAGCTATCTGTATTTTGGGATCAGTGGACTCTCCTTTGAAGGCAGATGTTTAAAGAAATAAGGAAAGGGTTTGTTAGATTTCAACATGGCAATCCTTTGTTCAGGGGTGTAGCTATAAGGGTCGCAGCGGTTGCAATTACGACCGGGCCACTAAGCCAGGGGACCCACAGGGCTGCCCTAGCCAGTGGCGCTCTGTCAATTACTGTATTTTTTGCTTGATAATATGCACTTATATGCAGTAGCTGTGGGGAGTGAGGCGTTGCGAGAGCTGACTGTACTCACCCCTCCCTGGTCTTCCTCCTTGGGCCGTGCTGCACTGTCCTGACTGCGTACAGCGTCAGGACGTAATGTGCACACTATGACCTGACATTGTTCAGAGTCAGGTCACAGTACAGTGCGGGCCTGGAGAAGACTAGGAAGCGTGACTGCAGGAGAGAACGCTGTACCTGCAAAATAAAGGCGGAGCAGGAGAGGTAAGTTTAGGAGAGAACGCTGTACCTGCAAAATAAAGGCGGAGCAGGAGAGGTAAGTTTATTTATTTTAGGTCTGATCTGAGCTCTGATATTTACGTCTGACATAGAGGTCTAAAGGGGGTCTAATATAAAGGATCTAACATGGAGGTCTAATGGGGTCTGATCTGAGGATCTAATATGGGGGTCTGATCTGAGGATCTGATACGGGGGTCTGATCTGAGGATCTAATATGGGGGTCTGATCTGAGGATCTGATATGGGAGTCTGATCTGAGAATCTGATATGGGGATCTGATCTGATATGGGGGTCTGATTTGAGGATCTGATATGGGGGTCTGATCTGATATGGGGGTCTGATTTGAGGATCTGATATGGGGGTCTGATTTGAGGATCTGATATGGGGGTCTGATCTGAGGTCTGATATGGGGGTCTGATCTGAGGATCTGATATAGGAGTCTGATCTGATATGGGGGTCTGATTTGAGGATCTGATATAGGGGTCTGATCTGAGGTCTGATATGGGGGTCTGATCTGAGGTCTGATATGGGGATCTGATCTGAGATCTGATATGGGGGTCTGATTTGAGGTCTCATATGGGAGTCTGATCTGATATGGGGGCCTGATCTGAAGATCTTATATGGGGGTCTGACGTGAGATCTCATATGGGGGTCTGACGTTAGGTCTCATATGGCGGTCTGATATAGGGGTCTCATCTGAGAATCTGATATGGCTGTATGATTTGAGGATCTGATATGGGGGTCTGAGGTGTGTTATGGGGGTCTGATCTGATATTGTGGTCTGATCTGAAGATCTGACATAGGGGTATTTTTGTACTGCCACACATTAGGGGCATTTTTCCACTGTGACACATTATTAGGAGAATTCTTATTACTGGGGTAACACTAAGTGCACTCTTATAGATTATTTCTGTTAGTGGGACTTTGGGGGGGGGGACACTATTACTGCGGGGGCAACCTAGCACAGTATCAGCTTAGCACAATTATTTTGGGGGAATATTATTTTACACTGTTATTTTTTAAGACACTGTGTGACAATAATTATTGAAGGGGGCACTATCTGCGTGTTACCGGTATTTTCAGGGAGACTGTTTCTGCAGTATAGTATTGGGGAGCACAGTGGGCACAGTATTGGGAGTGGCAGAATGGGATGTTGAGAAGGTGTCTGCAGAGACAAGACATGGATGAAAACATTATCATGGCGGTCTGGTCTGAATGGAGAAGATGAGGAAAGAGAACATCTACATCAGAGGAGACCTCATTGGATGTAAGAGATGTGGCGCTGTATCCTCCTGTATCTTTTGTAGTGCTGTATGTAATATTTTCCAAGTATGTCTTTAATAGTGGGGCTGGAGGGAAGGGGTTAGATTGAGAATTTGGCATAGCGGTGCTGTTTTAATTTTTGACTCGAGCAGCAAAAAGGCTAGGTGCACCCCTGCCCTTGTCACAATGCATGGCTTATTTTCCTTTGGCCCTGCCGCCCCTTGTTAGTTTTTCCTGCACTGAGATGTTCCTAGCTGTAGCTGTTTAGGGAACCCCAGCCTGCCCCATTCACCTGAATGGAGCTGTGTTGCAGCTCCACTGCACAGTGAGTGAGGATACAGTAAACGCTGGTGTAACACTGTGCCCCCTTCACTGTTTGTCTCTTCACAGTGGCGCCCTAGACAACCACTGTGCAGGGACAAAGAATGAAGGGGGCACAGCGTTACACCAGCGTTCACTGTATGCCATCTGATCATAAAGTGCTTGCATATCCTAGCGATTTGCCATCAGTTTATAAGCTGGTATATACCCCTTTTACAGTATGTTATTTTTTGTAAACTTCTTACGAAGTCTGTGTGAATTAAGGTAGTTTTACAGGAAAAAAAAAAAAGGAAGTTATTTGAATAATTTCCTGCATGTAAAAAAACAGGGGAATTCCTTGTATGTTTTCAGCAACTATGTTGACGTTCCATTCTTTGAACATAGTGGAAGTGAAAGAAGCATTCATAACAGACATTGGGGGTCATTTACAAAGCGTTTCACACTCCATCAGAAGATCCCACCAATTCATTAAGAGATGCCCGCCCCTTAATACATTTGTCGCATCTTTTTCTGTCCCTATGCCAGAACAGAAATCTTCTCTATCCAGGGGCTGGAGTAGATTTCTAGTGTGACCTGCACCAGTTTTCTGGAGCACATGTTGTTAACTGAGTCGGGCTGTGGAGCTCCCGCTCATGGCCACCTTCTCCTGTTCACACCCCACTCACTTTTTAGAAATGTGGCAAGGAGTGTCGGGAAAAGCTAAAAAAAAATGTTTTCTACGACAAACGGGAGTAGAATGTTGGTACATGACCCCAATTGTACCTTCTTCTCAATCCTGGCATATTGTGAATTGTGAGAGCATCACTATAAGGATCTGTTTTGACTCATTCTGCAATGTGCTGGAAGTTGTATATGATTTTCCAACATTGGTTAGACTGCTACGAGGTGAATTTTAGGAGTTATAATCCAAAACAGCCCAGGGGTGGACTGGGAACTTGAAGTGGCCCCAGGAAAAAAAAAGTGGCCCCATTTTGTAGTTTGGTCCAAATTGACAGAAGGTAGGGCCAACACAAGTAGGTGGGAAGAGAAATATCATATTGCAGCACATTAAATCACCCCGGCAGAGCCAAATACCACAGTGCATCACAAAATACTGTCCCAGCAGCACAAAAACTGCCCCTCTGTGGTGGCCAGCGTAGGGTTGGGCAATAAACCGGTAGCTACGATATACCGCGATATTAGAAAACAGCGATATTGCGATATCACTGTTTTCTAATAATCGCGGTATTCTGTGACGTCATGCGCTCTGTCTGCGGCGCCTTCCTCACTCACCACCCGCCGGCCGCCGCACATTAAAAATCATTGCCGGCTCCTGCGTGAGTCTTCCGGCGCTTCTCTTCTCAGGCAAGTGAAGTGAATAATAATTACCTACAACGGCGCTGGGCTGGGAGGAGGCGGCGCTGGGCAGGTAGGGAATCTGTTAATGACACTGGGGGGAATCTGTGGATGACACTGGATGGGGGAAATCTGTGGATGACACTGGATGGGGGGGATCTGTGGATGACACTGAGAGGGGGAATCTGTGGATGACACTGAGAGGGGAATCTGTGGATGACACTGAGAGGGGGATCTGTGGATGACACTGAGAGGGGGATCTGTGGATGACACTGAATGGGGGGGGATCTGTGGATGACACTGGATGGGGGGGATCTGTGGATGACACTTAAGGGGGGGATCTGTGGATGGCACTTAAGGGGGGGGGATCTGTGGATGGCACTTAAGGGGGAGGGATCTGAGGATGGCACTTAAGGGGGGTTTGTGGATGGCACTTAAGGGGGGAGTGGATCTGTGGATGACGTCTCCTTGTAGCTGCCGCTGCCCCCATACAGTATAACGTCTCCTTGCGCTGCCCCCATACAGTATAACGTCTCCTTGTAGCTGCCCCCATACAGTATAACGTCTCCTTGTAGCTGCCCCCATACAGTATAACGTCTCCTTGTGGCTGCCCCCATACAGTATAACGTCTCCTTGTGGCTGCCCCCATACAGTATAACGTCTCCTTGCGGCTGCCCCATACAGTATATTGTCTCCTTGTGGCTGCCCCCATACAGTATATTGTCTCCTTGCGCTGCCCCCATACAGTATAATGTCTCCTTGCGCTGCCCCCATACAGTATAATGTCTCCTTGCGGCTGCCCCCATACAGTATAACGTCTCCTTGCGCTGCCCCCATACAGTATAATGTCTCCAAGTGTTTTTTTCTTCTAAATGGGCATTTATCGTGATATATATCATTATCGCGATAAATTTCTTAATATCGTTATCGTGGCAATATTTTTGATATCGCCCAACCCTAGGCCAGCACCAGCTGCCATGTTCTGTCCTCCTACTCCAGTTGCCTCAGGATGGCAATACAGTTGGAGGGGAGCGTCAGATCATTAGTTACCATGGCTGGAGGCCGCAAGGAGGATCTATGGCCAGTCTGCCACTGAATATGATAGTCCTATGCTAAAGTAGAAAAGCTGGATCAATACTATGTAACCTTTGTATAGTAACTGAATCAGCAGACTACTGGCATTTAGACCCAGTCAACACATATGGCCACATTGCCAACTGTCTAAGGGCTCATGCACACAGCTGTTGCCATTTTTGAGGTCCGCAAAACACGGATACCGCCCATTTGCATTCCGCATTTTGCAGAATGGAACGTCCGGCTTAAATTAGGACAGTCTTATCCTTGTCCGTAAGAATAGGACATGTTCTATATGGATCGGACAGCACACGGTGTGCTGTCCGCATCTTTAGCAGCCCCATTAAAGTGAATAGGTCCGCATCCAAGCCGCAAAAAAAACGGATCAGATGTCTCCAGTCTAGTTGTCTTCATTTTGAACCCTAATTTTTAACTTCTGGACTCCTGCATAATGGAAACCTGGACTGGATCCGTTATGCTGCCCATAGGCTTGTGTTATGAAGGATCAAAAAGGAATGCCTCTTATAACGGAAAACAAAAACTAAATCCATAATGGTGATGTTCACCCGTCCTTAGAGTGTTCCACGTGCCTTGACAGATTATTATGTAATATGGTTTATTTTTAGTTACATAAACTCACATACGTTCCATTCCTATTTCTTTACATATATAATGGTGTATATCTAATTTTATTCAAAGTTTTTCCACTTATCCTTGAAAGTAGTTTGATTATAGGTATCTTTCTTTTTCACTTCTATTCCCTTCGTCTGCCATTTCATTCATTACATCAGGGGCGTAGCTATAGGGGCCCGAACTCAAAAGGGGCCCATCCAAGGGGAGCACTAAAAGATTTTATAATGTATGTGTTGGAAATGGATGGAGAGGCTGCTGGGCCTGGTCTGAGACAGCGATCGTGATTAGTCATAGGAGTGGGGGTTGCATGAGAGAAGGGGATTGCAAAAAAGTTGCTGGGGAGGGCCTGATTAAAATTTTTTGCTGTGGGGCCCAGTCAGTTCTAGTTACGCCACTGCATTACATGTTAAGATCATGAGTGCACATTTGAGAATATTTTACTGTTTGACAACTTGTTTTGTGTGCACGTTTCAGTGTTCGTATTTTGTATACATATGTCAGCTTTCACCTTTTTATGTAGTTTATTGACAGCAGTGTTTTCCAATAGTATAAGGTTTGGTAGTGTTTTGTTTTTTTTTTGCAGGTCCAGGTCATTTTCTTAATAAACTGGTAAATGACACTATTCCATGTGTATGTATTTTTTTTTTTTTATAGATTATTTAGTCATTTCTTCTTTGCTTTTGCTAACCGGCTGTACTGGTGCTTGTTTCTTATCATTGATTAACTGGTATGATTTATGTAATATATATAGAAAGTAATCTTTATTTAAATCTGTATGTCTGTTTTTAATATATTATATACAAAAAGTGCAACGTAATACAAGGAGTACAGGAACTGTACCACACCCACGCAGTTAATCCTTCTGCTAAGTTGCTGATGCAATATGACGTCTTTGTCTTTCTTGTAAGGTGATCCATTTATAAATTACCAGGTTAACCGCTGGCGCTCTAAATATGATTACAGTACACATCTTAGTGTGGTTATAGGCCATAAGAGGTGTGTGTAGATGGTTTGTACTTTGCAGGGGCTGAGTTTTGTATTGTAAGAAGAATACAAGAATACTGCAATCACTAGGACTAGTGTTGAGCCACGCGAGCTTCGGATGTTACATCCGAAGTCGCTTCATTCAAAACTTCGGATTAATACTGTACAGAGATCAGTATTAAAGTATACAGTATTAAATATATGCGCTCCGATGAGCTTTCCCTTTCCGCTATTGAAATCCATCATAGGATCTCAATAGCGGGGGGAAAATGCTTCCGTTTTGTCCCCATTTATTGTCAATGGGGACAAAACTGAACTGAATGAAATGGAGTGCACCAGAATGCCTTTCGTTCCATCTGGTTGCGTCCCCATCGTGGGCAGAATAAAGCTTCAAGCAAGGTTTTTCTGTCCGCGATGTGGTGCGGCGCAAGACGGATCTGTCATGACTCCCAATGTAAGTCAATGGTGACGGATCCGTTTTCTCTGACACAATAGAAAACGGATCCGTCCCCCATTGACTTTCAATAGAGTTCATGACGGATCCGCCATTGCTATGTTAAAGCTAATACAACCATATCTGTTCATAACAATTGCAGACGATTGTATTATCAGTAACGGAAGTGTTTTTGCTGATCCATAACCGATCCAGCAAAAACGCTTGTGTGAAAGTAGCCTTAGTTATTTACAAAGCAGATATGCAATTCCTGCAAATGGAATTATTATAGTGTGTAGTGGCGGCAACCCCCTGCCTATTCCCCTGTTTTTAAAAAGGATTGGGAGGCACTATTGTGCTCAGATATCAAATTAGAGGAAATTCTAGTCTAAAAGTTTCTGCCCCATAGGACAGGTGCACTATGTGGGGTTTAACATAGGACTGCAGGGAACATGTTCTGGGCTGTAACATAGGACTGCAGGTGACAAATTAAAATTTTAGCTGCCAAATTTAAAATACATATGATTATGATAAAGACTTGGAAGAGAAAATGAGATGCAGGTCCCAGCAGTGAGCCAGTTCTACATATAGGAGAATACAGCACCACATACCTGTTTCATCCAGTGTCTTCTCCTGTCATGTAGATCTTCTCTTTCCTCTTCTCCTCCTAATTCCTCAAGCCGTATCTCGTCTCTACAGAGTTTGTTACACAGACACGTTAGATTTCTCATAATTGGGGTCATTTATCAAACTGGTATAAATTAGAACTGGCTTAGTTGCCCATAGCAACCAATCAGATTCCACCTTTTATTTTCCAAAGGAGCTATCAAAAATGAAAGATGGAATCTGTTGCTATGGACAACTAAGCCAGTTCTACTTTACATCAGTTTGATAAATTACCCCAAAGATCCCTATAGTGTCTACAGCAGTTATATTGTCCTCTAGAGTGCCCCCAATAATAATAACAACATCCTATATTTTGCTCCAGGTAATAATCCCTGTATAGTGTCCCCAAAAATAATGTCCCCCAATAGCAATGTCCCCACACTACCCCCATATAGTATTTTCCCCTACACTGCCCCATATAGTATTTTCCCCTACACTGCCCCCATATAGTAATTTCCCACACACTGCCACCACATAGTAATTTCCACCACACTGCCCCATATAGTAATTTCCCCTACACTGCCCCATATAGTAATTTCCACCACACTGCCCCATATAGTAATTTCCCCCACACTGCCCCCATATAGTAATTTCCGCCATACTGCCTGTGCTGCCACGCAGTTAAATTTATGTGGATTTATATAGTTTAATTCATTGAACCATTTCATATGCAGTATTTCTATATGTGGTTATATGCTCCCATCTAGGGTCCGTTTTTGGTAATGCAGTTGTTTTTTCTTGTTCTCATCCCTATGACTCATTTCCTTTCTATGCTCAACCCTTCTTCTGTGTACTTCACTTCCTGTATCTCCATACTACTTCAGCCTCATGAATAAGGTACACATGTTTTCTCATGTACGCTAATGAAAGCATCATCTTTTGACCGCACAATACCGGAATCCATCTGTTCTGCTGTACTCTGACATCTGACTTACATAATAAAGCAAGTTACATGGATGAACATGGTGTTGAGAGTTCAAGCTATCTCATAAGGATTGTCCGCAGTGATTATATCTGCTTATACAGGCCAGGCATAGAGGTCTCACTGGGGATAAATCGCTATTACAACAATCGGAGTTAGAATACCGCCCCCATATAGTAATTTCCCTTACACTGCCTCTATATAGTAATTCCCCCAACACTGCCCCTATATAGTAATTTTTCCCACACTGTCCCTATATAGTAATTTCCCCCACACTGCCCCTATATAGTAATTTCCCCCACACTGCCCCATATAGTAATTTCCACGACACTGCCCCATATAGTAATTTCCCCCACACTGCCGCCATATAGTAATTTCCCTCACACTGCCTCTATATGGTAATTTCCCCCAGACTGCCCCTATATAGTTATTTCTCCCACATTGCCCCCATATAGTAATTTCCCCCACACTGCCCCATATAGTAATTTCCCCCACACTGCCGCCATATAGTAATTTCCCTCACACTGCCTCTATATAGTAATTTCCCCCACACTGCCCCTATATAGTAATTTCTCCCACATTGCTCCCATATAGTAATTTCCCCTACACTGCCCCATATAGTAATTTCCCCCTCACTGTTCCCATATAGTAATTTCCCCCTCACTGTCCCCATATAGTAATTTCCCTCACACTGCCCCGATACAGTAATTTCTCTCACACTGCCCCCATACAGTAATTTCCCTCACACTGCCCTTATATAGTAATCTCCCCCCACACTGCCATATATTAATTAATTTGCCCTCACACTGCCATACATTAATTTACCCCGACATTGCCACACATTAATTAATTTCGCCCCTCACTACCATTGCCATACATTAATTAATTTCCCCCCAAACTGCCATCCATTAATTTGCCCCCACACTGCCATTGCCATACATTAGTTAATTGCCCCCACATCCATTAATTTGCCCCCACACTGCCATCCATTAATTAATTTGCCCCCACACTGCCATCCATTAATTAATTTGCCCCCACACTGCCATCCATTAATTAATTTGCCCCCACACTGCCATCCATTAATTAATTTGTCCCCACACTGTCATCCATTAAAAAATTTGCCCCCACACTGCCATCCATTAATTTGCCCCCACACTGCCATCCATTAATTTGCCCCCACACTGCCATCCATTAATTTTCCCCCACAACTGACATCCATTAATTTGCCCCCACAACTGACATCCATTAATTTGCCCCCACAACTGACATCCATTAATTTGCCCCCACAACTGACATCCATTAATTTGCCCCTACACTGCCATCCATTAATTTGCCCCTACACTGCCATCCATTAATTTGCCCCCAGACTGCCATCCATTAATTAATTTGCCCCCATGGAAACATGCCCCCACTGTCCCCTCATCAATATCTCCCCCCCCCCCAAAGTTAGCACACACAACACACAAAAAAACAAAAATAAAAGGCTAATACTTACCTGTGTGCTGAATGGTGAGGCAGGCGCACGTTCGTCAACGCCTGTGCGCACCACTATACAGGCGCACGATGACGTCATCACGCATGCTGGGCTTCTACCACCACATAGGCCTCAGGCCTACTAGGCCTGAAGCCTATGGCGGTGATAGGTAGCGGGGCAGAGAACTATACGCTCCCGTGCCCCGCCGCACTATGTGGTCGGCGCTGGGCCCCCCAGCGATGCCGGGCCGGCCGACCCAAACACCCCAATTATAATCCGCCACTGCTCAGGTCACTTCTGCAGTTATTTCTGGTGAAAGCGTATAGGGGCGTATTTCATTACTACAAGAAAAATATATTATTAGTTCACTGTTGCAGTTAGATCTGGAAAAGCCTTTACTGGCGCATTGCAGTAGAAAAAGAAATATACATTTACAATTTGCTGCTGCACTTATATCTTGAAAAAACTTTATTGATGTATATCAGTGGAAAAATAAAAATATATTCAGCATTCACTGTTGCAGTTATATGTGGTAAAGCCTTTAGTGGTGTATTTCAGTAGAAAAATAAAGATATATTCAGCGTTCAGCACTGCAGTTATATGTGGGAAAGTCTTTTTTAAGGTATGGACTGAATAACGTTGCGGTAAATATTTTATTTACGCTTCACACACTGTGCGCTTACGTGACGACGTCCATAAGAGCGTCGCACCAATACAGGTGAATACACTATGCACTAACCCTGCATAAAATGCGCCAGAATTCACACCAGCCCACATCTATCTGCGGTATTGCTTACTGGACACTACAGGGACTTTTCTGCAGCACAGAAACCGCACGAGGACTGTGTCTCGCTCTTCCAACGCGGACCTACTTCCTCCGCTACGTCCTGTTCACTTCAGATCACTCTGCTTCAGGCACCGTTGTTTTTTTTAAACTGACAGCCTATAACCCTTTGTTGAAAAGCCTTTAGTGGCGTATGTATGTGGAAAAAGAAAAATAGTCTCGGTGTTCACTGTTCCAGTTATATGTGGTAAAGCTTTTACTGGCGTATATCAGTAGAAAAAGATATTCTGCGTTCAGCGCTGCAGTTATATGCGGTAAAATCTTTTGTGACTTATTTCGGTGGCAAAAAAAATTGTATTCAGTGCTGCAGTTATAAGTATCACACACAAACCTTCCATCCTAATTGCATACAAGTCTGATGCTCTGCCTGTCACCATTAGCTACCCCCACTGTTCACCAGTACTATAGAGACCAGGTTAATAGTAACTTCTAATTTTCAATTTAATCATGCATTTCAAGAAGGAATAATAGAGGAATCGTACAATGCAAAGTTAAAAGAACAGATGCCCCAGCATTATTAATTCCATAAAGACTGCCGAGGACATTTGCCATACATCATTACTAGACTACTACCGCCAACTCCTGCAGTAGACAGGAAGCCTACTCAAATTACTGGGTGACCATGTAATACATGAATGCACCAAGCCCACCAGTCCGTATGGAAAGCAGCTGTACTAATGGGTAAAAACCCTTTAAAGGGAACCTGTCACATAAAGAAAAACACAATACCTTATAGAAGTCTGTAACTTGTTTCCAAAGTTGGTTTTATCCTTGGTGTCAGATGCACATAATGGCAAAAAGACTGTTATTACCCAGCTCGCATTATGTAAATTAGGGCCCTAAGCGTTTGATTGATAGATGTTTAAATTCCTATCCTCTATTTCATTGCATTGAACCCCAGGGAGCAACAGCCTGAGATATGAACCAACTACACTTCATTAGGGCCACTACCACTCCCATCCTTTGCCCTGGCTCCTCAGGGTCTCTCTGCACATGCACAGCAATCCTGACAATGTATTTTAATGCAGTGGAAGAATGACAGCAGAAGAATGGAGGGCAGTAGAGAAATAAACAAAAAGAAAGAAAGAAAAGAAAAATCTGGATTCCTTATGTGATGTACTACTCATGTATTACTGCAGACAATATTCCAAGATTGTGGTGACAGATTCCCTTTAATCTGTCCTCCAGGACTAACATGCTGCAGATTTGCATGTGGCATATCTAAAGTGTTGGGAAAGTGGATGGGATTTTAGGAAATCTCATCCGCACTGTGCAAATAATTGCAGTATAAATAGACCTGTAGTGTGATCTTTGCTGCAGATTTAATTGTTTGCAATGTACTGGGTCAAATCCACAGAAAATCTTCAGCAAATTCTGCATATAACTAATTTGTCTCAGATATTGCTGCGGATTGGCAGCATAAACCACAGTGGATTTTCTTGCTGCAAATTACAACCTGTGTGGATGCACCCTTATGGCTCATGCACACAAACGTATTTTTTCTCTTTGTCTGTTCCATTAACTCTGTGTGCATTTCGTGTCCGCATGGCCAAAATAGAGCATTTCCTATTATTGTCTGCATTATGGACTGTTCTATTAGGGGCTGGCCGTTCCGTTCCGCACGGATCTGCAAAATATATACGAATGACGTCCGTGTGCATTTCGTATTTTTACGGAACAGCTGGCCATTAATAGAACGGACATGGAAAGAAAATACGTTAATGTGCTTGAGCCCTTATTGTGAACCAAAAACAGGATTGGAGCCTCCACAGACATAAGATATAAAGGAAAGATCTGCTCCTGTTCTGTGTTTTTGACCCGCACCTGGTTTGGGCTCAAAATCACTGACCAAACACTGGCATGTGAATAAGGCCTAAAGAGGACCTGTTGCCTCTCCTGACATGTGTGGGTGTATAATATATATACAGGGTGGGCTCCCCAGGATACAGAGAAGTCACGAACAAGGATAACAACTCCACCACCAGCTTTTGCCAAAACAGAATTTTACTTAAACGAGGAAATGAACACAACCACAAACGCCAGGAACATACAATAAATTTACATACACCCAGCCTGAAGGATGAGGGCCTTGTGTTGCACAGTGTGGCGCCCCCTGATGGATGCAGTGGGAAAGCGTGGTAATTTGCCTACTGGAGGGCACAACTAAACTGCCACACCTTCCTTGTTATTACCGTAAAAAACCAAGACTAACTGTATGAGTGTGTGGTATAGGCCAGCCTGCGGTGCAGCACAACAACTTACAATCTTACAAAGCTCTACAGTATTCCCCCTCTCATAACTGGTCTTGTAGTACGTGCCTGAGTATTCCTCCTGAGCAAAATGTCAGCCTAGCTTGAGTTTGTGGGAAGTCAGGTCTACAGTGTGAAATGTCCCTTTAAAAATGGAGTCCTTGCAATGAACAATAGCAACACTTAACCGCTCTCATGTCATATCACTATATGCTGACAATGTATTGCTATCCCTGTCTGATCCTGTTACTTCTTTACCGGCATGTAGGTAACGTAGAGGTCACGGCACTCTGTCGTTTTCTGACCAGTGTGGGTGCACGTCACAGGTAGTTCCAATCTCCACCTAGTGGAACTGGATAAGTCTTCAAATAGATGAGACAGCACTCCAAGGTTTATATGCTGAGTATTTTATTAATTTAGCCGGACATTAATTCCGATCCTCACAAGCGTGTTACCTAGCCTGATGAAGGGCACCTTGACTGCCCGAAACGTTGCACTTTTGTACCACCATGTATGGTTAAATTAATAAAATACTCAGCATATAAACCTTGGAGTGCTGTCTCATCTATTTGAAGACTTCTTTACCGGCAGTAATGGACCTTATTGCTCAATATGGAGCTCTATCATACTATCACCTTAACTCCTCCAAAACTCAAGTGTTGCCGATTAATATGCCGGATGCAGTGGTGACGCATCTCAGAGGTCAATGGTCATTCGACTGGCAGGAGACTCATATCAAATATTTGGGCACGAATATTATTAACCTGCCTCACAAATTTATTCCCTGAACTATGGGGAGCTCCTACTTTCCACAGAGAGGGATTTGTTAAATTTCCATACTCATAACACCTCATGGATGGGTAGGGTTGCGGCTTTCAAGATGTTTGTTCTTCCCAGGTTTTTATATCTGTACCGCACCCTGCCGATCTCACTACCTGATAAATTTTTTGCCCAGGCAAACTCGCTGGTTTCGAAATATATTTGGAAAAGGAAACAGCCTAGAATGGCGAGAGACATAGTTAGAAGGAACAGGCGAATGGGAGGCTTGGGAGTCCCGGATTTGAAATTATATTATGTAGCCACCTTGGTGTCGCTGCTGAAAGGCTGGACCAAACTTGACGCAGACATCCCCTGGGTTCACATAGAGCAGGTACAATCAGCCCCTTCTCATTGTTGGACATATTACACACTCCGTTTTGAAAGATGTCAGTACCAAAACACCTAAGCCCCCTAGTTTTAGCCTCCGTTCGAGCCTGGACTCTGTTTCACGACTTGGCGGATGAAGGTGCTCCCCCGCAGGTTACTTCCCTACCACTCTCCCTGCTTCAAGCCTTGCTTCCACATTCAGATCTCTCTTTGTGGACCATAGACCCGCACCGCAAGGTGAGTGACTTATTTGAAGAGGGAGTGCTAAGACCCTTCCACAGTTTGAAGGATTCTCTCTCACTTCCTAATTCAGAATTCTATAAATATTTGCAGATCAGACACCTCTTGCATTCCCTTCAGGCAACGGGTTTAAAAACGAACACAACTGCTACCCTATTCTTGTATGGCAATGTTAGGGGGTTGAAAATGTTATATTGCACCATTCTTCAGCCTACTAAGTTTAAGAAGTCACATCCCATGCGCACTTGGGAGGGTTCATTGGGAAAGTGCTTTGATGAAGCAGAATGGATGGATGCGCTAACTATGGTACATAAATATTTGAAATGTACTTCTCATATTGAATCGGCAATTAAGACTATCCTTCTCTGGTATTACACTCCAGATAGGCTATCTGCAATGTACCCTGGGGTTTCAAATAAGTGCTGGAGGGGTTGTGGAGGTAGGGGGACACTCTGAATATTCAGGCATTGCCATAGAATATGGTAAACATATTGGAGGGAGTGCAAATATATTTTTCAGCAATTATTACCTAATGCTATCAATTGGTCTCCCCAACTGGTCTTGTTATTTATGGGAATGAATGATCTGCCTATAAGATGTAGAAAGATAGCTTGTATTTTGTGCGTCCTGGCCAAACTACTGCTCCTCAGGAGGTGGAAATCGGTGGAAGTACCAGTAGTGAACTAATTGAATACTGCTATAAATACTACTTATGCCTACGAAAGTATTCTGGCTTTGGGAAATGGGAGCTTTGCTACATTCCAAAAACTCTGGCATGTGTGGCAGATATCCCCTTTCTTCAAGTCTGCCTGGGCAGTACATGAGGGTGAGGCATATGAGGCACATCGGTGGATCATGAAAGGAACTACACACTGTTCAGTCAGGTGATTAGGTGGCGTTTAGGACTTTATTTGGATATATAGATATTGCATTACATAGGCTTACAATGTGTTGCTCTTTGTTATTTTTACACATTTCAAATCTGTATGCATATGATATATCATTTGTATTGATTCTGTTTAATATACACTTTATACTTGTTTCTTGGTACAATTGAGTGATAGCTGTACTCGTTATTTGTCTCTGGAACTGATCATTGTACCGTAGCCAGTAATACCGGTTGTTTTTGTTTCTTTATATACAAAATCTTTCAATAAAAACGATTGAAACTAACGATAGCAACACTTGTGGCCTGACACAAACAGAGACCCTATCTAACTAACTACAGGCCTGGTCTCAGTCTCTAGGCGCCAACACTGTAATGAGGTGCGTGCACGATCTTACCGACCCGGGTCTGCTCTGCCTCTGCTGGTGACTGAACAGAACAAATGCCTTTCCAACAAGCAGGAGGTCCCGCAGTGTATGCAGCTTTGCTCCTCAGCTCTCATCAGCATTCCTTGAAGCAATCCTCGTTCCTCTGATCAGGATCAGGGTCTTGGACATGATCAGCTTCACTTAGATGCAGCTCTAGTCACTCAGAGATGCTCTCACACTTGGATGCCGTCAGATCCTCTGCTGACACGGTTCCTCAGTCTCAGCTCTCTCTAAGATGGCTGCTTCCTTTCTCTTCCTCTCCAGGCTCTGTGTAACTCCACCTCTCATGAATATGGAAATTTATGCAGTCTGTAGCTGTGTTTAGGAAACAGCGGCATCTTGTGTCCAAACAGCATAATGTCAGTCCAGATCATTTAATTGAATCTACATAAACATAGGACAGCTCTTGCTCGCTTGCTGGGACTGGTGGGAGAGGACCTCTATGTGATTAATCTCTCTGGTGACTACCGTGTACCCCCATGGCCACATGAGTACTATACTTGAGGATACTATGTCCACCTACAACACCTCACCACACCTAAAACTACTTACTTGGAACGTAGCAGGGTTAAACACTCCGACGGAGAGGAAGAAGGTAATGACCCACCTCAAACGATTCAAACCAGACATTGTGTTTGTCCAGGAAACACATTGGAAAGTGTCCTCCCAGTCCAATCTTAAGCCTTCTTGGCTGTCTGAGTGATTAGTGGCCTTGCATACTTCTAAGTCTAGAGGAGTTGTGGCACTGTTTAAGCAGGATCTGCGCTATGAGATACAGGACTTACTGGTGGATCCGGCAGGACACTACCTGCTCATAGATGTCTTAATAAAACAAATACCATATACCTTACTAAACATTCCCCAGACTCAGCTTTTTTAGCTAAAATATCAGAAATTCTTACCAACCGCGTGACACGAAAACTTATATTGGCAGGGAATTTCAACACCACACTTGATCCACAGCTAGACAGATCCCACACCAGATCACAATGATCCCTGGCTTCTCACACGGTACTGCAGCTTATGGAAAGACTACACCTATGTGACACATGGAGAACAATACATAACGATACCTGAGAATATAGCTGTTACTCCAAGGCTCACAATTCATTCTCGATACAACCGCAAACATGATCCCGCCTGTGGAGGTTCCCCACATATCTCTCGAAGGACTTTGGGACAGATCTTAAAGGGGACCTGTAATTACCTTTATGTTGCCCATACTAACGGCAGCATAAAGTAGAGACAGGTGAGTTGATTTCAGCAGTGTGTCATTTAAAAGTAAGTGGTTGCCAAGAACCAACATCACAATCATTGCAGACTAGGCCTGGAAAAGAGTGACGGCCACCTGAGAAGAGTCATGGTTATTCATAAATTCCTGCTCTCCCTGCCCACCTGCTGATGATTGACTGTCTTCTACCTAGTTTTCTCCCTTTCTCTCTAGGAGAGAACTGCCAATCATCAGCAGATGATGAGATTATGAATAACCATGACTCTTCTCAGGTAGATTTGACTCTTTTCAAGGCCTGGGCTGCAATGATTATGATGCTGGTTCTCAGAAACCACTTATATTTAGCTCATAAGTGAGACACCGCTGAGATCAGCATTTCTGTCACTTTTTATGCTGCCCTCAGTAAGGTCAGCATAAAGTTGATGACATAGTTCCCTTTAAAGTCCATTGGACTAACTATCTGGATGACAATGACATTCATCTAAATCAGGGGTGCACAACCCACGGCCCGCATGCAGCCCCTAGAACCAAGTTTTGCGGCCCGCGTCTTGCTGGGCAGAAACACAACTGATCGTACAATCAGCTGTGTTTCTGCCTGAAGCACTGCAAGACAATGGATGACAGCTCCTGCCCCTACACTGTAGCAGGAGCAGGTCGGGCTCCCGGCTGTAAGTGACAGCAGAGAGCCGAGGAGAGGGCAGACGCGCTTTATCAAGGCTTCTGCCTTCTCCTCAGATAGATGAGCTGCGCGATCAGCCTTGCCTTCTACAAACTCCCACAGCAGGCTGGTTTCACCTGTAACTGGGGCTCCTTTAGATGCCCCAGTTACAGTGGAAATAGTATAAAAAAAAAGTCTCTCCTTGTCCCCCAAAGGTCTTTCAGTGACCTCTTGGGGACAAATTATGTGTAGAAAATATATTAAAAAGTTTTAAAAAATTATATAAAATTTTTTGAAAACTAAATAAAAAATATAATAAAATACAATTAAAAGAAAAAAAAAGAAATAAAATATTATGTGGCAAAAAAATTGAATATTATAAAAAAATACCATAAAAATAAAAAAAATAAAAAGTGCAAAATAAAAGAGTGTTCACTGTCCCCCACAGTCTTTTTATGACCATTTAGGGAACATATTATGTGACAAAAATATATTAAAAAAATAATAGAAAGTTCTAAAAAAAAAAAAAAATGCAAATAAAATAAAAAATAAAAAGGAATTTAAAAAAATTAATAAAAAACTAATAAAAGAAAAAGGAAAAAGTGCAAAATAATAGAGTGTTCATTGTCCCCCAACAGACTTTTTATGACTTCTTGGGGGACATATTATGTAGCAAAAATATATATATAACAAAAGTAATAAACCAATTATATAAAAAAATACAATAAAATATTAATAAAATACAAATTAAAGTAAAAAATAAAAAGGAAAGGTGCAAATTTTTTTTAAAAAAGGGTTAGTGTCCCTCAAAGGTCTTTTTATGGCCTCTTGGGGGATATGTCATGTAGCAGAAATATATTTAAACTTAAGTTAAAAAAAAAAAAAATTCACAATCTATTTCTTACCTCTACAATTTAATGGGGTATCTAACAGACTGGTGTTTATCCATAATTGGGAGGAGGAGCTGGGTACCTTGTTATCTCACGAGGAGGTCTCTTCTTAAGAACTCACATGGGTTTTCTAGATGCATAAGAGTACAAGAGAATTCATTTAAATTGTTGACAAAATGGTACCGTTCTCCGGATATACTTCATAAGATAGATCCACTTTTTGGTCCTCCCTTACCGGGATTATTCAGCAAATTTGGCCCCTCTCCCCAACTTCAGTGTTCTTAAATGTACCTTCTCGTAGCTTCCCTCTGCACAAACACTCTTTGCTGGCGCATTTGGTGTCGGCAGCTAAATTCTTAATTCCTCTGCATTGGCTATCTGTTCAAGCTCCTTCCATAGAGGAATGGACCCAGAAAGTTCACGAAATTTGCAGATTTTAGGAGCTATCCAGTTGGGAGACGCTCTCACACGATAAATTTCTAAATCTATGGAAGCCTTGATTTGAATGGTGCACCTCCTCCTCTGGCTCTGGTTCTTAATACTTATTAACCACTTTGGTCTACCCAGTCCTAGGTCAACATCATCGCTATTGGTACCATTATCTATATCTCTTGTTTGGCGGCAGGATCCCCAATTATGCCACTGATCCAAACTGACTATATCTTTGTACTTGTGTCATTGCTGTCTATATGCCTTACATTTTGCTTCCATTGTCTTCACAATATTTGGGCTTGTTGCCCAGTTTTGTTGGATTGTTGAACTTGCATTCGAAATGTAATGATTATGTTCTATTCTTTATTCTAAATAAAAATTTGATAAAAAAAAAAAAAAACTGAATAAAAGTAATAAAAGAAAAAACACCCACACCAACCATAACCGTCACTATTAACGCCCCATTCACTTGAAAGCACACGCCGACGCCGCGCATGCGCTATGGTGACGTCTTCCTGGCCAGTATAGTATAGTTCAGTCCAGCGCGCGGCCCGGCCGGGAGAAGACGTCAATCAAGATGGAGCCCGCCCCCTGCCGAAACCAGGAAGTGAACGGCGCACCGGGAGCAGGTAAGTATGAAAGACCGTAATGGGAATACCCCTTTAATGCCTTTTCAAGCCTGGTCATTAAAGGGTTAACAAATGAGCTCCTTCCCCACTAGTAAGTTAAAGAGCTTACTGGTTATTGGAGGGCCCCTATAACGGCAGGAGGCGGTTATAACCAGTGAGCGCCGGCCTCTGAAGTGAAGGAAAGCACTTACTGGTTATTGCAGGGCCCCTATAACTGGGGGAAGGAGGCGGTAATAACCAGTAAGCTCTGTCTTCTGCAGTGAAGGAAAATGCTGATCTATGAATAGGAGGCAGGATGGAAGGAAATGTCGCCACTTTTCCGGTAAAAATTATTTTTAACCAGCTCCTGCAGCATGGCACCTGAAACAAAAGGTTCATACTTACCTGCTCCCGTCTTCTGCGCTGCCCCGCTGCCTTCATCTTCCATCCTCGCACTGTTTACACCTATCAGTGCATGGCCATGGTCACATGCACCTCTGCTTGTGGCCATGGTCACATGCACCTCTGCTTGTGGCCACATCACCGCTGAAGCCAGTCATTGGCTGGAGAGGTGCATGTGATCATGGCCATGCGCTGCCAGGTGTAAAAAGCGCAGGGACCAAAAGATGGACGTAGTGCAGAGGACCAGAGTGGCAGGGAGCAGGTAAGTATAAGGCCCCTTTCACACGGGCGAGTTTTCCGCGCGGGTGCAATGCGTGAGGAGGACGCATTGCACCCGCACTAAATCCGGACCCATTCATTTCTATGGGGCTGTGCACATGAGCTGTGATTTTCACGCATCACTTCTGCGTTGCGTGAAAATCGCAGCATGCTCTATATTTTGCGTTTTTCACGCAACGCAGGCCCCATAGAAGTGAATGGGGCTGCGGGAAAATCGCAGCATGCTCTATATTTGGTCCGTGATGGACCATGTGATTGGACCATGTGATGTGAGGTCATCACAGGTCCTTTAGACTACAGCTAATGCTTGTAGAGAGAAGAGAGATCGCCAACTACGCGATCAAGTGGCTAAGGTAAGTTAAGTTTTTTATTTTTAACCCCTTAATCCTTATTCTACAAAGCATTCTTACCATGTTATAAGGGAAAATAATAAATTCTCCAGAATACTCAACCCGAAACCGGACTTCAGTGATGAAGTCCGGGTTCGGGTCTGGGTACCAAACATGGCGATTTTTCCAACGCGCGTGCAAAACGCATTACAAAAGTTTGCACATGCCACGGTCGCAGCCCAATACTCCACTCAGTTTATAGCCAACATGTACACTGATGTAACAACTACGATAACCATTAACAGGAAAAACTCGAGGTGTTTGGACCTCTTCAGAGGCACAAGGCAGGGATGCCCTCTATCCCCGATCTTATTTAATCTATCCTTGGACCCGCTCTTGCACCACCTTCATACAACACATAGTTTACATGGAGTGAAGTTAGGTAACAGTGAAATGGGAGTGGCAGCTTTTGCGGACGATGTTCTGCTGATAATCTCTGGTCCGCAGCTCGGGCCCGGTCTGCACACGCCAGTACACGTTCGTGTGCAAGAGGCCTAAGAGCGAGGTGGGGGGGGGGGGGAGATAATTCCTTATTTTTTTTTCTTTTTTCTTCTTTTTGTTGTTTTATTTTCCTTTTTGTTTGATGACGACTCAACGAGCCATGAGTATCTGTAACATGGGAAAATACCTAAATAGATTGCCCGTCTGTCATTAGCAGACCGTAAATGTTCAGTACACCTTGGATTCGCCAATGACAGATATTGATGTATACTGCTGTGATAAATATATTTGTACTGATAATATGGAAAATACCGAGATAGTTTGTCTGTCTGACATTAGAAGACCATGAGTGATAAATATGTCTTGGACTCGCCAAGGACAGACATTGATATGTGATGCGGTGATAAAAATGCTTGTTGTTTGTTCTTAATATTGAAAATTCAATAAAAACAGGATTGTCAAATTGTGTAAATAACAGTTAAATAAAACCTTTAATGTGCAGACATTATTTTATCATTTTTCATTGTTGAGATGTCAGTATTTCTTTTTTTTTTAAACTATTATTGTACTCCAGCCAGTATGCACATTGTCCTTTTTTTATTGCATTAGTTCTGCTCAGTCAAGATTTCTTCAGAATTATACTTGTTTACTTAATTACATCATCAGGACTACTGCCCCCATGCAGCCGAGCTAGAAACGCCAATTGGGTGTGCCTTGTACACGCTAGTCTCTGAATTCTTAAGAAATCTAATTTGCCTAGATACTGGACACACAGCAACATGCAATAGGAAGAAGTCAGCTGGTGTTTAATGTCTTCCAGAAGGAAGAAAATATTCATTGCCTCAAAACAATTATATACATTAAGAACAAAAGATCACCGCTCTAGAGATCCGGGATCTGAATAGCTTACATTTTACTTGTACACAGCTTTCGTTTTGGATCACATCCGATCTGTGTGTTTTGAGGATCTGATGTGGACTGATTCATCTTAATGAGCCCGCAAAAGATGCGGACAGCACACGGGTGTAAGTAAGTCTGTTGCGTGACCCTGCAAGAAACAATAGAACATTTCCTATTCTTGTATGTTTTGCCGACAAGGATAGGACATTTCTGCAGGTGTAAAAAAGAAAATAAAAGATGGCATGCAGTCGTCCGGTATTCGCACAATTTGCAGACCGCAAAACACTTACGGCCATATCCATGAGGCCTAGAGGTGGGCATACACATAAGATAACTCAGCACAGTGTGCAAGTCCATTGACTTGGGAGAAAGCTGCTGCCAGACACCTCTGAAAGTGGCTTACACATTAGATGGTCATTCCATCCGACCAAAATCGCCAGGTTCCCGCAAAAACTCTCAAAATTTTGCACAGTTGCAAAACTGGCTTAGTTGCCCATAGCAACCAATCAGATTCCATCGTTCATTTTCCAAAGGAGCTCTGAAAAGTGAAAAGTGGAATCTGCTTGGTTGCTATGGGCAACTAAGCCAGTTTTTCTTTACACCAGTTTTGATAAATGTCACCCAGTGTTTTGATGTACATGGGATGATAAATCCCCCCGTATGTTTCAGTTTTTTGTAATCAATTAATTGTGTCCCTCCCCAACTGTCCCTAGTGGTGCCCTCCTACAACGACCCGCATATTCTCCCTCAGCCGGATGCAAACAACTCACTACAAACGTCACTGGGCTCGGCGCATGCCCAGTGACACATTTTAAGCTGTTGCCCTTTGGAAGATGTGCATCCCGCAAGCGCAGGCAGTCCTCGGTACTACACCTGCGCAAGATTTCATGACGTTGTAGGAGGCATATGTGGGCGCAGTTACATTGCCTCAATGACGTAGCGGGGTGGGGGGGGGGGGGCCAACTGTGCTGGTGTGAGCTTGTAGTTTCTGCCCTGGAGAGGCGTGCTTGGGCTCTGATGGAGGGCGGGCAGTGGACAGGAGGCGTTCCTGGGCACCTTTAAAAGATAATAACGCCCCTCTGGGCACCTTACAGCCTAATTTGCATAATACAAAAAGTGGATTTACTTGAAAATGAAAGTCACAGACGCAGAATGAAGGGTACATCAAGAAATAAGGTATTTTGTTCTACATGGCAATAGTTGTACTTTCATATTGGTAATCCATGTGACAGATTTCCTTTAAAGTGGCCCCATGTTGTAGGCGGGTTCAAATTGACAGAAAGCGGGGAAACACAAGGAGGGACAACAGAATGTTGCCTCAACAGAATCAAATGTCACAGTGCAGCACATGATACTGCCGTCCTCGGCGCAATATTCAACTGTATCACCATGCTGAGAATGGGTAATACAGGTGAATTCAGGAGGGGGACATGCGGCTGCTGGCCAGGTGCATAAGTAACTGATGCTACTAGTATTAATTAATACTGAGAGCATCTGATCGTTATGTACCTGGTAAGTGGCATTAAGGCAGGCATCCTCAAACTGCGGCCTTCCAGCTGTTGTAAAACTACAACTCCCACAATGCCCTGCTTGTAGGCTGATACCTGTAGGCTGTTCAGGCATGCTGGGAGTTGAAGTTTTGCAACAGCTGGAGGGCTGCAAAAATTGTAGGGGCATTGCATATGTATCTCTGGGGCTATATGTGAGGACCAATGGGGTTATTAAGATCTCTGCATCCTGGGAGATGTAGGCGCTTGATTGTCTCATGTGAGCTGCTGCTGCCCATCCACAGAAAGGAAAGAAAGTCCTCCAGATATATGAATAAAAAAAAAAAAGTTTTACATTCTTGGGATAACCCCTTTGACATCCCATCCCCGTCTTTCTAAATGATGACGCTCTCAAACCTATTGTATATATTTACTTAGCAGCCAAGTTGTGCACACACCCAGCTTCACAAAGGAGGCACTTTCATATGTAAAATTAATGTTGACTCTTCAATTCTACATCTTATTCATCATGTCAGTTCCCACAGTTATGTATTCCACTCTATATATTTATAGCCA
The DNA here is from genome assembly GCA_033119425.1 of Bufotes viridis. NCBI lineage: Eukaryota > Metazoa > Chordata > Amphibia > Anura > Bufonidae > Bufotes > Bufotes viridis. The sequence continues at coordinate 272,976,620 of CM065591.1, forward strand.
TATGCTATTTAGAATTATACACTCTTTGAGATGATGTTAAATCCTTTTTATATTACTGATTAGGGTTTGAACTACAATCTATATCCCCTGGGTGTTTTAACAGTGTATTATCCTGCAACAGCGTTTCATGCAGGAAAGGGCCCCATCTTGTGGTAGAAATCAGCATAGCATGTGCCCTCAACATGCAGATCCGTCACATTGATATGCAGGAGCAAATAAAGGCATTCCGTCATAGAAATGCGTTATGGTCGGTGGTAACGGAATCAATAACGCAATTCTGCTTTTACCACCAAACGAAGTGTTATTTAATGGACGTATTGGGTCACATGTTCTTTATTTGCTCCTGCATATGAATGTGACGGATCTGCTTTAAAAGAAGTCTTGTGAATATATATATGTATATATATATATATATATATATATATATATATATATATATATTTTAATACATTGTAGGGGTTGTCTGAGATTTTTTATTCTCTCAGACAAACCCTTAAGATTAGCTTATACAGGTATGTATTAAGACTGGTTGCTATAGGCAACATGACCAATATTTCGACAGTTTTAATAAATATGCGTCCACTGTGTGTCTCCAATAACAGACAGCCACTTACCCTGCAGTTATTCGCGGCAGTGGTGACCATACACCTTCCATAGCCGTCAGCCAAACATTCATCCATCACACTACTTCTCCTGACTCCCTCACACACATGCTTGTTCTGGCTTATATTCCGGGAGAACAAAAAGGGTGAAAAAATTAAATTCGCCTGATCCTTCTCTTCCTTGTATGTTAGGGGAGAGTAGGTAGAAAATAGATTGTCTGCTAGGCCCACTGACAATAGAAGACTCATCCAATGATACTTTAAAGGCACTTTTACATGAGGCTGAGGCCCTGGCCCAGATTGTTTGTCGGCAGCACATCTCTGTTTACACAGGGTGATCCACTTTTGGCATGGAAGAGGCAATCAATCATCTGATGAAGAAGCATTTGTAATGCATAGTAAGGGCGCACAGGGGACACAAGAAAGGTGAAAGAGCGGGTAGTGAAAAGTTCATTACATCATCTTACCAAGGCTCACTGCCCACTCTGCGGAAAGAAAGAGGGATCAAACATGGTGTCCGCAAAATGGTGGGCAAGTAACTTAAAGGGCTTCTGTCACCCCCACTGACGAATTTTCACTAGCTGACATTAGCTACTTGCTAATGTCAGCTGAGTTCAAACATATGTTTAATATCTTTTTTTCTTTTTTCAATCTTCTAAAAAACTTACTTTTGTTATATGTAAATTAGCTTCGCTACCAGCAAGTTGGGCGGGTACTTGCTGGTAGCCGCCGCATCTTCATGGCCTTGGAGCGCCCCTCTTCTTTTGATAGACAGGGCCAGCGCGCTCTCCTCCTCGCTGGCCCTGTCTGCAGCTGCAATCCCGCGCCTGCGCCGTCTCGGTCTTTAGTCGGCGCAGGCGCTCTGAGTGAAGGACGCTCGCTTAGGCGCTCCGTCCTCAGTGCGCCTGCGCCCGATGACGTCAGCGCTACACCCGGAAGAGAAGACGCCGGCATCCCTGGTAAAGAGCAGGCGATGCCGGCGTCTTTCTTCCGAGTGTAGCGCTGACGTCATCGGCGCAGGCACACTGAGGACGGAGCGCTGCCGAGCGTCCACTCAGAGCGCCTGCGCCGACTAAAGACCGAGACGGCACAGGCGCGGACTGCAGCGCAGACAGGCCAGCAGAGGAGGAGAGCGCTGGCCCTGTCTATCAAAAGAAGAGGCGTCCAAGGCCATGAAGATGCGCGGCTACCAGCAAGTACCGCCTAACTTGCTGGTAGCGAAGCTAATTTACATATAACAAAAGTAAGTTTTTTAGAAGATTGAAAAAAGAAAAAAAGATATTAAACATATGTTTGAACTCAGCTGACATTAGCAAGTAGCTAATGTCAGCTAGTGAAAATTCGTCAGTGGGGGTGACAGAAGCCCTTTAACATGAGGGGGAGCAGAAACCTAAAACAATATTGTCAGGGATGTGTTCAAGAGACCAGAGCAACTAATATATGCAATTTGCAGCCACATCTTAGAGCAGGCATCCTCAAACTGCGGCCCTCCAGCTGTTGTAAAACTACAACTCCCACCATGCCCTGCTGTAGGCTGATACTTGTAGGCTGTTCGGGCATGCTGGGAGTTGTAGTTTTGCAACAGCTGGAGGGCCACAGTTTGAGGATGCCTGTCTTAGAGGGTCACTTTAAAGGGGTTGTTCCATGAAAAAATATTCTAGTTTTCAAACTAGCACCCGGATCTGAATTCTTTTGTAATTGCATGTAATTAAAAATTTAGCATAGCCACAGTTATTCACTGACATCTCTCTGTATAGCGCCACCTGCTGTTTGTTCTTTTTTTTATTTCTTTGTCCTGCTCACTGAGAAGGCCGCACATGCTCAGTTTTATCCATCACCTGCCTCCTGTGCTGTGATAGGGAGAGCTGAGACACGCCCCCTGAGCTGTGATAGGGAGAGCTGAGACACGACCCCTGAGCTGTGATAGGGAGAGCTGAGACACGCCCCCCTGAGCTGTGATGGGGAGAGCTGAGACACGCCCCCTGAGCTGTGATAGGGAGAGCTGAGACACGACCCCTGAGCTGTGATAGGGAGAGCTGAGACACGCCTCCTGAGCTGTGATAGGGAGAGCTGAGACACGCCCCCTGAGCTGTGATAGGGAGAGCTGAGACATGCCTCCTGAGCTGTGATAGGGAGAGCTGAGACATGCCTCCTGAGCTGTGATAGGGAGAGCTGAGACACGACCCCTGAGCTGTGATAGGGAGAGCTGAGACACGCCCCCTGAGCTGTGATAGTGAGAGCTGAGACACGCCCCCTGAGCTGTGATAGGGAGAGCTGAGACACGCCCCCTGAGCTGCAGCAGAAAAAACACTCCCCTTGATTTGTCAGCTTGATATAAATCTAGCAGAGCAGTGAATGTGGAGATCTCTGCATCTATGTGAGGTACAGCGCTGGTTCTAGCTTTGTTATAAAAAGGCTGTCATGTTCTATATGATGTCCGATTTTAATTTTTCACAATATTCATGGGATAACCCCTTTGACTTACTGTATTGGATAAGAGTATATGGATTATAGCTGTGTGATCACTGATGAGAAGTAAAAATGGCTAATATACAAAGGTAACAAAATTAGGCAAAGGTCTTACACACACAATAAAAAAAGCAAAGGAAGAATAAATAAGATTTATTATAAATATATACATCTTTCACAAAAAGGTGCTATTTTTACTGGAACAGACGATTGTGCAAAACAAAGTCACGGTCATTAGAATAAATTCTGCACTCATAAAGTGGAGTAACTGGAGATGATTTGTTCAAGCATTGAGAAGCTCTGCAAGAAATCTTCTTCTTCAATGCCATATTTTGTGTATTGGTGAACATATGCTCTGAAACAGAAAAAAAAAGTTACTTTACTGGAGAACTCCACGTTGCATCAAACAAAAAAGAAAAAGAAAAAAGAAAAGTTACTCTCAAACAATATTTCCACGTTGGGAGGAGTTGCCTTGGCTTTTAAAACCTTAATGCTTTAGGTGTAACTCATTGTAGCCACTGATCTTTATTTCTGTGTATAGAATTGAAAGGATTATCCAGGAAATGATAATGATTACCTATCCTCAGGATAGGTCATCATTATCACATCGGCGGGGGTCCTAGTCCAGGCACCCTGCTAATCAGTTGTTTCAGGGAGCCACTGCTCTCATCGGAGCTCCGGTGAGTACAGTCGGCTCCCGGCAGCCCACCAAGCACAGCGCTGTACATTGTATAGTGACAGTGCTTGGTATTGCAGCACAGCCCCATTTACTTCAATAGGGCTGAGCTGCAACTAGGCCACGTGACTGATGTATGTGGCCTTGAACGAGGCCGCAGCGCTCACAGAGTGCTGGCCTCCTATAACAGCCGATCGGCAGGGGTCCTCTGTGCCGGATCCCCACTGATCTTATATTGATGACCTTTTCAGAGGATAGGTCATCAATATTATTTCCTGGGTAACCCCTTTAACTATTGGGTTACATGCACACGAGAATATATTTAAATCTCACAAGGATTTTGCTGCGTTTCTGCAATGAATGCACAGGACAAAAACGCACGTGTTATGAGCGGATTTTGTCACAGATCTACCCCCAATTTCACCATGGAAAATAAGCTCGAGATTTCAAAATCCGTACCGCACCGTGTAAATAAGATTTTGTGCAGGTATCCTTGAAAGTTGTGGTCCCTGCACTGAGAGTTGCTAACATCTTGATAAATCTCTTTTTTTGATTGTGCTAGCCCATTGCTGTTAGAAAACAATATTTTAACCCCTTAGTGACCACTAATTCATCTTTTTACAGCAGTCACTAAGGGGTTAACTGCACACCTTCCCAAACTGTGTTATCTGTGTTTTCCTAAGAAACGGATTATAATGCAATAAACAGAGCATTTCAAATTAAGTACATTACATTTTCCTCTCTGATGGCGCCCTCTGCTGGCTAGAAATTCCGATGACATTCTGTACACCTGCACGTCACTGTGCACACCACCAACGCACAATGACATGTAGGTATACACAGTGTCACTGCAGCAGCCAATCATTGTTCTTAGTACTAGGACGCCGAGGACAGTGATTGGCTGCAGCAGTCATATGCGCGATTCCAGCAAGTCCCCGCAGATAACAACACTAGAGAAAGCGGTAAGTATAAGATAGTTTTTTTTTTTTAAGCAATTGATTTTTAATTATCTCTGACAACGCCTTTAAATCTAACCCTGTTCAGGGGCTGTAGGAACAGCTCTTTAACCTGTGACACTGTAAAGCAGTGATAGAACTACTGTTACAGTAAATGTACTTTCACTTTTCCCTATGGAGGTTGCCAATAAAAGAACTTTGTACTGCAGGTTAGTTTATGCGCTTTTGTTGAGACATATAATAAAAATAAAGATACAAGAAGTTCTTACTTTGAAGCAAACATATTCCATGCTTTTCCAACAATGCTGTCCAAAGGCTTCAACAGGCTTTGACTATTGCTCATTAAAGTGGCAGATTTCTCATATTTATTGAACGCTCTTGGTGTCTTCCATATAGTACACAAATCATCTGGTGACAGCCAGGAAGTATACAATGCCGGATCTCTGAAGCCCTCTGGAAATCAGATAGGGAAAGCAATAGTCAATGACATATGTGGCACTACTGTGTTTCCTTTGCCCCATATTGCCTTTTAACACTCAGCACTGTAAGGCTATGATACCTTGAGTCATACATTATTGAATAGTCTGAATTGAGAAAATGGGGGTCTCCTGATCTCTGCTCCGATGCCGACGCAGGGAGAAGCTGGTACCATCAGTTGGAGACTAAAGGCCCTTTTACAGTGCCCGAACATCAGGCAGATTATCGCTAACAAGCGACTGCACAAGCGCTGGTTAGCGATAACCTGCCTGTGTAAGGGTGTCGCCGGTTACCAGATGAACAAGCCTTTGATTATAGGATCGTTTATGCAGTCATATAAATCCTCGTTTGCCGGCAGCAGATCGTGCCATCTAAACAGTCTCTGCTGCCGGCAAACAATGATTATGTATGGGGACTAGCGATGGGACTAGTGATGACACTAGCGATCACTCCTTCCCATACTGTGATTTTCTCTGATGGGCAGGCGCTTGCTGGGAAAGAACGCTTTCTCCCCGACAATCATCTGCTCAGTTGAGCAGTGTAAAGGGACCTTTAGTGGAGAGATGGCATCAGCTGTGCTTGACTCCTAAAAGTCTATGGGAGTTACAGAAACAGCTGAGCAAGCTGAGGAACCCTCGTCTGTCAGACATATATGGTATAGCTTGTGGATATGCCATAAATGTCCAAGGTTGGAAATGTCCACTATTCTGTTTGTGGCTTATTACATAAATGTGGTGCTGTAATGACGCGACTAGACTTACCGGGAGAAGCACCTTCAATATCTTTTCCACGGAATATAGCAAGGTTTGCAACAGATTTATTGAACTGCGCTTCTGCTGTCAAAGAGTTTCTTCCTGTAGCTATGTCGGATGGGAGCTGAACTTGCCAGTTGATACCTAACCGAATAACAACAACGGTCAGGTAATCAGATAAGACCTTTCCTATATTGATAAAATCCCCACAAGCGAAGGTGGCTTTGAAGGTTGGCCAAACAAAATGATTAAGGCAGGACTGAATGACCAGATAAAGTGTATGGGAGAACCCCAATGGTTTTGAGGGAGAGAAGGGTTGGGCAAATTGGATTTCAATGTGTCTAATCTCAGGGGAGATAAGCTGCCACTGTCTAGTACCGGTTCCTCCCCTCTTTCTTTCGGGAACACTTGCACATTTGGTCGAGGGGTATGGCCCTATTAAAAGTCCTGCATAAAGGACTGAAACGTACAAAAAATTGCTCTAGGTTAAAGCTAGTTGGAAGTGCCATTTACTTGACTCCCTATTATGCATTAAGATATCAGACATATAACACATGTAGGTTGGAGCTTGGCGGTGAGTGTTGAAAACAATGACAGGTAATTTTACGTGTTTCTGGCTGCCACTGTGCAGTTGAGCTTTGGTTGTCCTCATACATTTGATTAAAGGGACATTTCCATCAGAAAGGGGTATTTTTTAAACTCAATATTCATAGAAAACTATTTTATTTTAGATAGTTTTTTTTTTCTTAATTGAAAATTAAATACAACATATTGTCCTTCCATAGCAGATATAGATATACGGAGAGGGAACTCACTGTCAGTTTACTGCTGAAGCGGAAGATGTTATCTGGATAACAGTATGACCGCTCTATTGTTCTCCTGATAGGCCTAGATAAAGATGTCCTCAGAAGAGCACCGCACTTATCAGTCTGATGCTCTAATTGAGTCACTCATCCCCTTTCCCTCTCTGGCCGCAGTGAATTGACTGAGAAAGTCAAGCGGTTTACTGTGCTAATAGTCCAGAAAAGGAAGTTCAAGAGCCAGGGCAGGAAGTAGAATACATTGAGTGAGCATACAAATTATATCCAGAAAACCATCCACCCATTTTTTATAAAAAATAAAATAAAAAATACAATAAAAAAATAACACTGAATATTCACATATAGGTTGTTAATACGTGATAACAAAAAAATATGATAGTGTCCCTTTAACCGACTACTTGAAAGTCAACAAGCTTGTCAGTATGACTCATTCTGCCCCTGTTTGTCTATGGACATGCATGACTACATGCTAGATTTTAACGACCTGTTAGGCATGGGGGGGTGACTGTGCAGAATACTTTATATAAATGAGTGACATTTTTCCAAGGATTGTACACATGCCTCACTTAAAAATATAGTTATTACAAAGCATTCCTAGAGTAAATCCAGACAGGGTGGGCTTGCAGTGAGGGTTTGTACAATACATTCACAGGAATTACAGTAAAATACATATGGATGTGCTTTTAAAAACGCTCTCCATATGTAGTGGAAATGTTCAATTTGGAAAAACGTGGATTCTGCAGAAATTCCCCGTCAATGTATAGGTGATGTAATACATGTAGATTTTTGCAGTAGAATCGCATGGATTTTTTTTGCATCTACTTCATTTGCATAAAAATAATAACAGCAATTAAAGGAATTTCCCATCTTTTTACTAAGAATATATTCACATGACTGACAAAATCTGCCACGTATCTGGCCGTAGTTTTTCATTTTGAATCCTTCTGTTCCGATCTCGGTTTAACTCCTCTGAATGGAGCTAAACCATGAGCAGGCTCTCGCCGCAGCTTTCTGAGGTGTCCACGCCAGGAATGGACATGTACATTCTAGGCATGGTCTGGAAAACCGCACTAAATCCTTGGCCTCCCATTGAAAGTAATAGAAGGCAGTTTCAGGGACCGGATTAGTGCGCAAAAATATGTAATGTGAACATACCCTCACACTGAACTTGATACTGGGGACATATGTCCTTTCACACACCCGTCCTCAGCTATTTAACAACTGATTATTTTTTTGGGCTCTCCCCAGAAAATTTAAGATGACCTAAAACAGACGAAATATCATTAAAAAAAAAAAACTGTATGTCTAGCCGAGGACACCAACACTGAGAAGTGTCTGTTCTAGTATGGGAGTTGTCGTATATTTTGGTGGAGCCCTGACTGTGGGTGCTGTGACCACACTATATGCCAGTAAAGATGCTTCTTTACTGTATGTAGGAGTATTTTTCCACTGAACTGGCCAAAGCCACCAGAGGACTATCCAACATAAATAAGTCCAAGTAGCTTACAAGAACACATATTCAAGCTGCATAGTTATCGGTATTCATTTTAAGCTCTCCTACCCGACTGCTCTCACCTTCGTCCATTTTTGCATTAGCAATGAGCATTTGTCTCAGATGTTTGATGAGACCATGCCAAGTAAATGTACTATACGCCAGGGAGTGTTCAGACATCTGAGGAATGTTACGAAGACCTAACATCTTGAATTCCGGGTGTGGAACCAGACTCTCCATCAGTTCCCCTGGGATGAAAGGGAAAACTCATGCATTAGTAAACCTGACGAAAACAAGAATGCATTATTTTTAAAGGGATTTTGTATAATGTGACTTTCCGTATTTAACATCATAAAAATAGCGGTAAATAATTTGCTCCAGTCTGTATGAATTTCCATGTCATTATATGAAATGTAATAAAGTCTTCATTTAGTAGGTCAAAACTGTTTAAAGACCACAACTACGTAGTTAGTGTCTAAAACAATAAAACTATAATCTGCTCAGCTCTTCCTGCTCTATAACATGCTGTCTGCAGACTGCACTGCATTATGTGGTCACAGGATCTCTAAGTGAGTGTCATGGAGGGCAAGTCAGCTATGTATGACATGGCATTATAACTATATGAAAGGGTCCTCACCATTTCTGTTTCTTAGGACCTCCACCAACCTTGATCCAAACTGTTCTCCACGCAATGGCCTAAAGGGGGCTATGAATATTTTTTTGCCGTGGAAGCAAAGCCAGTCTGATTAGGTGAGATCTCTCTGGAGATTGGCGTTACTTTATGATCTAGGATTGTGACCACACAGTTCATATTCCATAATTGTATATATATAGTAATGTATCATACCAAGGGGATTTCTACTGTAGTGTGAGGCCCCGTCTGCCGTGTATGCTGGCTGAAACACACTGCCAAGCTGGTGTGCAATGACTTGATTTACGTCCCGGAAAGAGATCTGCTTGATGTTCATGCGCTGAGAGCAGACCTTGTGAATAATGTCATTCTCATGAACCAACAGAGCATCAGACGATTGATAGAGGTGGGAGAGTGTTAAAATGGAGTTGTAGTTCTGAACAATAACCTAGGAGTGAGAAGTGTGAGAAGGAGCTGAATAAAATTGATTAAAAAATACATTATAGACAGTTATCAATCATAAGAGCTTGAATTCATCCAAAGTATCTGATGTTTGTACAAAAAAAAAAAAAATAGAAAAAAAAATATGGAAAATGTAAAATACACCTTAACTATGCTATGCTTAATATGATAGCTGACGGGTTACAGTAATAACAAGTTGTCTTTAAAAATAGCTTAAAGGAAATGTGGCACCAATCTTTGTCAGCCAATTAAAATTAACACTTTAAATGTTTTTTTCTAGTCTGTTTTTATTTTCTGATTACAGATTATTATTTTTGTTTCTATTTCTTGAACATCATTATGGAGGCGGCCATCTTGCCTGAGCTGTTCTTAACAGCATTTAGAAAATTTCTTTACGGCAGCCCCATGGGCCATAGACACAATGGTCAGGAGGGAACCTAATTGACTATGGGAGAGTCTTCTAGACAGCTCTGTGCCCTGTGCAGAGATCATTGTACAAGGAAGGAATAGATAAGCTCTGACAATCGCCTATTGTGAATGGCGGATCCGGTCTTGTACACAGAGGTGATATCATTACAAGCAGGATTAGGCTATTTTCACATTTTGCATTTGGTGCGAATCCGTCATGGATCTGCACAAACGCATCCGTTTAGATAAAACAACCGCATGCATCCGTTCAGAACAGATCCGTTTGTATTATCTTTAACATAGCCAAAACTGATCAGTCTTGAACACCATTGAAAGTCAATAGGGGACGGATCCGTTTTCTATTGTGCCATATTGTGTCAGTGAAAACGGATCCAACCCCCTTCAAGTGAATGGGTCCGCGATCCACTGTGGCTGCCCCACGGCCGGTGTTCATGCATTGCGCCCCGCAGCGCTGCCACGGGGCGCACAGGTTTGTGTGCAATAGGCCTTAGAGTGACAGATAAGCAGTGATCTGTACAGACCAAGAACTAGCTATTAGGCTTAGTGACCAGTTTGAAAACTGCAGGATTTAATGTTTTTTCTTTAAATATAGATATTGACATGGAAAATTTAAAATATCATTAAAAAAATCTTTAAAAATGTGTTTAACATAAAAACTTGATTTAAATAGGACCTTTCATCTGGAAAAAAATTCTGAACCAAGTATCATGATATGCAGAGCGGCGCCCAGGGATCTCCCTGCACTTACTATTATCCCTGGGCGCCGCTCCGTTCTCCCGCTATGTCCTCCGGTATGTTCCGTGACTTGGTTATACTGGGCGGAGACTGTCCTTCTCCTGGGTGTCACCCTTTCCCAAGCTGTAGCGTTGGCCAATCGCAGCGCAGAGCTCATAGCCTGGGAGGTTTTATTCTCCCAGGCTATGAGCTCTGCGCTGCAATTGGCCAACGCTACAGCTTGGGAAAGGGTGACGCCCAGGAGAACAAGGGCAGTCTCCGCCCAGTATAACCAAGTCACGGAACATACCGGAGGACATAGCGGGAGAACGGAGCGGCGCCCAGGGATAATAGTAAGTGCAGGGAGATCCCTGGGCGCCGCTCTGCATATCATCATACTTAGTTCAGAATTTTTTTCCAGATAAAAGGTCCTCTTTAAACAATAGGTTATTTTCTGATGACACATTCCCGTTAAAGAAACAAGCTGCCTTAGGGGCTATTCACATGGTGTTTTGTACAGTTATATTTTGCCGTGGATAACACAGTAAAAAGCTGCCAGGCGGCCATACAGAATCCGCTTCCCATTGTTTGCAATGGGAGGTCGCAGATTATGACTGTAACTGCACTAAAAAAAGGACATTTCCTTTCTTGGCGCGGTGACGGCCATAAAGCACAGCTGCGTGAAAGACAGAGCGACCCCCCAGTTTAAAAAGCAAACAAGAAAAAAAAACGGCCCCCTTCGTTTCACACACGGCATTTCTTGGAAAAATGCCCGACTGGACACAACTGCATCCACTTCTCAGCTGAGAGCATATATAATATTCATATACTGCCACATAATATAATAGTAACCTGAAATATCAGTGGTGAGATATAACTGGGAGAGGGGCAGCTATTTTGAGATACAAATGCAGGAAATTGGAAACCACTAAAAATATTTAAAAAATTCTGGGAATTCCCTGAAAAAGCTACTTTTCATCCAAGTGAACAGGTATAGCCAGTCATACAAGACTAGACTACTGTTTATGTAGAGTGCTGCCAGACCCTCTCGGGTGTCAGTCTAAGCGGTCCGTCCATCTCTTCAGTGACAACAGGACTGGGATCTGCTCATGGGGTCCCTGGCTGTCACATCCTCACTAATCTAACTCTTACCGCATCTCATATTGACATGTCATACAAAACATTCCTGGGGAAATTGCTTTAAATTGCATTGTACATCATTTACCATCTAAATCAGCTTCCTATAACTTTGGAGCAATGCTTTAAAAGTAGATATATAAATGTATTCTGTAATATGTCCAGGTTATTTTCTTCATCTAAACCACTTGGATATTTTTGGAAGTCCCATAGCAGTGAATGGAGAGCAAGAGTCACATGCGCGGCCACCTCTCCAGTCACTAATTTGGGACTATCCAAAATATTGGAGGGTGGCAGCGTATGTGCGGCTTGTTCCCCAATTACTTTGTGGCCCCTAAATGTCCAGATGGGAATAAACCTTTAATAGGCACTTAAGAATGGCAGGCCTGGGAGCCTTCACAAGGCTGAAGTTACCATAGCAACTTCTGCACCCCGTGACCTAATAGCGGGAAAAGGTGGGCGCAATCTGAGAACAGGGAGACCCCTTTCCTCTGTCTAATCTCTCAGATGCCGCAGTCGCTATTGACAGATGGTGATAAACTTAGACTAGACCAGGGGTAGGCAACCTTTGGCTCCCAGCTGTTGTGAAACTACAACTCCCAGCATGCATAGTTGCTCTGCTCTTCTAAGAACTTACATAGAAATGAATGGAGCATGCTGGGAATTGTAGTTTCACAACAGCTGGAGTGCCGAAGGTTGCTGATGCCTGGACTAGACAATCTAAAGGTATGTAACAATTATTATCCAGCATCAGCCAGAGTGATAAATCAGGCACATTTTGACAGTATTAGCAAACCTTAATTTTTTTTGTGTGTGGTTATTTGCTAGCAAAAAAGCAATGCTTTTTTTTTTTTTGTATTTTTTTTTAAATTTTTAATGCCTTTTTTCCTTGCAATATTTTCTTGGGCGTTTTTTAAAATCCAATAGAAAAACCGATTCCAAAAAAAATTCCTAAACAAAATGCCATACCTAGAGCATGCTGCATTTTGGGAAGAAAAAAAAAAAATGCCAAAAAATGTTCTACAGCAGGGATACTCAACCTGCGGCCCTCCAGCTGTTGTAAAACTACAACTCCCACCATGCCCTTCTGTAGGCTGATGGCTGTAGGCTGTCTGGGAATGATGGGAGTTGTAGTTTTGCAACAGCTGGAGGGCCACAGGTTGAGCATGCCTGCTCTACACCAATCCTCCCCCCCAACAAAAATGCTTTGTATCTACCGCATTTCTTAATGCAGAAAAGACTTTAACCCCTTCAAGACCAGGAGATTTTAAGTTTTCTCATTTTTACTCCCAGCCTTCCCAAAGCCATAACTTTTTTATTTTTTTTCCATTCACATAGCCATATGAGGGTTTTTTTTTTGCAGGACAAGTTGTACTTTCTAATGGCACCATTTAGGATTGCATACAATGTAATGGGAAGCGGGGAAAATTCTAAATGGGGTGCTTCTCTGTGAGATCACTACACCAGTAGTGAGAGGAGGAAGAGGGCATGGAGGCCACTGAGCGTGTTAGTCCACCTCTGAATTGCTGAACAAGTCGACCAGAAGGATGAACGGCAGGCGGCGCTAAGAGAGACGAAAATGTCATGTACTTAAAAAACGAATGGTAATTTTAATGCAGGTATATTGCAATACTATTTTATTTGTAAATGACGTATTCACTGCATAGTAATACTTTTCAAGGGGTAGCCTATTTAATGGGTTGTGATACCAACCTGCACATTAAGCCGAGGGTAAAGTTAATTTTGTTTGTGCAAACAAGGCTAAAACAACATAGGAGAACGATGTTGAGTCATTAAGTAAAGTCCATACTTCATATTGGACTCCCTTTATACAAATACACCCACATATCCATGTAATTGCCTTTTGGAGACAGCCTGAGGACCGGCCCACACAATCTAAATGCTAGCTTTATTTGCATTAGATCTATTCTTTGCATATAGGCAATGTGGAGATCATTGTATGTTAACACTTTATATCTGATATTTGTTCACATCGTTTGGTGGATTTAATAGGGGGAGTATTCTTCTTCACCTCCTACAGGCAGTTTACAGAATAGAACAACCAACAACTTGTAAAACAGTACAATAAAATGAATGAGGTATATGCTCCTGGAAGTTGAGAACCTCAATCATTTGTCCTAAGTGTGGACTAAGGCCTTCTTTTTCACCTTGATACAAGAAAGCTTGTAAAACATATTTACCTCTCCAGTTCCAAAAGGCCAAATAACCTCATTGAGTAATAGGGAATTGGGATAGACATCACGTAAGCATTCTGTGATGAAGGTTCCCATACCAGAGCCGGTGCCACCTGCCATACTCATGATTGTGAGGAAACCACCCAGTCGATCACATTTTTCTGCTTCCTTTCTAACCAAGTTCATGATAAAGTCCTTATGCTTCGGTCCATGTACATAGTAACTATGATAGGTATTAGGGAAAAAAAAACAAAAAACGTAAGTCATCACCTTCCAGCAGATAACACACCCATTCAATGCAAATATAAAATCTTAATCCTTTATGGTACATTTTCCTTTGTCCTATGCTTCGACATTTAGTACTTTATGCCACATGCTTGTTGAATTTGGTGCATCTTCAAAACTTCAGTCTAGAAAGACTACTCAAGTTCTATTCACTACCCCCCTACTGGAGTGGCTTTGGGACTTTTTTTTTTTACGACCAAGTCCCATTCAGAGTGAAATGCATTAGCATAGCTAACCACACCTGCTTCCCGCCTACTTTTCAAAAGGTAAAGAAAAATGCAAAAGTTTGCAAAAATTCTGCGCAAGTAATCTCAAAAAGTCACAAAAGCCCTGTTTTGTGGCTCTTTGAAGACAGAATTCTGCAGTGCAGGATAGAGAACAACTATGTGATTAGTGGGGGTCCTACTGATGGGAACACAACTGATCATAAGAATGGGGGGCATGTACCCTGCGAAGCCCCCTAAAATGAACGGAGCAGCAGTCTAGCATGTGCACTGCCGAGCCATTCATCTCTATGGGACTGGCAAAGATTTCCAGCAGCCCCCATAGAGAGGAATTGAGGTGCAGTGCACATGCTCGACCTGCCACTTGGTTCTTTTCAGGTGTAAAAAAACCTTGGTTATCACGATCAGTGGGGGTTCCAGTGTTAGGAAGCCCACCAATCTAATAGTTATGTCCTATCCTATGGATAGATTTTCCGTCTTGAAAATTTCTGTAACAAATCTGTTGTCATGTGGTGGGTTTACACTGGCCAAGGAGCAGCCGATTGTCGGGAAAGAAGCGTTCCTTCTTGACAGACAGCTGCCCATTCAGTAAGGGCTCATACAAACGACCGTATTTTCTTTCCGCTTCCATTCCATTTTTTGTGCGGCCTGTGTACGGAACCATTCACTTCAATGCGGCTGTAGAAAATACGGAAGTTACTCCGTGTGCATTCCGTTTCTGTTTCTCTGCATTGACGTTCCGCAAAAAAGTAGTGCATGTCCTATTATTGTCCACAAATCACGGTCCGGGGCCCCATTCAAGTCAATGGGCCCACAAAAATGACATAACACACACGGAACACATCCGTATGTCATCCGTATTTCATCTGTATTTTGCGGATCCATACTGTAGAAATGGTATGCCCAGCCCATATTGCTCATGTGTTTGGTGATTAATAAGTTACTGTTTCCGATTTGCAAAAAAATAACGGAAGGGAAGAGGACTTAAATCAAAGAAAAAAAAAACAAAAAACCTCAGATGCGGAACAATGGATCCGTGAAAAACGGACAGCAAAACAACAACGGTCGTGTGCATGAGCCCTAAAGGAGACGTTTACATGCAGCGATCTCCTTTACAGTATGAGGTCAAGTGATGGCTATTGCGATCCCTCGTCTCCATACAGCTTCTTTATTTCTAGGCAGCAGATCGATCTTTAGACCGCACAATCTGCTGCCCAGAAACAATGATTGATGTGCCTGCATGACTGACAGGATCACCCAATGAACAAGCGTTTTGCCCATTCATTTGGTGATTGGCGGCACATGTAGACAGGCAGATTGGCGGGAATGAGCGTTTGCAGGAACGTTTGTTCCCGACAATCGGCCCATGTAAATCCACCTTTAAAGAGCACTTGTCACCCGATTTTTTTTCCTAAAATCAATACCTTATACTGTAGTCCGCCTTGAGCAGATGCTATTACGCTATTTTTTTTTAAATTGGCTCCTATGTTACGCCGCATTGCCCACTGCTCTGTTCTCGTGCCTAATTAAGGGTACTTTCACACTAGGGTTTTGGATTCCGTTTCTGAGATCCGTTTCAGGGCTCTCACAAACGGTCCAAAACGGATCAGTTAAGCCCCAATGCATTCTGAATGGATAAGGATCCGTTCAGAATGCATCAGTTCGGCTCCGTTCCGCCTCTATTCCGTTTTGGAGGCGGACACCAAAACGCAGCATTTTGGTGTCCGTCTGAAGAGGCGGAGCCTAACAGATCCGTTTTTTTTTTACAATGTAAGTCAATGTGGACGGATCCGTTGTCAGTGACACAATATGGTGCATTTGAAAACGGATCCGTTCCCCATTGACTTTCAATGTAATTCAAAACGGATCCGTTTTGGACTTTGTCATTTTTCTTTAAAGCTAATGCAAACAGATCCGTTCTGAACGGATACAAACGTTTGCATTAGAGGTGCGGATCCGTCTGTGCAAATAAACAGACGGATCCGCACCAACACTAGTGTGAAAGTACCCTAAGTACTAGAATCGGTATGGGGAGGAAGAGACCTCTGCTCTTCTCAGTGGGCGTCTCCTTCTTCCTGGCTGTGACGTTGTCCAGTCGCTTCACAGCCAGGGAGATGAGCTGATTTGGTAAATCTCAAGAGAACAGCCTGGGTAAGCAAGTATAGTACTCGCTTACATAGCCTGTTCTCGTGAGATTTACCACTTCTCCTTGGCTGTGAAGCAGTCCGCAGAAATTGGACAACGTCACCACCAGGGAGAGGGAGACGCCCACTGAGAAGAGGTCTCCTCCTCCCCATACCGATGCTAGTAATTAGCATATTAGGTGCAAGAATAGAGCGGGGGCATCTTGGCGCAACAGAGGGGCCAATTTTTTTTTTTAATTGCATCATAGCATCTGCTCAAGGCGGACTACAGTATAAGGTGTTGATTTTAGAAAGACGGTGACAAGTGCTCTGTAACAAGAAGGTTTCTCCTTCTGAGAATTCAAGACTTCAACAAAATGACTGATTATTAAAAGACTGATAAGGAACCATCCCATTTCTACTTCTTAAAGGAGTTTTACCATCTCAGACATTTATGGCATGTCCACAGGATATTCCATTATTGCGTGAAAGATGAAGGCCTCTATCTCCAGAATGGTATTCCCCAATCCATCTGCTGTGAATGAAGACGTTTCCTTGCATGTCTGGTTCTCTCCATTCACATTTACTGGAGTTCTGAAAACAGATAGCAGGCATACCTTGTCACAGGATGGAGGTCGGGGGACCTCCGTCCTGGAGACAGGAGGCATCTGCATCTATCAGACATTTATGACACATCGTGTTACTGCGCCATAAATATCCAAGATGGGAATACTGTTTTAAAGAGAGAATAGCATCAGGAAATACCTGCCACAAACAAAAACACCTTCTATGAAACATCCAAAAGAGATCTAAATAATAGTTTAACCCAAGTGCTGCAATAGGTACTTCTTACCCATTTGCCCAGTTGTTCCCTGATCCCTGCTTCTGGGAAAATTGTGACTTCTTACTATACGTCCATTTACCAGAATGGGCTGCCATTGATAAGGTCTGAGAAATGACTTTGGGTTCCATGTCAAGAAGCACTGCCCGGCTTACAAAGTCTATAAAAGAAAAGTAATACAATGACGCTACAGTAAACCAAAGACTGTCGTAGCAGTTAAACGTCTAGAAGAATGCATACCTCCAGATTCAGCCTCATCAAAGAATCTCTCCTTACATGCTGCTTGATAGAGCTCATTTTCCTTCCTGGAGCACAGTCCATTGCTGTGGAAATCATTACTAATGACATCAAATAACTCGTAGCCAATTTGATTGCCACACTGCCCCAACTGTACTGTAATGAGAGACATGTCCAAGTGATCCAGTTTTCATCTGCAGTAGGAAGAGGGAAGAAATATAAAAGGTGTCCCATCCTAAGGATTCTAACATGTCATGAGTAGATGTTCTGCATTTTGAAACCTTCAATGGGTTGTCCAAGTTTGTTGTAAATTTGCTCCATGCCACCTAATACTGCAAAACCTTATTCGCGCTCGATCCTGTCCACTTCCCACTCTTTACAGACTGCAGCAGTCAATAACAAATATCTGGCTTACATATCACTTCTCATACTACTCCTTGGGTGAACATGCGCCAGCTAAAGCCCAATGAGCACCAGGCGCCATGTCAACCCAGCGCTCACAGGGTGGCACTACAGACAGATATCCACAAATAGCGGAACTCTGCTCCAGCATCACACTCTCACATTTCAGAGAATCGGTGTCATTTTATAATGTACTCAATTCCCTTTTGAGTTAGGTCCTAGGGATACTGTATATAATGAATACCCAACACAACGGTCACTTGACCAAGTTTATCCCACTAGGGACCAACTCTGCGTATTGGTCAGGTGACCGTTGTGTTGGGTATTTTATAATGTGATGTAGACATGCGCAGTTGTACAGCAGAGACACTGGAGAACACACTGTTGCAGCCATCTTGCAGCTCACTGGTCCAGTAATGTAAGAAGCTCCTTGAGGAATGGAGGAGATGTTAAAGAGGACCTTTGATGGGTCCAAACATTATGAAATAACTAGCAGGATATGTAGGGCATAGAGCAGGGACGTAATATCGCTTACTAGTTTGTCTGGGCGCCACATCATCTTATTTTTCATGATTGGTACCGAGATAGTAACACATTTAATGCATATTGCTGATTGGTGAAGGATTTGTTAAAATCCCCGATTTATGTATGTCATTAAACTTGAGAATTTGTGGATACATTATGGCCTGAGAAAGGCTTGGTATAAGGCCCCATTCAGACATCCGCAATTCTGTTCCGCATTTTGCGGACCCATTTATTCCTATGGGGACAGACGATGTCCCGCCCGGGTCCGCAATAGCGTATCCGCACTTCCGGGTCCGCAATCGCGTTCCTGAAAAATATAGAACATGTCCTATTCTTGTCTGCAATTGCGGACAAGAAAAGGCATTTTCTATGAGAGTGTCGGCGATGTGCAGTCCGCAAAATGCGGAACGCACATTGCCGGTGTCCGTGTTTTGCGGATCCGTGGATCCGAAAAACACACACTGACGTGTGAATGTAGCTTAAGCCGAAACACTGCCTTGCTTTATACGTGGATTGGAATAAACTTGGTTACGATCTTCTTAATTCTTTGCAGTGTGGATCGGGGATGAGCCTGACCGCTGTTGACCGAGCAGTTAGGGACATTGGCGCTGTCTTCAAAAATGTTTGCGCTCATCAGTGAGAAGTTAGTCAGTGATTCATCCGTGAAGGATCCGTGTTAGGGCTGTGTGTCATTCATATTCCACAGACATATTTCCAGAGCCTCTCCTATCAGTGGTCTGTAAAAAAATCACTGACACAACACTGGTCCCTTCCATGTTGTGTCAGTAGCTTTCACAGACCAGTAGACCTCATTGGGCATGTTTGATCATCATCACAGACAAAAATATTGCATGTCTCTGTGATATTACCACTGAAATCACTGATGTGTGAATAAACACATTAAAATCAATGGGTACATGTGCTGTCCGTGATTCACTGATGTGTGAGTATCACTGCTCGTGTATCCACTGACTTTAATGTGTGTATTTACCCACCTGTTTTTTTAGGCATGGTAACGCCAGTTAAGAGCAGGGCCGGACTGGCCTACCGGGATACCGGGAAAATTCCCGGTAGGCCGGTAGCCCTGAGTGCCGCACGGCCGGCCGGCGGCCGCAGGCACACTGGGCTCCAGTGGCGACGGAGATGAGCGCTTGCATTGCGCTCATCTCCGTGCGGAGCAGCAGCAGAGGAGGGAGAGGCGTGACCTCTCACTGTTCCTCTGATAGGCTGCCAGCACTAGGCTGGCAGCCTATCAGAGGCCGGCCCAGCGGCGTGATGACATCATCGCGCCGCCGGAGCCGCACAGCTCGAGACACAGGCCGGAAGAGGCCTGCATCGCATCGCTGGAGGTAAGTATAAGTGTTCTTTTTTTTTTCTTGGGGCTACTGGCAGCACTAAAGGGGCTACTGGCAGCACTAAAGGGGGCTACTGGCAGCACTAAAGGGGCTACTGGCAGCACTAAAGGGGCTACTGGCAGCACTAAAGGGGCTACTGGCAGCACTAAAGGGGGCTACTGGCAGCACTAAAGGGGCTACTGGCAGATAAAGGGGCTACTGGCAGCACTAAAGGGGCTACTGGCAGATAAAGGGGCTACTGGCAGATAAAGGGGCTACTGGCAGATAAAGGGGCTACTGCCACTTAAAGGGGCTACTGCCACTTAAAGGGGCTACTGGCACATAAAGGGGCTACTGGCACATAAAGGGACGGCTACTGGCACATAAAGGGACGGCTACTGGCACATAAAGGGACGGCTACTGGCACATAAAGGGACGGCTACTGGCACATAAAGGGGACGGCTACTGGCACATAAAGGGACGGCTACTGGCACATAAAGGGGACGGCTACTGGCACATAAAGGGACGGCTACTGGCACATAAAGGGACGGCTACTGGCACATAAAGGGACGGCTACTGGCACATAAAGGGACGGCTACTGGCACATAAAGGGGACGGCTACTGGCACATAAAGGGACGGCTACTGGCACATAAAGGGGACGGCTACTGGCACATAAAGGGGGCTACTGGCACATAAAGGGGCTACTGGCACATAAAGGGCGGCTACTGGCACATAAAGGGGCGGCTACTGGCACATAAAGGGGCGGCTACTGGCACATAAAGGGACGGCTACTGGCACATAAAGGGACGGCTACTGGCACTAAAGCGGGCTACTGGCACATAAAGGGGCTACTGGCACATAAAGGGGCTACTGGCACATAAAGGGGCTACTGACACATAAAGGGGGCTACTGGCACATAAAGGGGCTACTGGCACATAAAGGGGCTACTGGCACATAAAGGGGCTACTGGCACATAAAGGGGCTACTGGCACATAAAGGGACGGCTACTGGCACATAAAGGGGACGGCTACTGGCACATAAAGGGACGGCTACTGGCACATAAAGGGACGGCTACTGGCACATAAAGGGACGGCTACTGGCACATAAAGGGGGCTACTGGCACATAAAGGGGGCTACTGGCACATAAAGGGGGCTACTGGCACATAAAGGGGACGGCTACTGGCACATAAAGGGGGCGGCTACTGGCACATAAAGGGGACGGCTACTGGTACTAAAGGGGGCGGCTACTGGCACATAAAGGGGGCGGCTACTGGCACATAAAGGGGACGGCTACTGGTACTAAAGGGGGCTACTGGCACATAAAGGGGGCTACTGGCACTAAAGGGGACGGCTACTGGCACACTGTTATGGGGGCACTGTGGATGTCACTGTTATGGGGGGGATCTGTGGATGACACTGTTATGGCGGAATCTATGGATGACACTGTTATGGGGGAATCTGTGGATGACACTGTTATGGGGGAATCTGTGGATGTCACTGTTATGGGGCGCTGTGGATGTCACTGTTATGGGACTATAATAGGGGCAGGTGACGGAGCTATGGCGCAGCACGGCAGAGATCGCCGGACTAAAAAGTACTGCATGTCCGACTTTTTAGTCCGGCGATCTCTGCCATGCTGCACCATATCTCTGCGCCCTGCCCCTATTATAGTCAATGGGGACAGAGCAGCAGCACGGCAGTGCACGGGTACTTGCGGCATGGCGGATCAGGAGGGTGAACAGCCCGGATAGGTCGGATAGCCATGACGCAGGTGTAAAAGTACCCCCATAACAGTATGTCATCCACAGATTCCCCCATAACAGTGTCATCCATAGATTCCGCCATAACAGTGTCATCCACAGATCCCCCATAAGTGTGTCATCCACAGATCCCCCATAAGAGTGCATCATCCACAGATCCCCCATAACAGTGTGTCATCCACAGATCCCCCATAACAGTGTCATCCACAGATCCCCATAACAGTGTGTCATCCACAGATCCCCCATAAAAGTGTGTCATCCACAGATCCCCCACAACAGTGTGTCATCCACAGATCCCCCATAACAGTGTGTCATCCACAGATTCCCCCATAACAGTGTGTCATCCACAGATCCCCCACAACAGTGTGTCATCCACAGATCCCCCATAACAGTGTGTCATCCACAGATCCCCCATAAAAGTGTGTCATCCACAGATCCCCCATAGCAGTGTATCATCCACAGATCCCCCATAACAGTGTGTCATCCACAGATCCCCCATAACAGTGTGTCATCCACAGATCCCCATAACAGTGTGTCATCCACAGATCCCCCATAACAGTGTGTCATCCACAGATCCCCATAGCAGTGTGCCTGCCCTGCGCACTGAGGACAGATTGAAAAGAGGGGAAGATCCGTGGAAGCAAGCAGAGGACAGCACAGCAGAAGATGGAATAGGTTCTTTTGTAAGTAAATTATTTTATTATAAATGTATCCCTGCATACCGCAATACTCTCGTATTTTGAATATATATACACATACATACACACGCTCGCGGCGTGTGTGTTTGGGGCTGGTATGCAACTTTTTCCGGGGCTGGTATGCAACTTTTTCCAGGGCTGGTTTTTATCCCCAGTCCGGCCCTGGTTAAGAGTACCCCATTTTAGGCATGTTTGCAGATCATTCACGCACATTATAGTTAGTGTTGAGCAAAGTGAGCTTCGGATACTTCATCCGAAGTCGCTTCGTTCAAAACTTCGGAATAATACTGTACGGAGATTCGTCTCCGTACAGTATTAGAACATGTGGGCTCTGATGAGCCGAAGTTAGTTATTCATGAAGTCGCACGAGACTTCATTAAATAACTTTGGTAATTGATTTTTAAAGTGGAAAACTACTTTAAAACTTGAAACTGAACTCGGCTTCGGTTCCGAGGCACTTGTCAGTACCTAAGCCGTCGGCTCAGTGGAGCCCATACATTCTAATACTGTACAGAGACGGATCTCCATACAGTATTATTCCGGAGTTATGAACGAACTGACTTTGGATGAAGCATCGTTCAAAACTAAATATAGTCAATGGGTCCATGAAATCCATGGACACAACACAGATGGTATCCATGTTTGGTCTGTGGTTTTCATGGATTGTTGCTAGGAGATGCTCTGGAAATTAATTTTCAACCTAGCAGTGTCCATGAAATATGGATATCACATGGAGGGCAAAAAACAGACACATGGATTCTTCATGGACGAACCACGGAGCAACTTGTCACAGATGTCATCACGGACATGTGAATGAGTGCTTAGGCAGCAGAAGCCACGTTTGTAATTAACGTGGACAATGTGCACAGTGCCATGAAGGTATATTGAACATATACATGGGCCTGGGTGAATCAATGGATGTCGTATTTCTGGACTTCTCCAAAGCATTTGACACTGTACCTCATGAAAGGTTAGTATATAAAATGAGAATGCTCGGACTGGGAGAAAATGTCTGTATGTGGGTAAGTAACTGGCTGAGTGACACAAAACAGAGGGTGGTTATTAACGGTAGATACTCAGATTGGGTCACTGTCACTAGTGGGGTACCTCAGGGGTCAGTATTGGGCCCTATTCTCTTCAATATATTTATTATTGATCTTGTAGAAGGCTTGCACAGTAAAATATCAATTTTTGCAGATGACACTAAACTGTGTAAAGTAATTAACACTAAAGAGGACAATATACTGCTACAGAGGGATCTGGATAGATTGGAGGCTTGGGCAGAAAAATGGCAGATGAGGTTTAACACTGACAAATGTAAAGTTATGCACATGGGAAGGAATAATGCAAGTCACCTGTACATACTACATGGTAAAACACTGGGTAACACTGACATGGAAAAGGACTTCTGAGGGTTCTAAAGTAATAACTAGAATGGGTGGACTACAGTACCCAAAAAGATTATCAAAATTAGGATTTGTTTAAAAAAAGACGACTGAGGGGAGATCTAATAACTATGTATAAATATTAGGGGTCAGTACAGAGATCTCTCCCATCATCTATTTATCCCCAGGACTGTGACTGTGACGAGGGGACATCATCTGCGTCTGGAGGAAAGAAGGTTTGTACACAAACATAGAAAAGGATTCTTCATGGTAAGAGCAGTGAGACTATGGAACTCTCTGCCTGAGGAGGTGGTGATGGTGAGTACAATAAAGGAATTCAAGAGGGGACTGGATGTATTTCTGGAGTGTAATAATATTACAGGCTACAGCTACTAGAGAAGGGTCATTGATCCAGGGAGTTATTCTGATTGCCTGATTGGAGTCGGGAAGGAATTTTTCCCCCTAAAGTGACGAAAATTGGCTTCTTTTTTTTGCTCTCCTCTGGATCAACTTGCCGGAGAACAGGCTGAACTGGATGGACAGATGTCTTTTTTTTCAGCCTAACAAGCTATGTTACTATGTATATGCTGCTACTGAAAAATGAACTCTACTGCATGGCAATGTGTGTCACTATATCCTTTACACCCGCCTCTATGTGGGAACTCTGGGGGAGATTTATCAAACTGGTAAAACGTAGAACTGGCTTAGTTGCCCATAACAACCAATCAGATTCCACCTTTCATTTTCCAAAGGAGCTGTGAAAAATGAAAGGTGGAATCTGACTGGTTTAAAAGAGATTGATAGATATGGCTGAAATATTATTATTTCTGCATTGCAAGGAAGTGTGAAGAATCTAAATGGGAGTGCAGAATGCTTTCACGGGTTATACAAAGGACCGAGTAACTAGTCCTCTGAGGATTAGTGGTAAAAGAGGCTGTGTGTGAAAGCCGTCCAAACTAAGGTAAGACCACACATAAATGCAATAAATCCAGTGCCAAAAGACGCAACACAATACCTGAATTAGGCTCCTGTCTATGGCACATTACATCTCCGGCTTCTCTGAAATCCAGGCGCAGTAGCCGTTTACACAGTTTGCCATGTCGTGTGTTTGTTCGCAACCAGAATATTGTCTGCAGCTAAGGAGCCATTTTGATGAAGCCTAAAAACGCCATAAATATCAGCATTACAAAAGTACAAATAACACACCACCCGGTAGTAATACAGATTTAGGCGTTTTATTTGTGGTATTATTCAGCTGTGGTGGAATCCTTCAGAGCGAAGGCTGTCAGTACCTGAGGCCACAGCAAGGACGATTTCTCACATACATCCTTCCGCGAGCCAGCGAATGGCTAGCAGTCGCCTCTGCGCACGCGTCTATCTCTGACCCTGTTCCCAAGCTGTGTTGGCGGGAACGCGCACGCAGCGAACCTGGGAAGTAGAGTCGTACGGGGGCGCCGCTGCGCTACTACGTCCGGTGATGGCGGCCGTGTGTTGGAGCCCATGAGGCGGGGGAACGGGGTAACGAACCGCGGTGCGGGGAAACAGAGAACGTCCGAAGCCATGGCGGGCGTGTTTGATATAGACCTGGACCAGCCCGAAGACGCTATTTCGGATGAAGAATTGGAGGACGGGGTGAGTAGAAGCTACGCTGCACTTGGAGGCCCCTAAGGACTGGAGGCCTAACTGCTGCCCCGGACGTCACCTGACTGCACAGCTGGCCGCCCGACGTTCTAGAATAGCTCGCATGTAGCGGTGTTAGTCCTGTGCCCTGACGTGGGGGCGCCGCTAGGGGGCGCTGAGCCGGGAGCGAGGTACTTACTCGCATCATCAGGCAGAAAGTTGCCTTGTAGTCGCAGGGGCTGTGCGTCTGGTATTGACTCCCTTCCCACTAAAATCTCATCAGAGGTTCCTAGTAATGTCTCTGGGAGAGCAGAGGTTATTATCACCACGTCCTCTGGGCTGTCACCTGCTTAGCTACTGTACTAAGGAAGGTATCACTGCATAGCCAGTAATACAAGCTGCATGAGATGAAAGTTATACTTTCCCATAAGACAAAGCTAATGGCCGGGGTTCGTCCAGATTCTAGAATCCCTCATAGACGTATGTTATTAGGCTACTTTCACACTCGCATTTTGGCTTTCCATTTGTGAGATCTGTCATGGGCTCTCACAAATGGTCCAAAACGGATCAGTTTTGCCCTAATGCATCAGTTTGCCTCCGTTCAGTCTCCATTCCGCTCTGGAGGCGGACACCAAAACGCTGCCTGCAGTGGAGCCAAACGGATCCGTCCTGGCACACAATGTAAGTCAATGGGGACGGATCAGTTTTCTCTGACACAATAGAAAACGGATCAGTCCCCCTTGACTTTCAATGGTGTTCATGGCTATAGAAGACATAATCCAACCGGATCTGTTCATAACGGATGCATGCGGTTGTATTATTGTAACGGAAGCATCCATGACAGATCCGCAAAAACCGCTAATGTGAAAGTCTGCCTCCTAGTAGATGATCAGGCCGTGCTGTGAGCTGCCCTTCTCTCTGGCTATCAGAAGGTGGTCCTGAGATGTCTCTGACCTGTAGGATCTAGGAGACAATGTCTGGGACTATCTCAGCACCTTGTTCATGTGATGTTGGCATTCACCAGTGATGTGCCATCCAACATTCAGCAGCTTTAAGTCCATTCTTGAAATGCGTGCAGACTCCTGACTTTAAAGCTGGCGTAGTGCAGCAGTCATGCATCTGTACCGATATACCACTGCAGCTGTGACCTGATGTACCAGTGCGGCTAGTTCTGCTCCTACGGGTGCTCGTCTGAAGTTGCAGGGTCGCCAGGACAAGTGCAAATTTTAATTACGGTAGTTTCTTTATTGACCTCTTTTCATTGAGATCCTAGCAAGAGAATTTGAGATGTGGTACGTTGCGGATTGTAGACAGTCTGTTCACACATGCAGGTTTTTGAACGTTTTTAATAGGAGCTTTCGGGGTAAAGCTCATGTTTACCAATGATGTTTAGGCTACGGTCCCATCCTCATCGGAGGCTCATTTTGGAGATCCCATCTAATTTGTGGTATAAAAGGGTGCAGCATGTTGTGCTATTTTTTCAGTTGAAACGTTAAGGCCTCTTTCACACTTGCGTTCTGAGGATCCGGCGGGCACTTCCGTCCCGCCGGATCTATCAGAACGCAAGTCGCCTGAAAGCATTAGGATTCTGATCAGTCTTCGAAATGCTTTCAGGTTACTATGGCAGCCAGGACGCTATTAAAGTCCTGGTTGCCATAGTAGGAGCGGGGGAGCGGTATACTTACAGTCCGTGCGGCTCCCGGGGCGCTCCTGAATGACGTCAGAGCGCCCCATGCCCATGGATCACGTGATCCATGCGTGTGGGGCGCCCTGACGTCACTCTGAGCGCCCGGGAGCCGCACGGATGGTAAGTATACTGCTCCTCCGCTCCCCACTACATTTACCATGGCAACCAGGACTTTAGCGTCCTGGCTGCCATGGTAACAACTAAGAAAAGCTAAACGTCGGATCCGGCGATGCGCCGAAACGACGTTTAGCTTAAGGCCGGATCCGGATTAATGCACTTCAATGGGCATTAATTCCGGATCCGGCGTTACGGCATGTCTTCCGGATTTTTGGACGGAGACAAATCCGCAGCATGCTGCGCTTTTGTCAACGTCCAAAAAACGTTCACATACTGAACGGAAGACATCCTGATGCATCCTGAACGGATTGCTCTCCATTCAGGATGCATTAGGATAATCCTGATCAGTAGCTTTCCGTCCTAGAGCCCCGAGGACGGAACTCTAGGACGGAAAGCAAAAACGCAGATGTGAAAGGGGCCATTGTTGGGAAGGCAGCGTCACTTCCTGACAGTCGGCTGCTCGCTCAGTGAAGGAGACATTTACATGCAGTGATCTCCTTCACAGTACTAGGATGAAGGATCACTACTAATCATGGCTTCTGGGCAGCAGATCCCTTTTTAGACTGCACAATCTGCTGCTCAGAAACAATGATTGATGTCCCTACCTGACTGACATGATCACCCGATGAACGAGCGCTTCGATTATTCATCGGGTGATCGGCGGCACATTTAGATGGGCAGACTGTCAGGAACGGTCGTTCCCGATAATCTGCCCGAAAGTCACGTCATGTAAATCCACCTTTAGACACAATTGTCAAACCTATTGCAAAGGGTCCTTTTATATGGGCTTTGTCCCAAGTAATTATCGGGAATGTACTCTTTATTCCTGATAGTTGCTTGCTGTCAGAGGAGGTGAGGGCTGCATTTACTCTGTATAGGGACGAGTGATCGCTGCTGCGGTCCCTCATCCCCATAGGGAATCGCTGTATCTGCAGTCCCTCATCCCCATGGGGAATCGCTGTATCTGGGCAGCAGAAAGACAATCACCTGATTAACAAGCATTTGCTCATTCATCGGATGATCGCTGGCACCGGCCAGTTCACAAGACCAATTTTGTAAAAAAAAAAAAATCTAAATTTTCTTGTGCGTTTTTTGATGCGTCTTTTTAACCAATTGATGTTTACTGAAATACAAAGCTGCATTTTCAGCCCAAGGGTTTTGGCACGGAAAATGCATGGACTTGCATGGAGCTGCTTTTATTTTTTTTTATGCTTCCCATTCATTTCTGTGGGAGATTCAGCGCTGAGTTAGTCCCAAAATAGGACATACTGCTTTTTTCCCCCCCATGTGGTAGAAAAAAAAAAGCAAGTGCTGCTTCCCATTAAAATGAATAAGAAGCTTGAGGGCAGAAACGCTCCAGAATCAGGGCCAAAAAAACTGTGTGACCTGGCCCTCACATGGGCCGGTTTTCAAGGTTGAGTCTTTCTACAAATACATGTCCCTGATAACTGGCCCAATTATTGGTCCATGTAAAAGGACCTTAAAGGGGTTGTTCAAGGAAGCGGGGGGTAGGTTTGGCTAACCCCCCACTTCAGCGGACCTGTAAAGGGAAGATTACTTACTTCCCGGTTCTGGCTCCCCGCTCATCCTCCTCCAGGCCTGCGACCCTCCGCTGTGGTTTGACACCTCCGCAGCGTCATATAACCATTTGTCACGATGTAAGGGGAGCTGGTCACGCCATGGCCAGTGATTGACTGCTGCGATGTCTACAGTGAGGGAGCCCAGCAGAGCATCCCAGGCCTGGAGGAGAAGGAGCAGGTAAGTAATCTTCCCTTTAGGCCCCTTTCACACGGGCGAGTTTTCCGCGCGGGTGCAATGCGTGATGTGAACGCATTCCACCCGCACTGAATCCTGACCCATTCATTTCAATGGGGCTGTGTACATGAGCGTTTTTTTTCATGCATCACTTGTGCGTTGCGTGAAAATCGCAGCATGTTCTATATTATGCGTTTTTCACGCAGCCCTAGCCCCATAGAAGTGAATGGGGCTGCGTGAAAAACGCATTGCATCCGCAAGCAAGTGCGGGTGCGTTGCGTTTTTCACTGATGGTTGCTAGGAGATGTTGTTTGTAAACCTTAAGTTTTTTATCACGCGCGTGAAAAACGCATCAAAATGCATTGCACCCGCGCGGAAAAAACTGAACAACTGAACGCAATCGCAGGCAAAACTGAATGGCTTTGCCTGTGAAATCTGGTTTTCACTGAACGCATCCGCAACGCATCCGGACCTAATCCGGACACGCTCGTGTGAAAGAGGCCTTAGGCCTCTTTCACAAGGCCAAATTTTTGGTTCGCATCCGATCTGAATTCTTTGCGGATTAAATGCGGACCCATTTGTTTTAACGGGTCTGCAAAAAGTGCGGACAGCACGCTGTGTGCTGTCCCCATCCGTATGTCCATTCCGTAGCCCTGCAAAAAAGGATAGAACATGTCCTATTCTTGTTCGGTTTGTGGACAAGTACAGGCATTGTTACAACGGATTCGCAAATAAAAGCATGCATCACGGACGTCATCTGTATTTTTTGCAGACTGCAATGTATATATGGCTGTGTGTATGCACCCTTACGGGTACGGTTAAGTGGTGGTTAAGGGGATTTGCCAGCCCCTCCGCATTTGTGCACACCTCCTTTAAGTGGAGTCCATTTTCCGTCATGTGACTGATCCATCGCAGCACTGAATTCTGTTTTTCTGCTCCTATGACGGAACAGAAAATTGGAAGTCTTAGCGCAGATGTGACCCTAACCCTAGTCTTACAAAAACTGCAGCTGTAAATGCAGTCTGCATGTGTGAACAGTCTTTTTACCTGGTCTGTAACAAGAGGCCAGCTGCCAATATAGTTAATCCATACGTAGTTATTATAGTAGCTCTTCCCTTATTGCGTGTTTGAACATTTACTGAAAAGTGGTACGTCGTCCGCTGAGCCTTACTTCACAGTTTTCAGTTCTCTTTTCAATTGCATTTCCTTGTTGCTGTTCTACCCAGTCCAATAAAAAAACGAAAACCTGACTGACCCATAAAAAAGTCCTGATCTGTCACGTATGTCATGACAGGCCATAAACATCATGCAGCCTGCTAAGTGGAGACCAATGCTATTTAATTCGCATGCAAACAAGCCCCCTAAAATTTACTGCTGGCAACTAACTTTTTGGGTTATTTTCTGGTGATGTCTCTGGGTTCTCCTTACTTTGGCTACGTGGCCATCTTGTGCGACGGCTGACTCTCCCAAGGATCGCAGTAGGATCTCAGTGTAGCGGTGCTAGCATAGAAATAAATAAGGTTGCAGCATGCTTACCACGTCCCTAAGGCTGGGTTCACACGGGCGTCATGTTGGATGCGGGTGCGTTGCGGGAATATGCGCAATTTTTCCGCACGTGTGCAAACTTTTGTAATGCGTTTTGCACGCGCGTTGGAAAAATCGCCATGTTTGTTACCCAGACCCGAAGCCGGACTTCATCACTGAAGTCCGGTTTCAGGGTTGAGTATTTTGGAGATTATTTTCCCTTATAACATGGTTATAAGGGAAAATAATAGCATTCTCAATAAAGAATGCTTTGTAGAATGAGGATTAAGGGGTTAAACATAAAAAACTTAACTTACCTTAGCCACTTGATCGCGTAGTTGGCGATGTGTCTTCAAGCATTAGCTGTAGTCTAAAGGACCTGTGATGACGTCACATCACATGGTCCAATAACTTGGTCCGTGTGGACCATGTGATGTGACGTTATCACAGGTCCTTTAGACTGCAGCTAAAGCTTGAAAAGAGAAGAGAGATCGCCACTATGCGAGATCGCAACTACGCGATCAAGTGGCTAAGGTAAGTTAAGTTTTTTATGTTTAACCCCTTAATCCTCATTTTACTAAGCATTCTTTATTGAGAATGCTATTATTTTCCCTTATAGCCATGTTATAAGGGAAAATAATGAAGATCGGGTCCCGTCGCTTAGCAACCATGCGGGAAAATCGCACTGCATCCACACTTGCTTGCGATTTTCCCGCAGTCCCATTCACTTCTATGGGGCCTGCGTTGCGTGAAAAACGCAGAATATAGAGCATGCTGCGATTTTCACGCAGCGCAGAAGTGATGCGGGAAAATCACCGCTCATGTGCACAGCCCCATAGAAATGAATGGGTCCGGATTCAGTGCGGGTGCAATGCGTCCACTTCACGCATTGCACCCGCGCGGAAAACTCGCACGTGTGAAAGGGGCCTAACACTCCTAAATTTTTTGCGACTCTGGGGTCAAGGGCACAGCCCATATGCAAATCGCCCTGCAACCCCATTCATTTCTATGCTAGCAGTGCTATACTGCCATCATTGGGTGCAATCGTGCAATCAAGATAGCGATGTAGCTGAACACTGCAGACAATTTGTCTCCGGGATAGTGGCCCAACTGGTTTGTAAGGTCTACAGTAATTTATTGTTCATACAAACTAACTAGTTAAAAAGAGATGCTTGCAAGTTGACTATTTGCTGAACAAGGTGAGAAAACCCTTTTTTTTTATGGCGCCCAGTCTCCTCTTTCTAGCTTTCGGTGAGGGTATCAACATTCAGACCGCCACAAAACTTTGCTGAAAACTTAGTGGACCTTTAAAGGGGTTATCCCACAAAATTTTCCAGGCTGAACATTGCTCCTGTGACATAAACTGACCACATTAGAATGATATATAATGTGTACTCCTGCCTGAACTCGGCTGTACTGAATCGTACTGGCGGCTTTATGTGAGCATAGTTCAGTAGATCTGAGGTCGGGCAGGAACACGCAGCATTATAAATCATTATAATGCCGACAGTTTTCAGCCCAGGAAGTACAGTTGTTACATATTTCACGCTGAATTTGACCATTGCAATAGGAAAAAAGATGTCAATCAATGGGGTGTAGGGGCGTTGAGAGCTAGGAGGACTCTCCAGGACTCGGCTGACATGAGTTTTGTCTAGTCTGGAGCCCTAATGCAGATCCCAGATATGGTGGTTACACATTCCCCTGGAGGTTTGCATACTGCCTTTTTTTTTTCTTTGTATTTTTCAGTATCCATATTTGCCTTATACCACTGGATTTAAAACCTGCAATTACAGAATGGCTCACTCAGCAGCGGGCAGCTCCTCCGCCCAGCAACGCCGAAACCTGGCACAGAACGGGAATTGTAGATGATGATGCATTGATTGTACTTTCTTTCTTTTACAGAGCAACATAAATGAATTCATGGACCATGGTGGCATGCCTTATGAGCTGTAAGTCTGGCACTGGATTTGAAAGTAGTCTAAATGGCCTTATTCTGGCTTGCTTCTTCTTAATGTGGTTTCTTCAACCCTTTAAAGAGGACCTGTCACCTCTCCCGACATGTCTGTGTTAGTAACTACCTGTGTTCTTTATAATCGAACTATTCCCGAGCATCTCTTAATATTTGCTTAATATTCCGTTTATGAAGTAATGAATTGCCTGCAGTTTGCAGTGATGGTACAGCTGGGTGTTACCAGTTGGGGGGGGGGGGGGGGGTCCATGTTCAGTGACATTATGCAGTCAATGCTGCCAGTGTCAGACTGTGCAGGAACACCCCTCCCCCAAACTGGTAACGCCCACCTAGACTTTAATAGTAAACTGCAGACAATTCAGTCCTAACTTCTAGCAGGAATAATAAAGGAGCCTGAAATAAAGAATGGTGTAGTACTTACCTAGCAGATCCTGTGCTGCCACACTGGTTCTCCTGGCCAGGCTCGTTTTAGGCTACTTTCACACTTGCAGCAGAGTGATCCGGCAATCTGCGTGCAAACGGAAAGCATTTGAAGACTGATCCGACTACGGATCCGTCTTACAAATACATTGCAAGAATGGATCCGTCTCTCCGCTTGTCATGTGGATAGACAGATCCGTCTTGTATTTTTATTTTTTTTGCCGTCTTAAAGGTCTGCGCATGTGCAGACCGGAAGGACGGATCCGTCCATCAGGTACTTCATAATGCCTGATCCGGCACTAATGTAAGTCAATGGAACTTATTGCTGGATCCGGCATTCAGGCATGTGTTCCGGCATTTAAGGACGGCAATAATACCGCAACATGCTGCGGTATTATCTCCGTCATTTCGTTGTGGTATTATCTCCGTCCTGCAATGTCAAAAAGACTGAACTGAAGACATCCTGATGCATCCTGAACGAATTTCTCTCCATTCAGAATGCCTGGGGATAAAACTGATCAGTATTCTTCCGACATAGAGCCCCGACGACGGAACTCTATGCCGAAAAAATAAAAACGCTAGTGTGAAAGTACCCTTAACTAGCAGTGATATCATAGTGATAACTGCAGCCAATCGTTGGCTTCTTCAGGGCTGAGGTCAATAATTGGCTGCAGTGGTCATGTGTTGCTGACATGAAGTCGCTGATGAAACCTGGTAAATAAAGCCCTGCTGAGAAAACTGAAGTGGCTGCACTGGATCTGCTAGGTAAGTACTGTTGTGTTTTTTATTGCAGTCTGGTTTCTTAATGAAACTGGACAACCCCTTTTAAGGAAAGAGAGATTTGGAAGCAACTTAAGGCTAAATGCACACGATTAGCATTGCGTGCAGATTTTTTGTGCGGATTTGCGTGCAGAAAATCTTCCCCGTAGGTAATGTACATTGTATTCTATGAGAATTTGAAATTCCTAATGCGCACAATGCAGATTTTTTTCCATGCGGATTTTGTCCTGCTGTGCGGATTTTAAAATCCGCCGCATGTCAATTTATTTTATTTTTCCTGACCGGATTTTCTTCATTCACTTTGTAAAATCTGCACCAATTGATGCGGACTGACCGCGGATTTGCCTGCGAACACCTGCCGATTTCAGTGTGGATTCTCCGCACATGAATCCTGAACGTGTGCATGTACCCAAAAGGTTTCTGTCACCACACTTTTCACTATTAAACAGGCTGACATTATACATGTGCAAATGTCACCTGAATTTAACGCTGCAATTCTTTTTTTTTTTTTCCAGTGTGCCCCAGTTTTTGTGCAATTAACTTTTATTATATGCTAATTAGCCTCTAGGAGAAGGGGGGGGGGGGCGTTGCACCTGCTCCTAGAGGCTCAGTTCGCCCACCTCTTTCCACTCCCTTTTACTCTTGATTGTCTTGATTGACTGGGCCAGGCCATTGTTGGTCTTCTCCTGCCGGTCCTGTCTGCCGGGGAAATCTTCTTCCGTCCCGTTCAGTATTTGGCGCAGTGAGGGAAGGACGCTCACTGTGCTGGTGCCGAATACGTCTCGGTGAGGAAGCCGGCAAGTGCCCTTCCCTCACTATGCCTGCGCTGAATACTGAATGGGACAGCCCCCCTGCTCCGAAGGGCTAATTAGCATATAATAAAAGTTATAACTGCACAAAAAACGGGGGGAGACTTGCACATGTATAATGTCGGCCTGTTTAATAGTGGAAAGTGTGGTGACAGAACCCCTTTAACTGTACACAAGTAAGCCCTAGTATGTGTTAGTGTTACGGCAGTTTAGGGGTGGGTTCATACTAGTGGTTGTATCACTTCTGCATTGCCCAGTGAGAAGGTGATGTCAGCCAGCGGCAGCTACCCTTTTACTCAAGCCCAGTCTTTTTTGCTGTCAGTTGGATCCCTGAAATGAACTGCCACTCTGTCCCCTTAAAATGGCAGTGTCAATTTAGAGACTGGTAGGTAGTATCTTTTGTCTTTGATTTAAATAATAATAAATAAAGTAATAGCTGTACATAGTTTATAATGTTCCCCATTAATAAGGTGTGATTTATTTCTTTTTTTTACATTTAGTGGCATGGAGCATTGTGAAAAGTTTGAGATTTCCGAGACCAGTGTGAATAAGGGACCGGAAAAGATCAGGCCAGAGTGTTTTGAGCTTCTTCGCGTTCTTGGAAAAGGTGGTTATGGGAAGGTAAGAGACATGGCTATTTTCAGATAGTTTTACTTCAGTTGTATTTGCCTGTTTTCCTCCAGTCCCATAGAGATGACTGGTGTAACGGTGTGCACACTCCATCTGCCACTCCACTCGTTTTGGGGGGGCCCTACAAGGTACGTGGTCCCCATTCTCTTGATCTAATATTTATCCCCTATTCTTAATGGAGTGGCAGTGTGTCTGCTCAACCTGCTGCTCCATTCATTTTGTGGGGGGCCTGGTGGGTATGGCCCCCCCTTCTTCTGATGGGGTTCTAGAGCAGTGTTTCCCAACCAGTGTGCCTCCACTCATGCTGGGAGTTGTAGTTTTGCAACAGCTGGAGGCACACTGGTTGGGAAACACTGTTCTAGAGGTTGGTCACAATCTAATAGTTAACCCATATCCTGTAACCCTATTAAGCGTTCACAGGCACAAAGAATTATCTTAACAGGTTTCAAATGTTACATATGTAAAGACTGAAGTGTTATTGTTGCTTCCTGTGCTGCAGACTCCTGGTTTTGTACAGTTGCCTTGCAAGTTCTGCCATCCAGCATGCACTCTCATCTCTTTATGCCCAGTTTAACATTAATTCTTGAGTAATGTAAAGCTATTACATTTTTTTCACATACTGTTTACCTTTCTATTTTCAATATTAACATTGTTTACACCCACGCTCTCACAGACCTATTCCTGTTCACATTTGTTGGGCCACATTCATACTTTGATTCCTCGCCTTATCCTCATCAAATCCCCTAAGCTTCTCCATCCAGTACAAGGGACTGGAGTATTTTCCAATCCATGTGCATCAAAAAATAAATCTGCACAGGTTTTTGTCTATACCACTGGGGAAACCACACACCCCCCCACAAGAGCAAAAAAAAAAATTCATAACAGCATAAAACGTCATCTGGAGTAGGACCCCAGTGTAAGGCCGTGTTCCACGGCCGTGTGCATGAGGCCTTAATTGAATTGGGCTACACTTTGTTCGGTTTTATTGGCACACCCACAAGCAAAATCTAAGCATCAGTCTTGGATTTCTGCCTCATATCTTCTTGTAAATACCATATCGGATTTGCCATATGCAAATCCGAGACATGTGACTAAACCCTAAGCTGCATACATTGGTATCCCGTGTAGACAGTCCTCTCTAAGGTAAACAGCCAGGACTCCCCGATACATTTTAGAAGAGGGATTTGTGCTGCTGATATAAGTAGCTTCTAATTTACTAGCTTTCTGTCGCTGAACGGGAACATTATTGTTTACATCCAGGGCCTGAAAATCCTACACACCGTGTGTCCCCCCCTAACATCTGGTCAAAGACCTATTTGTCTGGTGGCTGCTAACATGTATGTCCTGTGTCAGAGAGAACAGAAGTGACACGTGTGGGAGCAGGGATGGCCAAGTACTAATACAACACGTGTAGCCATCTCTAGGTCTCTCATAAATCGCCAGAATTGAGGTCTCCTGACCCTTTTGTGGGTCTGCATGGCCATGCATGAGAGCAGCTATCTTCCTGGAGTGTGAACAGAGGAGAATGGGACCCCCTTCCCTTTCTCTGTTTAGGCTTCCCTGCTATCAGATTGGCATGTACTTTTGATATACTGTAAATGTATTCAATGTTGAAACCCATTTAAGTTTTATTGCAATCCAGAAACTTTTCATTTGCGGCAGTAATACTTTTTTCCACTTGCCTTCTGTTAGGCTAGTTTCACATTAGCGGCAGGGGAGTCTGTCGGGCTGTTCCGGCGGGTGAACAGCCTGTCGGATACGTCCTGCCGCTAGTTCACATGTGCCCCCGGACTGCTGCTCTGTCCCCATTGACTATAATGGGGGCGGGGGTGGAGTTCCCGGCGGCAGCGCACGGAGAGAGGCCGCCGGACTAAAAGTAATGCATGTCGTACTTTTAGTCCGGCGGCGTCTCTCTGCTGCCGGAACTCCACCCCTGCCCCCATTATAGTCAATGGGGACGGAGCAGCAGTCCGGAGGCACATGTGAACTAGCGGCAGAACGGATCCGACAGGCTATTCACCCGCCGGAACAGCCTGACGGACTCCCCTGCCGCTAATGTGAAAGAACCCTAAAGAGGACAAAGGGATACCACACTGAACTGTTTCTTTTTGTGACAATGTCAGCTGTGTTTACACCAGCCCAGTGACATTCTGCTAACATGCAATGCATGGTGCTGTGATGACTCCTTCTTACAATGGATAAAAGGGGTGACCAGTGAACCCCATTACCTTACAGTTGGGTTTAGTGGCATTCTGTCAGCAAGAATACGGCTGCGTCATGTACTATTCTTGTTGTCAAAAGTGACCGTCTCCTGACGTTTGCCTACGTGAACAGATTGTTGCTGAAAAACCAGTAGATAGTCCGCGTCTGACATCTGTCAATACAATAAGTCTTGTCAATGAATTCCTAGTGTGTAGATAAAAAGTGTATCTCTTGTGCAGGTATTTCAAGTACGCAAAGTACTAGGAGCTCATACTGGGAAAATATTTGCCATGAAAGTACTCAAAAAGGTACGTTATGCATCTTTACACACATTTGCAAATGGTGCAACACATGATGTCAAATCTGTTTTCTTTTAGCTTGTGGAGATGATGCTTGTCAGAGTAAAGCTTCCCTTTTTATCACAGTCTATTCGGAATTGAATTGCAAGCTGTTTCCGGCCATATTTCTGCCATCTCAGTCTCTTGCTGAATCATATTTCCTTTGCCCTCCGCTCCAGGGGCGTCAGCTCAGTACAATTGTGGGAAGGACAGAGGTGGAGTAGGAGGGAATAGAAATCTGTATTGTTCACAGTGCATTCATTTATGAAGACAGCCGCTCTTCATATGCCCTATTTATGGACTGCTGCCTCTTCCCTTTTATGAGCTAGAATCAAGGAGTTGTACTGTTCTTGAACACTTGACGTTCGTGTATATAACAGTGACAGCGGCCATTCATCCGGCTGTATAGCATAGTCTGTGTCCTTCCCCCGGGACATTGCATCTATAGCCCCTCAGTACCAGCATATGTTTCCTGTGGATAAAATGACCCAGAATTCTTCTGTTTTAGGTTTAGGTTCAGATAGACCTTTTTCATAGCAGTTCAGCATTTTTGTTTAAGAAAATGCACATCCTCAGAAATGTAACCTAGTAAATGTGCTTGCTTTTCTGAACTAATCCTATGTAATCCTTTCCACTGTTATTGAATTTTTCATTGGGACTTAACGTGTTGCCTTATTTGTCTCCTAGGCTATGATTGTGAGAAATGCAAAAGACACAGCGCATACAAAAGCAGAACGTAATATCCTAGAAGAAGTGAAACACCCTTTTATTGTGGACTTAATTTATGCCTTTCAAACTGGTGGAAAACTCTACCTCATTCTGGAGTATCTTAGCGGTCAGTCACCTCATGCAACTGCAGCCATTTCATTTCACAGTCCATTGTGCACAGCCTCTCAATGAAACCCCTTGTCACATGCTAACCAAGGTCACACCACTACTGTGGCATGC
The DNA here is from genome assembly GCA_033119425.1 of Bufotes viridis. Taxonomy (NCBI): domain Eukaryota; kingdom Metazoa; phylum Chordata; class Amphibia; order Anura; family Bufonidae; genus Bufotes; species Bufotes viridis. The sequence goes on from CM065591.1 coordinate 273,015,047, forward strand.
TGGATTCTTACGACGGATAACATCTGTGTCCGATGGACTTTGTCGAGTTAATGTATGATGGGGTCTGTCTGGTTTTGATGTGGTTTCCATCATTTGGACGCATATGGCACTGGTCTTTCCATCAAATCTCCCGATGGAGGCTCTGAAAGAAGCCTCTAGCAGTGGTAGTAACTGAGCTTTAGAGGGTCGTTTTCACACTGTATTTGTTCAGACCTTGTCAGGCAATCCATCAGTGGTGATTTGAGAACAAGCGCACTTACCTGTTAAACAGTGAGAATAGGGAAAATCTGAGTTTTGAGAAAGACACTATAGTTTTAGCTGACATTAATCTGTAAGGCCTAATTCACAAGTCCGTAGTGTGTTTTGCAGAAACACGGATCCGCAAAACACGGATGGCTAAAATGTGCATTCCGCATTTTGCGGACCGCACATTGCTGGCACTATATAGAGAATGCCTTTTCTTGTCCGCAATTGCGGACAAGAATAGGACATGTTCTATATTTTTGCGGAAATGCGGATGCGGACATCACATAGTGTGCTGTCCACATCCATTCCTGCCCCTTTGAAATGAATTGGTCTGCAACCCTTCCGCAAAATTGCGGATGGGATGCGGATCCATTTTGCGGATGTGTGAATTAGGCCTAAGAGGATGTTTATTGAGAATATCCATTTCTTATCAGAAGCATGCAATTCTTAAATTGTTTTTCCCACAATTGACACAGGATGGGTGATAAGTCTGATTGGTGGGACTCTACTTAAGGAGAATCTATCACATAGCTTCAAATAAATCCAGCTGACATGGGAGATGTGTGCTTGTCAGCAGATTCTAATGCTCCTTGTCCCATCTTTATACGTGACATAATTCCGGAGAAATAATATTTTTAATTTTATGAATTTCAGCCCCTTGGTGCAACGAGGGTGTTGCGGTTGCACCTGAGGCTGCACCCTCACTGCTTTGACAGACAGGGCCTGGCAGTGTAGAGGTAATCACGCCTGGCCCTGAAATCTTGTGGTGATGCATCCCTCTCTTTGATCAGTACATGCACTATACTGTACAGCGCGTGCGCTGATCAAAGAGGTGAAGACATCTAAACTGCCTGGCCCGGTCATCAAAGCAGTGGGATGCAGTCAGCAAAGAAAATGAATGGAGTCTCGAGTACGACGAGATGCAATGGTAATGTCCTCGTTGTACCAAGGGGCTAATTTGCATAAAATTCAAAAGTTTGTTTCTGGCTTGTAAATTTTACATCTTCAGTTTCTCAACAGTTTTCTTTGTATTTTTGTTTAGGTGGCGAACTCTTCATGCAGTTGGAGCGTGAAGGGATATTTATGGAAGATACTGCCTGGTGAGTAAATGAAATTTTTCTGTCAGTCCCTGAAAACTTTTAAAATGAAGCAACCATAAAGCGCTTTCCTCTTGTACCCTATTAAGTCAGTGTTGACCAATTTCCCTTCATCCATCCTTTTATTCACGTGAAGTGTAGCAATTGATTTTGTTATAAGCGTATTGTTAAGATAGATTTTAGAGTTCTCTGGACAAAGTGAGTTGGGTTGTGCTGAAGGTGACCTGCAGAATCTGACAGCCGCAGCAGTGAACGCCTTCCAGCAAGAAAAGTGCGCCTTCATTCTGCCAATTAGGATAGACCATCAGTGGAAATTCTTGAGTGTACTCTTGTGAGATCAAGGCCTCATGCATGCGTAGTTTCCTGTAGCTCTGTCTACCGATGCGCATCATGGTAAAATATCTCAGAAATATGGCATGCAGTGGATTTGTAAAGAATCAGACAGAAAAAAAACGCTGCCTTTATTGAAATCAGACATTTGAGATACAATAATGCCACTTGCACCTCTCTAGGTTCCCAAAAGTATAGGAGAGTTTTTAAAGTTTGACACATTTTGAGAAACAGTTTTATCATCTTACTTGAACCTGAACTTACATCAGTAGGTTTTGAATTTCATTCTTTATCCATTCACACGTCCGAAAGTGTTTTGCGGATCCACAAAACACGGACATCGGCAATGTGTGTTCTGCAATTTGCGGACTGCAAATCGCCGGCAATATAATAGAAAATGCCTAATCTTGTTGCGGACAAGAATAGGACATGTTCTATTTTTTTGCGGATCCGGAAATGCGGACAGCACATAGTGTGCTGTCCTCATCTTTTCCACCCCCGTTGGAAATGAATGGCTCCGCCCCCGTTCCGCAAAATTGCGGAACGGATGCAGGCCTATTTTGCAGACGTGTGAATGGAGCCTTAAAGTTTTTTTTTCCAGGATTGTAGAAGGAATGGCTTACTACTGAATATCTATACCCAGCCAATCAACAGTTTTTTTAGTAGCTCCTGCACTGGAAGTCAAGGCGAGAACTACACAGCCCTGTCCATTGTGTAGTGGACAGAGCGGATTGCTGTGCCGCTGCTCCCATTAGAGTAAATGAAACCAGCGCTGTAGCTACCAGCTATATCCGCTACCTTCGGCACTCTACAACTCCCAGCATGCAAACATGCTTAACTGTTCTTGCAACTCCCATAAAAACGAATTGGAGCACTCTGGGAGTTGTAGTTTCAGAAAAGCTGGAGTGCCGATTGCTGATCCCTGATCTACGCAATTGATTAATCTGTCAGTAGTTCTACAAAGTCTCCATGTAGCCCAGGCCTTACCATCCGAATAAAGATAAAATGGATGACATGTTCTTCTTTGGAACAGACTTAAAAGATGGCCAATAGTAGAATATGGCATGGGACGAAGAATAGATTTTTCTTTGCTGAATCTCTATATGTAATGTACTGTTTTTAAATCATTAATCCCTGTTTATTTTCAGCTTTTACTTAGCAGAGATCTCAATGGCTTTGGGACATTTGCATCAGAAAGGAATAATTTATCGTGATCTGAAACCAGAGAACATCATGCTCAACCATCAAGGTGCGAATACCGTAACTTGCAACTGTCTCCTTGGGTGAAATTTTAAGAACTTTTGTTGTCAGTGTTTGATTAAAGGAAGTTGTCACAAGCTTTGTGCTGCGCAGAGGCTAGCTTGAATTGTTGACCGATTCAGTTTCTACATCTTTTTTTTATTTTATTTATTATTTGCAGTGCTTTTCATAAAAACTTTATCTGCTGGAGCAAGAGCTGAGCTTTGACTCAGTGGGAGTCATTTATTAAGGATGTTTCACATGAGCACGTGCAGTCCAGAAATTATGCTCCGTTTGTGAACGTGATCCTCCATTCTGGACACTGCTTGTCTTGCTGTGTGCTTCTGCATGACCTTACTGCTCCTGAATCAGTGACCTAAAGCTGTTAGTATGATCCTGTAGAGGTAAGGTCATGCAAAGGCATACAGCTTTATGAATCATAATGCTGCGCGCTCGTGCAAGATGAACACTGTCCAGAATAGAGGATCGCGGTCACACACGGAGCATAATTTCTGCACTGCACACACTTGTGTAAAACGGCCCAAATTTGTTTTTAAACTATTTATGTTGCCGTTACTGCCGAAAGATCCACCTAATTTATGACGAGTTGTGTGCCTCATCATAAATTAGGTGCATCTTTGATAGTACACACCCCTGTATTTATCTAATTGTTCAACGTCCTATTCTCTACATCAGGCATCCTCAAACTGCGGCCCTCCAGCTGTTGTAAAACTACAACTCCCACAATGCCCTGCTGTAGGCTGATACCTGTAGGCTGTTGGGGCATGCTGGGAGTTGTAGTTTTGCAACAGCTGGAGGGCCGCAGTTTGAGGATGCCTGCTCTACATAGATAAATATACTCATTAAAACCAAAAAACCTCGTTAAACACTGCACATAAAGCTTTCTGATAACGTGTGTGATCGGTCCGATTCCTGCTGTTTTTGATTGATGTATTTTGTTTCTCCTTTTTCTAGGACATGTTAAACTGACAGATTTTGGACTTTGTAAGGAATCCATTCACGATGGCACAGTAACGCATACGTTTTGTGGAACCATAGAATACATGTGAGCATTTTATTTTCAACACTTTTATGAACTTTAGTACAGGTAAAATCAAAGAATATGGTCACATGAGGTTTTTTGTAACGTTCACTTATTTTTTTGCTTGCTGAATGAGTGAATTTAATTTTTTTTTTTGTACATTTGACTAATGTAAATAATAACCTAAAAAAATCATGTTTCTGGCTTAGCTAGGCTAAAGCGGAGGCGCATAGCTTATTCAAAAAAAAGTTCAGGGTGTGTATAGTTCATAAATGTCACTTATGCCTCAGTTCATATCCTCACCGACTTGCAAGAACTGAATAGACCAAAAATTTCAGCAATCCAGGTGCCAGTACACATTTGAGTGAGAGTCGACAAATGTCCCGATTGGTTTCAGGGGGACGATAGGTGTGCTTGTCTTCTCGTTGTTCAGTAGAAATAAACTAGTGATAACCCCCGTACAGCCACACGTTGAGGTTTCCTGAATTCAGGAGTGAATTCAAAGAAGAGAAGTCATATCTGTCCTTTATACCTTCTCTCCTTTTATGAGCCACTCCTGATTTTTTGGCTTCCAAAACTGCATCCAGAAACCTAAACTTGTAACCGTACCCTCAGAGGGCATATCTCTTCGTTGATTGGTAAAAGGGATGATAATGTAAAGAGAAGTTTCTGTATCTCCCTCCTGGTGTCATTGTGGCTGTACAGAGAGTTGATGACCTTCACGGACTGCCGCAAGGAGCTTCCACTGCCCCTTATAGATTGCACAGAATCCGAACGTAAAATGTGCTGCTCCCTGAGACCATACAATGGCAGTGCCCTAAGTATTGCACCTTAAACATTGGTATAATTTGTAAGCAAAAATTCTGGATGTTGTTTTTACTAAAATGTAAGCTCTAGCCCTTGTATTTTATCAGCTGCAAGCATTTAAAGTCATGATGTATTGTATACGTCCCCGGCAATGAAATGGTTAGATGAGGAGGGTAGGGCAGATGCTAGGAGAAAGAGACTTGTCTAGCCAACTTTGAGTATACTAGTATAAAATCCTGTTTACTGAAGAAGTAAAAACCTAATCTGGTTTAATATCAGATTATCCAAAGGATGTAATTCCACTCCCACATTGCTATGGGTAACGGTTAACCTTCCACTCCATGTAGCTTTAATTTGGATGTAACGCCTGTAGGCGTCTATAGTCAAAACCTTTGTAAAATGTGTTTTTCTGCTGTTAAAGGGTGTCTTTGATCTACTTTTCTGAGATCAGACTACATGAATCGCTTTATAGTTCACATACACAGTTCAAATGGTAGCTTTGTCTGAAAAAACGAAGTTTGAAGCGATTCGCTAATGAGCTTGCAAGTGCCCGGGGGCATTTTCTATTGCCCCGACCCTTCAGCATTACAGGTCAATAACTCCTCCCCTTTCTGTAAGCTGGCCCAGTGTCCTGCACACATCACCGCCGGGCCCGGGCATGCACCATACAATACCCGCTTTGGACAGCTGCATCACTGATTGGACTCTGCTCCTGAAATCATATGCAGCGGAGACGTTGACATAGACAGGACACTGGGCCGACTTACAGAAAGGGGAGGAGTTATTGACCAGTAACACCGAGGGGCCTGGGCACTTGCAAGCTCATTAGCATATTGCTTCAATCTTCTTCTTTTTTTCAGCGTCACAGTCACAGACAAGGGAAGCATTTGTGAACGGTGTATATGAACTACAATGCGATTTGAAGCTGTTTGATGTGAGAAAAGTAGCTGGCAGACTCCCTTCAAGTATAAAATTTCTTTGAACTTTCCATTTTGCAGGGCCCCAGAGATTCTAATGAGGAGTGGACACAATCGTGCAGTGGATTGGTGGAGTTTGGGAGCCTTGATGTACGACATGCTAACTGGAGCTGTGAGTGAATCTGTTTTCTTGCCAGCTGGTTACTGACGAAGAAAAAGTTTTAAAGCAGCCGGTACATATATTCCATCGATGGTGTATGCACCTCCTGCGCAATGCCATATATCAGCCCACGTGTTGGGGTACTTTCACACTAGCGGCATAGCTATCCGGCAGGCGGTTCCGGCGGGTGAACAGCCTGCCGGATCCGCCATGCCGCAAGTACCTGTGCACTGCCATGCTGCCGCTCCGTCCCCATTGACTATAATGGGGCGGAGCTACGGCGCAGCACGGAAGTGCACGGCCGGAGATTGCCGGACTAAAAGTTCTGCAGCTCCGACTTTTTAGTCCAACGATCTCTGCAGTGCTGCGCCGTAGCTCTGCCCCCGCCCCATTATAGTCAATGGGGACGGAGTGGCAGCACGGCAGTACTTGCGGCATGGCGAATCCGGCAGGCTGTTCACCTGCTAGAACAGCCTGCCGGATAGCTATGCCGCTAGTGTGAAAGTACACTTACACTGGCTGTGCTCAGTCACAAGCTGGAGTATCGCTTTCCAGTCCTGTATGCATGCATGCATCCAAAGGGCTGGAATCTGTCCCTGTCAGCCCTAGCAACTCTATTGTCGTTTTCGCATTTTCATTTTTTTTCCTCCCACATTCCAATAGCCATAACTTTTTTTGATCTTCAGTTCATATAGCCATATGAGGGCTTATTTTTTGCAAAATAAGTTGTGTATTTTAACGGCACCATTTAATTTACCATGTCTTGTATTGCAAAACGGGGATATTTTTTTGTGGGGTGAAATTGAAAAAACCCACAACTCCGACAACTTTTTTTGTTTTGATATTATGGCATTCACCGTGCGCTAAAAATATGATGTCCTTATTTTGTGGCGCAATTCAATAACAGCAATACCAAATTTGTATAATTGTTTTTTTTTTTTGTTTTGTTTTTTTAATACTTTGAAACTTTGAGAATCAATTTTCTTTGTATCACCATTTTCTGGCTTTTTTATTATAAATTTTTATATTTCTGTCTACAGAGCTGTATAAAGAGCTTGTTTTTGTCGGATAAACTGTAGTTTTTATTGGTACCATTTTGGAGTACATAAGACTTTTAGACCACTGTTAGGCTACATTCACAAGAACCTATTTTGTTTCCGTGTCTGTTCGTTTTTTTTTGCGGATTGGTTGAGGACCCATTCATTTCAATGGGGCTGCAAAAAATGCCAACAGGAAACTGTGTGCTGTCCGCATCCGTATGTAGCCCCGCAAAAAATAGAGCATGTCCTATTTTTGTCTGTTTTGCAGACCACTAAATACATATGCGTGTCAATGTAGCCTTATTCAGTTTTTTGGGTGGAATAAGGTGACCAAAAATGTTTTTTTTTTTTTTTTTTTTGGTACATTTATTTATCTCTAGGGTAAGCCCTTCAGATGGCCTAAACTGTTCTGAGCATGATTTTTATTTTAATTTACTAATTTTCTTCAGTGTATTTTGACCCAACATTTGTGTCTTTGCTTTTAGTGTATTTTTAACTTTTTTTTAATTTTATTTTTTACAGCCGCCATTTACTGGTGAAAACCGTAAAAAAACTATTGACAAAATTCTGAAATGTAAGCTTAACCTGCCCCCCTACCTCACCCAAGAAGCCAGGGACTTGCTTAAAAAGGTATGTACCTGTATTTCCAACCCTGATTGTTTCTTAGAAAGCATTCACATTCACCTTAACCTCTTCCTGACTGCACCACAAATAGGCAGGTTGCAGAAGGGCGCTTTGCAAAACTGAAGCTTATTTATGGTCTTCCTTTCCCCCTCAATCATGGGGCTGTATCTAGCAACCACTGGTGGTCTATTCACAAAGCATCATTTTTTTGTGGTGCTTAGGGGAAGTATGAACGGGACTTAGGAGGGGGGCGCTAGTTTAGATGTAAATGCCAGCAGTTAAACAAAACAGTAAGGCTACTTTCACACGACAGTGAAACAGACTGGTGACAGACATTTTTTTTTTTTTTTTTAACATCCATTGCACATTCATTTTAAAAACAAAGGTAGTCTGTGAGGTTATTTACATGGCCATTTTTTGATGGCTTGGCTTGCTGTGGTAAAACAGCTGCTACAGTGGGAGCCCAGCTATCAGTCATTGCCAGGCTCCCGCTTATGATCGCACAGGCAAAACTGGTGTGCCTGTGATCTTCCTGATCAAAGTGTGTCATGAAGTGCTAAGAGGCTAATTCAAATCTAGATATTTTTTTTTTCCCCTTGGCAGCTGCTAAAAAGAAATGCCGCCTCACGTCTTGGAGCTGGTCTTGGTGATGCCGGAGACGTTCAGGTAAAGCTTTATTCCTTGTGTTAAATTCCAAATGTCTCATAAAACTACTAAGACTACATTTCATTTTTGGTGAATGAGCATACATGTTCAGCATTTAGGTGTTGGTAGGTTTATAGTAAGACTTGTAATTTCTGTATATGTGATTTTTCTGTCAATGTTTCTTGTACTGACACTTAAATGGGTTTTCACCTATTATGTATTGCTGGCCTGTCTTCCGCAAAGGTAATCAATATCAATCGGTGGAGGTCCTACACCCCCCTCAGATCAGCAGCTTGCGGGCAAGCATTGTAAGCCAAACACTGAATACTCCAGCGTGGACACTACACAGTGGATAGAAGCTTCTGCTTCTGGCTCTGCCCACTGCTGCAAACAGCTGTTCGGTGGGTTTTGATGGACCTCCACTGAACTGATATTTTGGCAACGGCTTTACTGCACTCTCCCTATTGAGAACATGCCGGGCTGATGGCAATCTAATGTGTGGAGGCAGCCCAAGGCTTCATTCACGTTTGTTTTTCAGCAATATAGTTCGTGCCTAAAATATGAATAGGTCTTCTATGAGGAAGTCTTGCCCAAAGTAAGTTTCAGCGGTTCGTTTAAAGGTAGCATGACAGTAACTGTTCGCATTACACCTCTTGCACACGACCGTATGGCTTTTTCAGTATTTTGCGGTCCGCAAAAAATACGGATGATGTCCGTGTGCATTACGTTTTTTTGCGGAACAGAACAGCTGGCCCCTGATAAAACAGTACTATCTTTGTCCGTTATGCGGACAATAATAGGACATGTTCTATCTTTGAACGGAAACGGAAGGCATACGGAGTACCTTCCGTTTTTTTTGCGGACACATTGAAATGAATGGTTCCGTATACGGAACGCAGTAAACGGGGAAAAAAAAACGTTCGTAGACCGTACATTCTAAGGCCATTATTACTGAACAACATAAACTACTGTATATAAAATGCTGTTGAGTTTAATGAAGTAAATCGTCTGAGTATTCTCATAACCTGTTCTTCATCATTTTTGTAGGCGCATCCATTTTTCAGACATAATAATTGGGAAGATCTCTTGGCTCGGAAGGTGGAACCTCCCTTCAAGCCACTCTTGGTAAGGTTTTTTCTCTCTCTAAGAGATTAAATGATGAGGGGAAATGGACGTGGACTCCAGTCTTTCCTTTTTGCATATATACACAGATGTAGCTGTCTGTATTTTAGCGCTCACAACACATTAAATAAACGTGGCAGCAAGTTACAACCTTTCAATGGCTATTCTGTACTTAATGTGCCATGGTAGAAATGGCTGAATGTGAATATATAGAATGCTTTGTTTTACAGTACCAAGGAATTTATATAGTGCAAACAACTTGAGAACTGCATACAGTAAGTTTATTCTGTCTCTTGTTAACTTTCTTTTTTTTCCCCCTCCCCTTTTTAGCAATCTGAGGAGGATGTGAGCCAGTTTGATTCAAAGTTTACTCGTCAGACACCTGTAGACAGTCCAGATGATGCCACACTCAGTGAAAGTGCCAACCGAGTGTTTTTGGTAAGTTATCCGCTATGGCTGGCAAATTTTGTCCTCTCATTTCCCCACCCTTTGTCATACCAATAGTTCCATCAACATTTTAAAGGGGTTTGTCCAAGATAATTGTAAATGGAGAGCAGCAGGAATGTTTTTAACCAACAGCGATGACATACCTGGATACAGCATGTGACCACTGCAGGCAATCACTTTCCCAGTCGATGGGTGTGGATAATCATTGGCTGCAGCTGTGAAGTGCCAAATTCAAGCACACTGTAGGGATTATTTTACTGATTGGTGGGGGTCTGTTATTCAGGACCTCTGCCGATCAGCTGTTTGAGAAGGCACCTACACTTACATTAGCGCTGCGGCCTTTTTTCAGCTCACCAAGCACACACTCTGGAGGGGGGTTAGGGTCTCGGGGTTAGGGTCAGTGATTCAATATGAGGACAAGCGATGGTATAATTGATCGCTCCTCCTCATACTGAGGAGCAGATCGCTGCATGTAATAGCAGCGGTCTCCTCCACTAGCAAGCAGACGAATGTTAGGAAGGAATGCTTCCTTCACAACAATCGCCTGCTTCATCTGCAGATGTAATAGGACCCTTGGCCATTAAAAGGTGTGAATTTTTATCTTCGTCTACTGTCTAAAGGCTGGTTTACATGGCCCGATGAAGCAGCCAATTGTCGGGAAGGAAGTGTTCCTTCCAGACAACAGCCTGCTCGTCAGTGGAGGCGAAAGCTGCACCAATCCCCTCCACTGTATGAGGACAAGTGATCGCTACTGCCTTCAGCCGTCGTCATACATGATCATTTCTGGGAAGCACGACCTGCTTCCCAGAAATGACGACTAAGGAGTCTGTATGAATAATTGTTTTGCTCATTCATCGGGTGATTGGTGGCACCTTTACACAAACAGATTATTGGGAACGAGCACTCATACCCGATAATCTCCCTGACAGTGTAAAAAGGCCCTAAAGGGGTTTTGTCACTGTAGCGAAAGTTAATACAAGCCACTTACTAATGTATTGTTATTATCCATATTGCCTCCTTTGCTGGCTGGATCATTTTTCCATCACATTATACACTGCTCGTTTCCATGGTTACGACCACCCTTCAATCCAGCAGTGGTGGTTGTGCTTGCACACTATAGGAAGAGTATAATGTGATGGAAAAATGAATCCAGCCAGCAAAGGAGGCAATATGGACAATCACAATGCATTAGTAAGTGCCTTATATTAACTTTCTCTACATGATAAATGCTACTTGTACAAGGACTTTCCTTTAATTGTAATAATTCAGATATAAGCCATGTCCACTCTAGCACATTTATCACAGTGGTGTAAAAAAATAAGTTGCAAATAATGGCGCAGTCTTTGACTTTTTACTTACTCTGAATCAGCAGAAGGGCGTGGCCTCTTACACGCCAACACATTTATAATGATAGACTCCAAATTAGCATAAATTACAAATTCAAATGTACAGCAGCTCCTGGTTGGTGTGGATTTGAATTTCTGGTGCATGGACAGCCAGAAGTGGGGACAAATGTATTATTTATTATTAATAACCTTAATGCAGTTGACGCCAGTGTTTTTTTTTTTTTCTTATGTAAGAAACACCTTTCTTGGTAAACCTGTTCTAGTATGTTTAAAAATTCCTGTACAGTTGTAAATTCTGTTTCAACTGAAAACTACAAAAAAAAAAAGGCAGAAAAAAGGTATATATTTGCATGTTTGATAACTATCTGGTTACCACCTAGGGTTTTACTTATGTGGCTCCTTCTGTACTTGAAAGTGTAAAAGAGAAGTTTTCTTTTGAACCAAAAATTCGGTCTCCTCGTCGATTCATTGGAAGCCCTAGGACACCTGTGAGGTAACTATTTCTTTTTGCCCATCAATCCTGTTAAGCATTGTTGCATGTGCAGTTTTTATCTTAGAAGCAATACTTGTATAATGACTTGACTGGACTCTCAATGCTGCCTGTTACTACATTTGAAGGGGTTGTCTTACATCAGCAAATGGCATTTATTATGTAGAGAAAGTTAATACAAGGCAGTTACTAATGTATCGTGATTGTCCATATTGCTTCCTTTGCTGGCTGAGTTTATTTTTCCATCACATTATACTTGGCTCATCACATTACATACATCACATTAGTTAGATATATTCCCGTCTCAACATTTGGGGCAGAGCCCCATCTCAAGTCACCATGAACGGAGTGGTGCTCTCCTTTCAATTCCATGGGACTTCAGAAGTCGGCCACCTTTTCATTTGTGGTGGTGCAAATTGGGGCTCCATTCTAAAGGTAGTAGCAAGTCCCAGAGGTTGGACCGGTATGGCAGACAGGTATGGTATACTGTATCTGATGGATATGCCATAAATATCCAATTGGGAATACACACCAACTGTATATTCTGGTTAAAGAGATGCCTGTTGAAACCTGCTTCATATCTGCTGAACCTGTTTTTTGGATTTTTGGTGGAAGATAACAGTTGCCATAGTATTATCAAAGTTTCATAATTGTGTAAAATCACTAATGCTTCCAAGGGTACAGCTACACGTGCAGTGTATTTTTTTAACTCAAAACCAGGGGTGGATTTAAAAAATGTAGTATTTGTCCTTAAAGAGGACCTTTCACCTGAAATTGCATGTTAAACTAAACATATACCCTTATGGCCCCCGGTGGTGCTGATTCTCCTCTTCTTTTTCGATGTGCCTGCATGGTGCCCCTCAACATCTCCGCCTGTAGCAATGAGCCATTCGGCTCAACTGGCGGGCCTGCAAAGTTCTCGAGGCGTGTCTGCCTTCTCCTGGCACGGAGCGCAGCCAGTAACGCGCTCCGCTCTTAGCCAGGAGAAGACGCCCAGATCTCGCGAGACTGCGAGAACTGGAGCGATTTCATCCATCCTGAGCCGATGCTGGCTGCGGAATCCAAGATGGCGCCGGCTCAGGATGGATGAAATCGCTCCAGTTCTCGCGAATCTCGCGAGATCTGAGCGTCTTCTCCCTGGCTAAGAGCGGAGCGCGCTTATTGGCTGCGCTCCGTGCCAGGGAGAAGGCAGACACGCCTCGGAGAACTTTTGCAGGCCCGCCCAGTTGAGCCGAATGGCTCATTAGCATACACGGCGGGAGATATTGAGGGGGGCACCGCGGACAAACGGGGGCACATATCGAAAAAAGAAGAGGAGAATCAGCACCACCGGGGGCCAGCAAGTAAGGGTATATGTTTAGTTTAACATGCAATTTCAGGTGAAAGGTCCTCTTTAATACTTTCTCTCCTTTTAGGATCCACTTCTGATTTTGGTTTTGTGTGCTTAAAAACCTCTGCATGTACGGCTGTACCCTTAGGCTACTTTCACACTAGTGTATTTGCTGGATCCGGCAGGGTCCAGCAAAAACTCTTCCGTTACTGATAATCCAACCATCTGCATCAGTTATGTACAGATCCGGTTGTATTATCTTTAACATAGCCAAGACGGATCTATCTTGAACTCTCTTGAAAGTCAATGGGGGACGGATCCGTTTAATATTGTGGCAGAGAAAATTAATCCGTACCTATTGACTTGCGTTGGGCGTCATGCCGGATCCGTCTTGCTCCGCATCCCAGGACGGAAAGCAAACTACCGTATTTTTCGCTTTATAAGACGCACTTTTTTCCCCCCCAAAAGTGGGGGGAAAATGGCCGTGTGTCTTATAAAACAAATGTTGCACTGAAACTGATGTATCGCCGGCCGATACATTAGTTACAGTGCGGGAGGGAGGAGGGGCTGGGGGCGGCATTTACTATACTAATGGCAGCGGGGCCCGGTGCAGTTACTGTGCCCTATTGCACCGGGCCCTGCTCACTGTATTAACTTAAAGTAGCCAGTAAAACCGGTACATATACCGGTAATAGTCTTACACTTACAAAGGGCATGCAGGAGGCCGGGCGGGCAGGCACTTACAGCGTCACTCACTATGTCATGTGCCCGCGCCGCCTGCTTCATTCATAAAGCAGGCGGCGCGGGCACGTGACATAGTGAGTGACGCTGTAAGTGCCCGCCTGCACGCCCGGCCTCCTGCATGCCATTCGTAAGTGTAAGACTATTACTGGTATATGTACCGGTTTTACTGGCTACTTTAAGTTAATACAGTGAGAGGGGCCCGGTGCAATAGGGCACAGTAACTGCACCGGGCCCTGCTGCCATTACAAAGTCGTATTAAATGCTGGCCCCCCCTCCAGTTAACAGGGACACTGTTATGGGGGAGATCTGTGGATGACACATAGCATAAGATGCTATGTGTCATCCACAAATCCCCCCCTAGCAGTGTCATGCCATCCCCAGATGCCCCCATAACAGTGACATCCACAGCTCCCCATAACAGTGTCACCCACAGTCCCCCCATAACAGTGTCACCCACAGTCCCCCCATAACAGTGCTAGCCACAGTCCCCCCATAACAGTGCTAGCCACAGTCCCCCCATAACAGTGTCACCCACAGTCCCCCCATAACAGTGTCACCCACAGTCCCCCCATAACAGTGCCACCCACAGATCCCCCATAACAGTGTCATCCACAGATCCCCCATAACAGTGTCATCGACAGATCCCCCATTAGTGTCAGCCACAGATTTCCCCGTAACAGTGCCAGCCACAGATTTCCCCGTAACAGTGCCAGCCACAGATTTCCCCATAACAGTGCCATCCACAGATTCCCCATAACAGTGCCATCCACAGATGCCTATAACAGTGTCATCCACAGACCATCATTAGGTCAAAACCCACCAAAAGCACACCTTTTGATTCAAAATCTTTTTTTTCTTATTTTCCTCCTCAAAAACCTAGGTGCGTCTTATAATCAGGTGCGTCTTATAGGGCGAAAAATACGGTACAACATGTTGCGGTTTGCACTCTTATATGGGAACTCAACTAGATGGAGCGGAATGCATTTTTGACAATGAATGGGGACAAAACAGAAGCGTTTTTTTCCGGTATTGAGCCCCTATGACTGATCTCCATACCGGAAAACTAAAACGCTAGAGTGAAAGTAGCCTAAGTTTAGCAGAGACTTGACAGTTTTTATTTTCTTTTTAAAAGCCCTGTCAAGTTTTCCCCTGGTGATTTCTGGGGACGAGGAACAGCTGCTGGAGCCACCAATGCGCAGACACCTGCGGATTTCCGAATGGAAACAAGTGGTGTGGAACAAATGGATGTGACAGTAAGCGGAGAAGCCTCGGCGCCATTACCAATTAGACAATCTAATGCTGGGCCATACAAGAAACAAGCCTATCCAATGATCCCCAAACGACCGGAACATCTGCGCATGAATCTATGACCATGTACTATTTTCTGACACTTTGGCTTGTACAGGTGGTGAAACCAAGGAACAAAAAACCCAACTGAAAGCAGAGCAAAAATATATAGATTTTGGGTTCTTTTTCAATTCCCTTTCAGTGGGATTATGAAAAGTAGTCTTGCTTACTGCACAGATTAGTTTGGCAAGACTAAGGCGCGAACATTTACCGTAATTTTTTTTTTTTTTAAGATCTAATTTATATATATATATATATATATATATATATATATATATATATATACTCCAATATATATTTCAATCAGTGGTGCAAAAAAAGCAGATTAAGAAACTGCTATCAGAAATGGAGGCAATGTGTTACTAAGCTCCCAGCGTACATATTTGCTCAAGGATTTCATCTTACTTTACATGTTTACATTTTTTTTTTATTATCACCATAAAATGAGCTCAGTGGATGGAGGATATGATTCTGCAAAGACAGTAAGTCGTATTTCAAGTAACAGAACTTGTCTTAATGGCTGAAATGTGCTTTGCACACAACAATTGAAAATGTTCTAAGATTTTCTGAAAACAGAACATTGACATGCATAATAATGAACTTCCCAAATGCCATGTTAGAGAGGGCTAGATTTACCCAGAAACCATTGGCAGTCTTCCATTGGGTTTGGGGAAAGATATGCATCGGGGTGACTTCTGCATCAGTGTGTGATTTACTTGCATTCAGCATATAAGGAAATGAGTATTGAAGGCCTCAATTGAATCCAAGGCACATGTGAACCTTGACACTGGAGTGTTACCTGCTACCAGTAATGTATTCCTTTTGCTATTTTTTTCCTTTTTTTTATTCCTCCATATATTAAGCTTTCTCTGCTGTTGTAAGAACTTTAAATACTGGGACTCTCCGATTGTAAAAGTATTATGGCCTTTCTACTCATGTCTTCCAATAGAGGGGGAATACTGCCCCTGGACCTAGGGAATGTTATCACAATGCTGGTCTTGGAATCTGTGTGAATGGTTTAGCTGTTTGGCTTCTAGGTACAAAGAAATAAAGGTAATTTTACCTTAACTGCCTTAACAAAGCAATTTCGTGAACATCTCTGAGAAGGTAAATAAATCATCGCCATTTTTGTATTGTACACCTAATAGCATCACATAAGTGTTTTTCTTGTGCATCTACATCTCGTCCTGTAAGATTATGTACATTTAGACAGGAGTATGGTTGTATCGCCTGAACCAGCCACACACACACATTTCAACCTATAGTTGAACCTAGGAAACAAGCCATACAAATGTTATGTATTGATGTCACTGATTGAATAAAGAGAGCATCCATTTGGTGCAGTTGGCATTGCAGCTATTGCTAATCTGTTTCCTGTATGATGCCCATCCGACCGCACCCATGACAAATAACTGGCACTGTACCACAGTTTATATATATATATATATATATATATATATATATATATAAAAAACTTGTTGGACACTAGATAATCATCTGTAAAATGTTTTCATTGTGAATGCTCAGAAGCTTCTTCAGCAGTCTGTCCGTTATATGTGTACTCATACCAGTGATGGTATAGATAAAAGGATTTTCCAGGACTTTATTGATGACCTACCCTTAGCATAGGTCATTTATATCTGATCCCTGCGGTCTGACTCCTGACCTCTGCCAGTCAGCTCCCATGCTCAGGAACCGCAAACATCTATAGACTGGGTAGTGGCCATGAATGCTACTGCAGTGAATAGAGCTCGGCAGCCTGTAGGGGTGCCAGGAGTCAGACCCTCACTGATCTGATACGGATAACCCACCCTAAGGATAGGTCATCAATATTAGTCTCAGAAAAGCACAAGGGGAGCCTACGTTACACCCAAAGAAATGGGACACAAGTACTTCGGATTGAGAGAGCTGCTTTGCCATATACAGCTGAATTTAAAAGGGACCTAAACCTTTGGTGTAATCACGATTGTGCAGCAGTGCTCTTCATTGTCGAGTTTCATCGGTTCATCTTGGCTTTTCTGCCTTGCGGAGTACAGATCCATAGAAAGCGTATGTGATCCGTACTAAGCAAAGCAGATGAAACCCAAAAGTTTAGAGTAGTCTTAGAAACGGTGCTGCACGATTTTGGTTTCACCAAAGGTTTGAGACCTCTTACAGCACTAATGGATTCTTTTGTGTGCTTTATTTAGCACTCATATAGTTCTTACTAGTGTTCAGTGTGATCTGTAATGATGAGAAATGTAAATCTGACTATAGCTTATAGTGTTAAGTGTGCATTGTAATTTAGGCCTCAATTCCTATATTACTGTATTATACAAATAAAGAAAATGTAGGTATTCGCCCTACATTTACACTGATTGGGAAGACTGCTTTTATGCCAAATTTTATAGGCAATGAACACCTTAGAGGGCATTTTATATTGTATTTTACTCATTTTGGGCTCAAAATCATTTTTCAGTTGGTCTTTATTAAATATTTTCAGCAGATTTTATCATAAAGGGTTAGGTTTTGGGGTACTTTCACACTAGTGGTGTTAGAATCCGGCAGGCAGTTCTGTTGCCAGAACTGCCTGGCGGATCCGGCAGCCGTATGCAAACGGATATCCTTTTTTCCCCGGATCAGATAGACTGGTCCGGTCAAATACCGGATCCGATATTTAAATGTTTCAAAGATCAAAAGAACCAATTTCAGATGCAAATTGTACAGTGGCTATAAAAGACAAACGAAGGTCACATACCCCTCAGAAGATAGCAAAGATGATGCCGGACCACATTCAGTTTGGATTTCAGGTTGTAATCCTTGTTTCCCGCTGGAGGAGACGTCTTTGAGCCAAAAGGCGCCGTCGCTATTTGGTGCATCCGATCACTTCTGCCAGAATGAGAAGTGGAGCATTCGAAGTTCTGTTTCCCGAACTGCGGAATTATCCCAACAAGTTTCTTAACTACCTATGGATGAATGTGTCCGGTTTCGACGATCTGCTACAACGGGTTTCTCATCGCATCGAAAGGCACCCTAATCTTGGCTACCTCGCCTTCTGTTCCTGCTGGACCTAGGCTGGCTCACACCGGGACGGTAGGCTTTCTACTGCACCGAGCTAGGCGGTGCTCATTCTCTGGTCTGGACTGTATATTGCGGTTCCATTGTGGCGGTATCCACCATGTTCGTTGGCCCTTCCACCTGGGGAGTGTTAGTGGTTCCTAGATGCGTACCCATTAGTCCTCCCGCTGCATTGCTTCCATGCGCAAGCGATCACATGGACGAGAGTGCTGTCTGCAGCGCCCCTCGAATTCTACATTGGCTCTGGCGGGACTACGGTTCCCTCGCCTACTGCCATTTCCTCCTCTTCGGATGCAGTGTGGTATGAGTCCTTCCTATGGGCGCCCTCTGCGCTTCAGTTCCGCTCTGATTACCAGGTTTGGGCCGCTCTCCTCGGGAAGGTCACCCAGCTTCTCTTGGGTGTTCGATTATCCAGGTCCGGGGGACCTCCACTTTGGGTTCTTCAGGGTATTCGCCTTCTGCGAGGCGGTGAGCCAGGCGACTCGCAGAGTAGCGGGTGTTCTGCCTTTGAGCTGTCCTACTATGACTACCCTGTTACCCACTCCTCCTTTCGGTTAGTTGCTTTTTCTCGCCGGCTCTGTTTTGGCTCCCGTTCTGAGCATATCACTCCAATGTGGCTTCTGCCCTGGCCAGGCTTGGCCTCAGAGGCTGTTCCTTCACTGTCCTCCCCTCATGGGACAGCATGGTTGTTCACTTGGATGGTTCTGGTGTTCCTTGTGGCCTCGTACCGTCTCCCTCGTTCACACTGGCTGTACTAGCTGTGCGCCCATTTACCGGGTCTACCGCGTTCTGTCCTCCCGCTTGGGTGCAGATTGCGTTTTCCATTCTAGGTGATGGTCCTGCTGTAGACTTACCTTCTCGGTAACTTGGCCCTCAGGCTTGGATCTGGGTCTCTACAGTTGGTACCTGTAGTGCTTTCAACACTTGCCTTCTATTCCTTGCCATATTGGCCTTTATCGGGTAGGCCGTAGCCTCTCACTCCCGGTTCTGGTAATCCGCTCGGGTCTGCGGTAGTGACTAGGAAGGTAGTGACTGTGCCCTCAATTATACCTCATCCGTCTTGAGGTTAGTTATTCTCTACCTTACCTGCCCTTTTTTACTCCGCAACTGCTACCTTACTGTTGTACTGGGAGTAGCTACATTGCGTTCTACAGCAAGGTTTTCTTCATCCCTTCCTGATGTTGTCCCTGCCTGAGGACTACCCTTCAGTCAAGATTGTCCTTGGATCTCCCACACTGGGACGGTAGAACCCCTTCCTCTGGTGGTAACATCGACATGGACTTTAGCCTGTCTTGTCCTGGCATCTGTCAGATGCTGGGTGCACTCTTTTGGTTCCTTCCATCTGCCCTTCTGCTCCCCCACTCTGGGTGGCTACGGGACGACGTTGCTCGGGGGCCGACAGGACCAGTTTTGCTGGACTCTTCTGCCCGTGTTACTGGTCTACGCTTGATCACGTTGGGTTTTTCCCGCTTGCCCAGGCGATTCCAGCGGGCACGCTAGTGTTCGCCCCCGGTTGTGCTTCGTCCAGGATCTATTATCACGCTTAAAGTGGGAAGCTGGGCATTCCCCCACTCTGCCTTTCCCTCCCCATGGTTCTATCCTTTCTCCAGTCCGGCCTGGACCTGGGACTCTGCTCCTTGAAGGGTCAAGTGTCGGCGCTGTCCATCCTCCTCCAGCGTTCCCTGGCCCCTCTTGGGCCTGTCAAGACCTTCTTCCACGGAGTGGCTCATTGGTTCCTCTGTACTGTCCCCCGGTACCGCCCTGGGAACTACATACTGTTCTCTCGGCGCTCCAAGCTTCCCCTTGGAGCCATTACAGAAGTTCTCTCTACTCCTTCTGTCCTGTACCGTTGTGTTTCTGTGGCCATCATGTCTCTCAGATGGGTCTAAATTGCAGTTTTACTTGGAGATCACTGGCTCTTTGCGGCGCTCGGACTCTTGTGGTTCCAGGAGGTCTGTGCAAAGGTTTGACTGCCTCCAGGGTGGGTTTCGCCCGCTTCATCAGAATAACTAGTGCTGAGGTTACCGCACCAAGGGCAGGGTTCCGCCTTCGGTGTAACCGTTCATTCCACCAGAGCGGTTGGTGCCTCCTGGGCCGGAGACATTGGGCTTTGGATGCACAATTGTGCAAGGCGGCCACCGGTCTTCCTTGCACGCCTTACCAATTTATACAGGGTGCATGCTCGGGCTTCGGCAGATGCTGCCTTGGGCCGCCTGGTTTTGCAGGCGGCTGTCACTTGATGCCTTCTGGTGCTTCGCCTTGGAGCTGTGGTCCCTCTCCTCTTGGACTGCTCTCGGACGTCCCAAGGTCTCCTGTGTCCCCCAAGGAAAATGGGCAAGAAAACGAGATTTCTGTATAACTTACCAGTAAAATCTCCTTCTCGCTCTTCACTGCCCCCGTTGGGTAGTTGGCTTGTTGGTTCCACTTGTTGGACATTGCCTTTTCTCACTACTTGGACACGTAACTGGCAGTCTCTCTCTCCAGGCTGAGGGTATAGCCGCTGGAGGAGGGGCTTAACAGTTTTCACTTAGTGTAACGCCTCTTAGGGAGCTGAGCTATACCCAAGGTCTCCTGTTTCCCACAAGAAAGAGCGAGAAAAAGTTTTTACTGGTAAGTTATACAAAAATCTTGTTTTCCCTACCCCATGGTATGAAAATTTTCTGTATTTGACAATGTACTCTGCCTAGCGCAGCTCTTGATTGTGCAGGCCAAGGGTTTAGGAGGCTCTGCATTAGTATTGTTCACTGTGATTTCACTGGCTCCTATGATCAGGCTTTACCCCTATCTCGACCATTAGAGACATTGACTTCACTGTGAGCAATGCTAGCCAGAAGCAGACGCCTATCGTTCTCCATAAAGGCCTGTTCCATCACTGGATTTCCAAAAAATATCCTTTGCCCTGTGAGAGTGACCACAGAACAAAGGAAAGCAGTTGAGCATTTAACGGTGGTATCGCCAGTTTAAGGTCCCAAACAAGGCCAACCAAATTATATAGCTTGTATTATTTTTTTGGCCTTTACATATTTGCTCATTTTTATTTAAACTTTTTTTTATTTTCTTCTGATAGATTTCTGGCAACAGGCGAAAGTTTGACTACCCTCTATCAGTTTCGTCTAGGAATATCCACGTTTTCCTTAATTGTTAAGGATATGTGCCATGTTTTGTGGGAGCAGTTGCATGCTGAATTTATACCACATCCAAGTAGGCAACAGTGGATCGAAATTTCCCCAATATTTTGGGAGTTGTGCCAGTTTCCTGTCTTGGGGCAGTGGACGGGAAACATATACGTATTATCAAGCCCCAAGGCACTGGTTCTGATAATACTTTAACTACAAAAGAGATTTTTGAATTATATTAATGGCCATCGCTGATGCCCAGTACCGTTTTGTGGCAATCGATGTTGGGGCTTATGGCCGAACCAATGGTTCCATAGTCTTTAAAAATTCTGACATGGGACGAAGGCTATACAATAGACAATTCGATTTTTCACCACCTCAACCTCTACCAGGTACTGATGCTCCCCCCATGCCCTTCGTGTTGGTTGCTAATGAAGCGTTTCAGATGTGTGGCAATCTAATTAAACCTTATTGCAGCCACCGATTTAAACCGGAGCAAACACATATTCAATTACGGCCTGACTAGGGCCAGAGGAATGGTGGAATGCGCATTTGGCATTCTAGTGGCTAAATGGTGGATTTTCACCAAACCCATTCAACTAAAAATAGAAACTGTTGATGAGGCATGTGTGGTGTTACACAACTACCTCCTCATAAAAGAACCGCTACATGTCGAGCTGGTCCCTGAAGACAGCAATTTGGCCGGTATTGAAAGTTTTGGACCAAGGACCACTGTAGCAGTTTCCAGGATGAGAGACTCCTTTGCTGAATATTTCTGCTCCGCTGCAGGAAGAGTGGACTGGCAGGACCAAATGATTTAAAAAAATTCATAAAAAAATGTAATTTGAATATATTCTAGATGCATTTTGGTTGTGTGGTTATGTCAGTGGGTGGATACAGTAGTTGTGTTTTTATTGATTTTCAAAACCTGTTTTGTGAAATTAGTTTGTTTTTATGAAACTTTTTTTTTTTATACCATATACTGAGTCTTTATGCATATATTGATCGCCCCACGCTGGATGAGCGACAAATACGTATGTCTCTGCCAGCATTGGGAGATTGTCAGGCCTCTCTTCTCGAGACTAGTCTTCCCATAAATTTTCCCTGCACTGGCGGAGCCACACAAGTATTTGTCGCTCCACCAGTGTAGAGAGATTGAGGGTTCGAGTGCTCAGATATTCTGGCTACGCTGGCGGCGAGACATAAGTATTTATCTCTCCTCCAGCGTGTTCTCATACTCTCCCCACGCTGGAGGAGCGACAAATAATTGTCGCCCCGCCAGTGTTGTGAGATTGTCAGGCCTCTCTTCCTCCACACTAGTACTCTTGTCAGCATACTCTCCCCACGCTGCAGGGGCTGCTGGGAAGGGGGTTGGGGCAGCTGGGGATAGGGCTGGGGTGGCGGAAAGGATGTGGGGCGGTGCTGCCCTTGCCACAAGTCGCAGTCCACTAGTCTTCAGGCTTTAAACAATTGGTCAGGTGTAAACTGTTCACGGGAGGCTAACAAATTCAAATAAAGTTGCACCGGACTCATTTGCGACGTCAACGCCCCCCCCCCCCCCCACTCCTGAGGACGATGAAAATTATCCTCCATTGGCAACTCTATTTGTGAATCCCATCAAGGACTCTTAAACGAGCCTTGTGAGATCCTCGTAGTCCGCCTGACAGCTCAGAGTGCCAAATGACAGTCTGCCTGGACCATACACATTGAGGATGCTCTCGAACCTCTCGGGGCCCGAAGTTCCTTGTTGTAATCTTTCTTGTAGTGGTCCCTGATGGACCGCCACCAAACCATTATTGTTGCCCCTGGAAAACAAAAAATAAAGAAAATAAAGGTTCGTTTTTAAAATACATGATTTTGTGACCTAAAAAATGGTTTACTATTTAATTCATCTAGCCACAACGACAATGAAAATACATTTTTTAAACTATCAGTGGCAGTGACCCACATCAACTAGACGGTAAACCACTTCTGAGCAATAAAACATAAGTGAATGCAATCTACAAATGAAATACTGTATACTTATGGCACTGCTCCCGTTGCCTGTCATCGAGGTTCTCCTAATTCTGCACAATTGCCTCACTGATTTCGTGCCAGAGGAGCTAGGTTCGGTTGTGGTCTGTGTGGCGGCAGTCGATGTGGTCCCACAACGATGGGTGCGCCTCCACCATCTGGATGAAGAGGTCATTATATATGAAAAAGCTGACCACCTCCTCATCCATTCTGGTGGAGACTCTGGAACCCTAAAAATATAAAATAAAATTAAAATACTGTTTTAAACTTTATAAATTTAAAAAGACTTTGATTGCAAATACTCACACAACCCCGAACTCCCCGCTTCCTCTTGCGGAGGCTCGAGGACCTCTCTGAGAGCCAAAGGGACGAGATGGCTGTAAAATAGGAAAAACATTATAATTTTAGAACATACAATAATGTATTTTTTGGGGGGGAAAAAAGAGAAGTAAACGCCTACCATTTGCTGTCCTTCCACAGTGGTAGTTATATTCTTGTACCTATGACTACTACTCCTAGCATCACCTATGTCATTATACTACCAGCAGTCCCTATGTACTATTGCATTGGGACTGCAGGTAGTATAAGTACATAAGGGATGCTAGGAGTTGCAGTACCTAGGACTACTACTTCTAGCATCCTCTATCTACTTATACTACCTGCAGTCCCCATACAATAGTACATAGGGACTGCAGGTAGTATAACTACATAGGGGATGCTAGGAGTAGTAGTACCTAAGACTACTACTCCTAGCATCACCTATGTACTTATAACATACAGCTCCTATGTATAAGTACATAGGAGCTGCTTATTATTAATTTTTTGATTTGTTACAGAAAAAACAACAACTTTATACTCACTTTCAATGGCGTGCTGCCGTCTCCCTCGCAGGCTGGAGCAAAGAAGCAAACAGGAAGCTGCGAAACCAGCTCCTCTTATATCCCGGTGCATGCGCAGACCGGAAATCCGGATCCGGCAACGTGGCAATTTCCTAAACACTTTGTGTACCCCATCTGGCATTAATACATCTCAATGGCAATTAATTCACCAAGTGCGCAAGCTGCGGTATTTTGTCCGGTCAGATACCGTACAAGGGTCTCAACCGGAAGACATCCTGATGCATACTGAATGGATTGCTTTCCATTCAGAATGCATTAGGACAAAAGGGATGCGCTCTTTTCCGGTATTGAGACCCTTTACTGGATTTCAATACCGGAAAAGAATAACGCTAGTGTGAAAGTACCCTTAGCCTAGCTGTGAGCATCTTAGGTTGCATTTACATCACCATTTTGTTTTCCATTCTGATCGGTCAGAAGAGCATCTTTTATTTTGTGCATCCGTTTGTGTCTGTTCCAGTAGAGATGTGAGCTGTTGGATCAGAGCATGAGCCTTCAGCTGAGTTCCCAACTCTGGACTTTTTTTTTATAAGACCAATTGAAGAAATTATTTTAGCTCAAAATGAGTACAATGCAATAATAATAGTTCCCTAAGGTGTCCATATCCTTTAAAGATCTTTAGTTTCATTTTTATCAGATGTGCTTACAAAATCTGTTGGCAAAATACGTGAGGGAAAACTTAATCCACAAACTTAGTTTCAAGTGGACTCATTTGTAATGTTTTAACCACCTAACTGTTTTGCCTGAGTCCAGCTCGGGCGGTGGGAAAAGTAGCTAACTGGAGGGGGAGGGCTGCTTTAGATGCTATGTCCTGAATGGTAGCAGCTGGAAACATGCAAATGGTCTTGTTTGAAAGCTGATAGTCCAGGCTTTCATAAAAGACGAAGTTAAAGTCCAAGCAACAGAGGAGAAATCACTGTTCGAAATATAGTCGGGAATAATCGTGGGTAAAAACTGTTTTTACTTTCAGCTGCATTCATAGCATCCTGATTTCTATCAGTGATATCTTCCCCTGTCTTAAACATATTGCTGTCATTCTGGTATTGTCTAAAAGCTTGGAATTTCAGCTTTCAAACAAGACAAGTTGCACTTTCTAGCTGCTACCATTCAGGAGATAGCAGCATCTAAAGCAGCCCTCCCCCTCCAGTTAGCTACTTTTCCGACTGCTGTAGCCAGACTGGGGCAAAACAGTTGGGGGGTTAAGGACTTGTTTACACACTTCAATTATCTTATGGGCAATTCTGAACTTGTGTAAACTAATAGTGGCATATGTGGATGAATTTTGATTGTATGTTGAATGAGTGCCCTTTACTGTTTTAGGCTAGGGCTACACCTGACATGAAGATCACAATGTCATATTGTAACATCGCATCTAGTTGTCAGTGGGGGCCGTGTTGTGATATAGAACCTACTACACACCATCACAGACCACCATGCAAGATGCATGCGACTAAGACTTTTCTGCAGTTTGGCTGCTTTTGTGTAGCCCCAGCCTGATTGTTGACCTTTATATACATTTAGACTAAGCAATGTGTTACATTTGCTTGGAAACAAAGAAATTATGAATTTTGCCAAATGTAACATGTATCTACTCTGTCAGTATATAACCTGCCTCCTTTAGTATCTGGGAGAATTGACGAGTAGCACCCAGAACTTCTACTTTGTTTGGAGTTTTCCTTTCACAACACATCTACAGCTGTTTAACAATACTATTTTTCCGGTATGATTGCTTTGAAAGGTTCTCTTAGAGGCAATGCCTATGTTAAAAATAAGCATTGACAGTATTCAGTTCCATAATTGATTTTTTATAAATTTGGGTTTTATATTCTTATTTGACTTCTCATGCTACAAACTGTAAACAGATGCGTGTTTTATCTATTTTCCTTAATAAATGACATAAATGCCACAAAATGATTAGGTTGGTTAACACGAGTTCTTTGTTTGCACATTACAATGAAATATTTTACTAAAATGCTATGGAGAAGTGGCACTGTATCTGCCCATGTAGTGCAACACACGAGGAGGCGATTGGTCAACAGCTCAATCACTGAAGTCACTAGAGGTGGTTCTCAGCCAAAGAGAGAAAAATCAAAAACTAGGTGGCACTCACCGTGACTTATGCAGAAAAATGTTCAAGCTTTATTTTCATAGTTGCAAGCAATAGCGGGGTAGGGGCAGACTGCTCCTCACCAGAGCGCAAAGATACAGGCGACAGCCGTTTCGCGCTAGACTTGCGCTTTGTCTGGCCCGTGACATCATCGCTATGCGACTCCACTCTTATAGCTGTGGTGACGTGCGGTCACTATGGTAACCTGCGCGTCCTTCGCTACAAAGTGTCAGAGTGGATCCGGAGAGCGCTGCATTTACATAGCAAACAAAAGCTACTTAATAACACAGAAGCACAACCCGAACAATGCAATAGTACTTGCAATGTATATTTTAAATTCACTCTATATTAAAAGCATTCATTTCATTGCGGTCGTTCAAACCAAGGGGGCCTACTGCAGTGGCACGGATGATCCATGCTGCCTCTTCGTAATAACTCCCTATGCCTATCCGCTCCATACTTGGGGGGTAGGTACTAATTCTAAGCCTGCGAATTTGAGGCATTGTGTGTTGCTGCCATGTTGTTCTCTGACGTGGCTGATTAACTTAGGGCAGCCCTTTACTGTCCTAACTGAGTTTACATGTTCTCTAAACCTTTCAAACATGGGACGGATGGTTTTCCCTATATAGAAGTGACCGCAGCTGCATGTCACTATATATACCATGTATTTAGTCCGACAATTGATGAATTGTCTGACTATGTGGTGTAAACCTCCAAATGCTAGATACTTTCCTTGATTGATCACTCCACAGAAGGAACAATCACCACATTTGTGATTGCCAGTGGGCTTATTTGAAGTGAGCCAGTTTGTCATCTCTATCTCCTTGAATCTACTTCTCACAAGTTTGTCTTTTATTGACACCGCTTAAAGGTGATGAGGGGCTTGTTGTCTGTATACTCTTTCAGACCCTCATCGCTTTTCAGCATGTCCCAATTTTTGAGAATGGCTTGTTTGATTACCTCTGACATGGGGCTGAATTTAAAGGCAAACTCAAATCTACCTTTATTCTTATTCTTCACATCACGCTTCCTCTGTAGAAGGTGGGTCTGCTTGTACTCTACCACCCGAGACATTGCCTCGTCTATCTCTTGTTCTGGATACCCTCTTACTAGTAATCTTTCTTTCAACTCCCTGGCCTGGCACTCGTATCCTGCTTGTGTTGTTGATTCGTCGCAAGTGTATAAACTGGCCATAGGGGACAGCTCGTTTTGTATTGAGGGGAGGGAAGCTTTCATAGTGGAGGAGTGCATTGGTGGCAGTGGGTTTCCGATAGGTACTCGTGAGGAGACTGCCATTTTTCAAAGCGAGGAGAACATCCAAAAAATCTAACCCATCACCTCCAAAATTTAGGGTGAAGGTCATATTCATATTGTTAGTGTTTAAATATTTGGCAAATTCCTCCCACGTAGCCCTTTGGCCCCTGCCACACCACAAAAATATCGTCCACATAGCGAAGATATAGCTTAATATATCGCGATAAAACATTGAGGAGTGAGAAAACATAACGGTCCTTGAGCACTGCCAAATAAATATTGGCAAATGTGCACGAGACCGGGGTCCCCATGGCGGATCTGCCTGTACCACTGCCTCCCAAACATAAAAGCGTTATTCATAAGTACAAACCGAAGTGCTTCCTCAACAAATGCAACAAAGGGGTCTCTCCTTCCAGCGTTTAACACCTGCTCGACGGTCTGTACACCCGCATCCTGAGGGATGCGGGTGTAGGCTCTCAACGTCAAGTGACACCAACGAATAGTCCTCCTGCCATGAAAAATCTGAAATGGCATCCAGGAAAGCGTTGGGGTCTTTTAAATATGCCGGTGCGCTGGTCAGGAGAGGCCTCTAAAGCCAGTCCAAATATTGCAACAGGGGTTCGGTAACCGACCCAATCCCTGCCACAATAGGACGGCCTGGAGGATGAGTGAGTGATTTATGCACCTTAGGTATAAAATACCAATTGGGGTTTTTTGGGGAACAGTGGTACCAGCCGGTCCAGGATGCCGCCAGGTAGGACATCAATGTATCTCTGTAATAGATCGGTGAGAGCTTTGCTTATTCCTTGTATTGGATCGATACTTAGTTTCTGATATACCGTGGTGTCCCTGAGCTGCCTATTTTCCTCTGCAACATAATAGTCCCTGGTAAGAAGAACGACATTGCCCCCTTTGTCTGCCGGTTTTACTATGATGTCATCATTATTAGCAAGACAAGTGATGGCTAAGTATTCCTCACGTGACAAATTGAATTGTGCATGGGGATATTTTAAAGCTTTGACATCTTTTAAGACCTGCTACAGAAAACACTGCGGAGCCTCATTTAAGAGTCTCAACACAGCAATCCAAAGTGCAAAGCTCCCTGGAAAACAGTAATATGGGAAATAAATGTGGAGCCCCAGTATTTGGGTCTACAACACAATGAAAGCCAGATATCCCTCAAAGGAAGGAAAACCGAGCAAATGGGTGTCTCCATTACAGAGATCACCAAATCCACCATATTAAATGGCCCCTATGTCAAGATCCCACGTTTTTACAAGCTTTAAGGATGTGACTGGGAAAACCTAAGGCAATTATCCATCCACAGACAGCTGTTTCGGGGTGTTGCCCCTCATCAGTGTGGAGTAGGATTCTGGCTAACCGGGAGCAATGCCTTGGAGACTACTCAAACAAAATAATAGCTTATCTCGAGGAGACCAGCTACAGAAAACACCGCGGAGCCTCATTTAAGAGTCTCAACGCAGCAATCCAAAGTGCAAAGCTCCCTGGGAAACAGTAATATGCTAAATAAATGTGGAGCCCCAGTATTGGGTCTACAACACAATGAAAGCCAGATATCCCTCAAAGGAAGGAAAACCGAGCAAAGGGGTGTCTCCATTACAGAAATCACCAAATCCACCATATTAAATGGCCCCTATGTCAAGATCCCACTTTCCCCCATGTCACGACAGCACCACCAGAGAGATGGACTCCTCCCCCTTGGGACAGGAAACCTAGAGTACAAAAAGAAGCACTTCCTCCCATACTTCAGTGGTTTCCTGTCCCTAGGAAGCCTGGAGTAGTTCCATAGCCTGAGTGGGCTGTGGGTTGGTTGGCTAGGGCTGTGTTTCCCAACCAGTGTGCTTCCAGCTGTTGCGAAACTACAACTCCCAGCATGCCTGCACAGCCAAAGGCTGTCCGGGCATGCTGGGAGTTGTAGTTTTGCAAAAGCTGGAGGCACACTGGTTGGGAAACACTGGGCTAGGGGACCCTGGAAGCAGCCCCTATATGACTCCCGGTGTGGAATCCGTTCATTCACCCCAGCGGCAGAGATGCCACCCGCCTCCCACTCCCTCAGTCCTTCGGCGCCTCCACCGCAGCCAGCTCGTAGTCGGGTTAGGCTGCAGCAGTGAAGTACTCACCTGTGAGAGAAGGTAGGTGTCTCGGTGGTGTGGAAGGGCCAGAGCTTATGTGTGGTTGCGCGGCATGCTCCGGTGGCGGCGGCCATTTTGGGAGACGGGGCTATGTCATGTGATGACGGCTGGGAGGAGGAAGGAGGCCAGCGCTCCTGGGGCGGGGAAGTTAAAAGGAGTTCCTGAACTACCGTTCCTCCTCCAATGTGAACTGAACAAGCCAGCCAGGTTATTCAGCTTCCAGGAGGGAGTGTGCTTTTCAGGATGTGTTTCCAGTGAGGATGTGTCCAGGTGGTCTCGCTCTGAATCTTTCACCAAGGTCAAATTACGGTACCGGGGGATGGGGGGTGTAATGCTTATTTCTCTGTATAAGTTGTGCTGACCGGCAGCCTCATGCTATTTTGTAGAAGGATGTCTCCAAAAAGCCTAAGAGGGCCAGGAAAGAGTGTGCCATGTGGCGCTGGTGGCTGACTATAGTAAGCCTAATTGCATCAGCTGCACTAATAAAGTGATTGAGCAGGAGACACCGGCACTGTTGCTGCAGATGCAGGACATGGTAAAAAAACAAATTGAGGCCTCATTAAGAGGGTTTCTGCCAGCTCTCACCCCACCGTCATCCCAACCGGCAGTGGCTCTCCCTGTTCCAGGCCCATCTGACGCTGAGGAGGAGGGTTTAATCTTAGCTGAGTCGGACTCGGGTATGAAGAATATTGGTATAATACTCCACTACTGTATGTATGTTATCACACTTAAGCACGCCCTAGCTATTGTTTTTCCTATTATGTAGGGGAAGAGTCTGAGGATGACCTATCTGGGAGGCAGTTATTTCTCTGTGAGGATACTGATCAATTGGTCAAGGCAGTACACTCGGCTATGGGCCTGGAAGAGGCTAAGGAGCAAAGGTCCATACAGGACATTATGTTTGAAGGGCTAAAGCTAAAGAAAAGGAAAGTGTTCCCGGTCCACCGCACTGTGTCCCAGCTTATAAAAAGGGAATGGGAAAATCCGGATAAAAAATCATTTATACCGAGGGCCATTAAAAGGAAGTACCCCTTTGATGATTCTGAAACTAAGTCATGGGATCATCCCCCCAAGATTGACGTGGCCATTGCAAAGATTTCGAAAAGAGGATCCTTACCCTTTGAGGACTTAGGAACGCTTAAGGAGCCCATGGACAAGAAGGCAGAAGTTTTCCTTAAGAGAACTTGGGAAACCGCTGGGGCAGCTTTAAAGCCTTGTATAGCAGGCACCTCGGTGGCAAGATCCATGATGCTATGGATTGATCAACTCAATTCTGACATCCAAAATGATGTTCCTAAAGATCAGCTGCTGGCCTCTCTTCCAGCAATTAAAAAGGTGGCTGCCTTCCTAGCAGATGCCTCTTCAGATACTCTAGGGCTGCGGCTTTGTCTAACTCCGCAAGACGAGCCTTGTGGGTAAAAAGCTGGTCGGGGGACGTAAGTTCCAAAAATAAATTGTGCTCTTTGGCTCGGTCCTGACGGACCTATTGGAAAAAGCCGGAGATAAAAAGAAGGGGTTTCTTTTGCCACAGTCATCTAGGTAGTATCGTCCCTTTCGTGCGAAGGAGGGGGGGGGGCAGAATAGAGGTAGAGGACAGACAGGCTTTAGATGGAGGGGTGGCAGTAAGGGTTCAGGCCTTATGTTCAACCAGCCCTCTTCCTCCTCTAAAAAACCCAGTTTGCAATGACGGGGCCTTGCGGGTAGGTGGCAGGCTGAAGAACTTTCTGCCAGAGTGGCAAGCGAGAAGCGCCTGGATCTTAGAGACCATAGGCGGAGGTCTCCGCCTTGAGTTCTTCAGACTGCCACCTACCAGTTATATAGTCACAAATGGTCCTTCAAATCACACGGGTCTGTCTTTTCTAGAGTTAGAGGTGTTATCCCTGATGGAAAAGGAAGTTCTGGTGCCGGTTCTGGCTGGGGAAGTCAGTCCGGGGTTTTATTCCACCCTTTTTCTGATAAAAAAAATGAATGGAATGTTCAGGGTCATTATAAACTTGAAAACTCTGAATCAGTTTCTGACCTACCATCGTTTCAAGATGGAGACTCCAAAGTCAGCCATAAATCTACTGACAAAAGGCTGCTACATGGCATCCCTGGATTTAAGAGACGCTTATCTCCATGTGCCCATCCACAAAGACTTTCAGAGGTATTTAAGACTGGCAGTCTATATAAACTCTCGTCTGTTACACCTGCAGTTCTGCGCTCTACCTTTCGGAATAGCGGTGGCTCCGAGGGTCTTCACAAAAATTGTGGCCGAAATGGCGGCCCATGTCAGAGAAGGCGACTGCATCTTTATCCCGTACCTGGACGACTTCTTGCTGGTTGGGGAGTCCAAGGAAAAGGTACGGAGTTTCCTACTTCATACACAGAAAATTATAGAAAAGCTAGGTTGGTTAATCAACTGGGAAAAATCTTCCCCGGTTCCTACAAGACAAAAAGTTTTTTTAGGGATCTTGCTAGATTCTGAAGTTCAAAAATCCTTTCTTCCCAGTGAGAAGATAGAGAAGATAAGCTCGGTGATTCAGGAAGTTTCCTCTGCTCTGGTTATTTCAATTGGGAGGGGCATGTCCCTGTTAGGTTTATTTATGGCTACCTTTCCGGCAGTTCCCTGGGGGCAGCTGCATTCTAGGAAATTACAGTGGCAGTTATTGGATACTTGGGATGGTTCACGGCCAGGTCTGGATAGGAAGTTTAGTTTATCGGTCGAGGTGATCTCTTCCCTATCTTGGTGGCTTCAGAAGGAAAATCTATCCAGGGGCCTGGATTGGAGTAAAAACCAGGGTTCAGCCATCATACCCACAGATGCTAGCCCCTATGGCTGGGGGGCACACATGGGATCCAGAATTTCTGAGTACATCCTCAAACTACAAAGAGGCTCTGGCGGTCCTTAAAGGGTTTCTGTCACCAACTTTTGACATTATAAGCTGTCTGACATTAGCTATGTGCTAATGTCAGACCAGCTTGATAATGTCTTTTTTATAAAAATCCGCTGTATATATAGTCTGAAAAACTTACTTTATATTATGAAATTAGCCTCTAGGCAGGCGTGCCTGCTCCTAGCGGCTCGGTCACACTGCTGGCACGCCCTTCACACTTTGACAGTGAGGGCAGCGATCCTCCTGCACTGTCTGCTCTGAATGCGCGCCAGCCGCCGCTTGTGCTGGCGCAGGCGCGGTGAGCAGAGGACAGCAGGCACCAGCGTCCTCTGCTCACCGCGCCTGCGCCGAATACAGAGCGGCGCGGGCGCGCGATTCAGAACGAGACAGTGCAGGAGGATCGCTGCCCTGCACTGTCAATCAAAGTGTGAAGGGGCGTGCCAGCAGGTTGCCGGACGGAGCCGCTAGGAGCAGGGCAACGCCCCCCCTGCTCCTAGAGGCTAATTTACATAATATAAAAGTAAGTTTTTCAGACTATATATACAGCGGATTTTTATAAAAAAGACATTATCAAGCTGGTCTGACATTAGCACATAGCTAATGTCAGACAGCTTATAATGTCAAAAGTTGGTGACAGAAACCCTTTAAGGCCCTGCAATCTTTATCTCCCTCTATTATGGGTAGAGATGTAAAGATATTAGGCCAGATTTATCATTACACTTCCATCTTACTCCAATTTTACATCCAAAGTTTAAGTCCAAAGTCACTTTTGGCTCAGTCAGATTTATTAATGGTCCTTTAATACTGTGATAAATGTGGTTTGATGGCAGCAGTTCATCCTTTAGTAAACGGCTTTACAAAAGTCACACATATTTACAAAAAAGTCGCATAAGATAAGCATGGTCCTCACTGGAGTGAAATTGGGACTTTTGTGCGGCTTTTTTAAGACTTTTTTAAAAAGTCCCAATGATAAATCTGGAGTGAAACTCATTAACATGGCTAACCACGCCCATTTTTACAAAACTGGAGTGAGTGGTGTACACATGTAAAAAAGTCGCAAAATTATGCGCAAATGAGTGTGAAAAGTCGCAAATGCCCCATTTTGGGACTTTTTGATGCCAGAATTCTGGAGTGAAGGTATGATAAATCATGGCCATTGTCTGATAACACCACCACAGTGTCCTTGATCAACAGGCAGGGAACTACTAAATGTGCGAGCTTAATGGCATTATCTTTTCAGATTCTCTCTCTGGCAGAGTCGCAGCTAGGCTCAATTACAGCGGTTCACTTAAAGGGAAGCCTGAACATCAGAGCAGACTATCTCAGCAGACACCAGATTCATCAAGGAGAGTGGCAGTTGAATCCAGAAGTGTTTCAAAAGATCTCGGCTTTATGGGGCAAGCCTCAGGTGGATCTCTTCACCTCAAGGTAAAACAGGCAGGTCAAAAATTTCTACTCCCTATCTCCAGAGGACAGACCTTTAGCAGTGGATGCCCTGTCTCAAAGATGGGATTGGGACCTGGCATATGCTTTCCCTCCGTTGGTACTCATTCCAAGGGTCATTAAAAAGATAAAGGAAGAGAAAGCAACGGTCATCCTGGTGGCTCCCAGATCTGCTCTCCCAGGGTCCGGTGCGTCATCCGGAGGTGCGCAATCTGCATTTGACGGCTTGGCTTTTGAGAGGTTGTCCTTGAAGGCTAGGGGGCTGTCGGATGCGGTTATCTCCACACTGCAGGCCAGTAGGAAGGCAGTCACATCAAAAATTTACGTCAGACTTTGGAAAAAATTCTTATCCACATTTAATCTGGATACGTTGGACCTAGGAAGGCCCAACATGGCGGACATTTTAAACTTTCTACAGAAGGGTCTGAAGAAGGGATTGAGAGTGGCTACTCTCAAGGTTCACGTGTTGGCCCTGGGGGCTTTGTTCGGTCAGAAGATTGCAGACCATCCATGGATCATCATATTCCTTAGGTCCGTCAAGAGACTGCAATTATCCGTGCCAGTGCGGACTCCGTCTTGGGATCTTTCGGTGGTCCTTAAATCTTTGTGTGTAGTCCCCTTTGAACCCCTATCTGAGATCCCTCTAAGGGTGCTGGCCCAAAAGACTGCCCTATTGGTGGCCAGAACCTCAGCTCATAGGGTAGGGGAATTAGCGGCCTTGTCGATCAGACAACCCTATACGCAGATTCTAGAGGACAGAATAATCTTCAAGCCAGATCCAGCTTTTTTGCCCAAGGTGGTCTCTGTTTTCCATATGTCACAGGAGGTAGTGCTGCCCTCTTTCTATGCTAGTCCCTCTTCGGAGTAAGAAGGGGTTTTCCATATGTTGGATGTTCGTAGGTGTGTCTTGGAATACTTAGATAGAACCAAGGACTTCAGGAAGTCAGACAGGCTCTTCATTCAGGTGTCAGGACCAAATAAGGGAGACAAGGTGAAGGGAGATACCATCTCTAGATGGATTAGGCAGGGCATCTCTACGGCTTATGTTTAGCTGGTTTATCTCCTCCGGACAATCTGAGAGCCCATTCTACTCGAGCGGTAGCATCTTCCTGGTCAGAAAGGAGGGGTGTCTCCATCGAGCAGATTTGTAAAGCGGCTACTTGGTCGTATCCTCACACTTTTTTTTCCGTCACTATAGACTGGACGTGGGTTCTTTTTCTTCCTTAGCGGATGATCACAAAAAATTTATAGATTTGGTATTAAAATTGTTGTTTATATTGACTAACTAAGAAGGCTTTCTAGATCTCGGTAATCACTGAAGTATGGGAGGAAGTGCTTCTTTTTGTACTCTAGGTTTCCTGTCCCAAGGGGAAGGAGTCCATCTCTCTGGTGGTGCTGTCGTGAACATGAGAAAATAGAATTACCGGTGAGTAATTACCGGCTTTTTTACAAGCTTTAAGGATGTGACTGGGAAAACCTAAGCCAGTTATCCATCCACAGACAGCTGTTTCGGGGTGTTGCCCCTCATCAGTGTGGAGCAGGATTCTGGCTAACCGGGAGCAATGCCTTGGAGACTACTCAAACAAAATAATAGCTTATCTCAAGGAGACCAGCTACAGAAAACACAGCGGAGCCTCATTTAAGATTCTCAACACAGCAATCCAAAGTGCAAAGCTCCCTAGGAAACAGTAATATGCGAAATAAATGTGGAGCCCCAGTATTGGGTCTCTACAACACAATGAAAGCCAGATATCCCTCAAAGGACTTTTAAGACCTGTTTATAAAACAGGTCTATGCTACTCCCGGCAGACAAAGGGTGGCAGAAATTGGATCGGA
This sequence comes from Bufotes viridis, assembly GCA_033119425.1. Lineage (NCBI taxonomy): Eukaryota > Metazoa > Chordata > Amphibia > Anura > Bufonidae > Bufotes > Bufotes viridis. The sequence continues at coordinate 273,050,771 of CM065591.1, forward strand.
CTCCACCACAAAACTTATAAGCATCGGGTGGAGGTTGCAACCAGCCAGAAACTCGAGACAGGCGATTTCTGTTTCATCATTATTATCAGGTATGCCAAACCCTAAGGGGTCTGTTGTGACTGGGACTTCCCCTTGTTTCTTAACAGAACATCTCGTGGGGGACGCTTCATAGAATTTTTTCAGTAGTAATTTGTGTATTGCCCTATATAAATCAGCCTCAAACCCCACAGGATCAAACTTCTCCGTGAGACAAAAACCCAGTCCTTTGTTCAGGGCGGAGACACATGCCGGAGATAAGGGTAATTCGGTGAGGTTGATCACCAAAGTGTTCTCGGGTGTGCTACTCTGCACGCCTGCTACTGCTGCCACGTAACTTGTTTCCTGCTGCATAGCGATTTCCGCGCAGGTCCTCTTTCTCATTTTACGGCCTCTCCTTGTCTTCCCTCTAAAGGGCCACCGGGTTGCATGTTTTCCCGTTTATTATTGGGGTTGTCTGATACCAATTGTAGAACTTGCAAGGAGAACTGCATATGGAGGTCGTTCCACTCATGAACAAAAGTTGGATCCTCTTCATATTGACGCAACTCCTTGTATACTCGCAGGCCCCTCGGGACCCTTTCACTGGTCTTATAGGACCGCAGGGAGTTAACAGTCCAAAATAGCAGGACCTCCTTGTCCCCAAGGTTAATCACTCGGGTTTCAAGTGCTCTTGTGCTAACAGATTGCAGCGAATCCCGAGTATTACATTCGGTGAAGAAAGCGTCCGCCCCTTCTCGCACCGTATTCAGATTGGGCGTTTCTTCCTCGGTCGCCATAACCCCTTTTAGTGCGTTAAGTGGACAATAAGTACGTGCTCAACTTCAGTATAGTGAGGATGGATATATACGACATCACCAGGTAAGTGGAGAAGTGGCACTGTATCTGCCCATGTAGTGCAACACACGGGGAGGCGATTGGTCAACAGCTCAATCACTGAAGTCACTAGAGGTGGTGCTCAGCCAAAAGTGTGCAGTATAAAATAGAAAGTTCATATGAAGAGAGAAAAATCAAAAACTAGGCGGCACTCACCGTGACTTATGCAGAAAAATGTTCAAGCTTTATTTTCATAGTTGCAAGCAATAGCGGGGTAGGGGCAGACTGCTCCTCACCAGAACGCAAAGATACAGGCGACGGCCGTTTCGCGTTAGACTTGCGCTTCGTCTGGCCCGTGACATCATCGCTATGCGACTCCACTCTTATAGCTGTGGTGACGTGCGGTCACTATGGCAACCTGCACGTCCTTCGCTACAAAGTGTCACAGTGGATCCGGAGAGCGCTGCATTTACATAGCAAACAAAAGCTACTTAATAACACAGAAGCACAACCCGAACAATGCAATAGTACTTACAATGTATATTACTAGGAGGGACACTATGCACTCCTAGGCGGGCATAGCTTCGTCTCTGCGCGGCGCCGATGCCGGTGCCGCTCCTTCCTACTCACCGTAGCATCCGCCGATGGCGCCCTCCTCCGTCATATTCGGGGGCCGCTGGTTCTTATCGCGCCCTACTAACGCCCGCTACGCCGCGTTTGGCGACGGGGTGCCACATTTTCATAAAGCGCGCACGCTCTGGCACAGTATGACGCGTCCGGGGGGGCCGAGCCTCTGCGCTCCGCTCTGGCACTTCCTCCTCTTGCTAGGAGGCGGCTGTGCAGCTCCTCACACATGTGGCTTCTCTCCGCTGGACGCCTTCTGCTGTTGCTTGAGTGGTGGGACGCATTTAGCTCTTGCAGCAACTGGTAGGAGATCTTGTTTTTTTTTTTTTTTTTTTTTTTTTGATAGCCATCATGCCTAAACCTGGGGTTCCCCCTAAGTCTGCCAAGGCCTCTTCTCAGGCCCCACTGGGGTCCTGTAAGGTGGTGTGCCTTCTGCCTCTTTATGTCACTGGTACCTGTGACTCGGGCCCTGCCCCTGGACAGGATTATCCTCCTTCTCTTGCTCAGCCCAGTCCCCCCTCTGCCCCTGAGGAGCCAGCGGTACCCGCCTGGGCATCCGCCATGTCTAGTGCGGCCGCGGATCTAGCCTTAGTCGCCAAGGCAGCAATGTACTTTATGGAACGTATGGCGGCTACCAATCCTGTGGCGCCCACCACTCCATCTCCTCTTAGTGATTCCCATAGGGGACGCCTGACCACTAAGAGGCAGCGTGAGCGGCAGCATTCCTACTCGGATGGCTCGGAGGCGCATCAGGACGATTCTCCCCCTCTCAGGGAGCGCAAGTCTGAGGGGGAATTGTCCGGCTCAGACGAAGTCATGGAGCGGGATCCCCCGCCTAAGCTTTCCACCATGGTAGCTGACTTGGTGGCGGCTGTCCATGACACCTTTAATCTCCAAGGGGATTCTCCTCCCTCCACTAGTCAGGAGTTTGCCCTTTTTCTGCCCAAGAAACCAGAGTCTGCTGTGTTTCTCGTCTATGGGGAATTCACTGCGGTCATATCCAAAGCTTGGGATCGCCCTAATCAAAAGTTTTCGGCCACCAAGCGCATGGATACACTTTACCCTTTTTCCTTCTGACACTGTGGGAAAGTGGACTTCTCCCCCTAAGGTAGATCCTCCGGTGGCCAGGTTAGCCAAGAACACGGCCCTTCCTGTTTTAGATGGCTCCTTTCTACAGGACGCGGTGGACAGGCGCCTGGATTCGCTCTCCAAATCCATCTTCTCCCTGGCAGGCACATCCCTGCGGCCTGCCTTTGCATCTGCATGGGTCGCCAGAGCCCTCTAGGTGTGGTTGCAGCACCACCACCAGGAACTGGTGGAGCAGGATGCACCTGCAGACACTCTAAATTTGATTCTCCAGATATCTCCGGCTTCCAAATTTCTCTGTGAGGCTTCTATGAACATCGGTTCCCTCTTTGCCCGTATTTTGGCCCTCTCGGTCATTCAGCGCAGGGAGGTCTGGTTGAAAGTGTGGGACGCCAATGCTTCTTCTAAGCGTTCTCTCGCTAACCTCCCCTTTGAGGGGTCCAGGCTCTTTGGGGCCCAGTTGGACGAGTTAATTTCTGCCGCAACGGGGGGGCAAGAGCACTCATCTGCCCCAACCCAGGGCCAAGCACCTTTTTCAAACTAGGTCTTCCTGTTCCCGGTACCAGTCCTTTCGACGCTTCTCCACTGCCAGGACGTCAGCGACTTCATCCGCCGCGGGGTCCCAGGACTCCCGCAAGAAGCCCTCCTTCAAGCCCCAGCCCTCCTGGCGCCCGCGGGCACAGTCAGCCCGTCCTGCTGCTCCCAAGCAGTCTTCCGCATGAAGGGGAGCCCCCACCCCTCATGGTGGGGGGCCACCTGCTCTCCTTTCAGCGGGTTTGGAGGGCTGGGCTCTGGAAATTGTAACGTCCGGTAGATAGAGTTCGCGTCCAGACCACCAGACCGCCCCGCGAGTTTTTACCAAAGTACTGGCGCCTCTCATGGCGCTTTTTCGTACCAGGGGCATTTCTTTGTTGCCCTACCTGGATGACATTTAGATAAAGGCCCCGTCACTTCCACAGGCTAAGGACAGCGTCCGGGTTACTGTTCAGACTCTAGAACAGTTCGGTTGGCTGATCAACCTCCCAAAATCCTCTCTCCTGCCCTCCCAAAGACTCTCCTTCCTGGGAATAGTCTTGGACACCTCAGTTTCTCGGGTATTTCTTCTGGACTCCAAGTCCTCCCAGATCCAGAAGGCAGTGTCGCTCCTTCTGCGCTCCCCTTGTTCCACCATCCAGGAGTACATGCGGGTTCTGGGCCTTATGGTCGCCTCCTTCGAGGCCATACCGTATGCCCAGTTCCACACTCGTCCACTGCAACAGGCGATCCTTTCCCTCTGGGACAAGACCTCGCGGGGTCTGGACGCTCACATCCACCTGTCTTGGTGAGTTCGGGCGTCTCTCCTTGAACCTGACATCGGGAAAGTCCTTCCTTCCGTTCTCCTGGACGATAGTCACCACCGATGCCAGCCTATTAGGCTGGGGCGGCGTTCTCCGGAACCACGCGGTTCAGGGAGTTTGGTCGGCGGCGGAATCCCGCCTCTCAATAAGCATCTTGGAACTGAGGGCGATTTTCCACTCCCTCTCCCATTGGACTCCTCTCCTCGCGTCCTGTCCAATGCGAATTCAGTCGGACAATGCCACGATTGTGTCTTACATCAATCATCAGGGCAGGACCTGCAGTCGGGCGGTGATGCAGGAGGTGGAGAGGATCCTCCGATGGGCGGAGTCTCATCTTCCGGTGTTGTAAATTCCGGGAGTCGACAACTGGACTGCGGACTTTTTAAATCGCAACAAAGTGGATCCAGGCGAGTGGTCTCTACATCCGGAGGTTTTCAAATACATCTGCCACCGATGGGGCCGTCCAGATGTGGACTTGATGGCGTCACGGCTTAACAACAAGGTACCTGTGTTCCTGGCTCGCCCGGGACCCGCAGGCGTACGGGGTGGACGCGCTGGTGTCTCTGTGGCAGCAATTCAGCCTCCTCTATGTCTTCCCTCCACTTCCTCTGCTGCCCAAGGTACTACGCAAGATCGAGGTGGAAGGGATCCCGACCGTTCTCATCGCCGCGCCTGGTTCTCCGACGTTGCGCGCATGCTGGCGGACGCTCCATGGCCTCTTCCCGACAGAGAGGATCTCCTGTCTCAGGGACCACTCTTCCACCATAATTTACGGCCGCTGCGTTTAACGGCGTGGCTATTGAAACCGCCATCCTGAAGAAGAGGGGGTTCTCGGATGCTGTGGTGAGAACCATGATCAGGGCACGGAAAACTGGCTTCTTCGCGGATCTATTATCGCACCTGGAAGGCCTTTCTGACCTTTTGTGAGAACTCTGGTTTCCCGCCCCTTCGTTTTTCCGTCCCAGTGGTGCTGTCTTTTCTCCAGTCGGCCCTCGAGATGGGGCTGTCGCTGAGTTCCTTGAAGGGTCAAGTTTCGGCCCTGGCTGTCTTTTTTCAGAAATCCCTTGCTCTATTGGGTCCCGTGAGAACTATCCTGCAGGGGGTGGCGCATTCGAACCCTCCGTATGTTCCCCCCCTGGGATCTCAACTTGGTCCTACGCGCCCTCCAGGCGGCCCGTCTCACTGGCCTTTCTCACCTGGAAGGTGGTCTTCCTTGTGGCCATAACTTCCATCAGGCGGGTACCGGAGCTGGCTGCACTTTCCTGCCACGATCCTTTTCTGGTCTTTCACCAGGATAAGGTGGTGCTTCGGCCAATTCCTTCCTTTTTGCCCAAGGTGGTTTCTCCCTTCCACCTTAACGAAGATCTTGTCCTGCCCTCCTTTTGTCCTTCTCCGGCAAACCCCAAGGAACGCGCTCTCCATTCCCTGGATGTCGTCCGGGCCCTGAAGGTGTATTCGGGGGCTACCGCCTCCTTCCACCGCTCAGACTCCCTCTTTGTGATTCCCGAGGGGCCTCGTAAGGGTCTGGCGGCCTCCAAAGTCACTGTGGCACGATAGATTAGCTCGGCTATTGCGGCGGCTTATCGAGCTCGTGGCAAGGTTCCCCATCTCGGATTACTGCTCACTCCACTAGGGCGGTGGGAGCTTCCTGGGCAAGACGCAACCACGCCTCTGCATCCCAGTTGTGTAAGGCGGCCACCTGGTCGTCCTTGCATACCTTTACAAATTCTATCACCTGCACTCGCTGGCCTCGGCTGATGCTTTCCTTGGGCGCAGGGTATTGCAGGCTGTGGTTCCTATTTGACTGTTGGACTTTTTTTCCTGGCGGTGTTGCGGTTTTCTTTTTCCCCACCCCATGGACTGCTTTGGGACGTCCCATGGTCTGTGTCCCCCAAAGGAATGCACGAGAAAAGGAGATTTTTGTGAAACTCACCTGTAAAATCTTTTTCTCGTCTTTTCCATTGGGGGACACAGCTCCCGCCCTTTCCTGCTGTTTGCAGGGGGGGGGGGGGGGGTTCAGTTTTGTTTTTCATTTAGACCTTATGGTTTATGGTGTAATGGTTTCTATTGTTTTTGCATTTTCTCCTTCTCCTACTGCTTTTGCAACGACTGTAGTCCTTCTGATGGAGCCTGGGGGTATAGCCCGAGGAGAAGGAGCTCCTCTTTTGCATAGTGTCCCTCCTAGTGATACCTCTAAGCTATACCCATGGTCTGTGTCCCTCAATGGAAAAGACAAGAAAAAGATTTTACAGTTGAGTTTCACAAAAATTATATTTATTTTTTACTGATGAATTGCACCGTCCCTGGCCTTTAATGCCCTATATTACTGTTCTATACCTGTAATGACAGCTCCGGTGCCGGATTAAAACTCCTGCAATCTAGAAGGGGAAGATTGGGTCCTTGGCTGTCAGTTATTACTGCTAGACATTATGCATGAATTACTTGCAGTTAGAGTGCAGAAGGGTGTGAACTTGTGGTGGTGTGTCCCTGCACAGCCTGACATCATCCAATCAATGCTGCCAGTGGCAGACCTCCATCTGGACCTTCAGTAATTACACAGTTGAGTCACATTATTATGACCACTTCCTCCTTTCAACATCAGCAATGTGTAGTTCATGAAGGAAATCACTTTTTGTGACCTGGTGGTGGGTATATAAGGTGTGCGATAGGCTGTCTGCACACATATCTGTCATTAGTAAAAGAGGGATTTATCACAGTTGCATTGAGGGATGATTATTGGCTTTCAGAGCAAGGATGGCAGTATTTCTCACACTGCAGTTTGTGAACTGTTTTCTTGCTGCTGTGGTGAAAGTGTATAGGCCAGTGATCAGCAACCTCCGTCACCCCAGGTATTTTGAAACTCCATCTCCCATCATGCACACTTGCTTGGTTGTTCTGACCTCCCACAGAATTGAAAGGAGCATACTGGGAATTGTAGTTTGACAATAGCTGGAGTGCCGAAGGTTGCTGATCCCTGGTATAGGCAGTAGACAGATGGCACACTGCGAATAAGGGACGTGGAAATGGTGGAGCACCACTTGCTATTGATGTGAACATTGGCTACAAAGGTGCATGAGGGCGGACCGACAAGCTACAGTGGAGCAACTTATCTCCAAAAAGAGGAGCTACCAGATGTGTGTCTACCAGAATATGGGACTCTGAAGCAGAAGAATGGTCACTGCACTAATGCTAACGGAGCTGCATCGGCAGAAAAGGCTTCAATTTTCGTGGCAGTATCGGAATTGGACCTCCGCTGATTGCCAAAGGGTTGACTTCTCCAATGAGTCTCGTTTTCTGCTTCATTGTGTGAATGGATGTTCGCATGTCAGGCAAGAAGCTTTAGAGAACAAACACCCTGCAACCACTGCTGGAAGAACACAAGCTGGTAATGGCAGCGTTATGGTCTGTGGAATGTTTTCGTGGTATTCTCTGTGACCCCTTATCCATGTGGAAGGTGCTCTCTTCTCTGGGGAAGATATGATCTGTCACGTAGTTAGAAATGTCTAACATTGGTTGGAAGAACATGACCAAGGCTTCCAAGTATGACCTTGGCCTCCTAATTCCCCAACTTGAACCCAATTGAGCATTTGTGAGACCAGCTCGGTTGTGTTTGCTCTATGGATCCTACCCCACTTAGTTACCAGCAGCTGTGTCAGCATGGCTTCAAATACATGTGACAACCTCCCAGCCTGTCTAGCTGCTATGAGTGCTACACACTGTGGTTACTCTGGATATAAGCTGGCGGTCAGGAATAATAGATGCTCCAAAATTTTTAATTACAATGAAAATGCAAGTAGTTATTCAAAGAGACATTGCAGCTCCTCTTTAACCAAGGCCTCATGCACATGACCACATCCACTTTGGGGTCTGCAAAACACGGATCCTGGCTGTGTGCATGCCATCTTTTTTTCCAAACTCCTCTAGAAATGTCCTATCCTTGTCCACAAAACGAACAAGAGTAGGACATGTTCTATCATTATTGTGACTCTTTTAGGTGAGCCAGTACCTCCTCAACCGGATTCCCTTCTCAAGAATTCCGTATCCTATGTTCAGATGGCCCAGATGGAAAACCATTGTGTATGAAATGTAATTCTTAATCATGGGCTCATACCACTGCGTTTTAGATATCTTCTATTCTTGTACAAAGACACCATACAAACTAATCACTATTGGTGACCAATATATCCCCCTGAACAAATAGCATGCATATTTACACCCTGATTTAGTGCTTAAAGGGGTTGTCCAGGTTTTACTAAGTGATGGCTTATCCTCAGGATTGGCATTCACAAGCTAATTGGCTGGAGGTAGTTCTGACACCAGTGCTACAGCTAATCAGCGGGGGTGAAGGGTGTTAGATCCACACCAAAGGGCATATGATGGCCTATCCTGAGGAACCAGGACTATTAGCTACCTCTGTCACCTTGTAGCTTGTACTCCCATAGTGTGCTAATGGACCTTAAAGGCCCCTTTCACATGGGCGTCATGTTTGACGCCCGGATAAGAGGCGGGTGCATTGCGGGAAAATGCGCAATTTTTTTGCGTGAGTGCAAAGCGTTTCTAAATTCCAAAGTTTTATTGGGTTTTTCTAAGAGAAAGGGAGAGCAATAACACAATGTGGACGCAGCCACAGAAATATAGGTACAATAATAGTATTGCTGCATAACAGGGAGAAATTGCAAATATCGTCCGAACCAGGGCATCCGCACGGATGCTGCCTACCTGGTAGGGGGTGCAAAACAAATAGATGGCAAAGGTACAGCCAAACAGGTGGGTATGCAAACAGTCTGCACGGTGAAGGGTCAAAATGAGCATATAACAAGACATCAAACAGCATGAGTCTATTTGAACGATGACAAGAGGCGGGTCAGCACCTCCAAAACAACTAAAGAACATATTAGAGAAGAGACAGAGAAGTAAGGAAGTGGAGAGGAAGGACAGAAGAGGGGAGGAGGGGAGGGAGCGAGCATCAAGGGCATTTGTCAAGCATCAAATAGAGACACGCACACCTCAGATCTGGTTAGAACTCCTCAGATCTGGTTAGAACTCCGTTGCCTACTGGAGAGTGGTAGAGCGTCACACAGGAGCAGCTCTTAGGGGACATATTCCGGACATGAGAGCCATAGACTCCATGTAATATTTCTGGAGGATGGAGAAATAATTGTGGGGGTAAGGTGTGTTCATATCTGCAAGTGGAGTTCACTTCCTGCACTACTTCAGCCAAACTGGGTGGGTCAGGCGACTTCCAGTGACGTGTGAGTATCAACTTGGCACTGAGAAGGATATGGCCCACTAAGTTACGGCTCATAGGAGAGAAGTCATGGATATGAAGGAACAAGAGAGCCAGAGCGGGAGAAGGGGTTACGGGTTGCCCAGTGAGTTTTGAAATGAGTATAAAAACAGAGTTCCAGAAGGGAAAATCTTTGAACAGGACCACAAGATATGAAGCAAAGAGCCTATGTTACCACAACCTCGCCAGCAATAGGGAGAAGTGGAGGGTATATGGTATGAAGCCTTTGGGGAGTAAAGTACCAATGCAAAAGGGTTTTCAGCCCAGCTTCATAATGTGAGACACATCTGAAGTTGGAGACAAGGAACTTGATAGCTGAAGCCCAAGTGTCCACTGGGAAGGACTTATTCAGTGCAGTTTCCCATTTCAAAATCGCTGTAGTTTTTACAAAGGTATCTTTATCTCCCATCAGATCATAAATATATCTCGTGGTATGTTTTTTGAAGAGGGAAGGAAATTGAAACAGCCGTATCACATCCGAGTTAAGTGTTGGAGGGAGTGTAAAAGGAGTGAAGAAAGTGACGAAGCCTGAGATAATTGTAAAACTCTGTCTGAGGAATCTCAAACTGTCGTTGGAGGGAATCAAAGGGGAGAAGTGAATGATTCGATGTGAGTTGGGAGATCTGTGTGATCCCTTTGTTTGTCCAAGCGGAGAGATTGAGGTCAGGAGTACACAATTCCACCGCTCGTGTAGTGAGAAGTTTTAGAGGGTGCGTTTTTGAGTCGCCCTGTGTTTTGTGAATATGCATCCAAAGGGTATTTGCATGTTCGATCGTTAAGAAGGCATGTTTAGTCGTGGGTCGGCGCCATAAGAGATGTATCAAATGGTCTCTCAGAGGGGTTTTACCTATTGCATGGGACTCAATGTGAAGCCAGGCTGTGTCATCCGTCGGGGACCACCAAGCCCGAGTGAGAGAAAGGCCAATCGCTGTGAAGTAGTCTTTGATATCAGGGAGACCAACTCCTCCAGCTTGCCGTTTCTTGACCATCAATGACCTGGCAACTCTGGGCCTGGAAGATCCCCAAACATAGTTACCTAGGATAGCTTGAGCTTTTTAAAAAACTTGGCAGGGACCGGAATCGGGAGGGTCCTGAAAATATAAACAAGTTTGGGAAGAGTCATCATCTGAAATGACGCCACTCTACCTACCCATGAGATTGATTTCATCGCAAAGCTTGTAAAATCCTTAGACATGGTGGTAAGTAGGGGATCATAATTTTTTGAGTACAGCAATGAGCAAGGGTATGTGAGTTTGACACCTAAGTAAGGAATCTCTGAAGATTGCCAATCTAGGTCATAAAGGGATTTTAGGCTGTCTACATCAACCTGAGGTAAATTGATGGGTAACGCTTGAGACTTCGTGTTGTTTACCTTATAGTATGACAAAGATCCATAATGGGAGAGGACATCTAGGGCCGCACAGAGGGATGTAGTGGGATTGGTCAGAGAGAGGACAATGTCATCCGCATATAAGGCAATTTTATAAGATCTGTCACCAACCACCACTACCGAAATAGTGTCTGAATTCCTAATATGCTGTGCGAGGGGCTCCAGCGCCAAAATAAATAACAGGGGTGAAAGGGGGCACCCCTGTCTGGTTCCGTTGGTGATATAGAAGGGGTCTGAGACTACACCGTTAACCCAGACTGTCGCCGATGGTCCAGCATATAGACTACGAATCGGGCACATAATGGGTCCGGAGAAACCCATGTGTTGGAGCGTGGCAAATGCGTAGTCCCAATGTAAGCGATCAAACGCTTTTTCGGCGTCTAAGGTAACCGCAAGCATTGGGAGGTCATTTACTTCTGCAAAGTTAAACAAGTCCACCATTCGTCTAGTATTGTCAGAGGCTTGTCTACCAGCTACAAATCCCGTCTGATCAGAATGAATCAGAGAGGGGAGCAAAGGGACAGTCTATGCGCGACAAGTTTGGCGAAGATTTTAATGTCCGAGTTCAGTAGAGAAATAGGTCGGAAATTCTGAGGGACATCCGAGGATTTGCCAGGTTTTGGGATAGTAACCACCAGAGCTCTCAACATGTCTGAGGGAAAAGCTCGTCCTTCTAGGATCTGGTTAAACATGTCTAATAGGTAAGGCGCTAGTGTGGCTTGAAATGATCGGTAGTATTCATTAGAGAAGCCATCTGGCCCTGGTGCCTTGCCTAAGGGAAGCGAGGAGATTATTTTGTTAATTTCTGAAAGTGTAAACGGAGTATTCAGGGATCGTAGTTGTAGCTGAGAGAGAGCCGGGAGTGAGGCTTGGGTGAGAAAGTCTGACACTAGAGTGCAATAATTGTCGGGAGCGGAATACTATCTTTAAGGTTGTAGAGTGACTGGTAGTATGATTTAAATTGGTTTGCGATGTCACGGGGATCCAGGAGTTTGGACTTAGTAGTAGGATGAATCAAGAATGGGATTTTGGATTTAGCTTGCTGAGTTTTAAGTTGACGGGCCAATAAACGACCAGCCTTGTTTCCTTGTGAGTAATAAGTAGCCTTAAGTCGAAGGAGAGAGTGGTGATAGGATTGTGACAGGAGGCCGCTCAACTTATTCCTCGCCGATCTAAGATCTGCTGAGCATTGGGGAGTGGGGGAAGCCTTATTGATAGATTCAAGACTAGCTATGGTTTCAAGGGTTTGTGCGATGTCTTTACTTCTAAGTTTTTTCACCATATGTCCTAGCTTAATCAGGGAGCCTCTCATGGATGCTTTATGAGCCTGCCAAAGAACAAAAGTGTCAGTGACAGAGCCGTCGTTGAAATGAAAATATTCTTTGAGATGAGTCAGAAGTTCCGTAGAGTATTTAGGATTGTTTAGAAGGAAGGTGTTATTTCTCCAAATGGGGGCCCTACAAGATTGGAATTGTTCATCCAAAACCAATGTGACAGGGGCGTGATCAGACCATTTGATTAGGCCAATTTCGGTGGACAAAGTGTGGAGCAAGGAAACGTGGTCAGTCAGAAACAGATCTATGCGGGAGTAGGAGAGGTGTGGAGGGGAGAAGAAAGTATAATCTCTTTCTGAGCTATGTTGTGCTCTCCACACATCAATAAGGCCTTCTGAGTGCAGGAAGGAAGCCATACCAGTTTCAGATTTACGCGTAGGGGATGTGGAGTCTAGAGACGGTTGGAGGACAGAGTTAAAATCCCCGCAGAGGACAACTTTGCCCTGCTTGCAACTATTAACCTTGCGCATGAGTTTATGCATAAAAGCCAGTTAATGGGAGTTGGGCGCATATAAGTTGACTAGTGTATAGGTGATATTCTTAATCAAACATACCAAGATGATGTAGCGACCATTCGGGTCCACAAGGGTGGAGATGGGAGAGTAGGCAACGGAGTTCTTAATAGCAATCAGGACACCCCTCTTCTTCTTGCTAAAATGAGAGTGTAAAATATGAGGAAACAATCTGTGACGAATCTTAGAGGCATCAACCTGTAGTAAGTGAGATTCTTGTATACACAAAATATCAACATGAGAAGTCACTGCTTCTTTCCACATGTAAGACCTCTTTGGGGGGCAATTGAGGCCCTTAACCCCTTAAGGACCCATGACGTATGGGTACATCATGGGTCCGATCCCTAAGTATGGCGCCCGCTCCTGCCCTCTGTGGGCGCGATCGCTGCGGGGGTCCGGCTGTTTCCTGTAGCTGACCCCCGCGGCTAATGATCGCGGCCGGCAGCGATGCCGATCGCAATCATTTAACCCCGCAGATGCCGTGGTCAATCCTGACCACGGCATCTGCGCGCGCTAAAACCGAAAGTAAAACTTTCGGCAGCTCTCCGGCTCCCCCTAGTGGTGATCGGGAGAATCGGAGCGCTGTAAGGGATAGCCTCAAGCCTTTCATTCAGCATGAGGCTATCACTTACTATTTCCTATGGAGCCCTTGTTAGCAATAGGGCTTCATAGGAAAGTAGTAAAATCCTCATAAACTCCAATACAAGTGTATTGGAGTTTATGTTAAGCAATCAGATGACTGATTTATATAGGTCCCTATGGGACCTATATAACAGTGTAAAAGAAAAATAAAAAGAAATAAAAAAATAAAAAATAAATAAAAAAAACCTAAAAATTCAAATCACCCCCTTTCCCCAAAATTAAAATAAAATAATAATTTTTTTAAAAAATACACATCATGGGTGTCATAATGTGCGAAAACGCCCGTGGTATAAAAATATAAAAATATATTCCCCATACGGTAAACAGAAAAACGGAAAAAGCGCCCAAATGGCGGATTCGCCATTTTGAGCGCTTCATTTCCTCAAAAAAATTAAATAAAAAGTGATCAAAAAGTCCTACACACCCCATAATGGTATCAACTAAAAGTTCAGATCGCCCCGCAAAAAATAAGCCCCCATACAATGCCATACACTTAATTACAAAAAAGTTATAGGGGTCAAAATATGGCGACAAAAATAAAAAATAAAAAATTTCCCACTTTTGAATTTTTTCACTATCAAAGCATAAGAAAATCTATACATATTGGGTATCGCCGGATTCGTACTGACCTGTAGAATAAAACTAAATGGTCAGTTTTATCACACATCAAACGTCGTAATTTAAAAACCCGTAAAATTGTGGTAGAATTGTTTTTTTTTTGCAATTTCACCCCATTTGGAATTTTTTTCCCGCTTCCCACTACATCGTATGCAATATTAAATGGTGGCGTTGGAAAGTACAACTTGTCCCGCAAAAATAAAGCCCTCATATGGCCATGTGAACGTAAAAATAAAAAAGTTATGGCTCTCGGAAGGCATGGAGCGCAAAACGAAAATGCAAAAATGAAAAAACCCTGAGTCCTTAAAGGGTTAACATTTAGAGACATAATTTTGAGGCCCATGATGGGGAAAGCAGAGCGATACAGTAGTACACGTAAAAACAGTTAAATCGCAACCCTTATATATATGAACAGAAATCACGGAGTTTAGCAACAATAGAGGCTAGGGGGAGAGTAAGAAAGAAGAAAAGAGAAAAGAAGACAATAGAGACAGACACAGCGGAAGTAGCCTTCCAATATATAGTAGGGCAAAAGTCCTGCGCCAAGGCCGAGGTAGTGTAGAGAGATGGATGAAAACACCAGGAGTCGGCACCGTTATTGCAGAGGTACACAGGAAAAGCCCAAATGGAATAAGGCACAGATACAATTTCCATGGTAACCACACAGAGGATAATGGAGCCAGGTAGCTGGAGAGTCCGTCAAACATCAATCTACGGACGAGTGTGGCCGATGGTGAGACGTGGGATCCAAGACTGATTTAAAGCCCTCCAGGGACAACGGAATCTGCCAGGACTCAAGGAGCTGTTTGCCATCTTCAAACGACTTAATAACATAGGTTTGATCGTTCTTCCGAATCAGTAATTTTAAGGGATAGCCCCATGCCGCCGTGATAGGTAGTAGTGTCTTGCGATGGCGAAGAGTAGCTTTGGATAGATCGGCGAACAATTTAATTTTCTGGTAGGGGGCCGGTAGCGTATTCTTTTTCCGCGCAGCTTCCATCAAGGCTTCTTTAGTATGGAAAAAATGGATGCGCGCAAGCGTGTCTCGCGGCACATTAGGGCCCAAATGCGAGGGCTTAGGAATTCTGTGGGCCCTGTCAATGATCATATCCGGAGTCGGTATATGAGGCAAAAGCGACTTGATAAGACTTTTCAGGAATGGTTGCAAGTCCTGCTGAGTGACATCTTCAGGGATGCCCCGGAATTTGATGTTGTTGCTCCTGGAGCGATCCTCTAAGTCCGCAAGTTTAAGCTTAACATTTTCTAGCTCAGTAGCCATGTCGTTGTGAGCATCAATAACCTCATTTTGAGAGGCAGCGAACTTGCCCATTTTAGATTCAATGTGAGCAATTTTATCTTCAGAGCCTTGGATTCTGGCCGCTAAAGGGTTAAGCAGACCTGCAATATCGGTATGGAGGGATGATTTTAGGGCCAGTAGCATGGCCTTGAGAGAGTCCTCTGTAATGGGTCTGTCAGAGGTAGGCAGAGAGTGAAAGGGGTCCTTGGCTCCCATGAAGGTGGACAAAGGGTCAGGGTACTCACTGTTCTGAGGGCAGTCGCCAGTGCCAGAGCTCCTATGAGGGGGACTCAGGCCACATGGTTGCTGGCTGTGCTGCGGTCCGGTCCGGACGCCATTTTGGAGAGAGGCGGCAATGCAGGAGTGAGTCTTGTCAACCTCCGGTGTGGGTGGAAAAGACGGAGGCGAGGCAGCAATCAGGTCTGCAGAGCTGGAGAGGATCGGAGGTGAGGGCGAGCGCACTGCATAAACGGGAGATATAGTCCCGATACTGGTCTCAGGCGGAGGGGATGAGAGAGGGTCGGCGCCATCTTTAGCTCTCCCTCTGTCAAAGTAGGACTCCAGATTTCCGTCCTGGAGCTTAGGGATCTGCTTCCTCGTTTTCCCCATTAGGGTGGGGAGAGAGTGGGGCATCCACAGATGTGTGTAGGAGACTTCAGAGTGCAGAATAGCTAAGGGCAAACGCTGTAGTGGCCGCTATGGTGCAGGAGCTCCTGTCTCAAGCAGCCATTCTTCTCGGCAGCTTGGCCACGCCCCCAGTGCAAAGCGTTTTAATGCGTTTTGCACGCGCGTGCAAAAAAACGGCATGTTTGGTACCCAGACCCGAAGTTTCGGGTTGAGTATTCTGTATATTTTATTATTTTCCCTTATAACATAGTTATAAAGGAAAATAACAGCATTCTCAATAGAGAATGCAAAGTAAAAAGGGCAATAGAGGGTTAAAAATAATAAAAAAATTAACTCACCTCCTCCATTTGATCGCGTAGCTGGCGGTCTCCTGTTCTGTCTTCAGTTTGGGGGGGGGCTGAAGGACCTTCAGTGACATCACTGGGTCACATGGTCCAATCACCAGCTTCCATGATGGAGGCAGGTGATTGGACCATGTGACCCAGTGACGTCACTGAAGGTCCTTCACCCCCCCAGCTGAAGACAGAACAGGAGCCTGGCAGCTACGCAATCAAATGGGGAGGTGAGTTAATTTTTTAAAATTAATTTTCACCCTCTATTGCCCTTTTTACTTTGCATTCTTTACTGAGAATGCTATTATTTTCCTTTATAACTATGTTATAAGGGAAATTTAATAAAGATCGTGTCCCATCCCGATCGTCTCCTAGAAACCATGCTGGAAAATCGCACCGCAACCGCACTTGCTTGCGTTTTTCCCGAAGCCCCATTCACTTCTATGGGGCCTGCGTGGCGTGAAAAACGCAGAATATAGAACATGCTGCGATTTTCACGCAACGCAAAAGTGATGCGGGAAAATCACCGCTCATGTACACAGCCCCATTGAAATGAATGGGTCCGGATTCAGTGCGGGTGCAATGCGTTCACCTCACGCATTGCACCCGTGCGGAAATCACGCCCGTGTGAAAGGGGCCTAAGGCCTTCAGGTCTGCCATCTTAATACAACTATCGGCAGGACCTAATAGGATACCTATCAGTACTGGCTGAAGATTGCATGTCAAGGTCCCCTAGTTGGAAAAAGTTTAATGAGACCTGTAAAAAAATAAAAACATAACGCTTTGTAGGTCACCCACCTCCGGCAAACCAGCTGTTATGAAACTACAGCTTTCACACTTAGTTTGCTATTTTAAGAATTCCTATAGACGTTAATATATTATGATTGGGAGTTGTAGTCTACCAACAGCGGAGGTAAACTACAACTGCCAGAGGCTACTGACCCCCGATGTAAAAAATCTAAACCAGAATGTATCTTTTGCAGGAAAATAATTGTGTGTTTTTTAAATGCATAAAAAAGGCTTGAAAATTACCTACATGTAAATATGGCTGTAGCAGTGGAACTCAGCATCATGCCATTTGTGCCCGACTTTTCTATGCCTGATGTACTTGCATTGATAAATCCCCCTCATTAAGGCTCGTTCACACGACGGTATGGTTTTGCAGTCCGTTTTTAAAGGATCCGTTTTTTTGTTTTTGGTTTCAGTAGTGTTTCCGTTCCGTTTGGTTTCCGTTTGTGATCCGTTTTTTGCAGAAAACGGACGCATATAATAATGTTTTAACTGTAAGTACATTGAAAAATTGGGCTGGACATAACATTTTCAATAGATGCTTCCGCAAAGACTGAGCAGATACGGAAGACATACGGATGCATTCCGTATGCATTCCGTTTTTTTTTTACAGCCCCATCGACTTGAATGGAGCCACGGAACGTGATTTGCGGGCAATAATGAACATGACTCAAAATGTAGCGGAACGGAAACGGAATGCATACGGAGTACATTCCATATTTTTTGTGGAGCCGTTGAAATGAATGGTTCTGTGTACGGATGGTATACTGGACGTAAAAAACGTTAGTGTGAACGAGCCCTTATATAAATAAAACCTTGTATGAGCAAGTCATGTGGCTTTTAACCCTTCGCGACCTCGGCACTTAAATTTTATTTCAGTATATTTGGTAAATTTTGCTGCATAGGGAACACTATTAAAAATATATACCGTATTTTTCGCCCTATGACGCACCTGCCCATAAGACACACCTAGGTTTTTGAGGAGGAAAATAAGAAAAAAAATATTTTGAACCAAAAGGTGTACTTTTGGTGTTTTTTTTTTTTTTTTACTAATGGTGTTCTGTGCATGACAGTATTATGATGGCACTGTTATGGGGGCATCTGGGGATGGCACTGTTATGGGGGCATCTGGGGATGGCACTGTTATGGGGGCATCTGTGGATGGCACTGTATGGTGGCATCTGGGGATGACGCACTGTTTGGGGGCATCTGGGGATGACGCACTGTTATGTGGGGGAGCTGGGGATGGCACTGTTATGGGGGCATCTGTGGATGGCACTGTATGGGGGCATCTGGGGATGATGCACTGTTATATGTGGAGGAGCTGGGGATGGCACTGTATGGGGGCATCTGGGGATGGCACTGTATGGGGGCATCTGGGGATGGCACTGTATGGGGGCATCTGGGGATGACGCACTGTTATGTGGGGGAGCTGGGGATGACGCACTGTTATGGAGGCATCTGTGGATGGCACTGTATTGGGGCATCTGTGGATGGCACTGTATTGGGGTCATCTGTGGATGGCACTGTATGGGGGCATCTGTGGATGGCACTGTATGGGGGCATCTGTGGATGGCACTGTATGGGGGCATCTGTGGATGGCACTGTATGGGGAAATCTGTGGATGGCACTGTATGGGGGCATCTGTGGATGGCACTGTATGGGGGCATCTGTGGATGGCACTGTATGGGGGCATCTGTGGATGGCACTGTATGGGGGCATCTGTGGATGGCACTGTATGGGGGCATCTGTGGATGGCACTGTATGGGGGCATCTGTGAATGGCACTGTATGGGGACATCTGTGGATGGCACTGTATGGGGACATCTGTGGATGGCACTGTTATGGGGGCATCTGTGGATGGCACTGTATGTGGGGGCATCTGGGGATGATGCACTGTTATATGTGGACGAGCTGGGGATGGCACTTTATGGGGGCATCTGGGGATGGCACTGTATGGGGGCATCTGGGGATGGCACTGTATGGGGGCATCTGGGGATGACACTGTTATGGGGGCATCTGGGGATGACACTGTTATGGGGGGATCTGTGAATGGCACTGTATGGGGGCATCTGTGGATGGCACTGTATGGGGGCATCTGTGGATGGCACTGTATGGGGGCATCTGGTGATGACACTATTATGGGGGGATCTGGGGATGACACTGTATGGGGGCATCTGTGGATGGCACTGTATGGGGGCATCTGTGGATGGCACTGTATGGGGGCATCTGTGGATGGCACTGTATGGGGGCATCTGGGGATGGCACTGTATGGGGGCATCTGTGGATGGCACTGTATGGGGGCATCTGGGGATGGCACTGTATGGGGGCATCTGGGGATGGCACTGTATGGGGGCATCTGGGGATGGCACTGTATGGGGGCATCTGGGGATGGCACTGTATGGGGGCATCTGGGGATGGCACTGTATGGGGGCATCTGTGGATGGCACTGTATGGGGGCATCTGTGGATGGCACTGTATGGGGGCATCTGTGGATGGCACTGTATGGGGGCATCTGGGGATGACACTGTTATGGGGGGATCTGGGGATGACACTGCTATGGGGGGAATCTGTGGATGACACATAGCATCTTATGCTATGTGTCATCCACAGATCCACCCCCATAACAGTGGGTAGGATGACCCCAATACAGGGGCTGTGGGCAGCAGCTTGCTTGCTAATGAGAGCGGGGCCCGTAGCAGTAACTGTATTCTACTACACTGGGCCCGCTGTAGTAATGTAGTGATGTTTAAAACTAAGATCGCAGGCAGGACTGGAGTCAGGAGGCCGGGCGGGTAGGAGGCGGCAGCATGACCTCACGCGCCTGCTTCATTCATAAAGTGGGCGGAGCAGGCGCGTGACGTTACACTGCCGCCTCCCACCTGCCTGGCCTCCTGACTCCAGTCCTGCCTGCGATCTTAGTTTGAAACATCGCCTGTAACTGCATTACTACAGCGGGCCCGGTGTAGTTGTATACAGTTACTGCATCGAGCCCCGCTGTCATTAGCAAGCAAGATGCCGCCCACAGCCCCTCCTCATTGATAGGGGACGATGTATCAATGTTTGCTGCATTCGCCCCATAAGACGCAGCGCTATTTTCCCCCCATTATACAGTATATAAAACTGGCAAAATTGTGTTGTTGCTTTTTTTTTTTTTCAATTCCACCCCATTTGGAATTTTTTTTACAACTCCCCACTACATCATATGCATTATTAAAAAGTGCCATAAGAAATTACAACTTGTTCCGCAAAAAACAACCCTCATAAGGCTATGTGAACCGAAATAAAAAATTAAAAAAGTTATGGCTCTGGAAAGGCAGGGAGTAAAAAAAATTATGAAAATAGCAATGTTCCTCTGAGGGTTAAAAGTACATCCAAATGTGACTTAAAATACAGCAGATCTGCAACAAAATCCATAGCAAAGAGATCTGTGGATTTATCCCACACCAGGGATGCCCAACCTGCGGCCCTCCAGCTGTTGCAGAACTACAACTCCCAGCATGCTGACAGCCTACAGATATAAGGGCATGTTGGGAGTTCTAGTTTTGCAACAGCTGAAGGGCCACAGGTTGGACTTCCCTGTCCCACACTATTACAAAGACTAAAAAACTGCAACATAATGCTGATTTCAAATCCATATGACTGGTGAGTTTACGCTGCAGATTTTTCTAATCTCATCCACTTTGCTGGTACAGTACAATGCAGCAGATCTGCTTTGTGTGAACACGCCCTTGAAGGGGTTGTCTTGCCGTTACTAAGGAGAGATGAGACTAAGCCTGTCTCACATCTGGGTTTTTAAGCGATCAAGAAGTGTTGTTTACCCCAAAATAATACCAATGAAAACTACAAGTCGCCCTGCAAAAAAATCAAGCCCTTACACAACTCCATAGGAAAAAAAAAGTTATGGGCCTTGGGATGCAGTGATGCAAAAATAATTTTTTTGGTAAAACATTAATGTTTTTTTTTTTATTCGGTATCGCTGTAATTATACTGACCCAGAGAATAAAGATATTATGTTATTTATGATGAAAAATGAACACTGCAAAGTTTTTATAACGTAAAAACTCACTGGCAGTATAGCTGTTTTTTTCCCATCTCCCTCCTAGAAAGAGTTAATAAGTTAACCTCTTCTACCCCGGGCCAGTTTTCGCCCCCCTGCCCAGGCCATTTTTTGCAAATCTGACGTGTCACTTTATGTGGTAATAACTTTGGAACACTTTTACTTATCCAGGCCATTCTGAGACTGTCTTCTCGTAACACATTGTACTTCATGACAGTCATAAATTTGAGTCAATATATTTCACCTTTATTTATGAAAAAATCCCAAATGTACAAAAAATTTAGAAAAATTGGAAATTTTCAAAATTTCTATTTCTCTGCTTTTAAAGGGTTTCTGTCACCAACTTTTGACATTATAAGCTGTCTGACATTAGCTATGTGCTAATGTCAGACCAGCTTGATAATGTCTTTTTTATAAAAATCCGCTGTATATATAGTCTGAAAAACTTACTTTTATATTATGTAAATTAGCCTCTAGGAGCAGGGGCGTTGCCTGCTCCTAGCGGCTCGTCGGCAACCTGCTGGCACGCCTTCATGCTTGATTGACAGTGCAGGGCAGCGATCCTCCTGCACTGTCTCGTTCTGAATCGCGCGCCAGCGCCGCTCTGTATTCGGGCGCAGGCGCGGTGAGCAGAGGACAGCAGGCACCAGCGTCCTCTGCTCACCGCGCCTGCGCCGAATACAGAGCGGGCGCGGGCGCGCGATTTCAGAACGAGACAGTGCAGGAGGATCGCTGCCCTGCACTGTCAATCAAAGTGTGAAGGGGCGTGCCAGCAGGTTGCCGGACGGAGCCGCTAGGAGCAGGGCAACGCCCCCCCTGCTCCTAGAGGCTAATTTACATAATATAAAAGTAAGTTTTTCAGACTATATATACAGCGGATTTTTATAAAAAAGACATTATCAAGCTGGTCTGACATTAGCACATAGCTAATGTCAGACAGCTTATAATGTCAAAAGTTGGTGACAGAAACCCTTTAACTGCTTCAGGACCGCCATACGCAGGATTGCGTCCTGCGGGCGGTCCTGTTCTTCTGATCGGACGCGTCGGCGCGTCATCTCGCGAGACTTCCTGTGAACGCGCGCGCGTCTCAAGAGTTGGACTACAGCCTGCCAGCGATGATCAATCGCTGGCAGGCTGTAGATGCGATATAAATCGCATCAAACAAGTATATCAGATGCTGTTTTGTGAACAGCGTCTGATATAACTGCTACCTGGTCCTCTGGTGGTCCCATTTGCTGGGATCGACCACCAGAGGACCAGGTAACTATGTAAAGTTGCACCAAACACTACACTAACCCCCCCCCCCCTCACCAATTAACCCTTTGATCACCCAATCTAGACCCCCTGATCACCCCCCTGTCATTGATCAAACCCCTTGTAAGGCTCCATTCAGACGTCCATATGTGTTTTGCGGATCCGTGGATCCGCGAATCTGATCCTCGGATCCGTGGATCTGCGGATCTGATCCGCGGATCCGTAGATCCTCAAAACACGGACACCGGCAATGTGCTTTCCGCATTTTGCAGATCCGCACATTGCCAGAACTATATAGAAAATACTTTTTCTTGTCCGCAATTGCGGACAAGAATAGGACATGTTCTATATTTTTGCGGAACGGAAGTGCAGACCCGGAAGCGCGGATCCGTAATTCCGGATCCGAGCGGGACAAAGTCTGTCCCCATAGAAATGAATGGGTCCGCAATTCCGTTCCGCAAACAGAATTGCGGACGTGTGAATGGGGCATAAGGGTCCCTTATCACCGCCAGTTAGTTAGCTACTTGTTAGGTAGCTAGCGCCCAGCCCACCGCACCGCAGTCACTGATTTGGCAGAGATTTTTCATCCACATTGATCGATGCGAATGAAAAAATCTGTGCCGTTCATTTTTTTTTTTTTTCAGCCCAGAGGCTGAACGGAAAAAAAAAATCTCATTACCCGTATGCTCAATATGAGGAGAATCGCAGAAACTCCTAATGCTGGCCATACGTGTAATGATTGCGGAGACCCCTAAAATGCCAGGGCAGTACAAAAACCTCACATGTGACCCCATTTTAGAAAGAAGACATCCCAAGGTATTCCGTGAGGGGTATGGTGAGTTCATGCAAAATTTTATTTTTTGTCACAAGTTAGTGGAATATGAGACTTGGAAAAAATAAAAATAAAAATCAATTTCCGCTAACTTGTGCCAAAAAAAAAAAAATTCTGTGAACTTGCCATAACCCTCACGAAATACCTTGGGGTGTCTTCTTTCCACAATGGGGTTACTTGTGGGGTATTTATACTGCCCTGGCATTTTAGGGGTCCTAATGCGTGAGAATCCAAATGCGTAAAAATGCCCTGTGAAATCCTAAAGGTACTCATTGGAATTAGGGCCCCTTTGCGCATCTTGGCTGCAAAAAAGTGTCACTCATGTGGTATTGGCGAACTCAGGAGAAGTAGGGCAATGTGTTTTGGGGTGTATTTTTATATATACCCATACTGTGTGTGAGAAATATCTCTGTAAATGACAACTTTTTAAAAAAATTTATTCAAAGTTGGCAATTTACAGAGATATTTCTCACACAAAGTATGGGTATATGTAAAAATACACCCCAAAACACATTGCCCTACTTCTCCTGAGTACGGCGATACCACATGAGTGACACTTTTTTGCAGCCAAGATGCGCAAAGGGGCCCAAATTCCAATGAGTACCTTTAGCTTTTACATGGCTGCTCACAATTTAGCCCCGCCCAAAATGCCAGAACAGTAAACACACCCCACAAATGACCCCATTTCGGAAAGTAGACACCCCAAGGTATAAACTGAGGGGCATAATGAGCCCGTCTGAGATTTTTTTTTTTTTGCCAGAAGTTAGCAGAAATGGAAACTTTATTATTATTTTTTTCCTCAGAAAGTGTCATTTTCCGCTAACTTGTGAAAAAAAATGAAATGATACATGAACTCACCATGCCCCTCCGCGAATACTTTGGGGTGTCTTCTTTCTAAAATGGTGTCATTTGGGGGGTATTTATACTTTCCTGACATTCTAGCACCTGAAGAAACATGACAGGTGCTCAGAAAGTCAGAGCTGCTTCAAAATGCCGAAATTCACTTTTTTGCACCATAGTTTGGGTTTACCCAAACCAATAAATATACACTTATTGGATTTTTTTTATCAAAGACATGTAGAACAATACATTTAGAGAAAAATTTATATAGAAATGTAGTTTTAAAAAAAAAAAAATTACAACAGAAAGTGAAAAATGTCATTTTTTTGCAAAAATGTCGTTAAATTTTTATTAATAGCAAAAAAAGTAAAAATGTCAGCAACAATGAAATACCACCAAATGAAAGCTCTATTAGTGAGAAGAAAAGGAGGTAAAATTCATTTGGGTGGTAAGTTGCATGACGGAGCAATAAACGGTGAAATTAGTGTAGTGCAGAATTGTAAAAAGTGGCCTGGTCATTAAGGGTGTTTAAGCTAGGGGGGCTGATGTGGTTAAAACAGTGATATTTCATAAAATATGTATTACTTAACATTCCCTATATGTCTACTTTATGTTAGCATATTTTTGTAAATGTAATTTTATTTTTTCAGGACGTTAGAAGGTTTAGAATTTTGGAAACAATAAGAACATTTCCAAAACCCACTTTTTAAGGACCAGTACAGATCTGAAGTCACTTTGTGGGGCTTACATAGTGGAAACCCTCCATAAATGACCCAATTGTAGAAACTACACCCCTCAAGTTACTAAAAACTGATTTTACAAACTTTGTTAACCCTTTAGGTGTTCCACAAGAATTAAAGGAAAATGGAGATGAAATTTTTAAATTTTACTTTTTTGGCAGATTATAAATTTTAATAATTTTTTTTCTTTAACACATCAAGGGTTAACAGCCAAACAAAACTCAAATTTTTTTACCCTGATTCTGCGGTTTACAGAAACACCCCACATGTGGTCGTAAACTGATGTAAGGGCACACGGCAGGGCACAGAAGAAAAGGAGCGCCATATGGATTTTGGAAGGCAGATTTTGCTGGTCTGGTTTTTAGATCCATTTGAAGCCCCCTGATGCACCGCTAAAGTAGAAACTCAAAAAAGTGACCCCATTTTGGAAACTACGGGATAATGTGCCAGTTTTGTTGGTACTATTTTGGGGTACATATGATTTTGAATTGTTCTATATTATGTTTTTTGTGAGGCAAGGTAACCAACAAATGGCTGTTTTGGCACCGTTTTTATTTTTTTACAACATTCATCTGACAGGTGCTATTTTTATAGAGCAGGTTGTTACGGACTCATATCAAATATGTCTACTTTCTTTGTTTCAGTTTTACATAATAAAGCATTTTTGAAAAATAAATTATTTTTGTGTCTCCATTTTCTGAACACCATATTTTTTTATTTTTCTGCCGATCGTCTTGTGCAAGGGCTCGTTTTTTGCAGAAAGAGTTGACGTTTTTATTGGTACAGTTTTTGGGTATATATGATTTTTTTGATCATTCTTTATTACACTTTATGGGGCAAGGTGACCAAAAAATTGTTTTTATTTATTTTTACAGCATTCACCTGAGGGGTTAGGTCATGTGACGTTTTTATAGAGTAGGTAGTTACAGACGTGGCAATACCTAATATGTATACTTTTTCTTATTTAAGTTTTACACAATAATAGCATTTTTTAAACCAAAAAAATGATGTTTTAGTGTCTTCATAGTCTGAGACCCATAGCTTTTAAATTTTTTGGCAGATTGTCTTCGGTAGGGGCTCATTTTTTGCGGGATGAGGTGATGGTTTTATTGGTACCATTTTGGGGGACATGCGCCGTTTTGATCATTTAGTGTTGCACGTTTTGTGATGTAAGGTGACAAAAATTGCTTTTTTTTTTTTTTATGATGTTTATCTGACGGGGTGGATCATGTGATATATTTATAGAGCCGGTCTTCACTGACGCGGTGATACATAATATGTGTTTTTCCTTTAAAACACTTTTTTTTTTTAACTTTATTTCTGTCCTACTCTGGGAATTCAACTTTTGAGGGTCTGATCCCCTCTGCAATGCATTACAATACATCTGTATTGTAAGGCAGTGCTTCAGACAAAAAAATATATCAAGGAGCCATTGGCTTCTAACCTGAAAAATTTAGGAGCCAAATGAAATTTTTAGTTGCCAAATTTAAAATACATATAATATAGCTGGGATGCTTAGGAGCATAGGGTTTTCTAAGCTACAGCCCACGCAGTTAAAGGGGTTGTGCACTCATTTCCATGACCTGTCAGAGTAGCCAGATTCGCGTTGGTAATCCGTGTGCTCTCTGCATCTATATGTCTGTTCCACGGCCCCCCAAAAAATATGGAACATGTCCTATTCTTGTCCGCACTACGATGGGCTGGATGTTCAGTAAAACGCAGAAAGCACATGGCCGTTTTCCATGTTTTGCGGATCACCAATTTGCGGACCTCAAAAAATCCAACCGTCGTGTGCATGAGCCCTTACAAAGGGTGACATTTGCAACATAAATTGACATGGTGTAGATTTTCTTGTGGAAAGTGAATGAGATTTATTAAAGGTTAAGTAAACTTTCCTAAAATTCCTAAAATGTATTTTCACAATGTCCTGCAGGAAGACTGTTGCGCTTATTACAGGGACAAGTGCCAGTGTCGGCTCAGTCCCGGCGGAAGCACTTCGCTGCTTGTGCCCGCTCCATAAAGCCTGAAGTAAAGTTGTCCACGGCACTCCGATAATTTTTAGTTGCAATTATGTTTAATGGAAAACACATGGAAGAAATCCATATCAATCATCATTCCATACAGTGTTATATAAATCCAGGCTAAGAGAGAAAAAGTAATAGCCACAAGATTTTCCGGACATTTCGGTCCCTAGACCTTCATCAGCGGAATCTGTAAAGTTCACGCTGATGAAGGTCACATCCAGGACATCCCTTGACATATTGCCACCTTACAGATTCTGCTGATGAAGGTCTAGCGACTGAAACATACAGAAAATCTTGTGGCTATTACTTTTTCTCTCTTCGCCTGGATTTATATAACACTGTATGATATGATGATTGATATGGATTTCTTCCATGTGTTTTCCATTAAACATAATTGCAACAAAATTATCGGAGTGCCGTGGATAACTTTACTTCATGATCACGCCTCTCCAACGAGCACCTGGACTATACAGGAGTGCCATCCACATCATTACACAATCGCTCCATAAAGCCTGGCACAACACTTTAGCTCAGGGTCTCCTGCACTGACAGGTTATGCAGAGATTTAAGAATAAGTGCTTTTTGGCATGTTTTTTTTTTTTTTTTTACACACTGGCCCAGATTTACTAATCCTGTAGAGGGCGTGAAGTTAGACTAGCGGCCCACACCTGCACCAGATCTATCACGGGTCAAACTGGAGGATACATCTAGCTATTCACATGTGAAATCTGACTGACTTTACAACCCCCGCTAGTCGCCCCGAGGCAGAACATGTGCCACTAAACTGTGACCACCTTCACAAAAGCGCCCCTGATAGTGACTGGATACTGCAGCCTATCAGCGTTGTCCATCAAAACGCCCGCCAGCCTAAGTCCGGCCCACACATCGGCGACAGCCTATCGCAATGCAGGAGTGTTAGATTAGCCAATCAGTGAGCAGAATCCAGTCTTTCGACTGCATGTGACCGGACACCTGATTGGAGGATAAGGCTTGTTGCTATTCCAGACTGGCGATGGAGATTGGATGTGTGAATCGCAATGTTTACTCGACCTGGAGTAGCAAGATGGCCGCGACTGAAAAAGCATGTGGTTGTCAGAGGCTTTGCCCTCAAAGTGTCCACTTGAAGACTACAGGTTTATACCCCCCTAGTGACCAGGCCCTTTTTTACAAATCTGCACTACACTACTTTCACCGTTTATTGCTCAGTCATACAACTTACCACCCAAATAAATTTTACCTCCTATTCTTTTCACTAATAGACCTTTCATTTGGTGGTATTTCATTGTTGCTGACATTTTTACTTTTTTTGCTATTAATAAAAATGTAACGACATTTTTGAAAAAAAAATGACATTTTTCACTTTCTCTTGTAAATTTTTTAAAAAAAAATACATTTCTATATAAATTTTTCGCAAAATTTATTGTTCTACATGTCTTTGATAAAAAAAAATCCAATAAGTGTATATTTATTGGTTTGGGTAAAAGTTATAGCGTTTACAAACTATGGTGCAAAAAAGTGAATTTCGGCATTTTGAAGCAGCTCTGACTTTCTGAGCACCTGTCATGTTTCTTCAGGTGCTAGAATGTCAGGATAGTATAAATACCCCCCAAATGACACCATTTTAGAAAGAAGACACCCCAAAGTATTCGCAGAGGGGCATGGTGAGTTCATGTATCGTGACACTTTCTGAGGAAAAAAAATAATAATAATAAAGTTTCCATTTCTGCTAACTTCTGGCAAAAAAAAAAAAATCTCAGACGGACTCACTATGCCCCTCAGTGAATACCTTGGGGTTTCTACTTTCCGAAATGGGGTAATTTTTGGGGTGTGTTTACTGTTCTGGCATTTTGGGTGGGGCTAAATTGTGAGCAGCCATGTAAAACCTAAAGGTACTCGTTGGAATTTGGGCCCCTTTGCGCACCCAGGCTGCAAAAAAGTGGCACACATGTGGTATCGCCGTACTCAGGAGAAGTAGGGCAATGTGTTTTGGGGTGTATTTTTACATATACCCATGCTGGGTGAGAGAAATCTCTCTGTAAATTGTCAACTTTGTATAAAAAATTTTAAAAAGTTGTTTACAGAGATATTTCTCACACAAAGTATGGGTATATATAAAAATACACCCCAAAACACATTGCCCTACTTCTCCTGAGTATGGCGATACCACATGAGTGACACTTTTTTGCAGCCTGGGTGCGCAAAGGGGCCCTAATTCCAAAGAGTACCTTTAGGTTTTACATGGCTGCTCACAATTTAGCCCCACCCAAAATGCCAGAACAGTACAAACACCCCACAAATGACCCCATTTTGGAAAGAAGACACCCCAAGGTATTCGCTGAGGGGCATATTCAGTCCATTAAAAATTGAACTTTTTGTCAAAAGTTAGCGGAAAGGGAGACTTTGTGAGAAAAAACAATAAAAAATCAATTTCCGCTAACTTGTGCCATGTTGGGTGAGAGAACCCAAGATGCGCATGAGTACCTTTAGGATTTCACAGGGCATTTTTACGCATTTGGAATCTCCCACATGTGACCCCATTTTGGAAAGAAGACACCCCAAGGTATTCCGTGAGGGGCATGGTGAGTTCACAGAAAAAAAATATTTTTGGCACAAGTTAGCGGAAATTGATATTTATTGTATATTTTTTTTTTTTTACAAATTCTCATATTCCACTAACTTGTGACAAAAAATAAAATTTTACATGAACTCACCATACCCCTTACGGAATACTTTGGGGTGTCTTCTTTCTAAAATGGGGTCACATGTGAGGTTTTTGTACTGCTCTGGCATTTGAGGGTCTCCGCAATCATTACACGTATGGCCAGCATTAGGAGTTTCTGCGATTCTCCTTATATTGAGCATACGGGTAATGAGATTTTTTTTTTCCGTTCAGCCTCTGGGCTGAAAAAAGAAAAAAAATGAACGGCACAGATTTTTTCATTCGCATCGATCAATGTGGATGAAAAAATCTCTGCCAAAATCAGTGACTGCGGTGCGGTGGGCTGGGCGCTAACTACCTAACAAGTAGCTAGCTAACTGGCGGTGATAAGGGACCCTTATGCCCCATTCACACGTCCGCAATTCTGTTTGCGGAATGGAATTGCGGACCCATTCATTTCTATGGGGACAGACTTTGTCCCGCTCGGATCCAGAATTATACACACATGTCCTATTCTCGTCCGCAATTGTGGACAAGAAAAGGCATTATCTATATAGTTCTGGCAATGTGCGGATCCGCAAAATGCGGAAAGCACATTGCTGGTGTCCGTATTTTGCGGATCCGCAGATCCATGGATCCGCAAAACACATACGGACGTCTGAATGAGCCTTACAGGGGGGTGATTAGTGACAGGGGGGTGACAGGGGGTGATCAGGGGGGGTGACATGGGTGATCAGGGGTTAATCAGTGATGGGGGGTGGGGGTGTGTGTGTGTGTAGTGATTGGTGCACTTTACTTATGTTTCCTCTTGTGGTCCCAGACAAAGGGACCACCAGACGAGCAGACAGCAGGCATATCGGACGCTGTTTACAAAACAGCGTCTGATATGCGTTTTAAATGCGTTTTTTGCATCTACAGCCTGCCAGCGCATTATGATCAGCACTGGCAGGCTGTAGTTTCAGTTGTCCCGGTCACGATCGCATGGTGCGCGCGCGTTCATGCGAAATCTCGGGTCTCACGAGATGACGCCGATAGGGGTGACTGAGACCTGAGAGAGCCACCGCGCTGACGCCCATTGGCGTTAGCGTGGCGGCAAGTGGTTAAAATTACAACATACTGAAAAAACAAAATGCGGGAACCCAAGCCACGCCCACCCTCTATGCCAGGTAGTGTGAGAGGCGGATCTTCGCCCAGCAGATGTCTGCACGTGTGTCTGCTGGATGAAAGCCTTTGTTTCTTAGAGGAAGAGCAACGGAGGGTCTAGGCGCAAATGACGACAAGACTACAAAGTCTTGTTGCCATTTTCAAATTCTAAGTCGCATTGGCGACCATTTTGGTCGCGATCTGGAGCCCTGTAATGCATTGCCTGTTAGTGTATTATACTAAGTAATACACTAACAGGTTGCCTGGAAATTTAGTCCTGTCTCTGAGCTCATAAAACTTGTTATTTACTACAATTGGGATAGTCTAAAAAATGAGCAGAGCTTAAAAGGTTATGTAGAGAAGAAACCCCTCCTAGCATTCAAGAGGTGTCATACAATTAGAGACACTTTAGTTACAAGCTGCTTTATTGAATATAGAGCTATAGATTGGCTGACTAGCAGTAACCCGTAGGTAATTTCAGATGCGGGGATTGTTCGTTCTGCAAATTTAACCTTCAGAAGAAATACCTTATGGTGGGAGGTGTTGGCCAGGGGGAAACCAGTTCATTACCTGCAAGACCTGTTATGTTGTTTATGTGGTCTTATGTCGATGTGGAGCCTTCTACGTGGGCAAAACTATCAGGCCCATGTATGAGAGGTTCAGGGAACACCTGAATTCAGTGAAGACTGGTAAAGGTTGCCCTCGACTCATTGACCATGTACGCCAGGTCCATGAAGGGAATGTGAATTGCCTCAGGTTTGCAGGTTTGAGCTGGTCCCTGTTCTGGCACGAGGGGGTGACAGGCATCGTCTACTCCTCCAGAAAGAAGCCAGGTGGATCATCCGTACTAATGCTATGGGTCCCCTGGGTCTTAAGCCTCTTTCACACGACCATATGGTTTTGCGGTCCTCAAAAAAAAACAGATGACATCCGTGTGTATTTTGTTTTTTTGGAACGGAACATCTATGTCTGCCCCAGCCCTACTTGTACTTCTATAGAAGAATAAAGGAGAAGCTTTGCTACAGTGGTGAGTGCCACCCATCTTTTATTGTCTACAATCAAGAGTTCCGCAGTTGTCTTTCCTGTTGGCTGCGCACCACTAAGGCTAAATGCACATGACAGTTGTTTTTCTCGGCTTCCGTTTCAGTTTTTTTTGCGGATAGGAAAACAGGAACCCATTCATTTCAATGGGTCAGCAAAAAAATGCTGACCGTTCATCCGTTTGTGTTCCGATTCCGTTGTCCGTGTTTCCCTTCAGCAAAAAAAGTAGTGCATGTCCTACTTTTTTCTCATTTGCGGACGAGGATAGGCATTTATTACAGGGGATCTGTGAAAACAAAGGAATCCTCCAAAAAAAACTGATGGACCATCAGTTTTTTTTTGCGGATCCCGATTTGCGGACAGCAAAAAACAACTGTCGTGTGCATTTAGCCTAACACTGTGTGTGACTGGGTATTGGAAGACACCCCACCCTAACAGGAATAATGGAGCAGTGCCGCGCTATCTTCTATTTCTGCCTTGTTGTTTCCACGGAAGGGAGTGTTTCTGTCGGCTTCAGATTGGTGCCTCCGCTCCACAACAGATGAGACACGTCCTATCTTGCTGAGCGCGGACCCATTCAAGTCCGCATCCACAGAACAAAGTGCACACGTCTGAAGCTCGTATATTGCGGATCCGCTGTTTGGAAACATTCACCATTTGTCTACTTTGCATCATTTTGTAAATGCCAGTTCCTGTCCAGTTTTTTTTTTTTTTTTTAAACGTTAGAAGGCTTAAAATTGTAGAAGCAGTTTCTTTGTTGTTTTTCTGCAGACGTATGCGGAGCCACTTCACTGGAACCACAACCCCCCCCCCCCCAAAAAAAAATGACTGGTTTTCAGTGACCATATGTCGCTGCTGCAAAAAAACATAACTTATCCTATTATTGTCCGCAATATGGACAAGGATAGTACTGCTCTAGTCGGGGTTTAATTATGAGTATTTTTTTTTTTACAGTGTTCACCTTTCACCTGGCTGAATAGATATTTTTATAGAGCCGGTCATTATGGATGCGGAGATAGCAAATTATTATTTTTCCCTCCAATAGTAAGTTGCGTGATGTGTTTGTGTGTGTGGGGAAGTAGGAGTATTTTTATATATTTATTTAAGCAGAAACACTTATTAAACTTTTTTTTTAATTTTTTTCCCATTAGGGAACTTTAATACATACTGTATTGTTCCCGTCCGTTTCACACTGACAATTGGCTATGCGACCCTGCCTGTGGACCTCATAAGCTTCCGTAGCTGGCAGACCGCACGGGGGTATTACGACAATAATGGGCCTAAATGCTTTTAAAAAAATTATAAGGCATTTTCTGTCTCTATTGGGGATACTCCTGTGTATTTGTTGTACATATGATTAAGTATGAATTGGCCTGGCCCACATACAACCCCAGGCAGGGAAGGCTGTATACTGGGCTGGTCCGCCACACATGGTATACTCCAGGCAGGGAAGGCTGTATACCGGGCTGGTCCGCCACACATGGTATACTCCAGGCAGGGAAGGCTGTATACCGGGCTGGTCCGCCATACATGGTATACTCCAGGCAGGGAAGGCTGTATACCGGGCTGGTCCGCCACACATGGTATACTCCAGGCAGGGAAGGCTGTATACCGGGCTGGTCCGCCACACATGGTATACTCCAGGCAGGGAAGGCTGTATATTGGGCTGGACCGGCCCACATGGTATACCCCAGGCAGGGAAGGTTGTATATACCTCTTCTCCACCTCCAGAGCAGTGGAGGAAGTAGGGAAGCTGCCCCTCTCCCACCCATGACTGTACTAGTGCTGGAGCAATTCTGCAGGGCCCTGCATCGCTGGAGCAATATCACTGGCGGTCCAGTGCTTGTTGTGGTGGTAAGTGTCTATGACTCCACATTTGCAGTGCTTGGCTTCTTATCCTGGTGCTTTGATGCCCTTCTAGCTCCCGGAGGCGGCAGCAATGACGGGCCCACAATTGTAAAACAGCGCATGCTGGAAGTACGCAGTTTAAAAAGGCCACAGCGCTTTTTCGTCGTCGCCTTCCAAGAGCTATAACTTTATTTTTCCATCTATACAGCTCAAAGAGTTTTTTTTTTTTTGCGAGACAAGGTGTAGTTTTTAATGGTGACTTTTTGGAGTACACAACTTTTTAATTAACTTATTATCTCTTTCTAGGAGGGAGATGGGAAAAAACAGCAATACTGCCAGTGAGTTTTTAACGTTATAAATAGGAATGAGCGAATCGACTTTGGATGAAACATCCGAAGTCGATTCGCTCATCCCTAGTTATAAACTTTGCAGTGTTCATTTTTCATCATAAATAACATGATATCTTTATTCTCTGGGTCAGTATGATTACAGCTATACCAAATACATTTAATATTGCATATGATGTAGTGGGAAGCGGGGAAAAAATTCCAAATGGGGTGAAATTGCAAAAAAAAAAGCAATTCCACCACAGTTTTGCAGGTTTTCAAATTCCAACGTTCGATGACCAGTTAGTTTTACTCTACAGGTCAGTACGAATCCGGTGATACCCTATATGTATAGGTTTTCTTGCGTTTTGAAAGTGAGATAGGGAGAAAAAGTTTTACTTTTCTGTCACCATGTTTTGACCCCTATAACTTTTTTGTAATTATCTGTACAGAGCTGTATGGGGGCTCATTTTTTGTTTTGTAATCTGATCTTTTTATTGATACCATTCTGGGGTGTATATGACTTTTTGATCACCTTTTTATTTAATTTTTTTTTAGAAAATAAAGCGTCCAAAAATGTCGAACTGTTTTTTCTGTTTACCATATGGGGAATATTTTTTTTATATTTTATAGTATGTGCGTTTTCGCACATTGCGACACCCATGATGTGTATTTTTTTATTTATTTATTTATTTTATTTTCATTTTGGCAAAAGAGGGGTGATTTTTTTTACTTTTTTTTTTTACACTTTCCTATAGTTCCCATAGGGAACTATAACAATTAAAGATCGGATTTCTATTTTCATATACTCCAACGCAATAGCATTCAAATATATGAGAAAATCGCATATTTCCTATGAAGCCTATTACAGGTTAGGTTCTATAGGAAATACTATGCAGCAGACTGGGTTTCATTCATAGAGACCCAGGCTGCTGCAGGCACGCTCCGATCGCCACACGGGGGAGCAGGATTGACCACGGCATCTGAGGGGTTAAATGTCGGCGATCGGTATTGCTGCCAGTCGCGAACATGAGCCACTGGTGTATGCTTCAAGAAGCAGGCGGCCACCTGCGGCTATGGCACCCACATCAGGCAAGAGCGGGCGCCATGTTTAGGGAGCGGACATAGGACGTACCCATACATCCTGTGTCCCTAAGAGGTTAAAAAAATAAAATCTTTTTGCATTATTGCATCCCAAGACCCATAACTTTTTTTTTTTCTTTCTATGGAGTTGTGTAAGGGCTTGATTTTTTGCAGGACTTGTAGTTTTCATTGGTATTATTTTGGGGTAAAAAACACTTTTTGATCGCTAGTTATTGAAAGTTTTTTCGGTAAAGACTGATAAAAAATTAGCAATTCTAGTAGGTTTTTCACGGCCTTGACAGTAGGAGATAATTTACATATCATCTGTGTAGTGCAGGTTGTTACGGATGCAGCGATACAACCATGGGGGAGATTTTACTTTCGCAATTTTTTAAATTGAAAAGGCGTATTTTCGATGGTAAAAGCATATTTATTGCAATTTTTTTTTATTCATTTTTACCACTTAATAGTCCAACAAGGGGATTATAACAGGCAATCTTTGTATTGCTTCTAAAATACCATGCACTATCCCTTTAGTGCTATACTGACATTGACCAGCAGGCTGCACCAGAGGGGTGCAGCCTGCTGGAAAACCCTTGAGGCAGGCTTGGGGCCTACACCAGGTCCCAGCCCACCTATACACACATCGGCACCCTGCAATTGGCAGGGTGCCGATAGGAGACATTGGGCGCTATTGCCCGTGGCATGTAAGGGGTTAAATAGGCCAGATCGGGGGCAGGAGTGCGGCTCTTATGTGAGAGCTAGGCACTAGTGTCAAGCAAACTTGTGGTTTCAAGTTTGGCGTACAAGGTTTGGGTTATCTAATAATTCCGTTATATATTCCGCTACAACAGATCATAACTTATAGTCCAGGGTAGCGGAATCCATAACGGAATACTTAGATAACCTGAACCTTGTACGCCAAACTTGAAACAAGTTCACTTATCCCTACTCCATAAAGATCAGGTGCAATAGGCAATACCTGACTTCCAACTCCCATTTTGAATGCAGCAACATCCAACTCCTGGGCCCTCCAACTGCCATAGACAACCAATTCACCCTGCTGTTCTCATGCCATAAATTTCTGTGCTGCCCCTCCCTATTACCACATGTGCACCCCCTCGGGATGCTGCCCTTACACGTATACCAAACTGTAGCCATTACACCTTCACAGCAGGAGTAGGTAACACGAGCCCGCGTTAGAGATGTACCACGTGACTTAAGTAGTCAGGTGGGTGGTCACGTGATGTGATGACGGAGGCGGTCCTTACAGAGAAGGGAAATTGGCTGATGCGGCTGTATTGTCCCATACAAGGTAACCGGATTCGCTTGTCCTTTACTCAGGCTCCGGACACTAGGATGATACGGGATCGTGGTATCCTATAGAAAGCATATAGATGTGTGATGTATCCGGAGGTGCTGCTGCCCCCTGCTGGAATAGGTGGGAGTAGCCCCTTGGATATTGCACGTGCTTGCTATGAGGATCATAAAAACATGACTGATAAAAACAGCGTCACCCCTGCCCACGGTTTGTGTGTAATATTGCAACTTTGCCCCATTCACTTCAATGGAGCTGAGCTGCAATAAACAGACACAACCCATGGGCAAGTGTGGCCCTGTTCCTGCAAGAAAGCAAACCCCATTAATAGAGATGAGCGAACTTGTATTTTTAGTTCGGGTTCAGGTTATCGCAGCATCCCGTTATGGATTCCGCTGCCGCGGACCATACCGGCATTTGTAATCCATAAGGGGATGCTTCATTGAACCAGAACCGTGGACAACCCTAAGGACCTGGGGTGACGTCACAGTCATGTGATTGGTGCAGGGGGCGTGGCTCAGCACTGGATTGGATAAGAGGTGATCCAGTGCTGAGCCACGCCCCTGCACTGATCACATGACGGTGACATCACCCCAGGTCCTTAGGGTTGTCCACGGTTCGGGTTCAATTAAGCATCCCCTTATGGATTCCAAATGCCGTTATAGTCCGCGGTAGCGGAATCCATAACGGGATGCTACGATAACCCGAACTTTGGACGCCGAACTAAAAATAGAAGTTCGCTCATTTCTACCCATTAACCCTTAGTGACCAGCCTGTTTTGGTAGGCAATTTATTTTTCTTCCTATTTTGTCATCGTCACCTTCCAAGAGCTCTAACATTTTTATTTTTCCATCTCTGTAGCTGTATGAGGGCTTGTTTTTTTACAGGAAAGGATGTAGCTTGTAATGCTGCCATTTTGGGGTACACACAGGGGCGTAGCTAACGGCTCATGGGCCCTGGTGCAAGAGTTCAGTTTAGGCCCCCCTTCCCTCAGTGCTTTGTGTGTCTTCTTATGCGGCACAAGGGTCTTTGGGCCCCCTCAAGCTCCTGGGCCCGGTAGCGACTGCTACCTCTGCACCCCCTATAGCTACGCCCATGGGTACACATAATGTACTGATTAACTTTTATTATTGGGGAGATGGGGGGGGGGGGGGACAGCAATACTGCCACTAAGTTTTTATGTTAGAAATTTTGCGGTGTTCATTTTTCGGCAAAAATAACAACTTTTTGATTGCTTGCTGTTACGTTTTTTCGATGGTGAATAAGAATAAATTAGCTATTCTGCCTGGTTTTTTTTTAACACGTTCACCGTACGGGAAAAATTACCTGATAATTGCATAGGGTGAGTGGTTACGGACGCAGCCATGCCAAATATGTGGAGTAGATTTTATTTTTGCTTTTTTTTTTCTTGGAATTTTTTGATTTAACAAAATGTGTTTTTTACTTTTTTTTAACTATTTAATAATCCCACAAGAGGACTATAACAGGCGATCTTTTAATCTCTTCTAAAATACATTGCATTATTCCTGAAGTATTTTAATGTCAATGCTATACTGACATTCACCAGATGGGGCACGCTGCAGGCAGACCTGGGTCCTTCACTAGTCCCTGGCCCCTTCACTAGTCCCTGGCCGACTTCGGCACCCTGCAATCTCATTTGCTCCTTCTATAATCTCATACATGCTGCAGGCGCTATTACCCGCAGCATGTAAGGGATTAAACGGCCCAGATCGTGCTCCTACTGGTCTAGGCCGTTACACCAGGAGCACGACTCACATGTTATAGCTGTGCCCTGCTCTCCGCTGCACGGGAGGCCCATGCAACACTTAGACTGGGTCACCGTAAAAAGGTGGTGACCCATCCTAGAGCCGTAAAAGGGTGTATTAGTGGTCACTAAGTGTTTAAAGAGGAATTCCTGTCAGAGAAAGTTATCC
This sequence comes from Bufotes viridis, assembly GCA_033119425.1. Lineage (NCBI taxonomy): Eukaryota > Metazoa > Chordata > Amphibia > Anura > Bufonidae > Bufotes > Bufotes viridis. Next base: position 273,088,599 of record CM065591.1, read on the forward strand.
CCTATCCACAGGATAGAAGATAACGATTAGATCGTTGGGGGTTCTACTGCTGGGGCCCCCGCTGATTATGAAAACGTAGGCCGTGTACCCTATGGAGCCCCCCTAAAATGCATAGAGAAAAGCTGGTCAGAAATGCGCCCCGCTGCTCCATTCATTTTTATTGGAGGGCCCGAGATGGCCGTTACTCCCATAGTTGCAGAGCTTTTGTGCAACAGAATCTGCCATGTGTGAAGGCACCCGAAGATATATCGGTTAGAGTGCATGCTTAGGCGCCATTCACACTTTGTCTGCAGTGTCCATCCGAGGTTTCCATCAGGAGGACATCTGTCACCCATAGGCACCCAAAATAACGTTTACCATGCAAATGCACAGTCTGCTGCACTATTGCATGCAGTAAAAAATGGAAACCCTGGCGGGGACAGCAGAAATTAGTTTAAAAAACACTTTTTTGGCCTCTGTCAGTGTAATGGAGTATATGGTACATTATTAAAGGACATCTGTCAGCAGATTTGTACCTATGACACTGGCTGACCTGTTACATGAGCACTTGGCAGCTGAAGGCATCCGTGTTGGTCCCATGTTCATATGTGCCTGCATTGCTGAGAAAAATTAAGTGTTAATATATGCAAATGAGCCTCTAGGAGCAATGGGGGCGTTGCCATTACACTGAGAGGCTCTGCTCTATCTGCAACTGCTGTGTCCTCTGCACTTTGACAGGACTGGACAGTAAAAAAGATATCACACCTGCCCATGTAACTGAAAGTGCAGAGAGAGCGGAGCCTGTAGGTGTAATGACAACGTCCTAGAGGTTCATTTGCATATATTAAAATATCATTTTTCTCAGCAATGCGGGCACATATGAACATGGGACCAACAAAAAATGTCTTCAGCTGCCAAGCGAACATGTAACAGGTCAGCCAGTTTCATAGGTACACTTTAAGCACCTGACAAATACCATAATGGTACACTGTAGACGCAGTGTGAAATGAACCTCGTACTTTAATTTCTGTGTGTGATTCTTACAGAATGAAACACCTCACCTCTCTCGCAGTCTGCCCTCATCTCTGGCGCGCAATACCATGCCATCTCTCTGAACTTCGCCTGGATTTTGTCCTACCAGGTGGTCAATCTTTTCGGTAGGTGTTCGTTTTTCTGCTCTCTTGATGAGTGGGTGTTCTACATTTACCCCTGCGTGTGACACTGTGAAGCACTTGCAAATTTGGGACTGGAAAATTTTGCTGCATACTTCCTGTAGCCTCAATTATTTTTATTTTTTTTGTACGTTACGCTTTATTCTTGCAAAAGAGACGGATGCTTTAATATAGTAGTAAAAATAGTTATTAAAATGCTAATAAAAATTACTTAATATAAAAAAGAAGTAAAAATAGACTTAATGTGGGAAATGATTAACACTGGCTTTTCATACACTAGTCTTAATAGTTTTGGTGCAACTTGTACATGCTCATTTTTTATTAAGAGTTGCATGCCTCTTAAAGGGGTTGCGCAGCCGTTAATATTGATGACCTATCGTCAGGATAGGTCATCAATATCTGATCGGAGGGGGTTTGACACCTGGGACCCCCGCCGATCAGCTGTTTGAACAGGAGGCGGTGCTCCATGCGAGCGATGCATCCTGGTCTACGCCTTTTCTCCTATGGAGTGGCGGCGTAGTGTAATTACAAGTTCTCGCTCCATTCACTCGTCTCGGAAGTGCAGTGTAATGAAGAGGGTGCGGCGCTTGAATGGAGCCTCGGACCCGCACCAATCAGATATTGATGATCTATCCTGACTATAGGTCATCAATATTAATGGCTGGACAACCCCTTTAATAATATTGCTGCATTTTGGGAGGTCTGTGCGCCTGAAAAGGCGTTGTAATGTATGCCAGTTTTCTTGCACAAGTTTTTTTCAGTTTATTGAGCCATAAAAGCCCTGTCCCCTCCACCCATTTTTTAGGACATTGCTGAGCATGGCACAAAAGGGAAAAAAATATGCATCTATGTATTTTATGTATATTTGGGAAAATTGCCCCAGTGTGTTCACATAGATCGTTCCGAGTAACGTCATTGAGCGCCTGATGAAGAAATCTGTCTAATTACTAAACACATTGCGGCAGATTTATCAAAACCTTTCAGTTTTCAGCGGAAAATGAAAGGATCAATATGTTCGGTTGCTATGGACAACTAAGCCAGTTTTCTAAATCTCCCCCATAATTATTATTATTACTTATTTCAACGCGACATTAATGGCAAGGTACTGTACGTTCAAAAGGCTTACAGATATAAAATATAAAACAATGAGCATGAACTTAGTAACTGACTGATACAGAGACCCTGCCCAGAAGAGCTTACAATCTACAAGGTAAGGGGGAGGACACAGTAGATGAGGGTAAAAGCTGCTCATCTGGCTGTGTGGTGGCAGCATGCTCATTGCAGGTGGTAGACTTATGTGAAGAGGTGAGTTTTCAGGTTGCTTTTGAGGTTTGGTTGGGGGCAAGTCTGATGTACTGGGGTCATGAGTTCCTCATTATGGGGGATGCACATGAGAAATCTTCTAGATTCTAGAAGATTGTGTGAAAAACAAAGAAGGCAGTCCTCTGAGGATCGGAGATTATGTGTGGGGATGTATCGAGAAAGCAGGTCAGAGATGTATAGAGGGGACAAGTTGTGGACGGCCTTATATATTGTTAGTATTTTAAACTGAATTCGCTGGGCAATGGGGAGCCAGTGAAGGAAAAACGGGGGGAGAGGTTGATTAACCGGGCAGCAAAGTTAAGAATAGATTGAAGGGGAGCAAGATTGCTAGATGGGAGGCCACAGAGGAGGATGTTGCAGTAGTCCAAGCGGGAGATGATGAGGGTATGCACTAGCATTTTAGTTGAGGAAGGGGCGAATATGAGAGTTGTCCTTGAGTTGAAAGTGGCAGATGATGGTAAGGGTTTGAATGTGTGACTGGAAGGACAGTGCAGATTAAAATATTATTCCAAGGCAGCGGACCTGTGAGAAAGGTTGGTGCCATTAAGGCCTCTTGCACACAAATGTTTTTTCTTTCCGTTTACATTCTGTTTTTTGCGTTCCGTATACGGAAACATTCATTTCAATGGATCCGCAAAAAAACGTAAGGTACTCCGTATGCATTCCGTTTCCGTATTTCCATTTTTCCGTTCCGTTCATAGATAGAACATGTCCTATTATTGTCCGCATAACGGACATTGACAATTTTATCAGGGGCCAGCTGTTCTGTTCTGCAAAAAACAGAATGCACACGGACGTCATCTGTATTTTTTGTGGATCCGTTTTTTGCGGACCGCAAAATACTGAAAAAGCCATATGTCGTGTGCAATAGGCCTAACTGTAATAGATAAGTTTGGTGTGGGGTTGTCACTTATTGTTTTATGTAGGTCTTTGAGATCACCCATTCTGCCAGAGGATGAACTTAATTTTTGACGTGAAGCAAGCCTCATCATAAATTAGGGGCGACAGTCTGTGTGCCTAGACTGAATTATACTCCAGCTGATAACTGGAATAGATTTCAGACATCACTCCAGTAATTGGTGTAAATGGTAGTGAATGTGCCGGGCTGATGGCCCCATGTACCTCCCTTGCCAAATCTATAGAGCTAATCAGGAGATAAAAGCCAAGGAATGACCGGCATTGTGAGCAATGTCTCCAATAGTATGTTCCAGTTTTCATAAATGAAGCCTTGTGTAGATAACAGAGGAACACATTCTGAATTACATCTGCCATTTTCTGCTTGTCCTAAAATGTTTAGGTGGAGAGAAAGCAGTCCTGGATACTGGACAGGGGTATTACAAGGACGAGTGTGGACTGTGACTCAAAAAGATGGCAACTTGTGGTATACAGTGTATCCCAGCCCAGGGTCTACAGAATGTGAATCGGAAAAGAAGACTCAGAAAAGGCCCGCAAAACGAAAGCTGCCCCATACTGTCCCTGAACTAGTAAAACGGGATAAAGACCTAATAAAGCAGGAAAAAGAGGAGATATGTGCTGATAATGACTCGCTAACTACTGACTGCAAGAAAGACAGCGACATTTTACAGGATTACTTCCAGTTGCACGTCAGTCTCGGTGAACTCTACAATCGGTGGAGAGAGTGTGACAAGAACTTTCTGAAAGTAGCTAAGGAATTCCCAGGTAATATTCTTAAGCTCCACATGTTTTTTCCTTGTCATCCAACAGCATTAAGTAAAAGATTATTAGCTTTTTTCAGACATAACCCACTGCTAGAATTGCTTTATTTTCAGATTGTGTGCAGAACGTGGTTCTCAGCTCATTCCTACCTGGACTTCAGAAATTGAATATATTTTGGAATCTGTCAACAGTTTTATGGTGCCCTAACTAAGGACCCTGATGAAAACTCTGGGTCACCCTCTTGAATTGACCCAGCTGGTTTGCTAAAATCTGTATTTACCAGCTCCAGCGCTGGAGTTTTTCCATACACAGCTCAAGCTTATGAGTCCTCATATACATGAGATTCCCCCCCCCCCCCCCTTTCCTTGCTGGTGATTGACATATCTTCTCCTATTGCACTCGGCAGTGGGAAGAGCTTATAAGGAGCTGTGTACACTTGGCTTGCGCTGGAGCTGTTTGGCACAAGATTTTAGTAAAACTGCTGGATCGGTTAAAGGTATTATCCGGCATCATGATATTGATGTCTCATTCTCCAGATTTGTGGGTGGGGTGGTGAAGCATTACTTCATTTCACTTTGCTGTGGCCCCTTCAGTACAGTGCACCCAAGATGTTTCCATTACTCTCTACTGTAGAATTCGGTTCTGCAATAGATAGTAATTGGGCTTGAGTGAATCGGGTTCAGATCGCTTTATTGGATGTAATTAACTGAAATGTTTGCTGTTTTTTTTTTTAGCCTAGGTGTTTTATTTTGGTGCAAACCATTGGTCTAGGTCAGGGGTAGGTAACCTCTGGCACTCCAGCTGTTGTGAAACTACAACTCCCAGCATGCATACTTACTCTGCTCCTCTAAGAACTCACATAGAAATGAATGGAGCATGCTGGGAATTGTAGTTTCACAATAGCTGAAGTGCTGAAGGTTGCTGATCCCTAGTCTTGGTGTTTTATTTTTATTTAGTTTGAAGTGTTTTTTTTGTTAGGCAGGCAGGCAGTCCGGTTACTACTTTAGTAATATGGGTGATTAGTTTAATTTTTGTTTCCCTCTATATATATTTTTGGCTGGGATGCCTTATTTGTTTCCTTGTCAGCGCATGCGCTAGAAATTCCCTGCTTCACTACTGGAAAGACAGAGGATTAGAGGGACCTGACTTACTCCCACCCATGCTAATTAAATGGGCGTTCACTCTCCAGGACACTGCATAGACCAGAAGACCAGGCAGTAAACGTGACATCACTGGAAGTTACAGAGACTACAACGAATTGGTTCACATGACCATTCCAGAGTGGGGAAATATCAGCAAATACAAAGTGAATGATTACCAAACAATAGAATAAATAATGGGTGGTTGATGCAAACTGGTAAAAAAAGTTTGAAATAGCCATATCTACCGCCAGTGTTGAAAATGTCTCTGTATTGTGTGATGCATATGTCATAATTAATCAAGGCGCAACATCCTTGAAAACTGTTTATGTTGTTTGAGATCTAGATACTGTATACTATGTGACTATGCATTGACTGTCTTTCAGGAATTCGGGTTTTGCGGCAGGATCCTGTAGAATGCCTTTTCTCTTTCATCTGTACCTCCAACAACCACATCTCTCGCATCACTGGAATGATTGAGCGGCTGTGCAGTGCTCTGGGGAGAAGACTATGCCAGCTTGACTTGGTGGAGTACTATTCCTTCCCCACGCTCCAGGCACTGGCAGGCAGGTAACATGCCAGTCTTCCCCTGACTGGCTATACATTTAGGACTATACCTGATTGCTGAGTGGGCAGCAAGAACCAAGCCAACACAATTCTCGAAGAGTATCATTTCTGGTGGAGGTGTGGTATTAAAAGCTTTCTGTAGAAAGTTGGTAAAATGCTGCACTTGCTATAAATAAAAAACGCTTGGAGTGGTAAGAGGTGATATTCTGGTGCTGAAAGCTGCCTAAATGGGTGCTTTACCCAGTCTTGGAACTCTTCATTCTTATAGAGGCTATCTAGAAGAAGATATTTATGACTCATCCTCAGGACAGGTCATCAGTATCAGATCTGAAGGGGTGCAACACCCACAACCACCGCTGATCAGCTGAAGAGTCCTTTATCGCTGCAGCCTCATCCTAGGCCACGTGACACTGTACATCTGTCATGTGGCCTAGTTGCAGCTCAGCCCCATTCAAGTCATGGGGGCAATACTAAGCACTGCCACTATACAATGTACCATGCTGTCTTTGGAAACAACTAATCGTCAAGGATGCCGGGACTTGGACCCCCACTGATGTGATAATGTTGACCTATCCTGAGGATAAGTCATCATTATCATTTACCGGCTAAGATCGGAGGTCAAACACGAGTGATAACATTTGCTAGAGATATGCCATCACTTTTGAGGATCGGGTAACCCCTTTAACAAGCAAAATGGAGCTCACAATAAAGAATGTGCTTGCTGTAAACAGACATTGTCCATAAGGTTCTACCACAGAACAGAATTGTTGTCTGTAGTTGTTTGTACTTCATATTATTGTAATAGGGGGTCATTCAAGATTTATTACAATTAAGCTGGGAGTAAAAAAAAACTGGAGCTGCCACTCGTCAGTCACGTGACTCTGCAGGCAATCATTGGCCTCAGCGGTGATATATGACAGCTGAGGCCAGTGAAAGACTGCAGCAGGCACGAGACCAGCGAACATGATGTCATCAGTAAAGGCCTAGCAGGGATCAGAGCTGCAGCACAGGACATTTTGAAGGTGAGTAAGGTTTTTTGTTTTTTACATTTTACACTGCTCTCTGCATAATTTATTAGATCTTGGATATCCCCTTTAAGTTTTAATAGAAGGTAAAGGGGGTAACTGATGGAAACTAGTGCAAAGAAAAAATTGTAAGTTGCCCATAGTCAGGACTCAATGAAATAAATTCCATAATCTGCATTTTTACAATTAGGAGCTGATTTCAGCTTGGCTTTAGTTCACTTTGGCCTTTGTAGTTCCTATTAGGGGTGGGCGATATGGCCTAAAATTTATATTGCGATATAATATGAAGCATGTGCGATATGCGATATATATCGCGATATAAATTTTCTATATTGGAGGGAGGGTTGTTAAATTTTTTTTTTTTTTCTTCAACTTTTGATTTAATAACTATTTAGCCTCCTTAGCGGCTAGAACCCTTGTCCTATTCACCTCTCTCTGTCAGGGTAAATAGGACTTGACACTGTCCCTGCTGCCCTGTGCTCTGTGCACACAGCGGCAGGGAGCCCCCATGGCAGCCAGGACATCAGTAGTGTCCTGGCTCCTGGCTGCCATGGTAACCGATCGGAGCCCCAGCATTACACTGCTGGGGCTCCGATCACAACTGCCACCAATGATCGGGGGCCCACTGTGCCACCAATGAGGAATAGAAACGTAGCCTGCATGTGCCGGCCATATACCATACTGGGCCTCTGTGACTGCACTCTGCGATTCACACAATTAACCCCTCAGGTTCTGAGGGGTTAATTGCGGCGGATCGCAGCAGGCAGTCATAGAAGCGGGTATAGGATATGGCCTGCATGTGCATATAGGACCTTTAATTAGGGGGCACATAGGGGGCACTTACTATTATGTCTGTGCGGGGCTCCGTTCGCCCGCTCTGGCCCACGTCACATGGTGGGAACACCAGGGAGGAGACATCAGCTTCTCTCCCTGGGCGTTCCTTCTCCCTGCCTGTGACGTTCTGCCACAGGCCACAGTCCCTCCCCTCCTCCGCTCTCATTGGTAGCAGTGGCTACAGTCCCTCCCCTCCTCTCTCATTGGCGGCTCTCAGTGGGGAGGGAGGGACTCCCTCCTTCTCCACTGTGCCGGCTCAGGAGAACATGGTATGTGCCGAGAGCGGCGCATACCATGTTCTACCGCGATATGGCGATATAGACAAAATCGATATCGTGCCACAAATTCATATCGCATATCGTCTATATCGCCATATCGTCCCACCCCTAGTTCCTATATTTAGTGCCAGTGCACAGATGACCCATAGTGTATCAGCTAGGTGTAAGAGAAGCTCTATATACACCATGTATCTGCCTTCTCCTGGTGATATACACTCATATTTACTTGAATGGGAGCAGCGCTGCAGTAACCGGCCCCATCTGCTTTACAGTGGACCGAGCTGTGTAGTTCCGATTTTCCAGGCTGGAGCTACTGCAAAACAGATGATTGGAGGAGTTACCAGGAGTCAGACCCCTGCCGTTCTGATATTGATAGCCTATCCTAAGATCATCAGTACCTCAGTCCTGAAGAACCCCTTTAACATGTCTGCCAGGATCTTTTCCCATTGTTTATATTAAATTACATATACTAAACTTGGTGGGGGGACTTTATCATTGTACATGTGTTTGAGGCATCGCTCGCAACATTTTTACGCCACAAACCTGTCATAGCAGATTTGATAAATGCCCCCCAGTGACATCAAAGGTCTTCTCTGTAGTCATTTGTTCAGCACATGTTCTAGCAATGTGTTTCTGTGCAATCCTGATGTTCTCCACCTGTGTTTACTCTGCAGCTGAAGACACTAAGGCCAAGTTGCGAGATTTGGGTTTTGGCTACAGAGCAAAGTTTGTCAGCGAAAGTGCCCGGGCAATTTTGCAGAAGCATGGTCCTGATTGGTTGGAGACTCTTCGACTGGCTTCCTATGAGGAAGCAAAGTCTGCACTATGTTCCCTGCCAGGGGTAGGAGCCAAAGTGAGTGTGATGCTTTCACTTGTATTATTTGGTTAACTGCAGTTCCCCAAGTCCAATCCCAGTGGGAAAAGCCAGGGGACAATATTGATGGTTGATCCCGTCAGAGTTGATAGGCTCATATCTATTGTGTATGGTCAGCTTTAGGAAAACTTTTCTGATGAAGCTACCCTTTAACTGCATGTACTGTTACTTTCAGTTGTGGACCTGGTCTTAGTGAAAAAGACCAGGCTTGCCATCATTACTAGCTTAAAGCAGTATAGTTTGGAACAAACATGATGGACCTCTGGGTAATTGTTGAATCTGCGCTGTAAAGACGACCATACACATTAGCCAACCATTTAATGTTTATGGGCCTGCCAATCGCAGTTGTCAGAGGAGAGGTTGATCAGACAGTTGGGTTTTAACATGTCCTGTCCTCTCTGGAGATAAGGTGCCACCAGAGGAGTCTGGTGGTGGTTTACTCCACTCAACCTACTGAGAGCACATGCACGCTCAGCTGAGTTTGTGTATGGTGGAGGGAGGCTCTGCAGAGATACCTGTCAGACGAAAGCTTGTATGGCCAGCTTTAGCCTCAGAATTGATCCATTGTCTTGCTCTACTTATCTTATTTTTAGGTTGCAGATTGTGTTTGTCTGATGGCTCTTGATAAACCAGAGGCTGTACCCGTGGACACTCATGTCTGGCAGATTGCAAAAAGAGACTATTTACCTCAGCTCGGTCAGGGCAACAAGACTCTCACAGAGCGGGTCTACCAGGACATTGGTATGAACTTTCAGCTTATGCTAGCAACTTTCATTACCAGTTTTAAGTAATATAAGCTTGTTAAAGTTTTCTAGTACGTTGTGAAGGCATGCAGTTTACGCACTGAACTTTATAGTTTTGGGAATGCACCAGTGCCATTTTACTGGGCAGCGCTGATATGAAGGAGGCACAGATAGCAGACTGACCTCTCAAGGATATTGTAGTTTATTGTAGCTGCAAAAGCAAAGAAGTTGTTATAGTTTATAAAATCAGAGACTCAATGTAGTATTTCAGCCCTATAAAATCCCTTGTGAGACCACATCTTCAATATGGGATTTAGTTTTGGGCTCCACATTGTTGAAAAGGATATAGAAGAGCTAGTTAAAAGGTGGTCGAGTGGATTCATTTACTGGGATAGGGGCTCTCTGATAAGCAGGCTCGAAAAAAGATGCCTTGGGGCGTGGCCACATGCAGCGGTCGTGCTGTGGTTATAATGCTGCAATCTTATGGTTGATTATCGGGTGTCCTTAGGAACCCAATTCAGAAGCATATTTGCTAAATAGAACCACATTGTTGTTAATGAGAGTGTGGTTTTGCAGGTTGCCATTAACAATTAAGACCAAATAAACAATGTGGTTCGAATTCATTAATACAATGCTGCTGTGACTCGTACGGCTGCATGGTACATGGCCGCAGCATGGCCACTCCATATGATAAAAGTTGACCTAATTTAAAGGTGTTGTCCGAGTTATTTTTTTTTTTGTTCTTTGTATGTTTCTAGTTAGGTAAATGAAAGGACTTTACAATTGACTTACTTTATCTCCAGTTGCTGGTTTCTCAGATTTCACTGAGGGTCACATGACCTGTGATGTCAGCCTCTCTCCCTGCTCTGATGATGTTTCGTGCACAAAGCCTGAGAGAGCAGATATGAGTCTGTACACGAGACGTCACTGGGCTGGCCACACCCTCCCTGCTCTGCCGTCTGCTGTTCCTACTGCCCTGTGTCTCCCTCCCACTGGATACTTCAGGAAAGATTACCTCCTTCAGGAGCACAGGCTCAGGGCTGAAGGCTTTACTGAATAGCTGCAGGCAGTGAGGAGACAAATGCTGGGCACAGTAGCTCACAGACTAGATGAGTTCTGCGCAAGAACAGGTAGGGAGAAGGTCCTGTGTGTATCAGCAGTGAATTGTACAGCTGGGACTTGTAGTCCTACACATACAACATGCTGCTGAGTCTCCCAGCAGGCAGACATGTCACTCAGGGCAGCACTTGTATTCACTCCCCTTGCAGAGCAGGGGGAGGGGCAGAGATTGTTGTTATTTCAGGTAAACAAAGGGCCAGAAGAGAACCAGGGAAATGAGGAAATATAATAATTTTTTTTACCTAAAACTTGCTTAGCTCAGTTATATATTGCTGCCCATCAGATTTACAGTACTATATATTTTTTTTTTAATAACTCGGACAACCCGTTTAGATGTATGAGTGGTCAATACAAATACGTGGCTTGACAAAGCAGCAGTGTGGAGGAAAATGATTTAGAAATCAATACAGGAAAGGGTTCTTTACGGTTAGAGTAGTCAAACTATGGGATGCCCTACCCAAGAGTTAGTCATGGCAGATGTTATGTCAGCTTTTACAAAAAGGGGCTAGCTGCTTATCTAATGACAATTAGCACAGAGGATTATAATGAGTTTAGTAGTTAATTATGTAAAACTTGATGGACTCATGTCGTTTTCAACCAAAGTAACTGTATTTTGTCTATTCCTGTCTTTTCCAGGAGATTATTTCCGCAGTCTCTGGGGTCCATATGCTGGATGGGCCCAAGGAGTAAGTTCATGAGTCTATTCTAGATTTCTACTTTACCTCTTTTTGTGTTTCTAATCCATATGGTAGACTACACTTTACTACCTGAAAACAATAGGCATTAGGATATAAACTTATGAAATGTTAGGACACTCTTATTTGTGTTACAATATATGACTACTTTTTTATCCAATGCGAGTCAAAAACATGTCAAGGACTGAGCCAAGCACATGGGATGAGAGTGAGAGTTGTGTTTTTTTATCCTAATGGTGAAAGATCCTCCTATAGAGCCAAGGTGAATCTGTTTTATGTATGCTTTAAATAGTCACTCCCAATGTTGTGTTTTCACACTTGACATAGGCTGGATTTCCATGTTTAGATTTTGTTATAGTGCATTTTTTGTAAATTAAAACCAAGAATGGATTATAAACTAAGGATATGTGTAAAGGAAAGATTGACCGGTGGAATGCATCAGACTGGTACACATTGAAGTTTCAGATGTTGACGCAAGTCCTGTTTCACACCAAAACTTGTGACTCGTGGTTTTATACTACTTTTGAAAAGTGAGTGGGAAAATGGGTATGATTAGGTATGTTGATTATTTTTATTTTTTTTGTGTTTAATCCATTCCTGGATTTTGGCCTCAAAAACTGCATCAAAAATCCTTAAAGAGGACCTTTCATTGGTCCACAGTTTGAGGCAAATGTATATACATGCAGAGCGGCACCCAGGGATGACCCTGCACTTACTTGTATCCCTGGGTGCCGCTCCGTTCGTCCTCTGTAGCCCCCGGTACTGCCGCGCGCACGCTTCTCCTATTTTTGCCTGGGGCGGAGACATCTTCTTTTGCCCTGGGCATCTCCTTCTCCCAAGCCTGGAGCGCTGCCCCATCGCAGCGCTCAGCTCATATCCTGCAACCTCCCAGGATATGAGCTGAGCGCCTCGATTGGCCAGCGCTCCAGCCTGGGAGAAGGAGACGCCCAGGGCAAGAGAGGATGTCTCCCCCCAGGCAAAAATAGGAGAAGCGCGCGCCGATACCGGGGGCTACAGAAGACGAATGGAGCGGCACCCAGGGATACAAGTAAGTGCAGGGACATCCCTGGGTGCCGCTCTACATTTACATACTTTTGCCTAAAACTGTGGACCAGTGAAAGGTCCTCTTTAATGTGGAAACCCAGCCATAAGGTTTTTGTAAGATGTTGTATTACTTATTTCTATTATTTGTTTTTCTTTTTATGGCTAGGTTTTATTTTGTTCGGATCTTAAGAAATTCCAGAGTTCAGGAGATGAAGCAAAGGCAAAAAAGAAGCTGAAAGGACAAAAGTGATTATATATACTCTGTATAAGAAACAATCTCTTTTGTAGATAGTCAAATAATGATGAATTGTCAATGTCAGGTGTATTTTGTTTTTATTCTGCATTTTTACAGTGCAACAGTACAGTCACCTAGTAAAAGAAAAGTAGTAGAACACATCCGCTTGTGTCTCCAAGGGTATGCTGTAAGTTGGGTTTACACTCAAAGGTTGGTACTAGATAGTTTATTACATGGAGATGTTAGCTGCCATTAAACATGTGCCTGCCTGGTGAACTACTACCAGCAAGTTCCAACAATACAGTTGCACTCACAAGTTGTGAGACTCCTAGAGACTATACATATAACAAATTTCTACATTAGGCTTTTATAGATAGTACATATATATCGAGTGAGAAGACATGCTTAGGCCTCCTGTCTTCAGGAAATGCCATAATACTTTTATTTGTCAATATCGTGTATAAAAGACCTTTCCTCTATAGCGGATTATTCCAGCTTTACATTTTGCATCTCCAGAAATCGCCTTTAACACTTCAGGTAATGATACACTGCGGGGGCCTGAGCATGCAGGACTGTGTTCTGTGTCATGCTCTGCCCCTTCATTAGCCAAAACACAGCATATAAATTATACTTAAAGAATGCTCCTTTATTGCCCAGGTTCATTCTTTGTGCTGTGGTATAAAGCTGTATGACAACAAAAAACGTGTTTTCAGAACTGCAGGTATTTTTTGTGGTCATGCAGAATTTATTTTTCAGATTTATATGTAATTTGTGAGAACTGTGGCATATGCAATATAATAGAGAATATGGTACTCTAAGGATAGGTTCACCCAGACTTTCAGAAATGGATCTAGCAGGAAGAAGTATATCCTTCATTTATATTTTTTCATACCTAATCCACGTCTGGCTTTGGAGCAGATTTTGCTGCAGGTTTTTTACCCAAAGAAGTTAGTGTAAACATACTCTAATAAGGATGTTCCAGTTGAAACATCTGTCTCCTAACCCATAGCAGTCACAGTTAGGGTACGGCCATATCGTTTTCTGGATCAGGTTTTGAGGCAGATCTGTCTGCCTAAATTTCAACCAAAGCCAGAAGTGGATCCAGCAGGAAGGAGAAGTATAAATCCTTTATTTCCCATACCGTTCAAACCCACTTCTGGCTTTGGCAGAAAATCCGGTCTCAAAACCTCGTCCAAAAAACTCTATGTAGCCATACCCGTACAGAGGAAAACACAAATGATTTGACAACTTTCTCAATTACGACTATGCTGGGTCTAGTTAGTTTATAACAATGGAAAAATGTAGAAGGGAAACATTTATTTGACGTGACCTTGTCATTATGATTGATTACAATTCTCATTTAGAGACATCACACTTTTTTTTCTGCATTACAAAAAACAATGTAATCTAGACAGGTAAAATCCACAGCACTGAGTGTTATGAATTATGATGCTCAGAGAATTACTTATTGGAGATATATATATATATAAATATATAACAGGGTCCAGGATAGATAAATAAAGCTGTGATATCAGACAATGCTTATATTAAAGAACATTTTGGTCATATGAGCCTGGATGTGATGGCTTTAGGCTGGGCTGCTCTGAGCGGTCCTGCAGTGCACATCTACATTGGGGTCTTTCCCTTCCATTGGCACCACCAGATCCTGTGTGCAGGTGCCATCTCGGCTTCTAAACCATTATTTAGTCTAGTAATGAGTTCAGCTAGGTAAAACACGCTATAATGGTTTAGCACACTAATTTGGGGACATGTCACCACTGAGGCCAGTGAATGACTGCACTTCCAAACCACAGGGTCCTTGGTGATGGAACAGAGCACTAGTGAATAGGTAAGTGGCTTTTTTTTTTTTTTGGCTGAGCACTTTTGGGACCAAAAAAATTATTTTTAAATATATATATATATATATATATATATATCATTTTTTTTTTCCACAAAAGCAGGAATAAAACAGGCTTAAAGGATATTTTAACACCATTTTCAGAAAAGTGTAAGTGGTTCAGTACTTACATATTGATGGCCTATCCTGAGGTCATCAAGATTAGATTGGTGGGGATCTGATACCTGGCACCCCCGCTAATCAGCTGTTTAGGAAAGTTGCTGGCACCAGAAATTACACAGTAGATGAGTCTGAAGCACAAGTTCTCATCCACAGTATAGTGGCCATGCCGGGAGGGAGTCTGTCACCTACTCTGAAAGTTTTAGATCGCTCAGATCACCTCATAAAACTTTAATACTGTACAGAGCAGGAGCTGCGTACAGTATTAGATTGTATTTGCTCTGAGCTGGTTATTGCTTTGCGAAACAAAAATAAAATAGGATTTTTTTTTAGCTTACCTGTAAAATCCTTTTCTCGCTGAGTTCATTGGGGGACACAGGAGACTATGGGTATAGCTGCTGCTGCCACTAGGAGGCGACGCTAGGCAAAAAAGTGTTAGCTCCTCTCAGCAATACCCTTTCTGCATACATTGAGCTAATCAGTTTTGTACAAAAGCAGTAGGAGCAGCCAACAGAAAGCAAAAATAAGAAGAGAAGTGAAGATAGGTCAGAACTGAGGACAAGTGGGATCCATCTGGAAGATCCAGGAATTTACTTACTGGGGGGTTCTGTGTCCCCCAATGAACTCAGCGAGAAAAGGATTTTACAGGTAAGCACAAAAAAAAATCCTATTTTCTCGCTTGTGTCATTGGGGGACACAGGAGACCATGGGATGTTCTAAAGCAAGTACCATGGGGAGGGAACAAAAGACCAAAGCAAAGCTAAAGCTGGCCATGAGGTCCCACGCAGAACTGCGGGGACAGGATGCACAGGAACCCTGGATAGGACAGGAAGAGCATGAACCAGGACGGCCAGCCAGAGAGCGTAAAGGATGCATTGACTTAGACTAGGCAGAAGAGAAAAGCCCAGTTAAACGAAGCCAAAGGGCTGGAGATACTTCAGAGGAGGTTCACCCAGTAGAAATGGGTTTGCAGAATCTGGGAACATATTAGACCCGGCCAGAAGACCCGACAAAACTTAACCAAATGTTTAGTCAGGAAGGAAGGAACCAGCTGGACAGAAGACAGAGGACCATTCCTGGAGAGGCCTCCCAAGTAGGTGAGGAGAAGTCGGAGAGGAAAAAAAAAAAAAAAAAAAAGGGTCTTCAGAGATTGGTAAGATCCCAGCCATGCTGCAGAGAGAAATGTAGCATAAAAGAGTAAAGCCATGTGAATGTATGGACTTGCCAGATGTTGGGTCCAGCGCAAATGCTCTCCAAGAATATCTAGGGATGTACCTATGAGTATACTCCTGGAAGTAGATTAGGAACTGCTGTGTACACCTCTGCAAAAAGAGAAAAAAACTCTCAAAAAATAAGTAATATGGTAGGAGTATGCCCCCAGAGCCGCAGAGGCTCGTTGCAAGTTCTCTTGCAAAAGAAGCCGTCTGATACACCACAGACAAAACTGCCTGGACCAGCCAACGCCACCAGCAGGCTGAAGCAATGCCCACATCAGAAATGTTGGGGGTGCGTAGACTCGTCAGAGAGCAACTCCCACCCTGAGGAATGTCCAAAGTGGCCAGAGACGGGAGAATACTCCGCCCTGAGGGAAGTGTAATGGCGATGTCCAACTCCACAAAAGTATCAGAGAAAAAAGATAAAGTAGCGGCAGTGCGGGTACTCTAGAGTAGGGACGTAGCTATAGGGGGTGCAGAGGTAGCAGTTGGTACTGAGCCCAAAGACCCTTGTGCCACATAAGAATATACCGGTATTATAGAAAGTGCATGCTCGTCAAGTTACACCTCTGGCTGGAGTGAAGGGGTTAGGTCAAGAATTTGGCATGGCGGGGAAGTCGTTTCAGTTTTTGTATCAGGCAGCACGAAAGCTATGTGCTTTTCTGTCCCCTGGTTACAAAGCACTGAGGGAAGAGGGGACCAAGCTAAACTCTTGCACCAGGGCCCAGGAGCCTTTAGCTACGCCCCTGCTCTAGAGCAATAATACACCAACCCCAAGGAATATGGATACTGGTTGGGTAGACAGAAAACAGTAGCTTGGGTGTGTAAGCAATCGCTTCGTGGAAAGGCGTACAGTAGGAATAGTGTTGCATTCCAGCAACAAATCATCCATTAACTGTGACAACAAGTGACAGCACAACCGCTCATCTGGAGTGGAAAAATGTAGGCAATTCACAGTATTTGTGCTGAATAGGTATGTCCGCTACAACTTGACATGTCAGAGCCCGTACTTGAAGGCAATGTTGAAGCAGTCACGGTGTCAAATGTTAGCTCCAATGACCCACTTGTGAAGGAAACAATTATGTAGATGAGTGCCACAAGAACAAGGGGGTTACACCAGCTGAAGAACCTCATTCTAGTGCACACCAGAAGTGAGGGATTTATTAGCTACAGCCTCCCATGCTACTGCTAAAAACCTGATTAGAGATGAACATAATGAAGATAACCAGTGCCATCAGGAATGAATGGACGTGTAAGGTGAGGCATCAAGTGCCAGCAAAGACGATGCCTGCCAGTGCCACGGCCTCCATAGGTGAGAACTGCCTGTGTGGAAATATCTATACAATCACCACCCCTAGGTTCACCTATAGAAAGGGGCATGTGGTAGAAACTACCGCATACACAGATAGGGCTGAAACAAGGTGTGTAAAAACTACAGACCCAATATCTGGTGCAAATGCACCATGCAAGGAAGGAAGCAACAAGGGTGCCATGACAGCTTTCTGAGCAGGGCTGTGGAGTCGGTAGATAAATTGTCCGACTCCGACTCCTCAGATTTTGAAACTTCCGACTCCGACTCCTCGACTCCGACTCCTCTGTATTTAATATGCAAATACGAAGCTGTTCCACCAAGTTCTTCTAATCTCCTCTAGCACAGAGAGGTAGTTGAGCAGAAGCTGCTGCCTTCTCCTTTGTGTGCTGATCTTCTGCTAAAGATAGAGCAGTGGGAGGATCCAGGAAGGGGCAGGGGAAGGGGCATTTATTTTAAAACATGATTTTCCTAGTAGAATCCCATAGTCATGTTTAAAATTAAAGCTAACAATCTGAGTTTACATGTTTTATAGCCTTAGCTGAATGATAGCAGTTTTTCAGTCTTGAACTATTGACTATCCATTCCCTTCACTTATACAAGTGTCTCCAGTCCTTAATCAGTTATCAGTGAGAGGCTAGGATACCCATGGGTTCCCTATAACAGCAGACCACAAGACAATGGAAAGTGTAAGTATTGCCGCTCCTTAAAGGGACACTGACAGGCTGATTTTCCAGCTAAAGATATATATATACTGGTATTCATCAGAGAATTAGGAATAAAACTATACTAATGTTACCCCCAGTTAAGCTGTATGCAAATTCGCTATCTTTGTGCCCAATGGGGCAGCGTCTCCTGCGGCTTTGTGCCCAGCCGCGCCCGAAGTACAGCTTCCCAGCGCTGTTCCCCTCGTTATTATTCACTGCACTGGCCTTTTTTTTCAGGCCAGCCGAACGCTGAATTTCTGCGCAGGCGCACGTGTAGAGTGCTGGCAGCAGCCTCATCTGGCTATGCTGAGGCTGTGCCAGCTTTCTCTCTTCCTCCTCGCTACCTAGTCCTGTCTAGTGCTGCCAGTACTCTACATGTGCGCCTGCCCCCTTGGGCACAAAGGTAAAGAATTTGCATATTGATTAAAACGTTTTTAAACACAAGTAAACCTCAACTGGGGGTAACAGTCGTCTAGTTGTATTCCTAATCCTCTGATGAATACCAGCAGATATATCAGCCTGTCAGTGTCCCTTTAACTGCATAGTAAAGCATATGAAAAGCGTGCTTCTTCACGGTCACTTAACGTCTTTGTTTAGCGGTAATGTGACGCACTGCATGCATTGGCCTTTATTCTTACAGAGAAGTAATTAATTATAACTTTATCTGAATTGGGACATTTAAACTTGCTTTTTTTTTATTCCAATTTTTTTTTATTCCAATTTAAATCTAGTAGGAGTCGGTCCATTTTTTGCCGACTCCGACTCCAGGTACCCAAAATTGCCTCCGACTCCTCGACTCCGACTCCACAGCCCTGTTTCTGAGTGAACCTAGGCACTACACCAGAGAAAGAGACCATACAGTTGTAGACATAGGATATGGGGCAACCGCAAATACTCCACCTAATGAGGGAGCCATACCATAGGGAATATAGCATCTAGCTATACTGAAAGGGAGACCATGCAGTAGAGAACACTGCATCTAGTGCTTGTGTACCACTCCACCCGAGGGGGGAGGCCATGAAGTAGTAGCCACACTGGCTAGGGCAATACTCCGACTGTGGGGGAGGCCATATCTCATGGTGTGTAGTGCTAGCTTAGATATTCCGCCTGAGAAGGACAGCTGGCCGTGGATACTGTATACAGTCAGTGAAATGCACAAAACCGCTAACCAAGTGGATGTGGAAGCAACCACAGTATTCTGTGCCAGTGCAGATGCTCCACCTATTGGGGGGAGACAATGACTACCATTGTGGAGTGGATTCCAACAGGGACTTAAAGCACAAAAAAGGTTGTGTTGTAAGGAACCCCTGGGCAAGCAGAGGCTGCCATGTAAGCGCTCAATGCCAATACACAAAATATCTAGCCAATGAAAGGGATAATGTGGACATAGCGCAGTAACCAGTGGTTGCCCCGTATTCCACCTCCTGAGGAGGTTAAGGCAAAAGTAGGTACCGTCTCTTGCTAATACTCTCCGCGAAAGGGAAGTAATATGACGAGAAGAACAGAGATGGAGCTGGGACCAATGCTTTGCTATACCACCCGTTAGCATGAAAACTCTACCTGCAGAAGGTCCGATGCTAGGACCAATGCTCCACTGTGGCATAGTGGTCACAGTATCCAATGTTGGTGCAATCATTGCACCTGTCAACGTGATTACCCAAACTGTGAAAGGTGGTAATGGGGTAGAATATACTGTATCTAATAGTGGTGCCATTACTCCTCCTGTGGAGGGGGAGGAATATGATAGGAGGCACCTCATCCGATGCAAGTAGCACCATTTTAGTGTGGCATGGTAGTCACAATATGCAAATGTGGGTGGAAGCACTTCACCTGTGGAGGAAGTAATGAGATAGGTTACAGTATCCAGAAGTGCAATTCATCTGCAACAGTATATACTGTGCCCAGTGGTAATGATATCACTCCACCTGTGTAATGGATTAACGCGACAGGATGCACAGCATCCAGTGGTAGTGCAATTACTCCGCCTATGGAAGGAGGTAATGCTACAGCCTGTACAGCATCCAGTGGTAGTGCAATTACTCCGCATAAGGAATGAGGGTAATGCTACAGCATGTACAGCATCCAATGGTAGTGCAATTACTCCACTTATGGAAGGGGGTAATGCTACAGGGTGTACTGTATTCAGCAGTACGGCAAGTACTCTGCTGGCAGAAAGGGGTTATGCTACCGGGTGCACCGCTGCCAGTGGTAGTGTGATTACCCTGCCTAATAGGGGCAGGTAATGCTACAGGACATACAGTATTCCGTGCAATAACTCTGCCTGAGAAGGGGGTAAAACAACAGTATGTCGGGAACGTTGGAAGGTAATGCATATATGCCACCTGTAAAAGGGGTTCAACACTACAGTAGGCACCCGTACAGCGCTGGAAGCACCAGGTGACCAGCGCAGTCACCTCCTCAGCCACTAGCACCAAGGTGGTAGCCTGCAGAAATGCAGGTGACCACATGTGTCCCCCAATGATAGGGGCTATACCCATGTGTCCCCCAATGATACGAGCGAGAAAAAACATTTCCCGAACTCGGGTTCGGTTCCAAGGTACCATTTGGAACCAAACACGAGTTCGGGAAATGGTTTTTTACAGTACAAATTCATTTATGAAGTTATTATGCGAAGTCTCGCAAGACTTCGCAAAGCAATAACTTCGGCTCATAGGAGTCAATACATTCTAATACTGCACGGAGCTCCTGCTCCGTACAGTATTAGAATGCAGTTTTATGCGAATCGAATAAGCGAATCTAATAAGCGTTCATATCGGCCTATCAGTCTCAGAAAAGCAGTCACAGATCCCAATATTGAGAGGATAACCAATTTAATAAGCAGTCTTATAAATAAGCAGATTGATTTTCTTTACATGCAATGAATGAAGAAACCAGTCGCAGTATACATTTTTAGGTTGCCTTTTTATAATACCTTCTGTTGCACGACAGGTAACAAAGGCTAATACAAAATACGTTGCCAAATGGCTCGTATAAATCATTCTTTTCATATAAACAAGATTTAGCATAGACAGCAGAAAAGTCATACACAATCAGTTTGGCTGGATGCCAGCTAGTAAAGCAAGGATTTATCCCATCCAATGTAGAAATCCTGCAGTTCTGTGTAGAACTTACTATAATGCTGGTGTGGGCGACTCAGGACACAGTGAAAGGTGCAGAATTCACAGGTGTAAAAAGATACATGACAATGGCTGTGCTTTGGTTTTTACATAAATATACTGTAGAGTGGTACAAACTGAGCACAAAACCCAAAATCAAAAGGTTGGTTTCTACCAACTCACCAAAAATAGATGTGAGCAGTAATATAACTGTACTCGTGTCTGAAATATGACCACCTTCTTTCAGCATACTTAAGGGGTGTGCTCACAAAGACACCCCCCCCCCCTTTTTTTTTCTTATATGGAAAGCTCTCGTTTTGGTTGACCCATGTATTACATGGGCTAACAATCATTCAAATGGGCAGCCTGTAACACAATGTCTCCACTGCAACAGCAACAACTTTGCACGTATGGAACTGGCTGACCTTATGTATGTGCTCTTGGCAGGTGGAGGCATCTGTGTTGGGCCTATGTCCATATGTGCCCGCATTACTGAGTAAAATTAAGTTTTAATATATGCAGGTGAGCCTCTAGAAGCAAAGGAAGCATTGCCATTGCACCTAAAGGATCAGCTCTCTGCAACTTTGATTGCCAGGGCTAGGCATGCGTGATCACTTACACTGCCTGGCTCCGTTGCAGAGGACGTGGTAGTTGCAGAGCGCTGAGCCTTTAGGTGTAACGGCAATGCCCCCAATTGCATATATTAAAACAGCATTTTTCTAAGCAATACGGACACATATGAGCATGGCACCAACACCGATGTTTTCCGTTGCCAAGTGCACATGTATCAGGTCAGACAGTTTCATAGGTACAAGTCTGCTGACAGATGCCTCTTAATTTAAAAATTTGCTATGACAAGACAAGCTTTTTAGCCTTTTTTCTTAAGTACATCTGAAATGTGATTTGGTTAATGACAAATGAGCCCATTTTCGCTTCCTATGTCCTGAAATGGACTCCCCCCCTTAGGGCGATTTCACACTTCAGTTATTTGCATCAGTTATTGTGACCCAAAACCAGGTGCGGGTCAAAAACACCAAACAGAAGAAAATCTTTACATTATATCTGATCTCTAAGTAGGCTTTACTATTGGTTTTGGCTCACGATAAGGGCTCATACACATGACTATATGTATTTTGCAGTTCACGAAACACGGATCCGCAAAAAAACAGATGATATTCGTGTTGCATCCGTTTTATTGAGGATCCACTGTAACAATGCCTGTCCTTGTCCGCAAAACAGACAAGAATAGGACCGTCTAATTTTTTGCAGAACGGACATACGGAAACGGAATGCACACAGATAGTGTTGAGCGAACTTGCGGTTTCAAGTTCGGCGAATAAGGTTCGGGTTATGAAAGAATTCCATTATGGATTCCGCTACCACGGACCATGACTTATGAATTGGAAAACAGAAGTTCGCTCATTCTTAAACACAGTCATTTCAGTTTTTTTGAGGACCCATTGAAATGAATGGTTCTGCATATGGACCTGTAAAAAAAAAACTGACCAGAAACTGAAAGAAAAGAAAAAAAAAAGTGTGTGCATGAGCCCTAACTCATGGAAATCACTGACCAAATAACTGAAGTGTGAACTTAACGTTATTGGGATAAAATGGGGTGCAAAAATCTCTACTCTTTTCGTATTGTGGATTCAAAGTCCCAATACTGTTATACGGTGATGGAGCAGATGTCTAAAAAAAAAAACCAAAAAAAAACCATGCAAATAAGCTGAAAAAATAATCTCAGTATAAAAGTGCAAGAAAATATGAGGTCATGAGATTGCCAAACCTGTACACAAAAAAACATTAAAAGGATTGTGCCAGGTTTTAAAGTTACATGGGACCCTCAGCGATCAGTTAGTTATCCCCTATCCTATGAGCAGAAGACAACTTTTAAACTTTGCACAACCGCTTTAACGTTAGAGCACACTGATCACTCCATCAGCAGTTTGGGCAACACAATTGTGTTGCATTAAAAGGGTACCCCAGTTTCAGCAAATAAAGCTTTTTCATTATATTAAAAAGCCAAATAAACTTTTAGCGGTTTTCAACATCACCACTTGTTCTCAGCGAATAAAAATCCTCAGGATCCAACAGGGGCAAGACATCCGATCTGTCTTCTGGAATGAGCCCTTTACCTACGTGATTCATACTCTGTGGTCATTTATTCACAGAGATGTTAGAAATTCATACACAAATTCTATTAGAAGCGATTTTTTCATTTCAAACTAGAGAAATAACCTTTGTTTGCTGAAACCATTAGCTCTAATACAAGTATGACATTTGCATAGGGAGAAACCGACATGAGAAGTTTATCAGAACACTTACAAGAAAGATTCAAAACCCAATGCAAACCCATTAATGTCTAGCCCTTCATTTGAATAAGTCACCAAAAGTCTCTTAAGTAAATCTATACACCAAAAGTAAAACATAAACCCAAGATAAATGACAGAAATTCAGTCAGCACTGTATTAATGATAAGACAGGAGACTTAAGACTAGAACAGCCGCAGTTGTAGAGATGTTGCACCATCTTTCCACTTATTGTTGTGGCTGGAAATCGCAGTCCGACAGAGAGGACAGGTCTTCTCTCGATTGAACCAGAGACAGATGCACTCCTCACAGAATATGTGCTGAAAGCAGAAGAAACATTTTATGTTACAATGACACAAGCAAAACGAATCGAAAAAAGTATTCTGGTGTCAAATTGCTCAAAGTCTCTCAAGCTCTTAATGTGGTTTTCTAGGATTTTACATCCATGTGATAGCTTTTACAATGTGCGATTGTTAGGGGCTCCTACCCTTGGGGCCTAACCAAAATGCATGCCAAAGGAACGGTGGTGCTGATGAAGCACTGCAGCCAGGTACTGCAGACAAAGGGCCAATGAGCACTACCACCCGCACATCCTGCTGATTGACGGGAATCCAAGATAGCCCATCAAGGTAAGATCCCACTAAACTGATTTTACTGAAAACATTTTTTATTTTCTACCAATACAACATACAGATTACATGATTTTGGTCCCGGTTTTGACAAAAAGTAGGACTGAATAAGGGAAAAGGGCAAGTTTTTAATTTTGGTACAAGTATAAAATATATAATATATTATGCCCACTAAACAATTGGGGTGGGGGAAGGGAGAGGAATGAAAATTAAAACTTAACTTTGAATGATCAATATATTAAAATAGATGCCAAAAACACCATAGTGCAAAACAACGATAGGGGTTACGCCTAAAGATGTATCCCAAAGCTGGTAACCATGTGGCGGGACGTAATGGGAGGCACACACTGGCCAGCATTTAAACTCCACAGCAATCCTTAGATAGGATAATTGGTGCAGCACTTCTGGCATCTTGGTACATCTTCAGATGCAGGGCAGGCCGTTCCCTCACCATTGTGGAACAGGCAAACCTTTCCCAATCACTTTTCTGTGGAACTAGGCTTACAGCCAGTTTCGCTAGTCTCTGATGCTTATGCCCTGAAGAGTCCAAGGACGATGAGTGAACAGAAACGTGTCACGTCAGGAGCATTTTTTTTTTTTTCAGGGACTACAATAGGGAATTGTCTAAATACAGGGGCAGGTTCTGGAAGGGTTTGCCCCTTTCAGGGCGGGTGTTATGTGTTAGATAGGTAGGGCATCTTAGGTTTTTCCCCTTTACCTTAGGGCAGGCATGTCCAAACTCCGGCCCTCCAGATGTTGCAAAACTACAACTCCCATCATTCCTGGACAACCTACAGCTATTAACCTACAGAAGAGCATGGTGGGAGTTGTAGTTCTGCAACACATGGAGGGCCAGAGTTTGGACATGCCTGCCTTAGGGACATTTTAGGGATAGATATTTCCTGATCCTACCATGCCATCCACACACTGACGCCTGGACCCTATTGTCCTTTGTTTGGTTCACCCACCATCATGTGTGTCCAGAACCAGCTGATCCCCTGCTCATTTCCAGACCCACATTTTTGTTTGCTACAGGATCCGGAGGATTTTCGGAGATACAAATGCATGTGATACCGTTCAGATAGCGGTTTTGCACAACTTATTCAATTACTGCATTTGGTCTTCAGTATGGCTAACAATGTGGGGTGTGAGGGGTACATTTTGTTAGCGTGGGTTAGGTCGCCAAGAGTTCGTTCCACTTCTGGTCACCAGTGAATTTCTTCGGCTGAAGGAACAGCTTTACAGGTGAAAAATAGATTAAGTGTGAGCTAAATTAGGCTTTGTTCACATTATTGGTAAGAGCTTTGCATGCAGCACTATTCTTGCCACACCCCATTATAAAGCTATGGGGGTGTAAAAGTCACCGCGTGGATCTGATTCATGACTGATTCATCACAGTGTCATGGCTTTCATTAATAAATGTTCTCACTAGTGGCATAGTTTTCAGAGCCCAAGCCGTGCAGGAACTTGCAACTAGCAGTGTAGATGATCTGTATAATTAGTGTCAATGCATCAGGACTTACCACAGGTATTCATTCTGTGGGATATCCTCAAATCGTGATCGGTAGGTGGAGGAACACTGCATTAGGATGTGTTACAAACATCAGTTTTCAGTTATTCCTACCTGGCAGATAAGAGCAATAGGTTTTGTGAATTCAGCTTGACATATTGCACAGATGTCCTCAGCTTCTGAGCACTGTCTTTTGGTTGCGGCCACACCAAAGTTCTGTAATGAGAAAGTGAAGTCTAAATCCAGTACATTACTACTTTTATGCTGAGTACTCACTATCACAGACTGGCAGACATGCTGTACATTCATAACCCAACTGAAGGAAAACAATACTGAAGGTCCCAGTAGACAGTCATGACCACTATGCATCACCCTATGCGGTAGAGTGTGACAACCCTTATGGGCTGGTTCAAGTAGAACTTCTTTTCTAAGAAGATGTTTAGCAGATCAGTGCAGGCTGGTTTATAGTACCAAATCTGAACTATGCCCATAGTTGTAAATTGGTACACAATTTAAACCCACTCAAAATTGCATTTCTCATCCATATCATTGGGGGACACAGGCTTGACCATGGGTATAGCTGTTGCCACTAGGAGGTGGACACTAAGCACACAAAGTGTAAGCTCCTCCTCTTCAGCTATACCCTTCCTACAGGGACTAAGCCATGTGTCTGGCAAGGAGTATGGCTACGCCACTCAATGTTCTAGAGTTGAGGGCTAGAGATGAGCGAACTTTAAAAAAAAGTCCGGTGTTCGGGTTGTGGTAAGTCGCGCATCCCGTTATGGATTCCACTATAGCGGCATATGGAATCCATAAGGGGCGGCTGCCACCAACCCGAACTGTTGAACAGCCGAAGGACCTGGGGTGACGTCACTGTCATGTGATCAGTGTAGGGGGCGTGGCTCAGCACGGCTCTTTCTGCGTCATTTGGCCGACCATCTCAAGGGTCGTCCAGTTCGGGCTCAGTTAGACAACTCCACAGCGGTGGTGTACATCAATCACCAGGGCAGCACCCGGAGTCTGGCAGCCATCGCATGTTCCGGCACTATCTGTGGTAGAGTGGTTTCGATACCATAAAAAAAGTATTGCAATACTGGACACCATTCGAAAAAAATTAAATACCAAAAAAAAGCCGCGTGCATTTTATGGAACGTCCAACCCATAATCAAAAAAATCCTATCCTATTTTTTGGAGGAACAAGGCGACTAAAAAAAAAAAAAAAAAAGTGTCGAATCAAGCAGGTTTTTTTTTTTTTTTTTTTTGCTGTTACAGCGTTCACCGCATGAGAGATTTCTTTCATATTTTAATAGTTTGGACATGGCAATATATGTTTATTTATGGTTTATATATTTTATATGTAAAATTGGGAAAAGGGGCGATTTATTCTTAAAGTATAACTGTCAAATTTATTTATTTTTTACTATTGGATTTTGGTGATTAATATCACCTTGTTGGCCCTGTTTTAATTTCTGATTATTTAATAAATAACCCCTAAAAGCCACCTAAAAGTCCCCAGTATTGGCTATTGTTACCTGAGATAAAATCAGGTTGCTATGCTCCTTCCGTCTACCAGATGAGAGGACGGAGCACGCTGCGTGCACTGGGAACTGATAGTGAGTCAACATTGTAAGGGAATGTATAAAAAGCCAGGTTCTTCCTGACAGGAGATAACAGTGCTGGGCTCTGTGTGTGAACTTCTCCACATGCCTGTGCTTGGCAGACACTCCCTTAGCAGTGCTGGACAATGTGGCTGCTCAGTGTATAAATGAAAGCCTTATCTGATAAGAGGAGAGCTTGTAGGAGGACTATAGGCTTCAGTCAGACCTGGGAACTTCACTGCAAGACCCCCCTATACAGAGCTGGTCTTCACTAACTTCACTGCAGGCGTCCTATGGATTAGCCTCAGGGCTGAGGGCGGCCATCTTAACAGAATAGTGAAATTGCAGTTTTATGCAGACTGGTTGCTAAGGGCTGAATCTTATTAAATAAGGGGTAAGTAAGTCTAATAGTTATTGATTCAGGAATATTATCATATTAGGGTCTAAATGTGACAGTTATCCTTTAATATATTGGGTTTTTTTTAAACTTTTTTTTCCCCACTGTTTATTCAATAACTATTAGCCCCCTTAGGGGCTAGAACCTGGGATCTTTTCATCCCTTGTCCTATGCACCCTGGTAGAGCTCTATGAGGGTGAATAGGACTTCACATTCTCCCTGCTGCCCTGTGCATAGTACACACAGCAGCAGGGAGATTACCATGGCAGACAGGGCTTCAGTAGCATCCTGGCTGCCATGGTAACCGATCGGAGTCCCAGGATTACACTGCTGGGACTCCGATCACAACTGCCACTGCACCACCAATAAAGAGGAGTGGAGGGGACCCTGTAGCCACTGCCACCAATGATTTTAATACCGAGGGGGTGGGGGCGCACTGCGCCACCAATGATTTTAACAGTGGGGGAGGGCGCACTGCTCCACCAATGAAAATTAATGCCTAATACAGATACAGGAGGCGGGTGCGGTGGCAGAATCACATAGCCGACACCCTGCCTCTGACAGGGAGCTGCGATCAGTGGCAGTTAACCCATCAGGTGCGGCACCTTAGGGGTTAACTGCCGCTGATCTCAGCACCCTGTCATAGAGGTTGGGTGCCGACTATGTGATTCTGCCACCGCACCCGCCTCCTGTATCTGTATTAGGCATTCATTTTCATTGGTGGCGCAGTGCACCCTCCCCTCATTGGCAGCAGAGGCACAGGGGGAGGGATAGAGTGACTCCGTCTCCCCTGTGCTGCTGAAGGAACATGGTGCACGCTGACAGCAGCGCCCTCAATGTTTTCTCATACAGAGCTGCGCAGTAGCGCAGCCTAGTATCAATAAAGGCAAATCCCGGTACTGAACCGATACCGGGACAAACGTATCGATATTTCAATACCCGAAACAACCCCGATCGGCGGTTCACATCCAAAGCGTCGACAACTGGATTGCAGACTTCCTCGGCCGGGAGTATCTCGATCCCGGCGAGTGGGCTCTTCACCAGCAGGTCTTTCGAGCCATCTGCGAGCGTGGGGGCGACCGGATGTGGATCTCATCGCCTCCCAATTCAACAACATAGTTGAGGACTTCGTCTTACGGTCCAGGGACCCCACAGTGGTGATTCCGTGGGGTTAGTTCACGTTTTCTTACGTGTTCCCGCCTCTTCCTCTCATTCCGCGTCTCCTCCGAAAGATTAGGTCCGAGGGACTGCCCATCATTCTCGTGGTATCTTCCTCTTCGGGAGGACCTCCTGTCACAGGGGCCAATCTTCCACCCGAATTTAGGGTTGCTACATTTAACGGCTTGGCTGTTGAAGCCGCCGTACTGAAGGCTCGGGTTTGTTTGGATGCGGTGGTCCAGACCATGAGTCGGGCCAGGAAGCCATCGTCTTCCCAAATCTACTACCGGCCCTGGAAGTCCTACTGTAGTTAGTGCGAGCGGCATCAGCTGCCTCCCGTTCGGTTCTCTTTGCTGTGACTTGTTCCTGCAGTCGGGCATGGACTTGGGGCTGGCTCTCGGCTCCATACTTTTTCAGGGGAATCTGGCTTCACTTTCGGACTTTTCTGCAGGGAGTGGCGCATGAGGCTCCCACTTTCCGTCCTCCGTTGGAGCCTTAGGATCTTAATCTAGTGCTCAACGCTCTCCAGTCTTCTTTGTTTGAGCCCTTGCAGGGGGTGTCGCTTCGCTTCCTGTCTTACAAGGTAGCGTTTTTGGTGGCGATCACTTCCATCCGTAGGGTGTTTGAACTCGCAGCTGTGTCACGTCGGTCGCCTTTCCTGATCCTCCATCAGGAAAAAGTGGTCCTTCGCCCTGTGCAGTCCTTCCAGCCAAAGGTGGTGTTGGCATTCCATCTAAATGAGGAGATTATTAACCCTTCATTTTGTCCTGACCAGTCTCATTCTTTGGGAGCAGTCGCTCTATATCCTGGATTTAGCAAGAGCCGTTCGAGTTTATCTGTCCCAGACGGCATCTTTCCAGCAGACGGATTCCATGTTCGCGATTCCAGAGGGGCCGAGACGAGGGCTGACGTCGAAGTCTCCCATTTCCCGATGGATTCGTTTGGCCATTGTGGAAGCGTACCGCATTTATGGCCGGGCCCCACCCTTTCAAGTGACTGCTTATTCGGCTCGGGCAGTGGGGGCCTCTTAGGCGGTGGCCTCTTCAGGTGTGCAAGCTACCTGGTCGTCTTTGCATACTTTTGCCAAGTTTTATAGAGTGCACACCTTTGTGTCTTCTGACGCTTCTCTGGTGCATAGAGTTTTGAAGACGGCAGTTCTCTGATTGATAGGAGGGTTGCTTGTTAGGCTTGACCATGGGACGTTACAGAGCAGTCCCCAAGGGATGTGCCCCCCAATGATATGGATGAGAAAACTAGATTTTTGTACTTACCATAAAATCTGTTTCTCTTCTGTTCATTGGGGGACACAGCTCCCACCCATTGTTTTGTTTGTGGGCCTTTTCAGGCCTGTGTGGTTCTGGGTTTGTACATAGTGTGATTTTTTTGTATTGGTTCTCCTACTGTTTTTGCACCGATTTAATTTAGTCCCTGTAGGAAGGGTATAGCTGAAGAGGAGGAGCTTACACTTTGTGTGCTTAGTGTCCGCCTCCTAGCGGCAACAGCTATACCCATGGTCAAGCCTGTGTCCCCCAATGAACAGAAAAGAAACAGATTTTACAGTATGTACAAAAATCTAGTTTCTAAAGGGTTCTCCCGGCTTTGGTGAAAATCCTTCTGTGTACTGACTTGTGGAGGTAAGACAGTGTGCTCAGTACTTCAACCACTGTTGCGCGCTTTTTAGCTGCGGACTCTTTTGCTCAGGTCCTGACCAGATGTGTTCCTGAGTCTTCTTGTTCAGCTACATTTACAGTATGCAGCTAAACAGGTACACATCCAGTCCCGGCAGTCAATAGACTAGCTTTCCTCCACTGGTAAGCACACTGGAGGATTTTCTCATTTATGAACACACAAAATTTGGGATGGCCTTATTTTTATAACATTTTTGAATAAGTAACTAAGAATTAAGAAAAGGAAGCGTTAAAAAAAGAATGCTATATAATGTGTTATATTGGTCAGAAGGTCACTAGCAATGGAAGTGGCATAAGACATGAACATCTATACAAAAAATTGCAAGTAAGTAAGGTTAGCCATACGTGTTAGATGGTGTTTGTTCAAGGAACACCTTCCCTATTTCAAGAACTAATATCAGAAATTGACTTGTGGACTTAAAGGGGGTCTCCGGGAATTAAGAAAGTGAAAATACTTAAATATTCCTTCATTATAAATATATGCCCAAATACCATTTCATTAGCTATAATGGTTCATTTGGTCTAGGGAGCAATCATTAGGAGAAATAAAATGGGCGTAGTCCTAATAGCATACAAAACCTGTCCTAATCACACAGCAGGATGAGTTACTTTACAACACTGAAGTAAAGAGCTGACTCATCCTCCTCTCTGGTCTGCTTGTCAGGGATTATGATCCTGAATACAGATGATAAGATCTTCAGCTAAATCTCTGTAGGAATGGAGATTATGAGGAGACATGAATTACAGAGAGGACAGACAGGAAAGGTAATGTGGGGCTGTGGTAATGGAGACTGCATACAAGTTCTGCTGCTCATTATCTACACCCCCATTATCCTTTCTGTACTTCATGTCGCCTCATGAACTCCATTCCTACAGAGATTCATCTGAAGATCATATTAAACTGTATTCGGGATCATAATCCCTGACAAGTAAGAGAGGAAGATGGCGTAGTTCTTTAACTTGTCCTCCTGTGTAATTAGGACAGGTTTTGTGTGGACTAGTAGGATGGCGACCATTTTATTTCTTCTAATGATTGCTGCCCAGGCAAAACGAGCCATTCTAACTAATGAAAGGTATTTGGGAATTTTGTTAACCTCCTTATTTTTGCATATATTAAAATACTTGTGAAATAGTCAAGTAGTGCTTTTACTCGATGGACTATTCTCTTATTTAGCCCCTTCTTGTACCAATGCCGATTAGTCAAGACTAAGTTTAAAGGGGTTATCCCATAATGTAAAAAATGTACCTTACATGGAACCAGAGATCTCCCCATTCATTGCTATAATTGCTCTGCTAGATTTCAGTGATTGATTTTTAATTATGCAATTACAAAAGTATTCAGATCCAGGTGCTGGTTTAAAAAATGTAGAATACTTTTATTGTGAAAACCCCTTTAAAGGAGTCGTCCCATGAAAAATATTCTACAGTTTTCACACCAGCACTTGGATGTGAAGGCAGCATACAGGACACACCCCACTGAGCTGCCAGCTTGAAATAAATCTAACAATTGTAGCAATGATAGTGTGATCTCTGGATCCATGTGAGGTATAGGGCTGGTTCTAGCTTTGTTAGGAAGAGGATGTCATGTAGGATTTTCATTTTTTACATTATTCAAGGGATAACCCCTTTAATGACTGGATTTCCTCAGTGTAAATCAATGGAGTGTGACATTACTACTGCATTATGCAGAGATGGTCATACATGCCTGTTACATGTGCCTCTGGATGCTCTTGGTAACCGTTGTGTGCTCATGTATTTAAATATATCATATGGGACAGTCTATCACCACACTAGGAATGCTAGAGAAGCCTCATGCAAGGAGTTAAAGATGTCAGATCCAATTAGCGCCTGATGGTTTTTTTTCAAGCCTGCAAATGGGAATTCTGCCACGATTCAGTCTGCCATCACACACACTTCAGCCTGAAATTTGCATATGTATAGCAGGAATGGTAGCTAGCCCACTGGATTAAATAACTGCTTGCATTGCACTAATGAGGCCAAACAATAAAGATATCGTTTCCACGTGGCTGAACACCAGTCTTGCCATTTACGCTTTCTACAAAAGAGGAAACCCTGGTCTAGAAAAAAATAATAATAATTCACACAAGCTTTACGATAAATATCTGATGGCTCTAAATTAAAATAACACTATTGAACACGTATGCTGAAGACAGGACTGGACAATGATGGAGAATTTATGGTGGAAGATTCAATAAATTGATTAAAAAAAAAAAGACAACGTCCCAAGGACAGTTATAAAAATGATAGAACAGAGTGAAATTATGGGACAGATTAATATGAATAAAGCCAATGCTACGACAACAGAAAGAAAATGACAGAAGAGAGCTCAAAAGGGCATCCCCATCATCTATTATAGCATATGGGATATGCCGTTCATATGATCAGCAGAGAACAAAGGGACCCGAGTCCTCCAGCTTTTCAGCTCCCTGTCAATTCCATAGGCTGTACAGCATTATCTTAATTCCAGTTAAAGGGAATATACTGCCCAATACAAAGATTAGATAAAAAGCCATATGTCACTCTCTGGATTTCATTTTCGGACTGTAGATTTTTTTAATAGTATTTTCTGTAGATGATTATAGAGGCAGCCAACTTGCCTGAGCTGCTGCTAACAGCATTTACAGATATGCTTGACAGCAGAAACATGGACCAAAGATACACTAGACTGGAGACGTTAATAGACTTCTATAACAGTTTTTCAGATATGCTTTGTGAATGTGGAAGAAGTCCCTGTGCAGGGAGGGAGAGTAGATAAGTTGTGACTTATATAACATAGGAAGCATAGTTCACAGGGGTTTAATGTTACTATCACAAACATTTCTCTAGTCAAGTAGGGAGTTAGAATAAATTTAAAAAGGACCAGTGCTTATATGCCTACAATCCAATGACCGCATTTATTGTATTATAGACTACAATAAGGTCCATGGTTAGATTACTGTATTAATTGAATAGAATTTTACTTTTAGATTACTTACAGGCTGAGTAAAGAACAGTCGTAATACATCAGCAGATGTTTTCCATTGTCCAAAAACGACAAAAAGCTGAAAAGAAACAATACATGTCGTAATTGTGTTATTAATATAAACAAATCAGTTTTTTTTTCAGTGCCTTAATGATAAATTTTTAATATTTAACTATATTCCCTTCATTTTATATAAAAACCAATCTAAATACAGTATAAAGCTCCAATGAATAATAGGAATTAGATTTACAGGTAATTCGGTTTCCTCATGACAGGACAACAGGAAGTTGGTTCCCCTTTGACCTTGTTGGGACAGGAAACAGAGGTTAGAAAGGTCCCTCCCACCTCCACCCACCAGTGTTTTTCCACATTACTACACCAGGATGGATGCAACCGATTTCTGAAATCATAAGAAAATCTTATATGCAATATTTACATAGTAGTTAGTAAGGGAGGGAATGTACAGGTGCGGTCATGAGGGAATCTCTGGAAACCGAATTACCGGTAAGTCTAATTCCTATTTTCCAGTTCATCTCTCATGACAGCACAACAGGAGACGTACCAAATTATAATTGGGGGGAGGGGGGGGAACAAGTCTAAGGACAACATATCTCAGATATTTATCATTAGATAAAAATACTATTTCATAGAATCCGGAAAAAACATGACAGAAAACTAAATCTTGATGACAGAATTTGTGAACCCAGTTGTAACTCTGAAATATCTCCTTATCTGCATCCTTGATCAACAGACCTACCTCTGTTTATAGACTTGCATACTTAGAGGAAGAATAAATTGTCTTATTAGACATCGACCATAAAAAGGATGCCCTTTACCTCTAAGCCTAGTCTATATGGTAAGTACCATTGCGTAAAAGTGACTCGCTCTAAAACCAGATAAAACATCATATATAACCACTACACAGAGTAAAAGTTTGCTGTAGACCCCCATTGTAGTTCATTCCCAAGAGCTTAATTGTTATAATATGATAAACAACTAACTCTGGAATGTCTACAAGGTATATGTAAGAAACCGAGCCAAGCGGAGAGCACTGGCACACGGCAGACATGGACATCAACTATAAAATAACCAAACTATACCATTAACTTCATACTGGTGCTGCAGAAGCTTGGGATCCCGAACCAGAAGGTGTTGGTATGAACTCAAGGGAGAAGAAAGGAGAAAGAACCCTCTCGACGAAATC
The DNA here is from genome assembly GCA_033119425.1 of Bufotes viridis. NCBI lineage: Eukaryota > Metazoa > Chordata > Amphibia > Anura > Bufonidae > Bufotes > Bufotes viridis. The sequence goes on from CM065591.1 coordinate 273,123,142, forward strand.
AGGCCAACCAAGAACCCACCTGCCTGAATAGCTTCAAGGTCAGAGGCAGTCTTAAGGGTTTCACAAGATCTTTACATGGCACTAGCCAGGAGACACAGGGACTGAGGAGTGGCAAAAGGTTACAGGACCTGTGCATCGTACATAGCCGCAGGTTATGTGTGTGAGAATGGCTGTAAGAGACTGTGCACTCCTCTGTCCACGTTCACACTATAGCCATTTTGTAGCTCACTGGTTGGCGTGCAGTGAGGGGAGTCTCCTTACTGGAGGCGACAGAGGTGCACTTGAAGTTATGGGTATTAGGTGCAATGAAGGCAGGGTCCCTAATGTTTATGACATTAGCACTCTTAGGTGCAAATAGATAAAATAACAGATGAGTTTAGTTGGGCATACGTTGAAATTTACTGAAAATCAATTGTCTTGAGGTTTATTGCCATAGAAGGGATCACTATAATTCATACAAGGCGAATTCCCAGCCAGGATGGTGCTGCCTCCCATTATAACAGGTCTGGGTAGGATCTTTACTAAATTTCAGTGCTCTGGTCACACTAATATTCCTTTAACTTCAGGCTGACCCATACCATCTCCAGGTATAGAGTATACTATCTTTACTAATAAAATCCCTATGTGTGTGGTGTCCGTACGTGTGTGCCGATTTGTCAGGTGTGCATTCGCAGTGCACAGACCAATCGGCACACACTCCAAGGACACCACATGTGCGGCATCCTATTGTAATGGCAGTGGGGCCCGTTGCAGTCACTGTATTGCATTGGCCACACTCAGAGTAGTAATACTATGTATAACTGTAATAACAACCTTCACTTCTTCACTTACTACTTGGTGAGGCAGGAGGCTGGGCGGGCAAGGCACTGGTAGCGTAATTTACTAAGTGACGCACCTGCTCTGCCCACTTCATGAATGAAGCAGGCGGCGCAGGCCCATGACGTAGTGAGTTTCGCTGCCAGTGCCCGGCCACCCGGCCGGCCTCCTGCCTCACCATGTAGTAAGTGAAGAAGTGAAGATCATTAATATTACAGTTATTCATAGTATTACTACACTGAGCGGGGCCGATGCAATACAGTGACTGCACCGGGCCCCGCTGCAATACAGTGACTGCACCGGGCCCCGCTGCCATTACATTCACACTAAACAGCGACACTGTTATGGAGTGTCAGCCACAGACCCTGCCCCCCATAACAGTGCGTCATCCACAGATTCCCCCCATAACAGTGCGTCATCCACAGATTCCCCCCATAACAGTGCGTCATCCACAGATTCCCCCCATAACAGTGCGTCATCCACAGATTCCCCCCATAACAGTGCGTCATCCACAGATTCCCCCCATAACAGTGCATCATCCACAGATTCCCCCCATAACAGTGCATCATCCACAGATTCCCCCCATAACAGTGCGTCATCCACAGATTCCCCCCATAACAGTGCGTCATCCACAGATTCCCCCCATAACAGTGCATCATCCACAGATTCCCCCCATAACAGTGCGTCATCCACAGATTCCCCCCTTAACAGTGCCAGCACTAATGTTCTAGCGCCAGTTATTGTAACGGGCATAATGTCTAGTACCCTATAAATCACATGGCCGGTACACATATATGTCTTAAAGTCCTTGAATTACATACAATTTCCATTATTATTGTCCACATTGTCCATGGAGAAATGTGGCTCTAAATACCGCTTTGCGCTAATTTGTAGATCGTGAATAGGCACTGTAGGCTACTCCACTCCCCAGATGATAGAGTGCACAGATTGAACTACCACTTACCTCCACTAGGCTTTCCCTAATCTTTCGGAGGCAGGTGTCAGCTGGCTACCGAGGCGGTGTGCCAGGCCCAGTATAAATATTTCCTAGATAAAGGAATCAAGTCAGGCATAACTAAGCCAGGTTGCTAGACTTGAAAGATTTAAGTCTGCGACCTTGTCAATTGAAAGCAGCCTGAAAATTTTAAATCCACATTCAGTCCTCATTAAAGAAACGGGTGATTCTACTATCGCCTGAGTTCCCATTTAGATCTACACACAGATTCTCAATTAAAGTAATTAGAACTGTTGAGGCAATCCAGCTGGTTAAACACATACATGGTTTACTTACCTGACGAATAGTTTCTGTGGTTTACTTACTAATCTTTGAGTATGTGCTGCCAAAGCAAGCACCAATAATGTCATGCAGCTTCTGCCAACAATTGCATACGGAGCGTTGGTAAGGAGAAGAGAAAAGAACCCCATTCCAGCTGCTGACTGTTTCAGGCGCACTGAGGCACGATCCTGCTGAACTCCATTAAGGAACAGCGGATCTAAGCTCTATGAACCCATAGCCATACATAGTGAGGTAACCACCAGCTGCAATAACCACTTCATCAGGGTTAGGAGCAAGCCAGGGGACCTCCACATAAGAGGTACTGGCACGGCCACTTATAGGGTAGAAAGGATGAGGATGAACCCAATGATCGAACCCAAGCCACCTATAGGCTCAGACTCCACCAGGTGGATTTCGGGCTACTAAGGGACCTCTACCCCGAGAGGTGTTAGCAAGGCTATTCAAGATCTGGAAGGAGAGGCCGGACACCCCCCCGATCCTAGTTCCAGCCTTAGGCCCTAAAAGTTCTTGTAGAATCTCTTCAACCCTAGAGCAGGGAACCTCTCTGTGTCTAACCCCTGTAGGGACAGGAAGAACACTGGTTGGTGGAGGTGGGAGGGACCTTTTAACCTCTCTGTTTCCCGTCCCAAGAAGGTCAAAAGGGAAAAACCCCCTGTTGTGCGGTCATGAGGGATGAGCTGGAAAAACAGTTGTCCGTATTACTTATTATCTTACTGCAGTCACAATTCAGATTGTTGTTGCTTGAAGCAGTCAGCAAGCTTGTCAAGTGACCCAGTATCAAACAACTTAGCTTAGGGTAGGTTCACATATATGGCAACCAAATTCGCTAGTCTAAACCGGAGTTTACTATATGCGGCATAGCTGGACACTGCCGCACACCGCGGCAGTGTCCAGCTATGGCGCACAAAGTCAAGTATAGTGGGACCTGACTACTTTCTGGCATAAATGCCTGCTGTTGGATGGACAAATACTGTAGGCAGCAGTATCTGTCTAGCCGAAAGCCGGGATTTATGACGGAAAGCAGACTGATCCCATTGTAGTCAATGGGGAACTGGCGGTGTGTGGCAGTATCTAGCTAAGCCAGATACAGGAAACTCCGGTAGTCTGTTTCTCTGCCAGAAAAGACTACTGGAGTTGGCTTCTGCATATGTGAACCTACCCTTAGGGCTTGTTCGCATCTGCGTCAGAGGCTTTGTTCTGGGCTTCCGTCAAACAGCGGAGAAAAATAAATAAAAAATCCTGCAGGCAAGACCTTCTCTGCTAAAAAGTGGAATCTGAAAAAGAAACTGAACAGACCCATTATAGTCAATGGCATCTGTTGGGGTCCGTTATGTGCAGATTCTGGCATTTTCTTTATTTCCATTGTTTTGCTCCTATAAAGGAAATCAAAAACGCAAGTGCGAAAGAGGCCTAAGCTGTAGTGGGCATTGAGGACACGTCATTTTACACAGCCCACTACGCAATATTAATCAGCCTTGGAGAACACTGAGCACCTTGTGGCACTATAGGAAATACATGTCTGAAAATATAAAATGTAGCATGTGGCATACTTTCACTTACTTTTATGATGAGGTAGAGCAAAGCCAACAGAATACCAAAATGCCATTCAGCTCCACTGGTTTGAGCCCCATAATCGATCAGATAACGGAACCAGACTGGTGTAGAGACGAGCGTACAATAATACTGTGAAATTTCTTCCAGACACATGTACCAGAAGCCCTAAAACAGAAAGGTGCAGTTATCCATCCAAGTGAGGCAGTATCTACCAGGTGCAGTGAAAAAGCTCTCCCGGAACTTAATTCAATAGGGACCCATGCTCGGCATACCAAGCAAGTAATGCAGGGCAGTGATGCTTCCAAAAGGCCTTCTTTACAATTTATAAACATATTGCAAAAGATATGTTTAAAAATGTTTTTTTACCTGTAGCAAAAAACTCCACCGATCCATCTGACTTTCACTATATACTAATGAATTATACTGAATAATACACGTTCCTCCACAGTAATACAAGTACATAATAAGTAGCTGAAGGCCAAGCGAAATGAGGAATTCAGATAATATGCCAATCATGTTAGGTGGTGTTGTAAGGAGCTGTGAAACCTTCAGAAAAAAAATGACCAGAGCTCATAGGAACTTATTATGACCTTGCTGATGTAAGCAGTGATGTCACAATGTGTTGGAAAGTATTTAGAGCAGGGATCAGCAACCTTCGGCACTTCAGCTGCTATAAAAATACAACTCCAAGCAGGCAACCATACTTGGCAGTTCTTCTAAGTCTCATAGAAGTCAACGGAGCATTCTGAGAGTTGTAGTTCTAGTTGCTGACCCCGATTTAGAGAGAAGTTTTTTTTGCCATAGACACTGATGGCATACAGAGAAGCCTCTGTGCCTGACCAGTGGGGGTCCAGCCACTAGGACCTTCATTGACAGTATTCTCTGACACTGCAGCTGAAGGCGACTAGCCTAAAGGGACTCTGCACCTAGCATTGCAGCAAATCTTATTCGGCATCTATGGGGGCCCCAGAGGTTCGGGACTGGTAAACGAAAACTAAAAAGTGTTTTAAGCCTTTTAGGTAGCAATGGATATACTGTAACTATGATGAAGGCATGTCCAACATTGTAGTCGTTTACCTTGCATTTATGTGACATCATAACAGAAGGCACCAGGAGAATCAAGCACTTCAGGCCCATGAAGAAAAACTTCACCACAAAGTCTGTTATACCCACAACCCACAAAGCATCCCAGAACTGCAAAGGTCCGAGAGTCGGATTCATAAAAATCAAACTATAATAAAATAAAACAGGAGAAAGAAAAAAAATAAGTAGCCTGAAAACAGAAAATACTTCCTAAAACATATTCTGGGTAATCCCTGGCCGCAGCAATGACCCGCTTCAGCCAGTGACTGGTCAATCCAAACCACTTCCTGCGTGTCAAGCCAGAGACCAGGAAGTGGATAGGAGTTGGGACCGTAACAGCCTTGGGGGATCAGTGAGGTGAGGAACGATCATTTATTTATACTCGCTCACTCTGACCCAGTTTTTTAATAAAATTACTCCCCTGAAAACCCCTGTAAGGGGTTCCCCACCTTTGAAACACTCTTGGGCAGCCCTCCCTCCCTGCCGGACCTGTGGAGGGAAGCATACGTATTTGTTCCCAACTGCTCGGTTCCATTTCCTTCGTTACGCTAGTGTCTGGTTGCCGCTTGTCAGCGTAGGGAGCGGCTAGGGGTCATGGGAGGTGTCAAAGGTGGACAACCCATTTAAATCATCTTGCTACCAGATACTTTCAGAGGTCCTGTGGAGTCCATTCCTCATTGGGTCAGAGCTGTTTTAGCAGCACAACGAGGATGCACAATATTAGGCATTGTTTTAACATTATGGCTGATCTGTGTAAGCTACTGATAATCACAGTGCTTCTGATCTGAATGAGGTCTTCTGCCTTACTGTCAGCATAGGATTCAGTTTACATTAATAACTATATGTGTATATTTAATGTGTAAAAAACAAACATACCTGTAATAAAGTGCCTGAGTAGAAAAAGTGTAATACAAAAGCACTGAGCAGCCGGACAAAAATACCAGGAGCCAGATGGACTGCAATTTGGAACACTTATCCTGTGAAAGAAACAGAAATTATCATTACTGTAAGGGTACTTACACACTTGCGGCAGAGTGATCCGGCAAGCAGTTCCGTCGTCGGAACTGCCTGCCGGATTCGTCGGTCTGGATGTAAACTGAATGCATTTGTAGACAGATCCGGATCAGTCTCACAAATGCATTGCAAGAACGAATCCGTCTCTCCGCTTGTCATGCATATAGACGGATCCGTCTTGTAATTATTTTTTTTTACAGTTTTAAAGGTCTGTCCTTCAGGTATTTCTAATGCCAGATCCAGCACCAATACATTTCAATGGCAACTGATCCGGCATTTTGGACGGAGATAATACCGCAGAATGCTGCAGTATTATCTCTGTCCAAAACGTCATTCAGTGACTGAACTGAAGACATCCTGAACGGATTTCTCTCCATTCAGAATGCATTTGGATATAACTGATCAGTTCTTTTCCGGTATTGAGCCCCTTTGAAGGAACTCAATGCCGGAAAAGAAAAACGCTAGTGTGAATGTACCCCAAGCCAAATATTAGATTATTTCTTCTATGGCTACTTTCACATTAGCGTTTTCAATTCCGCTATTTAGATCAGTCACAGGATCTCAATAGCAGAAGAAAACGCTTCAGTTTTGTCCCCATTCATTGTCAATGGGGACAAAACTGAACTGAACGAAATGGAGTGCACCAAAGTGCATTCTGTTACGTTTGGTTGCGTCCCCATCGCGGACAGAAAAATGCTGCAAGCAGCGTTTTTCTGTCCGCGATGTGGTGCTGAGCAAGACGTTGTGTGTCAGGACGGATCCGTTTTCTCTGACACAATAGAAAACAGATCCGCCCCCCATTGACTTTCAATGGTGTTAAAGACAGATCCGTCATGGCTATAGAAGACATAATACAACCGGATCCATTCATGACGGATGCATGCGGTTGCACTATTGTAATGGAAGCGTTTTTGCAGATCCTTGACAGATCACCAAAAAACGCTAATGTGAAAGTAGCCTAAACAATGGCAAACTTGTGTATTGGTACCAAAGCACAGAAAGTGTTGTCTCACTTCAGCAAGTGCCATTTATCATGCACAAAGTTAATACAAGGCACTTACTAATGTATTGTTATTATCCATATTGCCTCCTTTTGCTAGCTGGATTCATGTTTCCATCACATTATACACTGCTCGTTTCCATGGTTACAGACCACCCTGCAAGCCATCAGTGGTGGTCGTGCTTGCACACAACAGGAAACAGCGCTGGCCTCTCAGGAGCGCACAGCATCATCACAATTTATAATGCTGTGTGTCTCTGCATGACCTTTTTGCCACAGAATTATACTGACAGCAAAATGTCACTATGATTCTCTAGAAGCAGGGTCACAGAGGCACGTAGCATTATAAATCATAATGCCGTGCGCTTCTGCAAGTCCAGAATGGTGGATCACACACACACACGAAGTGCGATTCCCGCAATAGACTCACTCATGTGAAACAGCCCTAAGGGCTTTATCAGATGTGTTCAATCTGTGGGACCCACTTCTCATCAGGAATTGGGGTCTCCTGACATCCTTGCTGAGGAGGCTGCTGGCACATGCACGACCACCTCTTCATTCATTCTCTTCCTGGTGTGACCTGCATCTATCAGATATTTATGGCATATACTGTGACTATGCCATACACGCTATGATGTGAAAACCCCTTTCCTGCAGGAAAGCTCCACTGAATAAATTTATAGCCATAATAATGGCAATGTGATCATCCCGAACCTCAGAGTAGTAAGCACGCTGGCCTGTGTCCTCCCTGGGTGTATTGATTATTTTCTGGGTTGTGGCACTGTGACAGAACTGAACCACATAACCAGTACTAGCAATTATTCTTTTATCACATGATATTCTGGTCCTTATTGAAGATTGTGTGTCAAGATGACATCACTGGAAATCAAACCGCTAAAACGTCAACTTTATTAGGTTTAACTAAAAAACGAATGCTTTAGAAAACAATACATAGCAACAGAATACTGCCTCCACTGGTCAGTACGTATTTTCGGGAAGGGGTGCTGGGATCATAGGTAGGTAAATATCAGTAAAGGTTTCCTAAACATACAAATTTGTACTGGAGGGTCTCACAGCCAAAGAAAGTCCATAAAAACTGCGTGTGTTTTTATTTTAGTCAACTTTTTGCCAAAATGAATGTGTAGATGGCAGGATTTTTTTCAGCAGTTTTCCTCCCTAGATGCTAAAAAAAAATTGTGAATTGTTTCAACACAGAAAAAACAAAACAAAACTACACTTAACTGAAAAAAATGGTAGCTTTTCTGGTGATAAATGCCAGTTTTCTGGTGATAAAAAGTCGCAAAACCAAGTTTTGCGGTTTTTTATAATACCAATACCATTGCAACTTTTTTGTCGCAACTGCCATTTTTACGTTGCGACATTGGCCTGAATAGGATTCCAAAAAGGGAGCGTGGCGAGATCGGGAAGGGCCATTGGTCCCAACATTTATCATTATTTACGCCGGAAACTGGCATCAATAATAATGAAATGTACAGCAGCTAGTGCACAGAGTGCCGGAGAAGACCTGTGCCTCCTCATAAATGAAATGCCTGCTTCAGCGGTGCAGGTCCTATGAAGACCGGTGTAGAACACACCAATCTTGATATATCAGGGCTACAATGCTTGCATCTTCTGCAGTTCATATTTCCCATAGACTTTAGGCCATCTGGAGCTGGTGGTTTTTATTAGCATAAAAAACTGCAAAAAAGTGCTGTAAAATACCACTTAAAAAAACATACCTATGTTTAAATCCATACTTAACCTGATGTTTGGCTAAATGTATCTGCTAAAGCAGTAGTGATTTTTTTTTATTTCCTTCTCTTTACCCAATGGCACTATAGTCTGAGGACTTGCCCTGATATTAATGACCTATTGTGCGGATGGGTCATTGATATCAGGAGCCAGAAAAACCCCATTTAACTTTCATTATATGAACACTACAGTTTATTAAAATGCCTGTAATATATCTTAAGGATCTCAAAATTTTGTATGTCTGTGTATCCAGAAGTAATAACCTCTTCAAACTATATCCAGAGTTATTTCGCCTCCCAGATCCTCTACTTTTCATGGGTTTTTTACATATTTGTAATCAATATTAATGAATTTACTTACTCTTAGAAAAACCTGATTTACGATGCTTTTGTTTGCATACAGAAAGGTTGTTAGCAGACCAATTCCCACAGTAATGCCTATTAGAGAACAAAAACAAAGCAGTTAAGACATAAAAACACAAGTTGATGCATATTAAGTGGCCTATAAATTAAAGGGGTTGTCTGGTCTATATATAGACTGATGACCTATCCTCATGATAGGTCATCAATATTAGATCAGTGGGGGTCCGACACCCTGCACCCCTACTGCTCTGCTGTTTTGGGCAGCTACAAACAATACAGTGTAGAAACCAGAAGCAGACAGCTCCTTAAACTATATAGTAACCGTGCTGGGGCACTGCTGCCCAGCTCCCATTAAAAGGGAAAGGCAACTGGGCTACACTACCCCGACACCAGAAACTGCGCGGTGTACATATGAAGATTCTCGTTTCCACTCCATACACTGTATAGCTCCCGGCATCGCGGCTTCCCAAAACAGCTGATCGGTGGTGCGCTGATGTCAAAACCTTACTGATATTGATGACCTATCCTGAGGAAATATCATCAATATCTGTAGCCCAGACAGCCCCTTTAAATGTCAGAAGGCTTAGCCTGAGTTCACACTGTCCGCAGTGTACACTGGAAGAATTTGCAAACCTATACCGCTGACATACAGTGGCACACTTCACGATGTTAATAAAACCTATAATGCACTGTATAATTTATTTGCAGGAATCTCATTATAGAATAATGCAAAAGACTACGCTATCCCGTACAGTAGGAAAAAACCCAGATACTACACCATCCACAATCACACCCCAATCTACATCCCATTCTTAGACTTGTATATAGAACCCAGGTGGGGCTCTATACTGCTTCAGAATAGCTCATGTACATAGGAATCCATGCAGAGGAAAGGAATATCCATATGGCACGTACCATTAAAATCGGAGCTATTTTTATTGAATCAGATCCATAAAGTGTAACTGTCACCGCCGGTTCTGGGAGACGGTCGGTCAGAGGTTCATCCCTGTCTTGTGTATGACGTTCTTTGTTTTGGTTTCACTTTGCTCAGTTCCTTTCTCTCCCTCAGCTGCCTCTTATCTTGATTAATTGGCTTGCTTTATATTCCCTCCCATACTGCCTATCTTTGCGGTTTATATTACTTCCTGGATGAAGTGTGCTTTAGGAGGCTGCAGTTGTTTTGCTCTAAGATAAGTGCATTCCGTTTTCTTTGCGTTTTGTTTGCTGGCTTGATTCTAGGTGACCCTGACTCCCTCCGTATTCTGTGCAGGGAGCCGATAGCCGTTCCCCTCACTACTATAGGGAATTCAGGTGTCACTCAGTTATAGTTACGAGGGCATGTATTTGTCTACCACCGGGACCTGTACATGTGCATAGCACTTAGGGAGAGTTCTTAGGGATTTATAGGGCCCTCTTATGTTTTCCTTAGTTTGGGATCAAGCCAGTCTGTCATTATTTATCAGTTCCTGCTAACTGTTCTCCATCCTTGACAGTAACATGCACATGGGTACAGGACAGCAGGATCCTTCTTATGGATTGTCACAACGGCCACTTCACGTGTCACATAACGCTTCCTCTAGGTGCCAACTTGGAAAAAGGGTCACGTGAGATGCGAAACGGCAGTCAAGGCGATCCATAAGAAGGAAACTGACAAGTGAATGCAGGTCTAAGGATATACGCTGGAGGCTTTTACGGTCTGGCAAATAGACATTGCAAATTCAGTGCGACTTCAGCCTTAAAGGGGGTCTCTCACTTCAGCAAATAGCTCGATTCATTCTTCCATCACATTATACACTGCTTGTATCCAGGGGTGGTCCTGTTTGCACACTGTAGGAAATGGCACCATCCTATGCGCACTCCCACAGTCCCATCCACCAGAGAGGCCGGCGCTTTTTTACATGGTGTGCAAGGACGTCCCTCGCTGCTGGATTGCAGGGCGGTCGTAACTTTTGGATACGTGCAGGGTATAATGTGATGGAAAAATGAATCAAACCAGCAAAGGAAGCAATATGGACAATTACAATATATTAGTAAGAGCCTTTCTCTACATGATAAATGCCACTTGCTGAAGTGAGACAACCCCTTTAAAACGTGATCTGTCACCTCCATAGTGCGTAGAGTAGGTACCATGAAACATAACCAATATCTTTCTTGTGAAAATCTAGTCCTTATTCTGAGAAATGCTTATTTTTATGCAAATTACATTTTCGGTATCCCATCAGCAGTGCAGCTCCGCTCTGTGCACCTGGCTTCCCCTCTCATCACTTCAGGGACTGCACGTCATACAGAGGGGGAGGGGGGGGCGGCAGCACTGGGTGGCGTTATGGTGGAGCAAAACTGCACCAAAAACCTTATTTGTATAAAACCACAAAAAAGCATTAGATGACTGGATTGTCACAAGAAAGGTATGTTTCGGGGCTCCTACCCTACATGGTGGTATGCTTACTTTGAAACTGATTTTGGAGATGACAGACTACCTTTCATATACTGTATGAACTCCCGCGTCCACTTTCCCTTCTGCGGTTAACCGTTAAACGGTGAGTAAAAAAACCGTAGTACCTGTTAGGTGCTGAACAATGAGTTTGGCACTGAAGATTAAAATATATGGAAAGCTTTTATCCAACCACTGATAGACATGCAGGACCTCCGAGATGCTGTTGCCATGTTCTCTTGTGTCTGCGTTATTCGAATTGTCTTGCCCACCCGCATCGCTACTATGAGAGTGAGTATGGCCAGGTCGACTCTGCAGTCGTATGGTGGGTCTTGCATGTCTGGGGCCCGATCTTGTGCCACTCTCAGAACTTGAAGAATGGACATTTATTGCTACATCCCCAGCGCCGCTGGAACCATCTGCAGGCGGACGGCTTGCAGGAAGAGAAAGGCAGGGCACGCCATCCCCATTTCCTGTCGGATGGCTATGTCCGGAGCTTGCCTGCATGGTGACCGTCCCCTTTTCTTCTAAGTTACAAGCCACGCTGCTACATTTCCTGAAATGGAAAGAATATAGAAATGAGAAAACTCTAATCGTAAGGCAACATATACACAAAAATAAATAATAATTTACTGAAATGAAAATTAGCGATAAGGACCATATCCGTATTGCAGTCTGCAAAACATGGATCCGCAAAAGACAGATACTTTCCATGTGAATTCCGCAATTTTCTCACTCCCATCAGTAGAAATGGCTATTCTTGTCTGCAAATTGGACAAGAATAGGACAGGTTCTGTGTGCTGCATTTTTTCTCTCCCTGCACTCAATAGAAATGAATGGGAAGAACGTCCAACCCACAAAAAAATGCAGATCGGACGTGGATGCCAAATGCGGTCGTGTGCTTGACCCATAAGACTGAGTTCGCAGTATCACGGATGCTACACCACAGCATAATGAATAATGCTACCCACCAAATGAATAAAATCCGGGAGCTGCGACTCCTCCCCCACTGTATGGTAGCCTAACCTGTGTGCTTTCCGCCGACATCCAGAATAGCGTAGGACGCTTTACTACATTATACAGTAACAAAAGCGAAAACCTGACGGACCCATTATAAGCTCAAAGGACTTCAGCCTCCCCTACTAACAGTACATAATGAATTTGTCATTCTTCATGTCTTCAGTTACCCAGAAGCCAAGAAACCAGTGATGAGAGCAGGAGTGTCCTTTAGACCACATTAATACGATCGTGTGACATCTATGTCCGTTTTTCGCACTGCAAACCGCAAAACCAGAGACACCGGTCATGTGCACGGACCAGGAAGCACACAGAAAGGCTTCTATTTGCTTCTGGGTCCATGCTTCCGTGCTGCAAAAGATAGGACATCCCCCATCATCATCAATAGATCCACACTGCGATGCACACGGCCAGTGCCCATGTTTTACGGATCCGAAGTCAGAGAAACTGACACAGCCATCACACATCTTTGACCCGTACATCCAATCATTTCTTGTACTACTACAAAAACCTGCCAATCACAATCCTGATCCTTCCAAAATAAGGCCCCAATCACACGACCGTATTTTTAGTCTGCATCCGATACAAATTTTTTTGCGGATAGGATGTGGACCAATTCATTTGAATGGGTCTGCAAAAAATCTGGGCAGCACACCGTGTGCTGTCCGCATCCGTATGTCCGTCCCGCAGCCCCGCAAAAAATATACAGCATGTCCTATTCTTGTCCATTTTGCGGACAAGATTAAGCCTTTTTACAATGGATCCGAAAAAAAAAAAAAAAATGCAACTCAGGACATCACACGTATGTCATCCATATTTTTTGCGGATCCGCGTTTTGCGGACCGCAAAATACATACGGTCGTGAAAATGGGGCCTAAGACATTCTTTATGATTCCAGGTAACTCAGTTCATCGGACTGGACTGGTACCATTAACACTATGATAATGGGAGATCATTGCGGTCATATTTAGCAACTTTTTATCCCTCCTCCTCCTCCCCCCCCAACCAGTGATCCACTTGTTACCTGAAATCAGTATAAATGGCACATACAAAGTTAATTCGGTTTCCAGAGATCGCTGCATCTAGAGAAAGCTCTTTCCAGCATGTCACTCATGTCAAGCTCCCACCCAACAACTGGGGGCGACCACAAGTGATGCCCACCTCACGTCCTCAGAGGGTCCGCGAACAGCTTAGGCTGCATTCACATTACTTTATTTTCGGTCTGATGCGCATTTTTTTTTTAACGTGTGCTGTACGCATCTGTGTGGTCCAGCCACAAATCATAGACCATGTCCTATTCTTGTCCATTTTGTGAATACGAACAGGCATTTCTTTAAAGAAGCACTCCCACAAAAACTTTATTCTCTGGCCTGTGAGGTGCATGATGTAATCTGTAGTGAAGGTAATCTTCTATACCAGTCACTGTATTTGTGAGTTATCTCCTCCCTTCTGATCCTCAGCCGTCTCATGTGACCAACACTCTAATCTCCACCTGACACAGGACAGGAAGTCAGTTACTTCTCTATTCACTTATATGAGACTGACATTGAGGCTCCCATAGGAATACATAGAGAAACTGACTTCCTGTCCACACATAAGATGCTGTGTTATTTGGAAAGTCTGATTGCTGGTCACATGACAGAGCTGAGGATCAGAAGGGAGGTAATAACTCGCATGTACTTTTCTAACAGGTCAGAGAATAAAAATTTTTTGTGGGAGTTCTTCATTAATAGGGCCCTTGAAAACAGCAGGATACACTCAGCTGGTATCTGCAGTTCGCTGACCACAAAACGGATACACCCATGTGAATGTAGCAGGTGGGGAGCAAATGAGTGTTTTTTTCTCTCACAGGTACAACAGACTGAGACTGAAATTTAACCTCTTAACGGACAGCTTTTTTTTTTTTTTTTTCTTGCCTCTCCATGTTTAAGCTGCCATAACGTTTTAATTTTGTCATTGACGTGGCTGTATGAGGCCTCAGTTGTATGGGAGAGAAATTGCTTTTTTATGCTGTTTGAGGGTACATATAAATTACTTTGTAAGGGCTCATGCACACGAACATATTTTCTTTCCGTGTCCGTTCTGGCTTTTTTTGCGGAACCAATTATTTCAATAGGTCCGCAAAAAAAAAAAACGTTAGTTACTCCGTGTGCATTCTGTTTCCATATAACCATTCTGCAAAATAATAGAACATGTCCCATTATTGTCCGCATTATAGACAATTTCTATTATGGGCCAGCTGTTCCGTTCCACAAAATACGAAAAGCACAAAATACATAGGGTCGTGTGCACGAGTCCCAATTTATATACATTTTTTGTGTTGCAAATATAGAAAGAGCTATTTTTGACTGCTTTTTTTTTTGCTTGAATGTTTACATTGTACATATTTCACACTGAATGACCTGTTATACGAGTTGTTCAGGTTATTTCAGTCGTGTGGATACCCAATATATAACTTGTTTTCTGCTTTTACTTTAAGTACCCACAATAAAATGTATTTTAGTTTAAATAATCCCTTAATTTGTTTGAAAGTTTTTCATTTATTTTTTAGTTTTTTATTTGAATTGCCCAAATAGCAGGATTACGGTACTTACCGTCATGGGGGACTTTCTAGGTCTCCCAAACTGACTGCATAGGGCTAACCCAGCGGATCAGATCATTGGGATCTAATTAGAGGGGGAAATCCTCTGG
Organism: Bufotes viridis; assembly: GCA_033119425.1. NCBI lineage: Eukaryota > Metazoa > Chordata > Amphibia > Anura > Bufonidae > Bufotes > Bufotes viridis. The sequence continues at coordinate 273,138,159 of CM065591.1, forward strand.
ATAAATCATCTGTACCTGATCGTGGGATCTGACACACGGGACCAACGCCAATCGGCTGTTCTCTCTGCTTTTCCTATGCCAGTGATGACACATTCATCGGTCACATTGCCTAGGCGCAGCTCAGCCTCATAGAAGTGAATGGGGCTAAACAGGATACGAAACACAGCTGCTATACAATGTTCTTGGTAAGCTGCGAGAAGACTGCAGCCAGATTCGGACTGGCCCATCGGGGAGACTCCTCGGTGGGCCCCCAGTCTCCTGCGCCAGGAGATAAGACGGAGGAGTAATTATTTCTCTTGTTTCTTAGGCGAGATAATTATTGTAGCCACTAGGTGGCAGTATCGCACAGCGATGCAGCCTCCTACTGGTGTAAATTGTACAGGAGGCCCCACCATATCTTCTAAGCTTCACGGGCTGCTGGCAGTGAAGGAGGAGAGAACATGTCTGGCCATCCTCCTGTCCTCCCTGCTGTCAGAAGACTGTGGCTGCTGGAAAGAAGGACTCCTCTGTGGTACTGGGCTGATTTCTCAGGTGCGTGACAGTAGTGAGCTGTAGGAGACTATAAGGGGGAAATAGGGGATTTGTTAAAGGGTTTGCCTCACTTCAGTAAATGGCATTCATCATGCAGTTAATACAAGGCACTTACTAATGCATTGTGATTGTCCATATTGCCTCCTTTCCATCACATTATACACAGCACGTATCCGTGGTTATTACCACCATATAATCCAGCAGTGGGGGCCATGCTTACACACTATAGGGAAAGGCTGGAAGTGCGCATACGCGAACACCTTTACCTATAGTGTGCAAGCGCGGCCACCGCTGCTGGATTACACGGTGGTTATAACCATGGATACGTGCTGTGTATAATGTGATGGAAAGGAGGCAATATGGACAATCACAATACATTAGTAAGTGCCTTGTATTAACTTTCTCTACATGATAAATGCCAATTGCTGAAGTGAGACAATCCCTTTAACCCCTTTAAGTGTGCTACACTTAATAGGGTTAGGCATAAATGTCTTGGTGTGTGCATTGCTTGTTTCCTATGTTTGATTGGTATGTGCTATATATGATCTATGCACCAGTGGCATGTGACCCATGTATAAGTGTCTTGTGTCCCACATCTGTCCGATGACTGATTGGTGTGTGCTGCACGTGTCTTGTTTCTGACTGACTTAACCGCTACAGGACCGCCTAACGCAGGGATGCGTCCTGCGGGCGGCCCTGTAGCTCTGATACGACGCATCGGCGCGTCATCTCGCGAGAGGCGAGATTTCCTGTGAACGCGCGCGCGTTCGCTGGCAGGCTGTAGATGCGAATAAAATCGCATCAAACTGCTATATCAGACGCTGTTTTATGAACAGCGTCTGATATAGCTGCTACCTGGTCCTCTGGTGGTCCCATTTTCTGGGATCGACCACCAGAGGACCAGGTAACACAGTAAAGTTGCACCAAACACTACACTAACCCCCCACCCCCCTCACCTATTAACCCCTTGATCACCCCCTGTCATTGATCACACCCCTTGTAAGGCTCCATTCAGACGTCCATATGTGTTTTGCGGATCCGTGGATTCACGGATCCGATCCGCAGATCCTCAAAACACGGACACCGGCAATGTGCTTTCTGCATTTTGCAGATCCGCACATTGCCAGAACTATATAGAAAATGCTTTTTCTTGTCCGCAATTGCGGACAAGAATAGGACATGTTCTATATTTTTGCAGAATGGAAGTGAAGACCCAGAAGCGCGGATCCGTAATTCCGGATCCGAGCGGGACAAAGTCTGTCCCCATAGAAATGAATGGGTCCGCAATTCCGTTCCGCAAACAGAATTTCGGACGTGTGAATGGGGCATAAGGGCCCCCTTTTACCGCCAGTTAGCTAGCTACTTGTTAGGTAGCTAGCGCCCAGCCCACCGCACCGCAGTCACTGATTTTGGCAGAGATTTTTTCATCCACATTGACCGATGCGAATGAAAAAATCTGTGCCGTTCATTTTTTTTCTTCAGCGCAGAGGCTGAACGGAAAAAATCTCATTACCCGTATGCTCAATATAAGGAGAATCGCAGAAACTCCTAATGCTGGCCATACGTGTAATGATTGCGAAGACCCCTAAAATGCCAGGACAGTACAAAACCCCACATGTGACCCCATTTTAGAAAGAAGACACCCCAAGGTATTCCGTGAGGGGTATGGGGAGTTCATGTAAAATTTTATTTTTGTCACAAGTTAGTGGAATATGAGACTGTAAAAAAAAAAAAAAAACAATTTCCGCTAACTTGTGCCAAATTTTTTTCTGTGAACTCGCCATACCCCTCACGGATTACCTTGGGGTGTCTTCTTTCCACAATGGGGTCACATGTGGGTATTTATACTGCCCTGGCAATTTAGGGGTCCTAAAGCGTGAGAATCAAAATGCGTAAAAATGGCCTGTGAAATCCTAAAGGTACTCATTGGTTTAGGGCCCTTTAGCATCTTGGCTGCAAAAAGTGTCACTCATGTGGTATCGCCGTACTCAGAGAAGTAGGGCAATGTGTTTTGGGGTGTATTTTATATATACCCATGCTGGGTGTGAGAAATATCGCTGTAAACGACAACTTTTTAAATTTTTTATTCAAAGTTGTCAATTTACAGAGATATTTCTCTCACCCAGCATGGGTATATGTAAAATACACCCTAAACCACATTGCCCTACTTCTGCTGAGTACGGCGATACCACATGAGTGACACTTTTGCAGCCAAGATGCGCAAAGGGCCCAAATTCCAACGAGTACCTTTAGGAAGGGCATTTTTACGCATTTGTCTTCTCACGCTTTAGGGCCCCTAAAATGCCAGGGCAGTATAAATACCCCACATGTGACCCCATTTTAGAAAGAAGACACCCCAAGGTATTCCGTGAGGGGTATGGTGAGTTCATGTAAAATTTTATTTTTGTCACAAGTTAGTGGAATATGAGACTGTAAAAAACAAAAAAAAAAAACAAAAACAAAAAAAAAACAATTTCCGCTAACTTGTGACCAAATTAAATTTTTTCTGTGAACTCGCCATACCCCTCACGGATTACCTTGGGGTGTCTTCTTTCCACAATGGGGTCACATGTGGGGTATTTATACTGCCCTGGCAATTTAGGGGTCCCTAAAGCGTGAGAATCCAAATGCGTAAAAATGGCCTGTGAAATCCTAAAGGTACTCATTGGTTTTAGGGCCCCTTTGCGCATCTTGGCTGCAAAAGTGGCACTCATGTGGTATCGCCGTACTCAGGAGAAGTAGGGCAATGTGTTTGGGGTGTATTTTATATATACCCATGCTGGGTGTGAGAAATATCGCTGTAAACGACAACTTTTAAAAATTTTTATTCAAAGTTGTCAATTTACAGAGATATTTCTCTCACCCAACATGGGTGTATGTAAAATACACCCCAAAACACATTGCCCTACTTCTCCTGAGTACGGCGATACCACATGTGTGACACTTTTTGCAGCCTGAGTGCTAAGGGGCCCAAATTCCAACGAGTACCTTTAGGTTTTACATGGCGGCTCACAATTTAGCCCCGCCCAAAATGCCAGAACAGTAAACACACCCCACAAATGACCCCATTTCGGAAAGTAGACACCCCAAGGTATTCACTGAGGGGCATAGTGAGTCCGCTAACTTGTGAAAAAAAATGAAATGATACATGAACTCACCAAGCCCCTCCGCGAATACTTTGGGGTGTCTTCTTTCTAAAATGGTGTAATTTGGTGGGTATTTATACTATCCTGACATTCTAGCACCTGAAGAAACATGACAGGTGCTCAGAAAGTCAGAGCTGCTTCAAAATGCCGAAATTCACTTTTTTGCACCATAGTTTGTAAACGCTATAACTTTTACCCAAACCAATAAATATACACTTATTGGATTTTTTTATCAAAGACATGTAGAACAATAAATTTAGAGAAAAATTTATATAGAAATGTAGTTTTTTTTAAAAAATTTTACAACAGAAAGTGAAAAATGTCATTTTTCTGCAAAAATTTCGGTCATTTTTGATTAATAGCAAAAAAAGTAAAAATGTCAGCAACAATGAAATACCACCAAATGAAAGCTCTATTAGTGAGAAGAAAAGGAGGTAAAATTCATTTGGGTGGTAAGTTGCATGACGGAGCAATAAACGGGTGAAAGTAGTGTAGTGTGGAATTGTAAAAAGTGGTCTGGTCATTAAGGGTGTTTAAGCTTAGGGGGCTGAGGTGGCTAAGTGCAGGATATCCATATTAGAGTTGTTTCGGTACCATAATTTTGATTCGGTATCGATACCATAAAAAAGTATTGCGATACTCGATACCATTCGATACCACGCGAAAAAAATAAAGACGCCAAAAAAATCTGCGTGCATTCCACATTTTATGAAACCGCTGGCTCATAATACAACAGTCCTATCCTACTTTTTTGTGGGGACAAGGCGACTAAAAGAAAATGGCGAATCGTGCATTTTTTAATTTCTTTTTTTTTCTTTTACGGCGTTCACCGCATAAAAGTGGATTTTTTAATAGTTTGGACTTTTGAGACGTGGCGATATGTAATATTTTATTTATGTATTGTTTATATATTTTATATGTAAAATTGGGAAAGGGGGTGATTTATAATTAATATTTTGGTGTACTTTGTTAACTTTTTTTTTTTACAGTTTATTTATTAACTATTTCCCCCTTAGGGGCTAGAACCTGGGATCTTCTCATCCTATTCACCCTGATACAGCTCTATCAGGGTGAATAGGATCTCACACTCTCCCTGCTGCCCTATGCTCTGTGCACACAGCAGCAGGGAGCAGACCATGGCAGCCAGGACTTCAGGAGCGTCCTGGTTGCCATGGTAACTGATCGGAGCCCCAGCATTACACTGCTGGGCCACTGATTACTGCCACTGCCACCAATGAGAAGGAGGTGAGGGGACCCTGTGGCCACTGCCACCAATGATTTTATTACTGGGGGGAGGAAGGAAGGGGGATGGGGGAGGGCGCACTGGCCACCAATACTGTATTTATTACTGGGGACAGGGGGGGGCACACTGCCCACTAATGTTTTAATACTAGGGGGGGGGGGGCGGAGCACTGGCCACCAATGCCTAGTAACGTTTCATATATAAATGCAGGCAGAAGACACATGCTGCCGGCACCTGCCTGTGACAGAGCGCTGCGATCAGAGGCTATTAACACCTCAGGTGCCACACCTCAATACACTCCGCAGACAGCCCCACATATACTGCGCAGACCTCAAAATACTCCGTAGACAGCCCCCCATATACTGCTCAATATACTGTGCAGACCCCCCCATGTACTGCGTAGATAGCCCCCCCCATATACTGGGCAGACCACCCTATATAATGCGTATATATTCATCTAACAGAAAAAAATGGCCATCTGATTTCCCCTAGGCGCTTGCGCACTGGGCTGTAATATGTCCCTACCGTGGCTCTCCAGCGCATGCGCAGTGTCCCGTGTACAGCCAGAATTGCGATGTGAGATTTTCCATCCTTTGCCTTTTTGCGCATGCGCAGATCGTCCAAACGCCAGGAACGCCTACAACGTCACTTCCGGCGCGATAGGTAGGGAAATCGTACGAAGTAGGGAGATACCACGTTACAGCGGCCGCACCAGACATGACGTTCCCAGGTTTGGAAGGAGGTGCGTCTCGCTTCGCAGGAGCACAACGACGGGGTAGGGAAATTTCACACCAGAGTTGTTGAGAACGGGCCACCTAATGCGCTTGCGCCTTACCTCTCAGCTGGACACCAGCTGACACTGCGCATGCGCTGTGAGCCTCAGCAGCGCTTAGAGGGTAGGGAAAAATCATGGGCCAGTGCGCAAGCGCGGCTAAGTATTCCAGTCGGGATACACCGCGTGTGCGCACCAGCGGACAGGGAGATCTCTTATACCCAACATCCATCTGATCACCGCGCCTACGCAGTGTGGGGGTAAGGAGATCTGATGGCCATTTGTTCTGTTAAATCTCCCTACTACTAGCTGCTGAGGCTTCTGGCGCATGCGCAGTGTTGGCTGGTGTCCAGCTGAAAGGTAAGGCGCAAGCGCTTTAGGTGGCCCGTTCTCAACAACTCTGGTGCGAAATTCCCCTACCCCGTCGTTGTGCGCCGAGACACAGCTCCTTACAAACCTGGGAACGTCATGTCCGGTGCGGTCGCGTCACAACAGGAAGTAACGAGGGTAGGGAAATATAACAGAACACCGGCAATGTGTTTCTGCCGAAGCCTGCAATGTATTAAACATTTACTTTCATTAGTGGCGCAGTGCACCCGCCCCTCTTCTCATTGGTGGCAGCACAGGGGAGGAGAGAGTGCTTCCTTCTCACCTGAGCTGCCGAAAACACGAAGCGCGCTGAGAGCAGCGCGATCCTTGTTGTCTGATACTAGGCTGCGCAATAGCGAAGCCTAGTATCGAAAAAAGGCACGTTCTGGTATCGAGGTCGATACCAGACAAAAGTATTGATTGGGTATCGAAAATTCCATACCCGAAACAATCCTACTGCAAATTGCGGATCCACAAAACATGCATAGCGGGTGTGTGCATGCGGAACAGAACAGCCTCTAATAGAACAGTCCTATCCTTGTCTGGAATGCCGACAATAATAGGACAAGTTCTATCAATTTGCAGAACGGACATACAGACGCAGAATCTTTTTTTGCGGCCCCACTGAAGTGAAGGGAACGGTACGGACATGGAAAAAAATAAGTTAGTGTGCAGGAGCCCTAAGGTGGGCCCTAAGTACCCCAGTCCAACACTGACTGCAGCGCTCAAGGAGCACCACTGCCTATTCAAACAGCTGATTGGCGGGTGTCCCGGGGGTCAGACCGCCACTCGATCACATACTGGTAGGTCACCAGTATTAAAGTCTTGAAAAACCCTTTTAATCATGTTGTGGGTTAGTAGTTGGGACTGGAGTTACCTCCCATCCTGGCTGTGGAGAAAAAGGCTATTCTAAAGACTGGAGCTGTTGCAGACCACTGGTGGAGTGACAGAGGGTGGTGATTGAGGGGTTAAAAAGTTGCCTTAAAAAGAAAAGAAAAAAAAGACAACCCCTTTAAGGGGACATGACACTGATAGGCGCCACAAGCTTTTATTTTCTGCCACCTGAGAGCCATTTCCTAGTAACCCGTCTACCCCTATGGTCCCAGTGCAGACCACAGTCACATAAACAGCGATGTCCGCTGTCCCTAGAAGCCCTGGTCACCACGTCACATCATATGTACTAAAAGTGCAGCTCCTCACCGCTCATAACTTGGCCGTAGCCTCATGCTGGTGCTCTGAGCCGACAACGTCACCGCCCATCTCGACCTCAGAAGCGGCACTGGCAAGTAAATGCTGCAGGACGGGGCGGTAGGTCAGCGGTAAGCCACTCTTTCCGGGACTCAGGTTCCGGGTACTACCGGTGTGACGACCAGAATTAGAGCACGGCGGTGACGTCATGAGGAGGGAGGGGCTACTTCCAGCACTCCAGCTCCTGAACACGGCAGAGCGCGTGCCACGTCATATGGACGCTTACGTCGTTGCCAAGGGCAAGGTGGCTGGCGTCTTTCGGCATTAGCAACGGGATTCTGGTCTCAGACACAGGTGAACGATGTGTGATATCGCTGCATTGTAGCGTTAATACGTGCACATAGGACTCTGTGCAGAATTGCGGGTTGTTTGCGTTTAACACTGCGGTTTGTTATACAAATGTGCAGTACATTTACTCTGTGGTGAAGTGATGGAAGTGTCTGGAGGGATGACAGTAATCGGCGCCTGCAGGTAGAAGGGGTCATCCCGTTGCTAGCCCCATCTGGTTAAAAACTCTAGGCTGGGGTACATGGTGTCTGTAGCTGACAGTCCTGATATTTACTTCCCATAGCTTGTATAGCGTCAACATATTCCGCAGCGCTGTACAGAGATTGTCATCATGTCCATCAGTCCATATCACACACACTAGGGACAATTTCATGAGAAATTTTATAGAGGGGCTGTCCAGATGGTAATTTAGTGGTTGAATTATTTTAATTACATTACTGGGTGATTTTCTGTTTTTGTTTTTCACTCACTGCTTTCGTGAGCCATAACAGTTTTATTTTTCTGTTCACATAGCCATATGAGGGTTTTTTTTTTTTGTTGCAGGATAAGACTACATGCAGGGGCGTAGCTAACGGCTTATGGGCCCTGGTGCAAGATTTCAGCTTGGGCCCCCCTTCCCTCAGTGCTTTGTGTGTCTTCTTATGTGGTACAAGGGTCTTTGGGCCACCTCAGGCTCCTGGGCACGGTAGCGACTGGTACCTCTGCACCCCCTATAGCTACGCCCATGGCTACGTGCACACGACCGTATGTGTTTTGCGGTCCGCAAATTTCAGATCCGCAAAAAGAAAAACGCATAACTTCCGTGTGCCATCCATTTTTTTGCGGATCCATTGTAACAATGCCTAAAACGAACAAGAATAGGACATGTTCTATTTTTTTGTATGGCTGCGGAACATACTGATGCGGACGTTGAAATGAATAGTTCCGCATCCGATACGCAAAAAAGACAGAACGGACACAGAAACAAACAACGTTCGTGTGCATGTAGCCTAAGTTGTACTTTCTAATAGCACCATTTAGCATTGCATGTGATGTAGTGGGAAGCTGTAAAAAAAATTCCAAATGTGGTAGAATTGGAAAAAAAAATATCACAGTTCCGCCACAGTTTTATGGGTCTCATTTTCATGGCATTCCCTATTCTGTAGGACTCACCTGTTACCTCCATTTTCCAGGTCAATACGATTACAGCGATACCATAGTTTTATAGTATTTCTTGTGTTTCATTACTAAAAAAAAACCTTTGGAAAACATTTATTTTTTCTTTTAATCGTCATATTCTGACCACCATAGCTTTTTTTAAAGTTACGTCTACGGAGCTGTGTGAGGGTTAATTCTTTGCAGGATGACCTGTAGTTTTTATTCATACCATTTTGTGTGTTTGACTGTTTGATCACTTTTTATTACATTTTTTGGGGGAGGTGAAGCTACGAGAAAATGGTGAATTAGACATTTAGATTTTTTTCTGTTATGCTTTTCACTGTATGGGATAAATATTTTTATATTTTAATAGCACGGGCATTTTCCAATGCGGCGATGCCTATGATGTTTATCTTTTAATTATTTATTTAGTTTTATTTGGGGGTGATTTGAATTTTAATATTTTTTAATATTTTTCAAATTTTTTTTTACTTATTATTTTAGACCTGACATGCAATCATTGTGTAGCTGCCTGTAATCTTCCTGCGCCTCCTCCTACGCCTTTTCCCCCTTTACCTGCATTTTTCATAGTGCAGAAGATTTATCACTGGGGCACTGTCTGAGGAACATGGCCCGTTGAAGAATATTGCACAAGCTCTAAACAATGCCAGGTCAAATATCAGATTTTACCCACACAGCTACATTGGTGAAAAAATAAAAATGTTATGGCCCCTAAAACAATATCAGCAAATTACATGTTAGAAAATCCCAGATGCCGCTCCTTCCCTTCTGAATGCTGCCATATCCCCAAAGAACCGTTTACGACCACATATATGGTGTTGCCAAATTCATGAAAAATGCATTACAAATTGTGGGGTGCATTTTCTCCTGTTACTCCTTGTGAAAATAAAAAAAATTGGGGCTAAGGCAACAATTTAATGGAAATAAAAGTTAATTTTTCATTTTCACAGCCATCTGTTTCTAAATTCTATGAAATGCTTGTTGTGTCAAAGCATTCACTTCACCCCTAGATTTATTCCCCTTTTGGGGGTTTTCTTTCTAGGGGTACCTCAGGGGCTCTTCAAAATCTGCCCTCCGTTAACTATATGGCGCTCCTTTCCTTCTGCGTCCTGCCGTGTGCCCATACAGCAAGTTACGACCACATATGGGGAGTTTCCGTAAACTGCGGAATCAATGTAAAATTGCACCTGTATTTTGCTTGAATTCTTGCGAAACAAGGGTTAACAAAGTTTGTAAAATCAGTTTTGAATAACTTGAAGGGTGTAGTTTCTAAAATGGGGTAATTTTTGTGTGGTTTCTACTATGTAAGCCCCACAAAGTGACTTCATACCTGAACTGGTCCTTAAAAAAGGGGGTTTTGGCAATTTTCTTAAAAATTAAAACTATTTACTTCTAAACTTCTAAGCCTTCTAACTTCCTACAAAATAAAATGATATTTACAAAATGATGCAAACATAAAGTAGACATATGGGAAATGTTAAGTAATAACTATTTTATGAAGTATCACTATCTGTCTTAAAAGCCGAGAAATTCTAATTTTGAAAATAGAGAATTTTTCCAAATATTCAGCAAATTTGGGATTTTTTTAATGCATAAAGGTAAAACGTATCAACTCCAATTCACCACTAACATTGAAGTATGATGTGTCACGAGAAAACAGAATGGCTTGGATAAGTAAAAGCAGTTCCAAAAATATTACTGCATAAAGTGACACGTCAGATTTGAAAAATGGGGCTCCGGCATTTGGTCCAAACTGGCTGTTGCTTGAAGGGGTTAACAGATAACCCTAGGGGCCAGCAACAGCACAGTGTACAGCTGGGTCCACACCACAACCAGTGATATGTATGTCCGTAAGGCCTTAAAAGTATGCCCCACCACACACACCTGTAGTCAGGGCATAGCTCACAGTAGTAGTAGTAGTATTGGCACAGTAGTACCCCCTCACCTTTAGGTGTGTCCAGACATTTTCATAGTAGTGGCAATGTTTTCCATACTCTCCCCTGTTTTCCTTACTTTCCCAGTAGAGCTGGCAGTACCCCCTTCCCCTCTCTGCAGTTGTCACAGCCCCACACTTCTTCAGTATCAGGCTTCTGCACTCACTTCAGCAGGAGTCAAAGCAGAGCGCCCCCTACCTCCCCATCGGTCACAGCAGTCCTTTCCCTTGTGCACTTCTCTATCCCATCTTCTGCTGGTGGAAAGTGTATTCAATCATCTTGCTGTATATAGCATTGTGCAGCAGAAGCGGTCTGCCATCATCCAGGTCTATGCTTCCATGTGAATGCACCCGGCTACCAAATGTATGGAGGGCAATCACGATCATAAAGTGGGGACGGGTCAGATCCTCAGGAAATAATTTTGGGGACAGGTATGCAAAATTTCTCAGTAGCAGCAGGGCATGTGTGACGGTGGCAGAAATAGTGAGATGACACTTCCATAGTGGACAACGGTCATCTCCATAATCATTTGTTATCGCCGTCCCCAGGACAGTGATACAGATGGCTGTCTTGGTAGCATGTGAGAGGCTTAGGCGTCTACTTCTTTGGGCTCCTCTGATAGGCTTTGCCGGCACTAGGCCTGCAGCCTATCAGATGTTGGATACAGTGGCGCGATGAGGTCATCGCGCCGTCTCACTAACCGTCCAGCGCGGACATCAGGCCGCAAGAGGCCTGCATCGATGAGGATCGGATGCAGAATGCATCAGTGTCTTGTTCTGTGTCGTGTGTTCTGTTTTAAACCGGACCCACTGGCCCATAAGGCAGGATGCAGCATTTTGTGGCACGTCTGAAGGGCGGAGACCTATGTGGTTGTTGCTTGATGGTGGGCAGGGACACAGGATCCGCCATAAGTGCTGTCCCTAGATGCATTTGAAAGCGGATCCGCTCGCCCATGACTGGCAATGTATTCATAAACGGATACGCTTTGGACATTGTTATTTTTGTAAACCTTATGCCAGCGGATCTGATCTGAACAGATAGTGAATGCATCCATAGTGAGCGAGGATCCGTAATTGTGCATATAAACAGACGGATCCAAGCTCTATTGGTACATTGTGGAAGTAGGCCTTTAGAGATGCAGAGTTGTATCCATCTCCACATCTGCATGGTTTGCTAGCAGTAAGTGACAGGATATAATGTGGGGGAAGTTCCAATACAGACATTCCCAACCCAGCCGAGAACACAATCTCAGCAGTCACATACTCCGCTACAGCCAGGAACACTGGAGCATCAGCACCTGAAGCATATCTACTGAAGCATTCCCTTTCTTCAGTGTCACGATCTACTGACTAACTTGTCCTGGGGCGTGACATCTACCTCCTCACGCATGTACAAAATTCTAGTATCCTAAAGGGCCAGTAGCCAAATCCTCTTGCTCTAAACCAGTGTCCAGGGGGACCTGGGTTTTTAAAGGGACCCTTCCCATCCACTCCTGGCTAAAGCAACAGGTTAGGAGTTGTAGTTTTGCAACAGCTGGACTTCCAGAGGTCTACTGCAGAAGGCAATAACCAAGAATGAGCAAGCAGGCTGCTCCTGCTATTTACACCCAGTGCTGCTGTCTGATTGGTGGTAATCCACCTTACGTAGCTCTATGACATCACAGGCAGCATGATTATTACCTCATGGGTGGTTCTAGTTGGTTCCTCTGGGGAGAGCTGCATTATGATTGGTGGAAATCATTGTCAACTTTATGATATCACAGTCAGCATGACTAATACCTCTCCTGAATGATGCTCCTGCCTTATTGGTGGACATCCAAGTGTTATGACACGATTACAACAATCAGAAAGAAATGTACTTTATTGGCTATCGAATATAGCTTACCTGAATGTCCAACAGTGCTGCCCTTTGATTGGTGGAAATTCACGTTATCTTCGTGACATTACTGTGAGCATGGCTATTAGTTTGTTCCTCCTGAACAGCCTGGCATTCAGTATTATATCCACCATCCTGTTCCTTCTACAGGTCCATGTGGGGTTTAGAAGTCATTTACTCTAGGTTCTCATCCGCTCAAAAAAAAATTCAATTTTTCTCTTCTTTTATAGGAACAAAATATAATTGTTCTGTAGACTTTGTTACATGATGGACACCAACTGCACTCAGCAGACTCCATTGACTAGAATGGGGTCATCCGAAGTTTGCGTGATGGTGTCTGTCATTCTACTGTGAAAAATAGCACATCTTTTTTGACAGAATCTTGGGACAAAGGCTTTAAACTGAGCCTTCATCGGATGTGAACCTAGCCTTAGGCCTCGTGACACATGACTATATTCTTAAGTGTACTGTCTGTTTATTTCATGGATACCACGCTGATTCAGTCATTTATTTTTGGCCTATGCACATGGATCCGTGTGCCCAATCTGCAGACCTCAGCGCAGGTCCTATTCTTCTTTGGTTTTGTGGATGAGAATAGCCATTTTTATTGATGGAAGTGAGAAAACAGGTGAATGAACACGGAAAGTATCCGTTTTTTGTTAATCCAGGTTTTTGCATGAGGTCTTAGACATTAGCATGAGAGGATCTATTATTATATTGTAAAATAATGAAATCTGGGTCAATGTTACCAGGGTAATAGGTCTGACTTAACAAGTGGATGATAAAGATTTTACAAATACCACTAGCTGTTGTGTATAGTCACCACACAGTGGCGATATGGTTCAACTTATGAACTGTACTTCCTACTTCATAAGGATTTGTAGTAGAACACATTAAGGGAGATGGGAGATGTATCAATGTTGTTGGTGGGGCTCCTAAGGGGTCCTAAAATGGTGGTTACAGCAGTGGTCTCCCTTCTCCTGTAATTTGGTTAGAATGGAGGATGATATCTCTGTAATATGGCATCAGAGGGAACATGTATAATATTAAATGGCAATTTAAAAATTGTAAAAAATATGAAAAAGTAGACATATTTGGTATTACTGCATCCGCAATGACTGGCTCTATAAAAATTGAACATGATCTACCCAATCTGGTGAACGCCGTAAAAAAAATAAAAAATAATAATTATGCCGAAACATCTATTTTTCAGTCATTTCACCTCACTAAAAACATTATATCAAATGCTCAAAAAGTCTTACATACCCCAAAATGGTACCTATGAAAACATCACCTAATTCCACAAAAACGAGCCCTCACACAAGACTATTGCCAGAAAAATAAAAAAAATAATAAAAATAGGGCTCAAAGATAATGGCCGCACAAAAACATGATTTTTTTTCTCAAAAATGCACTTATTGAGTAAAACTGAAAAAAAAAAAAAATTGACATATTTGGTATCACCATGTCCATAACGACCAGCTCTACAACAGTATTACATGATCTAACCCATTAGGTGAACGCTGTAAAAAAAAAAAAAAAACTATGCCAGAACAGCTTTTTCGTCACGTTGTCTCCCAAAAAACAGAGGGGGTCATTTATCAAACTGGTGTAAAGTAGAACTGGCTTAGTTGCCCATAGTAACCAATCAGATTCCTCCTTTTCCAGAGGTGCTGTCCAAAATGAAAAGTAGAATCTGATTGGTTGCTACGGGCCTCCAGAATACCAAGCGATCAAAAAGTCTGATGTATCCCAAAATGGTATCAATAAAACGTACAGTCTATCCTGCATAAGACAAGCCATCGAAGATATCTACATTGGCATAAAAATAAAAATGTTATGAATGTTATTATATGGGGGTGCAAAATATAACAAATTTTTAATAAAAAGTTATTTTAATATGCAAGTAGTAAAACATGAAAATATATATATAAATTTGGTATCGCCATAATCTTATCAACCTGCAGAATAAAGTTATCATATCATATTTACCACATGGAATAGCCCATAAAATATTAACAGAGTTGCAATTTCTGCCCATCTCACCTCCCACAAAAGGAGATAAATAGCGATCAGAAAGCCAAATGTACTCCAGAATGGTGCCAATAAAAACTACAGCTTGTCCCACAAAAAATGATCCCCCACACAGCTCAATGAACAAAAATTTTTTATAAAAACCCTTGCTGTGTTACGGGAAAAAAAATTGATAAAAATGGAAAATATCCATTTTGCTTTAATTCTTGCAGAACACATGAAGGATTAACAACATTTCTAATATCTGTTTTGAATAAATTGAGGGGTGTTTTTTCTATAATGGGGTCACTTATGGGTCGCTACTATTATGTAAGCTCCACAAAGTGACTTCAAATCTTAATTGGTCATTAAAAAAGTTGATTTTAGAAATTTTCTTGAAAATGTTAAAAAATTGCTTCTAAAATTCTAAGCCTTCTAACATCCTAAAAAAAAAAATGACATTACCAAAATGATGCCAACATAAAGTAGATATATGGTGTATGTTAATAAGTATTTTATTAAAGGCAGAGAGAGCCAAATTTAGAAAATAGTGAATTTTTCCAAATTTTCTGCGAATTTTTTCAATAAATAAAGGTAAAACATATCGACTGAAATTCACCACTAACATGAAGAATAATGCGTTACGAGAAAACAGTCTCAGAATGGCTTAGATAAATTAAAGCGTTTCAAAATTTTTACCGCATAAACTGACACATCTAAGATTCACAAAATTAGGCTTGGTCAGAAAGGGGCGTACATGGCCTGGTCTGAAAGTGGTTAAAAAAAGTTTAAAGAGGTTCTCTGGGATTTTGATATTGATGACTTATCATAAGGATAGGTCATGAATATCAGATTGGTGGGGGCCCGACTGCCAGCATGCCCGATAATCACATGCTTAAATAGGCCGCAGCACTCTGTTAGCATGTAGACCTCTTCCTAGGCCATGTGATGTCACGTTTATTGGTCCCATAGCTTAGGCGCAGCTCAGTCCTTCAAGTGAATGGGGCTCAGCTGCAATACCAAGTACAGCCACTATACAGTGTGGCACTGTGCCTGAGGGGCTGTGAGGAGGCCGCAGCGTTGACCGGAGTTGTGGTAAGTGCAGCACCTTCCTCACACAGCTTATTGGCATTGGTGCTGGGAGTCAGACCTCCGCCAATCTCTCATTAATGACCTATCCTAAGGATAGGTCATCAAAATGAAAATCCAGGGAGCCCCTTTAAACCCTTCGCTACCAGCACCGTACATGTACGGTGGGTCTACGCTGTTTCATACTAGCCGCTTCTGACCTTCTTACTGGCATCATCTGTGGCTAATGATGATGCCGGTAATTGATAAAATGTGATCAAAAAGTCACACACAGTCGAAAACGTTATTAATAACAACTACAAATTGTCCCGCAAAAAATGAGCCCCCACACAGCTCCGTAGATATAACTGATATATTAAAGTTATGGGGATCAGAATATGGTAAAGTTGAAAAAAAAAAAAAGTTTCAAAGTTTACATTTATTTTTTACACCATTTAGAAATAAAAACCTATACATATGTGGTATCGTTGTAATCGTACTGACCCAGAGAATGAAGGGCTTGCCAGTTTTGCCGCAAACAGAACGTCGTGGGAACAAAACCCGTAAAACGGTGGAGAAATTGCGGAATTTGAAGTACATTGTATGCCATATTAAATGGTGGCATTAGAAAGTACAACTTGTCCCGCAAAAAGTAAGCCCTCATACAGCTATGTGAGCAGAAAAATAAAAAAGTTATTGCTCAAGGAAGATAGGGAAGAAAAATGAAAACGGTTAAATTTAATTAGGAGTTTTCATTATGATACGAACCTTGAGCTGTACTAAACCATTAGAGCTATCATATATGGTTATGTAGTACAATTAATAGGAAACTGCCTTCAAATGTACCCTTTGTTGGTTTGTGCTTCATTGGGTTGATATTGCCTTGAATTTTTGTGGCTAAGTGGTGCCATGTCATACAGGACACATGCTTTTGAACAACTCCCAGAACAGGAGGTTGGGGGCACCATTCAGTGGATGTGATTAAATGCTTTGATGATTTTGTACACACACATTATTATGCAGTGACACAAATCTCAGCTCTTTCAAACCACATCATTGTACAATATTTTGTATTGTTAATATATGAAATGTTAAATTACATTATTTTTTTTTTATTAGGGATGGAAGTAACTTCTGGCCAGCATAGCCTTTCTGCTAACAGATATGTACGGTTTAATGAACCATGGTTGGATTTTTGCGTTCACAATACATTGCTACCAGGAAGCCCATGGCATCAGGTATGACACTTGCACCTTTACACTATAAGTACTCTCACTAACATTGTGGTTCTGCAGGGGCTTTATTTTTTAAATTGGTCATGTTGAAAACAACCACGTGCTAGCCAATTCTAGACCACATTCAAGATGTATAGTTTTTTGAGACAATAAGATATAGTAGGCCTAAGCATTTCTAAGGCTTGATGTTTTACTTAGAATTTCTTCTTCTTTTTAACACTTTTGGTATTACATAAAACATTTTGCCTGCCTCTTCCCCACTACTTCGGCCGGGCATGGGCACCGCTTCACTCACTTTGTGCCTGTTGCAGTTTCAGCACTCTGGGAGGGGGATTGGGCATCTTTGTGTCTATTGGAGATATTCTTCATTGAACCCTGCCTTATTCTGCAGTATTGCAAGGGCTAATACTTTATCGGTTCTGTGTGCGACTTCTGCCTGTTTACCAGATTCTGACCTTCTCCCTCCTGATCTCGCTCATGCCTGATCACCATACTGACCCTGCTGCCTGCTTTGACCCTTGGACTGTCTCGGATTGCCTGTTAATGACTACGAGTTTAGCTTGATCCCTCTGTGCTTTGCACCTGTGTCTGACCGCCATGGGTCAGCTGTCAACCACATCGGGAATACTGCAGGAGGTAATGACTTGGTGTGTATAGGGGTTAAAGGGGTATTCCCATCTCAGACAATGGGGGCATATCGCTAGGATATGCCCCCATTGTCTGATAAGTGCAGGTCCCACCTCTGGGACCCACACCTACAGTGAGAATGGAGCCCTGAAAGTTATGGAGGGCGCACTGCGCATGCACAGCAACCCTCCATTCCTTTCTATGGGGCCGCCGAAAATAGCCGACACGTTGGCCCCATAGAAATGAATGGAAGCTTTTAGTGGTAGCCGGACCCTGGAAAACCCAGGGTCTTCCAGCCACCACTTTCCCCCGCTCTCGGGGTAGGTGTGGGTCCCAGAGGTGCGATATGCCCCCATTGTCTCAGATGGGAATACCCCTTTAAGGGGTGAATACTAGGGCACTGCAAGGATAACACCATTAGGTTTAGCTCAAAGTCAAACCAGTTGGAATCCACTGGCCCACCCCCGATGGGACTGCCTCATGTATTCAAGGAACTGGATCATCAGCCTGGTCACTGGGAGCAATTGCTGTCATACATGTACAATGTTTCTGCCTGTCTGGATGCCTTAACCACTGCAGTACCGTAACCTGCAGCCGTAATATCTGCACCTACACCTTCCTCAGTCTCAGCTTCCAGCATTTTTAGGTTACATCTACCAATTTCTCCTCCTTGAAGGGGATCCCAAATGTCACGTGCCGGAGGCCCAAGGCAGACCTCCGGGACGTCATGCAAATAGGACACAGGCAAGATTCAGACCAGGGACCAACAGAATACTTTATACTTTGTAACATGTAATAAATGAACATGACAGTACAATATATGCAAAAGTGGTAGCACTACCACAGAACCAAGTACACCAGCAGACCAGAGGGCGGAGAGCCAGTGAGCCCCGTTCTTCACAGAGCCCCTGGTGGTGGGGATGAACTTGGCCGAGGGCTCACTGGTCGCACCTCCAGGAAGGTCCTGGTACACTTGGCCCCTACCTGCAGAGAACCACGCTGGTGAAACCACCAGCGGAAACAGACAACAGAACTGAAACCCAAGCAAACACAAAACATGGATGAGACAACAAGACAAACAGGAACCAGCACAGAAGCAGATGCCTGGACCCCATGTGGAATGGAAGCATGGCAGTCTCAGGCAGAGCTGCACACAAACTAGAGATCCTCCCACCGGAGAACCCAGGGAACCTCTCACAAAGGCAGGATAAACACAGGAACAGAAGCAGTAAGGCACTGTAGGACAAACAAGGAACAGATTAGATCAAAAGCAGTAGGCACTGCCAGGCTGGTCATGGAACAGACAGGATTGGAAGCAGTTTAGCACTGCCAACCAATCAGACACAGTTAGAGCACTGCTAGGCTAGACATGGAACAGAGTAGATCAAGGCACAGAACAAGTACAGAAGAACAGGCAAAGCATGGACAAGGATAACAACATCAACATCATCACAGGACAGGTACAGAAGAACAGACAAAGCAACAACAACAATACATTACCAGGCAACACCACAAACATGGGCAGATGGAAAAAAAAACTGGGTCAGCAGCAAGGGGCTACACCCAGTAAGACAAAAGACACACTGACCACAAGCCCCACAGCTCACAGATAGATATAGCTGCATAAGATGGCACTTGATAAGCAATACCCAGGAACAGATCAGGGGAAGTTAACCCTATCAGAACCAGGAGTACCAGAACATAGAATAAACGATAAAAGCCACAGTTCACACACACAGCAGCCAGCATGCAGTCCCAAGCAACCAGCATACAGAGGTGTCAGCCTGCAGCCAGTACGCGAGAGAGCCTGCAGCCAGCCTACACGGCAACTGTGACAAGAACTGCACAGAGATGCAGACATGGGGAGTGCAAGCATTCACAGGCAAAAGTTCACACAAGACATCACAGCCAGCACGCAGCCCCAAGCAACTAGCATACACAGGTTTCGGCCTGCAGCCAGTACGCAAGAGAGCATACAGCCAGCCTACACGGCCAAAACTTTCATAGTAAACCGTATTGTGACACCACATTTATGCCAAAGGTTCATCAACTAGTTTATCATTTCCCACCGACCTGGCTAAAGTAGCCTTCCTGGTCTTACTTCTGACAGGAGAAGCTCTTGCCTGGGCTACCTCACTCTGAGAGAGAAACAATCCACTGAACAGCAACCTGAAAGAATTTCTGACCACTTTCCACAGGGTTTTTGAGGAACGAAGGGTTACCTGTCCTAACAAGGAAGAAAACTCCAGAGCCTAGGGTTGGTACTGATGCTGTCCTGCGATGATACTTAGATACTGTAAGGCTTTCCTGGACTGCGGCTTGACAGGAAATATCATGCCTGGCGCTAGAACCCGGCAAGGTCGGACAGCTGCCAGGGCCCTCTGCTTCTGGGGGGGGGGGGGGGGGGTACTGAGCTGCTATGAGCACTTCCATCAATACAGATAGAAGAACTGATTGCTGGAGCTGCTGTCATTTCACTTATGCAGTACCCCTTCTGGAGCGCCCTCTGAGTCAGATGAG
Organism: Bufotes viridis; assembly: GCA_033119425.1. Classification (NCBI taxonomy): domain Eukaryota; kingdom Metazoa; phylum Chordata; class Amphibia; order Anura; family Bufonidae; genus Bufotes; species Bufotes viridis. Next base: position 273,158,186 of record CM065591.1, read on the forward strand.
GCTGCTGCAGAGACTCAGACACGCCCCCTCTACACTTGCTTCCTGAGGACGGTGAGGAGAGAAAATCGCAGGGCTGGAGTAGAAGTGTGAACACAGTTTGTCAGTAAATAGGGAGTTTGCACTGTGACTGCCTTTTGTCTGTGGGACATGGAACTTTTCCAGGTGCTGGTGGATGTTGTATAGGCAAGCAGCTTCATGCTATTTCTTTTACTGCTTCATTAAGCAGTTTTCCTCCATGACACCTTCCGCCCTCATAACCTGTCCTATCTCAGGAGCCACTGCTTCTTATATGATTCCCCCTCAGCCCCTTCCACCCACTTGCTGTGTTCACCCCTATCCATCCATGGCCCCGGGCCCCTGTGTCACTCCTCTGCCTCTCATTATGGTGGTGTCTAAATCACATTCACCATAAGGACCTTCTAACGTCACAGGGTCATGTGACTGTGCCCCTCACCCCGTACTATGCCCCTCACCCCGTACTGTGCCCCTCACCCCGTATTGTGCCCCCTTATACCCTACATTGTGCCCTCTTACCACACCCTGTGCAGTGCCCCTAGTCATTCCCTGTACTGTGCCCTCTTATACCCTTTTATCCGGTCACAGTATGGCGGTGTCATTATACTGTGTGGGGGGCACTGGGGGTCTTTAATCTGAATGGAGGGCCACTGTGGGGTCATTATACTGTGTGGGGGCACTTGGGGTCATACTGTGAGGGCCTCTTACACAATATAATGACCCCCAGAGCCCCCATTCAATATAATGACCCCAGTGACCACTATACAGTATAATGACCCCCAGTGCCCCCTCCATACAGTATAACCACCAGTGTGGAGAGCACTGGGGTTTATTATTCTGATTGTGGGGGTAGGGGAGGGGGGTTTGCGACTGGGGATTATTTTTCTGAATGGAGGGCCACTGTGGGGTCATTATACTGTGTGTGGGGCCACTGGGGCTCATTATACTGTGTGAAGGGCCACTAGTGGTTATTAAACTGTGTGTGGGGCCACTGAGGGTCATTATACCTCGTGGGAGCCACAGGGGTATATGTAAATGTAAAAAAATGCCTGAAGGGGTCCCACTGGGATTTATCGCCCAGGGGCCCACATGAAACTGGAGCCGTCTCTGGGAAACATCCTACATCAGGCCTTGGTGAACCTGTACTGCATATGTGCCTGTTAAATTGAGAAGTCCTTGGAGGTGACATCAATCAATTGGATGGCACTTCCTGAATCCATCCAGTACATCACCGTGCCCATGGATCTTCAAGTGGATGTATGTCACATGAACATTTCTTTTTACATCCTACCTATGTCTAACAGTCCCCTTTTACTGAGACTGCCCTGGCTTTGTCTGCACTGTCCTGTCCTAGGTTGGAACTTGGGGCAGATTCCTCATTGGGGTTTTGTCTGTCACTCTGATTGCCTGACACTGTACAGTCTGTTCATGCTCCACCTGTTCCTCAAAATCTGCAAGGGTTGCCTCCTGCTTACACTAGATACATTGACGTCTTTGACAAGAAGGAGGCTGAGACATTGCCTCCACACTGCCCTTATGATTGACCCATTGATCTGTTGCTGGGGACAACTCCTCCTTGTGGTCAGGTCTATTCGTTGTCTGTGCTTTTGACCTAGGTTATGTCTAAATTTATGGCATTTAACACCCATGATGGCCTTTACAAATATTTTATTATGCCCTTCGGCCTGAGTAACATCTTCTAAGAATTTGTTAATGAGGTCTTCCAGGATTTTTTTTGCTTTCATCTTGTGGTCTACCTAGATGACATCCTAGGCTTCTCCCACGATCTGACTACACATCTCAGACATGTCTGCACAGTCCTCCAGCATCTGAGCTATATGCAAAGTTTGAGAAAATGTCCTTACCCTTCCTGGGCTGTATTATTTTGGATAAAGGGTTTTCTGTGGATCCCGAGAAGTTGTTAGCGGTCTTGGAGTGGCCCATCCCACTGTTCTGTGAGCAGGAGGAGACTGGGATTCCTTGGGTCCACCAGAGGTAATTATTTCCAGGGCCTAATCCCCATATCATCAATAAGTCTAATAGGTTTTGATTCAAAGAAATGTTTTTTTTTCCCACTGGAGGATCCTCTGGTACTCTGGTGGGCCAGTCCACGGCTATCTGAATAGGTTTGCCAACTATTAAAGACAGTTTATATAATGTTTCTTCTCTCTAACTGCTCCAATCGCTACTTTCACCTGGAAGGGAGTGGAAGAAGTGGACTCCTGGGGCTGAATCATCCTTTCAGTCCCTTAAACAGTCCTTCACCCTTGCATCAATTCTTCATCAGCAGGATGTTATCAGGCAATTCTTTGTGAAGATGGACATAACCTCTGTAGGGGCCGGATCTGTACTCAGCCAAAGCCTTCTCCCTAACCAAACACAACTAGTCTTCAGTGACAGGGAGTCTTTAGCCTTTAAGATGTTGCCCGAGCAGTGGCGTCACCTCCTTGAGTGGGCCAGTCATCCAGCTGTGGTTTACACTGACCACAATAATTTACCCTACATAAGGTAAGCTCAATGACACAGCAGAATTAACAACAGAAAGCATAGAGTTAAACTGTTGTTACTGCCTAGGAGTCTTAACCACAGCCAGCCTCACACTAAGCAGGAGTCTTGGCCAATCTCAGCCAATCTTACACTCAGCCTGCGTGGGAAATCCCCTAGCTGGAAGCTGGAATCATTATTCACCAGAGAGAGGAGCTGAACAAACACACAGTTCCAGTCAGAGTTCAGTTTTATTAAAGCAAAGAGGCCAAAATAGGTATTTAAGAACAGTTATGATATGTTCCCATTGTTAGTATTGTGTTTAGAGCTGTATACTGAACCAGTTGTGTGTGTTTGCTTGCAGTTTCACCAAACTACGTACAATCTGCGAACTGCTAATACCAGACGAATCAGCAATTATATAGAACAGAGTTGAGCAAGTAGAACTATTGGTGAAACCTCAGATATACCTTTCAGAGAGATCATAAAGTACTTAAATAACTTAAAGTGAGAGTACATATACTGAAGAGAGAAATATATCCACCATTTTATGTTGAATGACAAGTTTGAACAGTTGGACCCCCATTTTGTGATACTTTATTCAACACATGTGTTGTACATGGACTATCTGCTGCGCAGGTGGCAGTGTTATATATGAAGAAAAGTTGAAGTTAATAAAGAAGTTATCTTAAGCATTTGGTGTGCTCTTTAAGCCTACTTTTTTCCATAGAACGGCACTAGAAGAATTAAAGAAGAGTAACAGTCTGGTTGGACTAAAAAGTTAGATATATCAAAATTTTTCTAATGCCACAGTGCATAAGGCACTTCATTGTGCTGTGCCTGCCACAGGTATGGAGTAACTGACCCCAGCCAATCAGATAGTGTTGGCCTATTCTAAAGATAAGCCATCATTTGTAAAGGGTTAGGGTGGATTTAGACTGGCGGGAACTCCTGTTCCCAACAATATGTCCGTCTAAATGGGCAGCTGATCACCTGATAAACAAGCAAAACGCGCATTCATTGAGTGGAATGATCGTTAGTATAGGGACAAAAATTATGGTTCCTGGGCAAAAGATCGTGCTGTCTAAAGAGCAATCTGCTGCCCAGAAGCAATGCAGCTGTATGAGGACAAGCAATGGCAATAGTGATCCCTCATCCTCATACTGTGGAGGTGATCACTGCATAAAAAATACTTCACCTTCACTGAACGAGCAGCCAACTGTCGGGAAGGAACGTTTCCTTCACAACAATCTGCTGCTCACCTGCCCATGTAAATCCACTCTTAGACAACTCCTTTAAGTCTACATTACATGCTGATTTAGGTAATCAGGTCTATCTACACCTAATTGCTTACATTGTGCATCACACTTCAATCTTTTTATTATTTTTGCCACATAATGTACAGATTAAACTCTCCATACAGTGACCATACCATGGTGGCCAGTTGTACATTAATAATACCCTTATACTGCTCTATAAAATAATAGTCATAAATTGCCCAAATAATACTACCATGCAGATTCCAAATAAAATAGCTATACAATGGCCAAATAACAGTGCAGTAAGGTGTCCACATCAATAGTACTGCGATTTTGTCATTTCGTGTTCCTGTATATAACGGCAGTCTGCCCTAAAATTCATTTGAGCATCTGAAAAAATAGGTGTTGGTTATGAAGCTACAGTAAAGGAGTTTGGAAGGAGTTAAGACCTGAAATGCCTCCATTCTGGGAACATAATAAAATATGGGGGAAGAGTTACTTTATGCAGAACTGACTTCTCTACTGCAATACCATGGATAGCATGACATCTGGCAAGGATGGGAAAGAAAGTTTCACAGATCTCAATCAATTTTGATTTCTTATTGAGTCCCTGATTCATTTGCAGGCGATGCTTGAGTAAATTAGTCAGGTAGTCAATAGCTAATAATAAGGAAATGGCAGCACCGAAGGAAAGTGATGCCAATTATACTTATTGCACTCTTGTTCTTCCCTGCAGATCAACATTAAATATTAATCCAATACATTAGCAGGCAATGCATGATCTCTCACAGCTCTGGCTAGTAGTCTTTCCACTAGAGTCTTGCAATGGTTTGCCGTGTACTGATGCATTTGAGATTAATTATATCATGGAACATGGAGAAATTCAGACCTGTTCTCCTATATATTTCTGAACGTAGAAAATCAGTTCGGACTCCATGAAATGTTTCTTAAACTGACATGCCCAGAATTATCATTAAAGGGGTTATGCCATGATTGATGTAAAAAATAAAAATCAAACATCATATATTACGGGACAACCCCTTTCTAACAAAGCTAGAACCAGCCCTGTACCACACATGGGTCCAGAGATCTCCACATTCACTGTTCCAATTGTTCTGATAGATTATCTTCAGCCAGGCAGCTCAGGGATCGTGTCCTTCCTGCTGAAGCTGTATCCCTGTAACAGTTTCGACCAGAACATATGGCTGGTGGCAGTTGAAGATTTAAACTGAGCACGTTCGGCCAGTTTAGTGAGAAGGACACAAAATAAGAAAGAACAGCAGGTGGCGCTATACAGATACATTTTATTGAATAGCTCACTGGCTATACAAAATTTTAAATTCCATGCAATTTCAAGTATTCAGATCCAGGTGCTGGTTTGAAAAATGTAGACTACATCTCGTGACACAACCCCTTTAATGAGTTATACAGGGTGGGCCATTTATATGGATACACCTTAATAAAATGGGAATGGTTGGTGATATTAACCTCCTGTTTGTGGCACATTAGTATATGTGAGAAACTTTTCAAGATGGGTGGTGACCATAGCGGCCATTTTGAAGTTGACCATTTTGAATCCAACTTTTGTTTTTTCAATAGGAAGAGGGTCATTTGACACATCAAACTTATTGGGAATTTTACAATAAAAACAATGGTGTGCTTGGTTTTAATGTCACTTTATTCCTTCATGAGTTATTTACAAGTTTATGACCACTTATAAAATGTGTTCAATGTGCTGCCCATTGTGTTGGATTGTCAATGCAACCCTCTTCTCCCACTCTTCACACACTGATAGCAACACCGCAGGAGAAATGCTAGCACAGGCTTCCAGTATCCGTAGTTTCAGGTGCTGCACAACTCGTATCTTCACAGCATAGACAATTGCCTTCAGATGACCCCAAAGATAAAAGTCTAAGGGGGTCAGATTGGGAGACCTTGGGGGCCATTCAACTGGCCCACGACGACCAATCCACTTTCCAGGAAACTGTTCATCTAGGAATGCTCGGACATGACACCTATAATGTGGTGGTGCACCATCTTGCTGGAAAAACTCAGGGAACGTGCCAGCTTTAGTGCATAAAGAGGGAAACACATCATCATGTATCAATTTCGCATATCCAGTGGCCTTGAGGTTTCTATTGATGAAGAATGGCCCCACTATCTTTGTAACCCATATACCACACCATACCATACATTTTTTTGTTCAAACAGTCTTGGAGGGATCTATCCAATGTGGGTTAGTGTTAGATCAATAGCGGTGGTTTTGTTTGTTAACTTCACCATTTACATAAAAGTTTGCCTCATCACTGAATAAAATCTTCTGCGTAAACTGAGGGTCCTGTTCCAATTTTTGTTTTGCCCATTCTGCAAATTCAGTGCGCCGATCTGGGTCACCCTCGTTGAGATGCTGCAGTAGCTGGAGTTTGTAAGGGTGCCATTTGTGAGTAGCTAATATCCGCTGAAGGGATGTTCGACTAATGCCACTCTCCAGTGACATGCGGCGAGTGCTACTCTGTGGGCTCTTGCTGAATGAAGCTAGGACAGCCACTGATGTTTCTTCATTAGTAACAGATTTCATGCGTCCACATTTTGGCAAATCCAACACTGAACCAGTTTCACGAAACGTAGCAAGCAGTTTGCTAACTGTAGCATGGGAGATGGGTGGTCTCGTAGGGTGTGTTGCATTAAAATCTGCTGCAATGACCCGGTTACTGCGTTCACCAGACATCAACACAATTTCTATCCGCTCCTCACGTGTTAACCTCAGCGACATGTCAATGGCTGTAAACAAAGAGAAACTTGTAAATAACTCATGAAAGAATAAAGTTACGTTAAAACCAAGCACACCATTGTTTTTCTTGTGAAATTCCCAATACGTTTGATGTGTCACATGACCCTCTTCCTATTGAAAAAACAAAAGTTGGAATTCAAAATGGCCAACTTCAAAATGGCTACCATGGTCACCACCCATCTTGAAAAGTTTCCCCCTCACATATACTAATGTGCCACAAACAGGAAGTTAATATCACCAACCATTCCCATTTTATTAAGGTGTATCCATATAAATGGCCCACCCTGTATATTGTTTTGGTGTAAGATCCTAACTGTAAATGCTCCACTATACTGGTACACGTTTTTCAAGCATATACCCTCAAATTCTTGTTTTCTATAGGGGTTTACTGCTGATAAGAGTCCATCTTCCCTAGAGAAATAACCTACTTCCTCCTGCATTTGTGTGCTGCTGCACGGCCAGCCTATTCCCCTGGTCTTTGAGTAGCTATTGATAGCCGAACACTCAGAGAAGCCGATGCAGAAGGGTTCTCCAATGAGATGAAACATTGCATGAGATTTTTTATTGTTGTTGCGCTTGATTTGTGCTGCCTTTTTATGGAGCCAATCTTTTCAGACATGTTTATCAAAAACATGCGCCAAAATCTATAGTAAAATGTGACGAGCGCCACAGTTTTGAGTTTGAGACTACAAAGTAGGCATGGTCAATACATGTCTAACTTTACGACACACTTATGGCAGTGCAAAAAATGTTTGCGTGCAAAGAAAGTGGTGGAAATAATACCAACCATACTTCATATGTATAATTTGAGACTGTCAAGTTTGACAGCATTCTGCCATAACGTGGTGTATAGTCCGATATGCCGAATTTATATGCATGCACCAAAATAATAAATCACAACACAATAAAACCACTTTAAAGAGATGCAAATGCAAAGAAAGAAAGACATAGTAAATCTGCCCCAGTGTGCTCAGCATTAAATGAGCATTCTCTTCTGGGAAGGTGGTGCCAAATACACCTCAAATAACTTTATTCTCCCTTAAAGAAAGGTGTACTGAAATATTTCTTGAATGGTAATCCCTAGACATTGAAAGGCTAAGGCTACTTCCGTTACAATAATACAACCGCATGCATCCGTCATGAACGGATCCGGTTGTATTATGTCTTCTATAGCCATGACGGATCCAGTCTTGAACACCATTGAAAGTCAATAGGGGGACGAATCCATTTTCCGTCTTCTATTGTGCCAGATTGTGTCAGAGAAAACAGATCCGTCCCCATTGACTTACATTGTGTGCCAGGATGGATCCGTTTGGCTTGCTTCGTCAGGCGGACTGCAAAACGCTGGAGGTAGCGTTTTGGTGTCTGCTTCCAGAGCGGAATGGTGATGCATTCTGAGCGGATCCTTTTCCATTCAGAATGCATTGGGGCAAAACTGATCCGTTTTGGATTGCTTCTGAGAGCCTCAAACGGATCTCACAAATGGAAAGCAAAAACGCTATTGTGAAAGTAGCCTAAGTAAAGTAGACAAAAACCTTCTCCCCTATCCTTTTCTTCCCTTACCCCTTCCTTCCCTAATTCCTTCTCTACCTAACCCCACCCCCACTTTTTTAATTTCATTTTCTTGTATATGTTCATAGTTTTTTTTTATCACTCCTGGGGCTATGCTGCCACCCGAAAGTTGGGATAGTATTCCGACGGAAGTGTAGCTCTCTGGAAATTCCGTTTATTTATTGCTTTCATACTTGTAGTTTAATATATTCAGTAATGGGATAGAGATGTGATCAGCGATCTTGAATTGCTGTACTATTAATCCTATGATACAGTCCTGTGTGACCTATTTGGTTATTTTTTTCACAGTTTGTAAATGTATTATTCTGAAAATTCAATAAAAATACAGTAAACATAAATGAGCGTTCTCATCTGGGACATTTATGTCATATTGGTAGGACCACACCTCTGTGACCCACTCTAATCTCGAGAACGGGACCTGATGTGACTGGAGAGCACTCCAAGCATGCACAGCTTTGTCTGTTCTGTGCTATGGGACTTCCAAAAATATCCAAGGACGCTTGCTAAGCTATTTCCAAAAGCCCCATAGCAGTGAATGAAGAGGAAGCCCCAAATGCACAGTGTTCACCTTATTCGTGGTGGGGACCCTGTTCTTGAAATGGGACCCATTCATATCCTATGTTATCAATATGCTGTAAATGTCCGGACAAAAAATAAACTCTTTGCAGTTTGATTCAGCAGCCGTACCCCTTCCACCAATCCTCTACTTACATAAATTCTGCTGGTTAGCCAGGACAGAGAGAAATAAGTATGGCTGTAAATACATCACCTCACCTGGTCTTGTCTATCAAACTGCAGAGGACACAGCAGTTGCAGAGAGAGCAGAGCCTCTAGGTGTAATGCCAAAGCCCTCATTGTCCCTAGAGACTCATTCGCATGTATTAAAACATAATTTTTCTCAGCAATGCCGGCTCATATGAACATGGGACCAACACAGATGCCTTCAGCTGCCAAGCGCACATGTAACAAGTCAGCCAGTTTCATAGCTACAAATCTGCTGACAGATGCCCTTTAAAGAAGCGTGATGCGCAAACAACATGGCATTATATTCAAATGGAGTAGTACGCCATTTGTTAAGTTAGTGCTTGTTATATCTGTATTAGGCGGTAAGAGATAATCAATGTTACTCACTTTGCCTGCCAGTGGTTTCAGTGTTATGGCTGATCTATGTATATCTTCATTTATGGATATTGGTTTAAGGTTAGGAATGTTAGAATTCCATGTATTTTGACTTAATATTTTTGATGACTAGTACAAACTATTACATATTTAATTCCTTTTCTTTTGTAGGTGTTGACAAGGATTAGGGCTGCCTTTGCGAAAAATGTACAGTTGTTGCCTGATGATCCCAAGGAAAGGCAAATGATATTCAAACTCGTAGGAAAAAACTTTGTACTCAACTATTTTAGTGAATATCCAAATGATCCTAGTCTATTGGTAAGTATTAACAAAACATGTCATTTTTAAGATGTTACCTAATAGATACTATGAAAAAACTTGTATTTCTTGTGTCTCACTTAAAGGGTCACTGAGTTTTCAAAAAACCTTTGATATGTCAGAGAGAGATATCAAAAGTTTTGTTTGTTGTGTTTCTGAATTCTGAGACCCCCACCGATCGGTAGAACGAGGAGAGAGAAGGGCTCATATATCACGCTCTCTTTCCTCACTGTAGGAGACAGGCTCAGTAGAAGTCTTTGAGCCCATCTCAATTCCATCCTCCGTAGCAAGGAGAGAAAGCATGATATACGTGCCCATCTCTCTCCTTGGTATAGAGATTGGTGGAGGTCTCAGCAGACCACCACTCATCAAAACTTTTGATATGTCTCTGCTTAAACTAATCGGAATCTGGAGCAAATTCATGACCAATGTGCTCTTGCATACTTGTGTAAGTGTAATGTCTGACAATCACTATTCCATCCATGTAAAGTCTACAAAAGTAAGCAACTTTGTATATGCTCTTTATTAAAAATGTCCACTATTTTGCTGTTGTACAGTCTGTGTAACTCCTGTACATAGCTGGCGTCCTCCTGCTTCTGACATAAGTCCAGCAGCACAGTGCTGGGCTCTCTCTGCAGGGAACCACATCTTGGCTCCTTTAAAATGATTTGCGTGAGTGGGGGAGACAATGAACGGAGTTAAGCTTCAAGTTGGCGCACGCTAAATGGAATCTTAGCTAAATGTGAAGAAAAGCCCTATCTACTATAGTCGTCAAAGATGCACATTTACATTTAAATTGTGGTCTAACAAACAGCTGACAGTGTTGTAGTGGGAATACCGAAGCTCAGCGGACATTATACTGCATACCTTACCATTCCCCTGATCCACTTCACTTCATCTCTTTAAGGTCGTGTTCACATCGCTGTTTAGTTTTCTGTTCTTCTGATCCATCAGAAGAACTGAAAAAAACAAACAAACAGATCCCTTATGTTGAGCATCAGTAATGATCACTTTTTCATCAGAGAACAATTATTTTTAAAGGGAGAAAAAGTACTTTTTGCCTTAGGCTACTTTCACACTAGCGTTTTGGCTTTCCGTTTGTGAGATCCGTTCAGGGCTCTCCGAAGCGGTCCAAAACGGATCAGTTTTGCCCTAATGCATTCTGAATGTAAAAGGATCTGTTCAGAATGTATAATTTTGCCTCTGATCAGTCACCATTCCGCTGTGGAGGCGGACACCAAAACGCTGCCTACACTGTCCTGGCACACAGTGTAAGGCCTCATGCACACAACCGTTTTTTAATGCTGTCCGCAAAAAGGGGTTCCGTTGTTCAGTGATCCGTATCCGTTACCAAAAGACAGGCTGACAATTTTTCCCAAGTGCCTGCCAAGGGATCCGCAAAAAAAACGGACACGGAACGGGGATGACACACGGATGGCCATCCGCATTTTTACACGGACCCATTGACTTGAATGGGTCCGTGAACCGTTTTTCACGGACAAGAATAGGACAGGTTATATTCTTTTGACGGACTGGAATCACGGACCACGGACGCGGAGGACAAATGGTGCATTTACCGAGGTTTCCACGGACCCATTCAAAACCAATGGGTCCGCAGAAAATCACGAAAAACTGAGCAACGGACACGGAATCAAACAACGGTCGTGTGCATGAGGCCTAAGTCAATGGGGACAGAACTGTTTTCTCTGACACAATAGAAAACGGATCCGTCCCCCTTGACTTTCAATGGAGTTCATGACGGATCCGTCTTGGCTATATAAGACATAATACAACCGGATCCTTTCATGACGGATGCATGCGGTTGTATTATTGTAACTGAAGCGTTTTTGTAGATCCATGACTGATCCGCAAAAAACGCTAATGTGAAAGTAGCCTTACTTGTTGTTCCATGCTTCCAATAGTCTTATATTCCACATTGTATTGTCTGCATTTGCAGGAATAGGAGGTATTCCAAGGTAACGGAAATTGTATCAAATGTAACCTTCATTAACACCTGAAAGGGGTTTTCCAGAATGTAGGGTACTTTCACACTTGCGTTCGTGTGATCCGGCAAGCAGTTCCGTCGTCGGAGCTGCCTGCCGGATCTGCCCGTTAGTGTGACAACTGACAGCATTTGTAGACGGATCCGGGTGCGGATCCGTCTACAAATGCATTGCAAGAACGGATCCGTCCCTCCGCTTGTCATGCGGATGGACGGATCCGTCCTGCACTCTTTTTCACAGTTTTCCGTCCTTCAGTTGTTTCTCAATGGCGGATCCGGCACTAATACAAGTCAATGTAAATTAATGCCGGATCCAGTATTCTGGCGACTGATCAGGCATTTTGGACGAACATAATACCGTAGCATGCTGCGGTATTATGTCCGGCCAAAACGCCTGACAGTGACTAAACGGAAGGCATATTGATGCAAACTGAACGGATTTCTATCCATTCAGATTGCATGGGGATATGGCTGATCAGTTATTTTCCGGCATAGAGCCCTTTTGACGGAACTCTATGCCGGAAAAGAATAACGCAAGTGTGAAAGTACCCTTAGATATTTATGGTCTGTCCTCAGGATAGGTCATTAATAATAGATCAGTGGGGGTCTCACACCTGGCACCCCCATCAAACAACTGTTCCAGGCAGCTTCCAGTGCTGGAAATTATGCAGTTGACAAAAAATACTGGGGCACATTTATTAAGACCGACGTTTTAGACGCCGGTCTTAATCTGGCCCTGTGCTGACAGTGGATCAGCCGAAGTTCTGAAGACACGCTGGCCTCTACATAATTTCGGCGGATCCACCACCAATTCTAGATGTAAGACAGCTTCCTAGCTATCTTACATTTAGACTCTTTTCTACACCTAAATCAGGCATAGAAAATGATAAATGAGACAGGCCTTCCGACCCGTCCTCTTCCCTGCCCATGCCACTCCCACTTTTTTAAACCTGGCATAAGCGGGGAGAAGTGGCAGATTGCGATGCAAAGGACCTGTGCGCTACAGTCTGCGCCATAAATATGCCTAATATACGCATATTTCTGGTTAATAAATGACCCCCTCTATCATTATGTCCCTTTTTTTGCCAAAGTAATTATATGAGGGTTGTATTTTTTTTTGCAGGACAATTTGTAAATTTTAATGCCACCGTTCTGGGATGGGGAAATGGAAAAAAATGCAACTCCACCTCTTTGTTATTGCATTTTGAATTTTGTTCTTTAACCATGTGGTTTGATTAACATGTTAAGGCCTCATGCAAACGACTGTTGTTTGTTTCCGCGTCCGCTCCGTACACAAATTTTGCATCCGCCAAAACAAACGGATGACGGACCTTTTTTTTTTGCGGATCCGTTTTTTGGTAGATCCATTCTAATAATCCCTCTCCTTGTCCGCAAACGTGAAAAAAATAGGACATGCTCTATTTTTTTGACGGAATGTAAACACGGACCACGGATGCGGAACAAAAACGGTTGACCATCCGCATTTTTTGACGGACCCATTGAAATGAATGGGGAAGCATCCTATCCGTGAAAAAACGGAACGGACGCGGAAACAAACAACGGTCGTGTGCATGAGGCCTAACTCTGTGGATCAGCACAGTTACGGTAGTTGTGTGTATCTTTTTTTTTTATATTTTTAATGAGGAAAACGTTTTTGCCTTTTTTTTTGCTTTTTGTGTCAGGGCATAATGAATATACAAAGATAGCAGACCTTTGAGCCTTCATAGAGTCCTTTGTGCCATTGCAGCCCATTGAACCCTGTAATTGAAGGGGAGACGATCAGGGTAATAGGCTCTCTGTTTAACCCCTTAACTGGGCATCTAACTCCCCCTAAGGGGCACATTTATTAAGACTGGTGGTTTTAGACGCCGGTCTTAATAAACCCCTACGCTGGCGTTGGATCCGCCGAAGTTAGGAAGAGGTGCTGACCATTAATTCAGTGGATACTCTGCCAGTTCTAAATGTAAGACAGCTTTCTAGCGGTCTTACATTTGGACCATTTTCTACACCTAAAACAGGCGTTGAAAATGATGAACGAGACAGGCCTATCGGCCCTTCCCCGCCCACAATTTTAGACCTGGCGTGAGCAGGAAAGAAGTCGCCGATAGTGGCGCAACTAACCGCCATCTGCTCCTGAAGTACGCCTAATATAGGCGTATTTCAGTATAATAAATGCCCCTCTAAACATCCAGCATTGGAAATATCTCCAATCCTCGCCATTGAAATAGGATGTCAGCTGCCGAAACAGCCTGCCGTATTTCATAATGCAGATGTGAACGTACCCTAAGCAAGAATGGAAAAAGTAAAACCAAAAAGCAAACACTTGGATTTCAGACCTTGGATTTCTGAGCTGATGGGCAGGACTTTACTAAAGTGTTGTCTATTGCTGTCAGAATAATAGAAAAGAGTTTCTAATTTATCCCAGCTAGACACAGGGCAGCATAAGCTCCACCTTTTTCCCCAAACTTATTTTACTTTTCTGTATGCTGACTTTACCAAAAACTACATTATTCATTGTATAATGTATGTTCAATACTTCTGAAACATTCTGGACATTAGGGGATAATTTATTAAGACCGGTTTTAGACACCGGTCTTAATAACCCCTGCGCTAGAGGTGGATCTGCCGATGTTATGTAGAGGCGTCAGCCTCTACATAACTTGGCGCATCCACCGCCGGTCTAAATCTACGCCAGCTTCCTTGCTGAACATTTTCTACTCCTAAAACAGGCGTAGAAAATGATAAATGAGACGGGCTTGGTGGCCCGCCCCTTTTTTTAAGACAAATAACCTTTGTGTCCCAATCTGCAACAGATATATGGCGTATATCAGTTTGTGAATGACCTCCAAGGTCTTCTTACGCATTACTTTTCTTACTTGTCTTCCATATCCAGCATGCGCCAAACATGAGCATAGTAGAACATGAGAGAATGGAAAAAAAATTAAAGCGTTGGCTTTGGGACCAGTGGAAAAAAGCAGCAGAGCAATCTGGATGTACTACAGGTTTGTAGTGATATATTCATCATACACCTACTATATTGAACAATGGGATATCGACTTATGTGCAACATTTCTATTATTTCTGTAGATGAAGGCACAACAGATGTCTCGCCAGAAATGACAAGTTTTATAAATCACACTTTCCAGCTGGTCGAGAATGCAATGGATTTGTTTTTAGCTCAACATGAAAACAACGAAAAGGTAAACTGATTATTTATTAAAAGGCTCGATCCTTCTTTATAAACATTTTTATTGTTCCATTTAATCTAAAATGAACAATGAAGCAACTGAACAGCTCATATGCAGACTGTGTTTCTCCATGGTTTCTGACTACAAACTCTTTGTAGTCTGATGCTAAAGTTATAATACTTTCCGTCTGTCCCATACTTTATCTAAGGTTTACATATGTAGTAGAGGTTCCATTAGGAGCCTCTGTTGCAGATTCCGGCAAAACAAGATAAAATATCTCTGCATGCAGCGGTATTTTGACCTGCAGACCGACAGAAATCACAATAGTCAGTAAGGTCCGTCGGGTGCCATTGGTGTTCGACATATGCTGGATCCAGCGGTTCCATATTTTCCAGGGCTGTGGAGTCGGTAGATAAATTTTCCGACTCCGACTCCTCAGATTTTGAAACTTCCAACTCCGACTCCTCGACTCCGACTCCTCTGTATTTAATATGCAAATACGAAGCTGTTCCACCAAGTTCTTCTAATCTTCTCTAGCACAGAGAGGTAGTGGAGCAGAAGCTGCTGCCTTCTCCTTTGTGTGCTGATCTTCTGCTTAAGATAGAGCAGTGGGAGGATCCAGGAAGGGGCAGGGGAAGGGGCATTTATTTTAAAACATGATTTTCCTAGTAGAATCCCATAGTCATGTTTAAAATTTAAGCTAACAATCTGAGTTTACATGTTTTATAGCCTTAGCTGAATGATAGCAGTTTTTCAAATGGTTTACAGCTTCAGTCTTGAACTATTGACTATCCATTCCCTTCACTTATACAAGTGTCTCCAGTCCTTAATCAGTTATCAGTAAGAGGCTAGGGTAACCATGGGTTCCCTGTAACAGCAGACCACAAGACAATGGAAAGTATTGCCGCTCCTTAAAGGGACACTGACAGGCTGATTTTCCAGCTAAAGATATATATATATACTGGTATTCATCAGAGAATTAGGAATAAAACTATACTAATGTTACCCCCAGTTAAACTGTACTTGTGTTTAAAAAACATTTTAATCTGTATGCAAATTCACTATCTTTGTGCCCAATGGGGCAGCGTCTCCTGCGGCTTTGTGCCCAGCTGCGCCCGAAGTACAGCTTCCCAGCGCTGTTCCCCTCGTTATTATTCACTGCACTGGCCTTTTTTTTCAGGCTAGCCGAACGCTGAATTCCTGCGCAGGCGCACGTGTAGAGTGCTGGCAGCAGCCTCGTTTAGCTATGCTGAGGCTGTGCCAGCTTTCTCTCTTCCTCCTCGCTACCTAGTCCTGTCTAGTGCTGCCAGTACTCTACATGTGCGCCTGCCCCCTTGGGCACAAAGGTAGAGAATTTGCATATTGATTAAAACGTTTTTAAACACAAGTAAACCTCAACTGGGGGTAACAGTCATCTAGTTGTATTCCTAATCCTCTGATGAATACCAGCAGATATATCTTTAGCCGGTAAATGAGCCTGTCAGTGTCCCTTTAACTGCATAGTAAAGCATATGAAAAGCATGCTTCTTCACGGTCACTTAACGTCTGTGTTTAGCTGTAACGTGACGCACTGCATGCATTGGCCTTTATTCAGTAGAGAAGTAATTAATTATAACTTTATCTGAATTGGGACATTTAAACTTGCTTTTTTTTTTATTCAAATTTTTTTTTATTCCAATTTAAATCTAGTAGGAGTCGGAGTCGGAGTCGGTCCATTTTTTGCCGACTCCGACTCCAGGTACCCAAAATTGCCTCCGACTCCGACTCCTCGACTCCGACTCCGACTCCACAGCCCTGATATTTTCTTTTTGTTTTTCAGTTTATATGCTGGGATATGCTGCATATGTGAACCTAGCCTAACTTAAAGAGGACCTGTTGCCCCAAAATGCAATGCAATCTGCAGGCAGCTTGTCACACAGTAGAAGTTGAGCAGATTAATATATACAGATTTATGGGAAAAGTTTTAGTAAGGCTTGTAATTTATACATTTAAAGGCTATGTACACCTTTTGGGGGCAATTTTTTTTATTGCATTATACTTATTTTGAGCTAAAAATCCTTTTTTCAATTGGTCTATATTCAATTGGTTTATAAACAATATGGAATCCTTTTTTGTGTACAGAGCTGACATGCTCTACTAGATGCCTGTGGATTTTTGTCCTTTCCACCATCTGAGGAGCAGACGGACTTCTTATCTGTGCTCTCTCACATCATAAACACTCATTACAGCTCAATCCTTATCTTAGGCTACTTTCACATTAGCGTTTTTTTTGGCGAATCCGTCAAAATGCTTCCGTTACAATAATACAACCGCATGCATGCGTCATGAATGGAAAACGCAGATGTGAAAGTAGCCTTACTGATAAGAATGTGACTTAAATATGTGTTTATGACCTCTCAGTAGTTTAGAAATAAGGGTAATTAGATGACCAGCACAAAGTGAAAGTACCAATCACACAGTTAGAAAAACAGTTAACCCCTTTGTGACTGATCAGCTCAATATTTTTAATAAAGGCCAATTGAAAATATGATTTTTAGCCAAAAATAAGTTAAATGCAATCATTAAAAAAATGAACTCCAAAGGTGTACATAGCCTTTAAGGGCTCATGCACACAAATGTATTTTTTTCTGTGTCCGTTCCATTTTTTTTGCGGCCTGCATGCTGAACCATTCAGTTCAATGGGGCCACTCTGCAAACAATAGAACATGTTCTACTATTGTCTGCATTACGGACAGGCTCAGACTGGCCCACCGGGGAGGCGGGGATTCCTCGGTGGGCCCTCAGTCTCCTGCACCCGGAGATAAGATGAAGGAGTAATTATTTTCCCTTTGTCAGGAGAGATAATTATTGTAACCCCTAGGTGGCAGAGTTCAGAGTGGCATTGGGGGACTCTGCCCTAGGTCCCCCCAATGCCGCTGCTTTAGGTGCACCTTTATTAGTGCCACAGCTCCAGAAGCTCCCACTCTAAATGCACCACTAATATTGCCTCTTCTCCAGTTACCCCTGCTCCAGGATCCCCACTTTTACCAAGCCTCAGGTGACCCTAATGTCTCTGCTTCAGTTATGACCCTCCGTTTGTGCCCTTTGCTCATGTTGCTCCTCTAGCACTTTTGCTTGGGCTTTGTTAAAGGTTGTGACCTGAAAAGGGGGTTGGACTTATGCCCGAAATATTCTGCACAGTGCGTTACATTCTCCAGTATTGACGCTTATGGTTTACATGGCGGCAGTGATGATATTCCGTATTTACAGGCATCACTGCTGCCATGTAAAGAGATACTGGTGGCGGAGGATTTAAAGGGTTTATGCAGGTTTTCAATATTGCAGACAGCTTCTAAGCAAGGAAGCTCACTTGCTGGTTCGTTGGCGCACCGAGGATTTCCCCGACTCCCCGGTGGGTTAGTCCAAGCCAGTTATCCTCTCCACACCATAGGGCATAACTATATTAAAAATAGTGGGGTCCGATTCTGCAACCTCCACTGATCCCAGGAATGGGTCCTGTTCCCCCTTTTTGTGGTGTGAATCACTTAGTTATCCCCGATCCCGTGGATAGAGGATAACTAGAAAACTGTACACAGGCCCTTTAACAGGCAAGCATTTCTATTTTAGTTTGACACATATTTTGGGCCAGATTTTACATTTTTATAAAAAAATTTTTACACCCAAAGAAAACCTTTAAGGATAGGGAATGTGAAAAGGTGAAACAGCTATGACATGACAGGTGATAAGTGTCTGATTGGTGGGGGTCTGACTGCTGGGACCCCCATGATCACGGTAACGTGGTCCTAAAGAGGTTGTCTCACTTCAGTAAGTCGGAGCTATCACGTAGGGAAAGTTAATACAAGCCACTTACTAATATATTGCTATTATCCATATTGCTTCCTTTGCTGGCTGGATTCATTTTTCCATCACATTATACATTGCTCGTTTCCATGGTTACGACCACCCTGCAATCTATCAGTGGTGGTCGTGCTTGCACACTATAGGATAAAGTACTAGCCTATGTGTGCTCTGGTCCCGGCCACGAGAGAGGCTGACGCTTTTGCCTATAGTGTGCAAGCATGACCACCACTTCTGGAATGCAAACATGCCGAGAGGCGGCCAGGCAAAAACTACTGCGGACTTCCGGCGGCACGATGGGCTAGTGTTAGCACGGATGCGGCAGGCTGTTCCCCCGCCGGACCCTGCTATTGCAAGTGTGAAAGTAGCCTAAATTCTGCCACATGTATGTTTGTGCATTTTTTTGTGAGTTTCTACCATTATACTTCATCTTTTAATATTTCTGTTATCACTGTAAGTGCTCATGAAGATGATTGTTGGATGTTTTGCAGTCCGCAAATTGTGGATCCGCAAAACATGATACTGGGTGTGTGCATTCTACATTATGCGGAACAGAACAGCTGGCCTCTAATAGAGCAGTCCTATTCTTGTCTGTAATGCCTACAATAGTAGGACATGTTCTGTAATTTTGCGTAACGGCCATGTGGACATACAGACATGAAATGCACATGGAGTAATTTCAGTTTTTTTGAAGCCCCATTGAAGTGAATGGTTTCACATACAGGCCACAAAAAAAACAAAAAACGGTACGAACAAAAATGAGTTTGTGTGCAGGAGCCCTAAGGTTGGCCCCCAGAATCAGTTACACTGGTGGGCCCTATGTACCCCAGTCCGACACTGATTACGGACAAGAATAGGACTGTTCTATTAGGAGCTGGCCGGTCTGTTCCGCAAAATGCGGCACAAACGTGGCTGGTATCAGTATTTTGCGGATGCGCAATTTGAGGACCACAACACATCCAACTGTTGTGTGCATGATCCCTAAATCTCTGCTCTTTCTAATTTCTTTGTTCATTTTGGAGGTGTTATCAGTGACTGATAGCATTCTCTGTGTAAGTGTGTATACATAGATAGCTGTCAGTCACTGGTAGTTGTACACAGGGAAGGTGTTATCAGTGATTGATAGTATTCTCTGTGTAAGTGTGTATACATAGATAGCTGTAAGTCACTGATAGTTGTATACAGGGGAGGTGTTATCAGTGATTGATAGCATTCTGTGTAAGTGTGTATACATAGATAGCGGTCAGTCACTGGAAGCTGTATACAGGGGAGGTGTTATCAGTGATTGATAGCATTCTCTGTGTAAGTGTGTATACATAGATAGCTGTCAGTCACTGATAGTTGTACACAGGGGATGTATTATCAGTGATTGATAGCATTCTCTGTGTAAGTGTGTATATATAGATAACTGTCAGTCACTTATAGTTGTACACAGGGGAGGTGTTATTAATGATTGATAGCATTCTCTGTGTAAGTGTGTATATCAGTCACTGATAGTTGTACACAGGGGAGGTGTTATCAGTGATTGATGGCATTCTCTGTGTAAGTGTGTATACATAGATATCGGTCAGTCACTGATAGTTGTACACGGGGGAGGTGTTATCAGGGATTGATAGCGTTCTCTGTGTAAGTGTGTATACATAGATAGCTGTCAATCACTGATAATTGTACACGGGGGAGTTTTTATCAGTGATTGATAGCATTCTCTGTGTAAGTGTGTATACATAGATAGACGTCAGTTACTGATAATTGTACACGGGGGAGTTTTTATCAGTGATTGATAGCATTCTCTGTGTAAGTGTGTATACATAGATAGCTGTCAAAACCTGATAATTGTACAAGGGGAGTTTTTATCAGTGATTGATAGCATTCTCTGTGTAAGTGTGTATGTATACATAGATAGCGGTCAGTCACTGATAGTTGTACACAGGGGAGGTGTTATCAGTGATTGATAGCATTCTCTGTGTAAGTGTGTATACAGAGATAGCTGTCAGTCACTGATAGTTGTACACAGGGGAGGTGTTATCAGTGATTGATAGCATTCTCTGTGTAAGTGTGTATACATAGATAGCTGTCAATCACTGATAATTGTACACAGGGGAGGTGTTATCAGTGATTGATAGCATTCTCTGTGTAAGTGTGTATACATAGATAGCTGTCAATCACTGATAATTGTACACAGGGGGGGTGTTATCAGTGATTGATAGCATTCTCTGTGTAAGTGTGTATACATAGATAGCTGTCAATCACTGATAATTGTACACAGTGGAGTTTTTATCAGTGATTGATAGCATTCTCTGTGTAAGTGTGTATGTATACATAGATAGCGGTCAGTCACTGATAGTTGTACACAGGGGAGGTGTTATCAGTGATTGATAGCATTCTCTGTGTAAGTGTGTATACACAGATAGCTGTTAGTCACTGATAGTTGTACACAGGGGAGGTGTTATCAGTGATTGATAGCATTCTCTTTGTAAGTGTGTATACATAGATAGCTGTCAGTCACTGATAATTGTACACGGTGGAGTTTTTATCAGTGATTGATAGCATTCACTGTGTAAGTGTGTATACATAGATAGCTGTCGGTCCTTGATAATACCTTCCCTTGTGAACAGTGTTGGATTCGGGTTCCTTGGGCCCACCAAACGAAATTATTCAAAGGGACCAACTGACATATTATCAATAAAACCTAATAGGTTTTGTGTCAAAGAAACAATAAATTAATAAAATCTAATAGGCTTTCATTCAAAGAAACAAACCCTAGCGGCAAGTGACTGGCTCCAAAGGTTGCTCCAAATGTTTTTTTTCCTCTGGGACTTTTGGGGCCCACTATAGCATTAGAGGCTTGGCCCACCGGAGCATCCTCAGGGCAAGTCAGATGCTGCCCATGAACAATCAAATCAGAAAGAGCAGACATTTAAATGTATAATATACAAGTTTTACTGAATCTTTTCCCACAAAACTTTATATCAATCTGCTCAGCTCCTCCTGCTCTATAACTTGCTGCCTGCAGATTGTACTGCATTTTGTGGTGACAGATCCTCTTTACGTTTAGTAAGTTGGCATTAAGTAGGGGGCAGATGAAGGAAATGAAGACTACAGGGTTATAAATATGGAAAAAACTTAACCTGTAGACACAAAACTTTTTCAAATTGATAAAAAATTATTTTTATAAAAGTATTTAAAAAAATGCTAAAGCGGACATGTACTTTAAAGCACTTTTTGATTTGATGAAAATTTAATCTAAACTTCTTTTTTTTTTTTTTAACCAAAATGTACTTTTAGAGAAACTTCTTAGGAATGGATGAAGAGTTTGTATCATGGAGATCATTCTCAAGGAAACGCCCAAAATCGGTGGAAAGTAAAGACCTGCATTTGGCCATAAACAGTACAGAAACATTTCCATTGAGCAATAATAAAGGTAAACTACTGTATACTTTACTGTAATGTTGGAAAGAGGTGTTTGTTCTAGGTTGTCATCAGCCAGACTTATAATGGTTGATTTCCAACATACAAATATATGTCTGCACTACTGCAAGGATGTGTTTATAGGGCAGTCACACAAAGGACTGTGTGGTTTCTTAGAGTGAAGTCGCTAATCTTAGATTTAACCCCTATACTTTTAGTCACAAGCACTTTGAATGTACATTCATAATGCTGAATAATGTTTGTCCAGTGATAATATCTAAGAATAATTGGGTACATCCACTATATAGTAACAACATGACCTTACGGAACTACTAAAAAATAAATTTTTTACCCAAAAAATAAATGAGTACATCTCTGTTCCCCTTTAAAAATGTTGAGGCTTATTATTATTATCTTAAAAGTTACACATCATAATTATAGTAGCGGAATAAAATATATAACACCATCTTCAACCCTAAATTTTACTGTATAAGTCAAAGAATCTCTCCTTCTGAGGAAGCATTACATGAAATGCAAGTCGAGCGGGAGCGCCATCTTCTTCCACCATAGGGTATGTAGTTATATGCAGCACTAATATTTATCACTGCCTATATCTCTTGATGGACTTTGGTCAGTCATTGTAGTGTTTACATTTAGTTTTTTTTTGCCTACACTGCTCAAAACTAGTAATACTTGGGCTCATTGGTATAGCAGTACTGTTTTTTGTCCTATTTACACACTGCCATATTTTAAGTTTAAGGGATAAGGTGCAATACATGTACTTCTGCATTCTTTGGCTTATAGGGTAAAATTTAGGGTTGAATATGTGCTATATATTTAATTCCCCTACTATAATTATGATATGTAATTTTTAAGATTATAATAATAAACGTTGACATTTTTAAAGGTGAACAGATATGTACTCAGTTATTTTGTTGGCAAAATAGTGATAATATCTTCAGATTTTAGTTATACATAATTTAAACCTTAATGCACTTTGAAAATTAAAGAGGTTGCCACATAAACACATATTAATTTAGACTCACATTAAGCATATATGGGGTCATTTATAAAGACCAGGGTTTTAGATTCCAGTCTTAATAACCCTGTACTGGCCATGCGACTTGCTTTAATCTACACCAGCTCCCTTGCTGGCGTAGATTTAAGCCATTTTCTACGCCAAAAACAGGCATACAAAATGATAAATGAGATGGGCCGTCCGACCTGTCCCCTACCCTGCCCACACCACACCCTCTTTTTTGCCACCTCAGAAAAGTGGCATGAGCGAGGAAAAAAACACAGATTTGGCCGCAAATCCCCTTTGCGACTGAATCTGCAACAAAAGTACTCCAAAAAGTGGTGTCCTTCAGATCATAAATGACCCCCATAGTTTTTAAATATGAATTATTAAAAAATACTTTTTTGTTTAGATATTGGTGTTACATATTTATTATGGTGCCCCTGGTGTTTTTTGATTCCCTCAAGATGTTCACCATTGTTTGAGTGCAGGTGGACACACATGTCCACTCTTCAAATTAGCAGCCAATAAGAATAAGTGCATTAGATGTGGCTTCTTTTTACCTGCAATGGACACATTGGTCCACATTTTCTAAAGTGAGTGCACCTAGATGTTGTTGTATATGTGGCACAATTTGTGGGCTTTTCTTGCACAATTTCAGTTTTAGAAAACTGTATCTAGTTTTAGAAAAGTCCATTGTGCCTAGCTCACCAAGAGGGCATGACTTAAACGGATTTTCCGGGACTCCTATATTGGTGACCTATCCCCAGGAGAAAGAAGCATCTATCTTGTTTGGTGCCAGTATACAATTAATGAAATTACCATCCATTTTGGTTGACTTGAGTTTGAGGTAGAGATAAAAAGTCAAGGCTGAATAACCTAATGCCTTTAGGAATAACTCAGCAGAAATCTGCTCTGTGCTATTGATATTTTGTTTGTGTTAGTTACGTTTGTACTTTCTTTTTAGCAGTTTAGTTAAGAAAGAGGCAGCAAAGTGATTAAGCATTTAGATCCGTCTACAAAGTTTTGTAACATGTGTATCTAATACATGACCGCTGAACAAGTATATACTTGTGCATTGTAGACAATAGAACTTGTAATGATGTAATACATCTATTTTGTGTTAAAATCATATAATGGGCAGTTCCCTATGGGAGGGAATTCCATTACACATTGCATGGGCTTCATGTAGGATCGCTTATATTGAGATTTGGAGACCTTTTTTAAACAATTCATTGAGAAGACACATATTTGTTTGTGCACAAGACCGCAGAACTGGATTTCACCTATAGCAGTCACCAATACCAATTGCTAAAAATGGCTCTTGGTACTCAGATATCCCCAGGACTTAGAGTACGGCTCAACAACATTTAAAAACAACCGGACATTAACTAAAACAACATATATGAAGCACGTATCAAAAAACAAGACTTTGAAACAAACGGTGGATGACACGGATTTATTGCTGAGGAGGAGATGATCCAGAAATGAAGATCAGTGAACAGAAATGGAGCAATACAAAACTGACCCTTTCTGAATTTAACTCAGCAAATCAGCCTGGACAATACAACAGTGCAGCAACAAACTTCAAACACAGCAAGAAAGACTGTTGGACTACAGATCCCAGAAAACACTGAAAATACATTAGACTTGAACACGATACAGTCATGGAACTACAGATCCCAGAATACAGAATAAACTACAACATTTCTGGAAATTAAGGCACCTAGCAAATGCTAGATCTGATAACCAGAATAGAGCAAAGTCTAAATATATAAAGGCTCAGCAATCAACAACTCCACCCTAATCTACCAGGCAAAGCTAGACGATAACCCAACCCAGATTTAGACGCAAGGCAGTTTCATAGCAACGGCTCAAACAAAATTAGTAACTAGGTGAACATGAAATAGAGACACCCTTGTTGCATGTAACATTGTGCTCTTGAAAAAGTTCTTGTGTCCATGAAAATAAATATTCTCAAATATGCAATCTTAGGTTATTCAAATCTAAATATCAAAGTCATAAAAAACATATGTGCAAAGTTTATCATATTATACAAATGCCTGTAAAATAAAGTCACAAAGCTAGTTTTTTGGGGCTTCCATGACCAATACTAAGATTTTTTATGGGTTCATGATGCAACTATTCTATCAAATCTTTTCATGATAAATCTATTCTCATGTCATCTTTGATGTAATACATAGATTTTCATTGAAATGTAATAGTCTTATTGCAAAGAACAGGAATGGGCTGTTGGGACCCAGAGGCAAGCCAAGAAGACTACCAGAATAAATCATTAATAAGGCAGCTTGAGGCAGTACCACAGGAACTGGAAGAAACTACACTAACATTTGGGCAGCGTTCAGGAGGCCACCAGGTTCAAATAGTGTCCAGTTGCCATGGCGACAGGGCAGCCTATCAGCAGCGTCACACGTCAGTTTACTGGGAGTGGAGCCGGAGTGAAGAGTGAGAGTACAACATAGTGGAACAATGGGCTTTCCAGGGTGTGATGTTAGAGTTCTGCTGTGTGCTTGGAGCCAATCAGATGCCCTCCTGCTGCTCCCCCTCACCTTTTACAGCATGAGTGTTACACAATAGCTGAGGCAAAGAGACTACAATATGCTTTCCCTCCTCCTCCACCTCCCCTCTCGCAGCACATGCACTGATAGGGAAGTACTGTTACTGTTATATTAAAACATATTTAGAATCCAGCACTGACCTTTTATCTAAAGAAAACATATACCGTATAAATGCCCCTGTCACTAATTTAAGTGAAAATATTTCAAAATTTGTTGTCTGTTTTTTTTTTCCTGAAAAAGGGTGAATACTTAAGTGTAAAGATTATTTTATAAGGCTACTTTCACACTAGTGTTTAAGTTTTCCAGTATTGAGTTCCATCATAGGGTCTCAATACAGGGAAAAAAACGCTTCAGTTTTGTCCCCATTCATTGTCAATGGGGACAAAACGAAACTGAACAGAACGGAATGCTCCAAAATGCATTCTGTTCCGTTTAGTTGCGTTCCCAGACCGGAGAGCAAACCGCAACATGTTGTAGTTTGCTTTCCGTCCTGGTATGCGGAACAAGACGCATCCGGCATGACCCCCAATACAAGTCAATGGGGACGGATCCGTTTTCTCTGACACAATCTGACACAATAGAAAACGGATCCGTCCTCCATGGACTTTCAATGGAGTTCATGACGGATCCGTCTTGGCTATATAAGACATAATACAACCGGATCCATTCATGGATGCAGATGGTTGTATTATCAGTAACAGAAGCGTTTTTACTGAACCCTGACGGATCCAGCAAAAAGCTAGTGTGAAAGTAGCCTAATAAATCAATTTGTATTAATTGTGATAAATCAAGGCGAGGGAGTAGTTTAATATTCATTGTTATTTTCTATGATGCTACAACATTGTTAAATGTGCCTCAGATCATTAAAACATTTATTTCGTTTTGTCAGTTGTATATTTCATGTTATTACAAATGAATACAATCAATACACAAAGTCTTTAGACCCTTTCACTTTTTGCAAATTTTGTTATGTTGTGGTCGTTTTCTAAAATTTTTCTAAAAAGCCAGTTTTTCCCTATCAATTTGCACTCAATATTCCGCAATGACAAAGTGAAAAGAAATCTTTGCTAATTTTTAAAAAAGGAAAAGCGAAAATAATGCATTAACATAAATATTCAGTCCTTTTACTTATTACTTAGTTGAAGCACGATGATTGCAGCCTCCAGTCCTCTTGGGTATGAGGTTTGCACACCTGTATTTGGGGATTTTCTGCCAATCTTCTCTGCAGATCCTCTCAAGCTCTGTCAATTTGGATGGGGACTGTTGGTGGACAACCATTTTCAGATGTTCGATTGGATTCAAGTCAGGGCTCTGACTGGGCCACTCAATGACATTCACAGAGTTGTCCCTAAGCGACTCCTGTGTTGTCTTGGCTGTGTTCTTAGGGTCATTGTCTGGTAGGAAGGTAAACCTTTGACCCAGTCTAAGGTCCAGAGCACTTTGCATCAGGTTTTCATTAAGAATACCTGTAACGGATCAACGGGTGTGGACCCGCTTTGCCACTTACCGGTTTGGCTTTGGGCCAAACTTGGGAGCGGAGTCTAAGTGTCCCCCTGGTTTTCACCCTTTATCCCGCTCCAGGATGCGAAAAACTGGACTCAGCTGCAGGGGAGACACCAGGTCGCTACCGCAAGAGTGGTCCCGGTTAAGTGGCAGCTGGCCCGGCAGGCCAGAAAGCCCTGATGCTAGCACCGGGGAACAGGCAATATAGCAGACAGCCGCAGGATAATGCTTAGCTGAACAAGCGGTATAGCAGAGCTAGTGCTGTGAGAACAGCAGAGCTGAGTTAGTCCAGGTGGAGCTGGTGTAACGATCTGCACAGCAGACAGAGGCGTGGTCGACAGTCCGGGTCTTTAACTTGAGAGCAGCGAGATACAAGAGGATCAAGCAGAGACGAGGTCAGGATACAGGCAGAGGTCATAAACAGGATATCGAATGCAGGAACAACAGGAGCCTTAGCTGTAGGAAGTACAATATTGCTCAGGCATTGCAGGAAGGGGGAAGCACCCTTATAAGGGTGGTGCCTGGCCAGGATTGGAGAGAGGGCGGAATCAGGGGCGTGCATTAACCCTTAAGGTACCAGGACGCCTGCGGCTCCTACAAGATATAACAGAAGCTTTTGTAGCCTGCGACAGCGCAGGAAAGCGGGTCCGGAGCCTGCAGCGAAGAGGAGGAGCCCCGCGTGCAGCTCGACTGAGGTACGTAGTCGGACGCACTGCACGCTGGCGGCTGCCAACTGCCATTGTTACAATACCTCTGTACTTTGCTCCATTCAGTTTTTCCTTAACCCTGACCAGTCTCCCTGTCCCAGCCACTGAAATACTCCCCCATAGAATGATACTGTCACCATCATGCTTCACTGTAGGAATGGTATTGGGCAGTGCCTGGTTTCCTTCAGACATGACGCTCAGAATTAAGGCCAAAAAGTTCAATCTTAATTTTTTTTATTTTTTTATTTTTTTACAAACTCCAGGCTTGCTTTCATGTGTCTGTCTGAGGAGAGGCTTCTTTTTGGGCACTTTTCCATAAAGCTCAGATTATTGGAGTTCTGCAGTGATGATTGTCCTTCTGGAAGTTTCTCCCATCTGCACACAGGAACTTTCAAGCTCAGCCAGAGAGACCATTGAGTTCTTACCAAGGTCCTTCTCCCCTGATTACTTAGATTGGTGGGGTGGCCAGCTCAAGGAAGAGTCCAGGTTATTCCTAACTTCTTCCATGTAAGAAATATGGAGGCCACTGTGCTCTTGGGGACTTTCAGTGTAGCATAAATATTCACACAATCCTGTATCTAAACTCTACAAGCAGTTCTTTTATCCTCATGGCTTGTTTTTTCTCTCTGATATCCATTGTCAGCTGTAAGACCTTATATACACAGGTGTGTCTTTCCAAATCAGGTTCAATCAACTGAATTTACCACAGATGGACTAAAATCAACATCTGGAGACATCTATTAAGTGTCATAGCAAAGGGTCTGAATACTTATGTCCATGCCAAATTTGAGTTTTTTTTAAATGAATACATTTGCAAACATTTCTAAAAACTTGTTTTCTCTTTATGGTGTGCTGTTTGCAGATAGATGGGGAAAAACTTCATTTTTGTAAATTGTAGCACAAGGCCACAACATAACAAAATGGGAAAAAGTGAAAGGGTTTAAAGACTTTCCAAATGCACTGTATATAATCTATCATTAATCTACATAATTCTAATAGTTTCTATGGGTAGCATACTTCCCATTTGTAAATCACTTATGCTTTGACTAGAGATGAGCGAATCGAAGTTGACGAAGTAGAATTCGATCCGAATTTCAGGAAAAATTAGATTCTCACCAAATCCGAATTTCCTCACGCTTCGTGGTAACGAATCGCATTTTTCCTAAAATGGCTGCTGCACACGTGAGGACATGGAGCAAAGAACTCTGGGAAGGCGGGATCACCCATAATGCCATGCATGCAGCCAATCAGTAGCCAGCCAGCCCTGTGATGTCACAGCCTTATAAATAGCCTCAGCCATCTTGGATTCTGCCATTTACCAGTGTACTTAGTGCAGGGAGAGATGTCAGCAGACGCTAGGGACAGTGCTAGAAAAAACGTAATTGTGCTAAGAAAAACTATTTACAATTTCAGGGAAAAATTATTAAGGTGTAGGGATAGGATAGGGAGGAATCATTCCACAGCATTTATGTTGAACGGGGTTCAGTAGGGGAGGTTACAGCCTGGGTAATAGGAACAATCCTATTGCACCTTGGTGCACTGACTGGGGACCCAAATTGCCATTATACAGCTCTGTAATTCCAGCAAACTGTTCTTGTTACTTAGGTGGAAGTGCTGTTTGATACCTCCATTACCAGGGTTTATTACAAGGAAATATTTCTACGTCTTATTTGCCCTTGTGTAGTGCAGTTATATGTTCTAAAGCATTTTTTGGCTTGGATTAATGGGAAAAAAGGGCTTATTAGCTGTTGTTTGTTGAAGTGAAAAAATTACAGCCCTTTTTGGTGTGTATTAGTGTAAAAAAAATAATATTTGCCATTCAGCGGTGAAGTTCCATTGTACTACAGCCATTTACAGGGTGTATTAATAGGATAGATACGTACGTACGTACAGCCTTTTTTTGGGAAAATTGATCGGTTGCTGTAACTATGATCAAGGACAATATATGTCCTTTACGACCCACTAGGTAAATTTGGTTCCTGCCCAGCCAAACCAGCAACTTGGCCAGGTGACGCCGCTTCCGCCTTTACGTTCTCACGCGTTGGTCCTGCGACAATGTCAGCCTCTGCCTCCTCATCCTCCATCGTGTTCTCAGCCTCAACTGCAGGGACAATTCACAGTGCCCCTCCAGCATACCACATGTGCAGGGCACGGCGGTATCATGCTGTTCTGCACCTCGTTTGCCTGGGCAGGTCTGACCGGGGGGACCCTCTGCGCTCATGTTCCTCTGCCATGGCTGCTGTGGGGGGGTAGGAGCAGTTACAGCTCCATCAGCAGCAACTTGAGTCTAGAGTCGCTGATGAGCAGCTTTCTTCACCCGCCTAGTGAAGAAACTACTCAGCAGCAGCAGCTAGACCTGGAGCAGGACCTAAACCAGCAAGTGGTGGCATACTTGGACAGCACACTGCCACCCCACATTGAAGATCTGCTGGACTACTGGGCAGCCAAACTGGATTTGTGGCCGCAACTAGCAGAGTTTGCCCTGGAAAACCTGTCCTGCCCGGCCAGTAGTGTGGCATCAGAGCGGGTGTTTAGTGCGGCGGGGGCCATAGTTTCCCCAAGAAGAACTTGCCTGCCCACCCAAAATGTGGAGAGACTGACCTTTGTCAAGATGAATCAGGCGTGGCTCACCCAGGATTTCCACCCACCAATGCCTGATGCATCAGACTAGATCATCCATGGTGCCACACCAACACTTTGACAAAAGAGACCGGTTTCTTCTGGCTACCTGCCTCAGCTACTATTCTGATGCTGCCACCCGCCTGATGCCACACATCTGATGCCAAGTGCTCCTTCTTTCACTGTCATTGTGCCACTCTGTGGCCTCCTCCTGATGCGTCTGCCACTTCCAGACTCTGTCATTGGGCCACTCTGTGGTCTCCTCATTCACGTGTCATCTCTGTTTTAAATCCACTCCTGTTTTTTTTGGCATTAGCAATACTGATGGATTACTGACCAAATGCTGACCGAGTGAAGGTGGATGCTCAACAGACAGGATCTGCTTTTTGGGGGTTATTGTTCTGATGGGTCAGAGGAAGGGCAAAATAATCAGTGACGTCAACAGAAACTTACTGCACCCTCTCCACTCTGTCGGGGGGCTTTACTTGTATAAGCGTTTAATAGAACAGGTTCTGTAGACATCTATGTGGAATCACAGTATTATTTCACTACCACTGCAGCCTCCCTATGTGTCTTATTGTGTGGCACACTGCTCTACACCACTATAAAGGCTATCGGAAGCCAGGAAATAGCCATTTTTTAACGCGATTTGAACCAAAGTTTTTTAAAAAAAATTAGCAAATCGGCTGAATTGAATTTTTGAAAAATTCACTTATCTCTAATTATGACATTGGTAAAGTTCCGTAAAGGTGTAGACCTGCATGATCTTGAGAGTATGAATGAAAAATGCTTTGTAAGTGAAATTCTATTCAGACCATAAATCACAGACAAGGCACCCAGTGACAGTGAGTCAGAGAAGAATTGGTTGCAAACTGAGCAACTATTCTTTCCTTCTACTCCTTGTGTCATGAGATGTAGTCTGTTTTTGATGTGTCTGCTATTCTCTTTTGTAGGCACATAAACATCAAGTGCTCTTCTCTAGACTGAGTCCTGCTGCTTGCAGCGTTTTGGTGTCTGTCTGATGAAACTGAGCGAAACAGATCTGTCCTGGCACAAAATATAAGTCAATGGGGACTGATTCGTTTTCACTGACACAATCTGGCACAATAGAAAACGAATCCGTCCTCCATTGACTTTCATTGGTGTTCAAGACGGATCCGTCTTGGCTATGTTAAAGATAATACAAACGGATCCGTTTTGAACCGATGCAGACAGCTGTATTATCTGAACGGATCTGTCCATGACGGATCATCACAAAACGTGAGTGTGAAAGTAGCCTTACTGAGCCAAGTCATTGTTAGCCTGTTTCAGCAGACGATCTTTGTACTACTGTGATTAGGGTACTTTCACACTTGCGGCAAGACAGATCCGGCAGGCCATTCAGCCTGCCGGATCCGTCCTGCCGCAAGTGGTCGTGCACTGCCGTGCTGCCGCTCTGTCCCCATTGACTATAATGGGGCAGGGGGCGGAGCTACGGCGCAGCACGGCATTGAAGTCAATCAATCCACACCACAATGTGGGGTGCACACAATTGGTGTCCGTGTTTCGCAGATTGGCAGTTTGTGGTCCGCAAAGCAGACATGGCCGTGTGAATATACCCGTATTGTAATGGTTTAGTTATCATCTATTTCTGTCTATTTTGAAAACATCAAATTTGGGCACGTCCAGTAACTTTTGGGGTTATATCTATACCCACAGTAAACAATTTTATTTTGGGGGATAGGCTGGCAAGTAGATCCAACAGAAATTGTTGTAATTTATGAACGGCGCTTTCATCCTTGGCAATGTTTTTTTCGACTGCTCTGTTTGCTTAGCTGGAACCCAAATATGTTCATACTACTGCCAAGCAAGAGAGGAAGAGGCCTGCTAGTAACACATGACTTTCACACTGTTGTGAATTTAAGGTGCTGTTATTCATGGATGGTGTACCTTTTCATACATACATTGACACCAGTTCAGAAATTGCTTGTTCACTTGGATGGTGGGTCCCATGCATTCATACCATCGGGTGTACTGAATTCACCAGTGTCTCTACTCTATGTCAGTCACTGCACTGGTTGGCCATCCAACATAGAATACAATGTAAACTTATCATTTTTCCCCATGAAGTTCTCTACAGTGCTTCAATACTTAAAGGGGCTCTCCACCTTTTTATGGCAGTGACATAGCGGTCACCATCACTGCTGCAGCTGATTATTGACTGCAGCAGCACACTTGACCTCTGTTCGTGTTGGACATTTACAAGAGAGGACCAGTGCGCAGTTCAGAGCCAGAACCAAACTGTTGGCAGAAGGTAAGCAGTACCAGCTCTCTTGAATGCACTACCCCAGACAATCAGGCTGATTCCCAACATCCACAGTTTCAATAGTGCTTTATGGGGGTTTCTGAGTTCTTAAAAATTGGCTTAACAGGGAGAGATATTCTAAAATAATACAATAGCATATATTCAGTAGTTCAAAATAATATTAGATTTAGCGGCTCACCCCCTCAACTCTGAGGAGTTCCTATATTTCCTGTCGATGTGTACAGAGTCCTAGAGTGTGCAGCTGGAGTGACCATCCGGGAAAGGTCTTGACTTAAGGCCATGGCGTTTCCAGTAGCAACCGTTGCATCACGGAGTCTGCAGGTGATTGTGGTACCAGGAACCAAGGGCAGGTTTCCAAAGTCCGAAAGAAGGATGATAATCTCGGTAGAGATGTCCCTGGAATGTCCTCGTCTCCTGAGACTGCCGAACCCGTGACATCAGGGGGTAAAAACATTCCTGTTGTTGGTTGTGTGGCAGACCCCGTGACAGTGTGCCGGCGGCAGTTGCTACCTGCTGGGCCGGTAGAGGGTAAGACACCCAGTCAAGAAACTGATTCAAAAATATGTGACAATGTGGAAAAAACTGTGTCTGAACAGGCGGGTAAGCCTGCTGTGGTTTCTCCCCCACAGGAGTCTGCAGGGGAGAAGGTTACTGTGTTGCCTAAATTTCCCGTAACAAAAGTTAGGTTTGGCAAAACTCAGAGATCTTATGCTAGCCCGGGTAAGAGGTAGCACGATAGTAAAACCTGAGACTGGTAAAATGAAAATGTGATGTCATGTGAAATATGTGGTGATGATGATATGCCTTTTCCGTTGCAGGTTGTGATCAGGGGAGAAGCGCCCCCTGGGGAAAAAATTTTAAAGGATGCAGAAGTGTTGATAAAAGTTGAGAGACCGCAGCTGGGGGAACTCAATGTGGAAAATGTGGCAGGGCTAGCGTATTTACCACACGTACCAGAGGAGAGTGTGCAGTCTCTCCAGTGTTCTATGTTTAATAAGGAAATGTCCCAGGTGGGGATTAGCTCATCAGTGCCCCTAGAGGTTAGGATTAATAATGACACGAGCGGTAAATGTGACGTATGTGCCGTGACTGATAGCAACTCAGAGAGTGAAGCTACCATGTCAAGGTCCTGTGAAACTAAGGTGGTTACTATTAGTGACCAGAAAACAGTTATACCTGACAAGACAAAAGTTAAGTGGGGAGACGTCAGCCTAGTGTCTGAGACCCATGCCCAGGCAGTGATAGATGACCTGACAGGTCAGTACAGCTGCAATCAGGAGAATGATTTATCTCCAAACGGTCCCTAGATACAATAGAGAAGGGACTAGCTGTCCTCACAGAGCAACTGAAGAAGGCTTCTGAGGGGTCAAAGGAGGAAACCCAGAAAGAGATGAGTGAACTGAATGATCTACTGCCTGATGTCCAGGAGAAGAGTAAAGACTCCAGAAAAACACAAAGGACTACAGTAGACATCGACAAAGGGCTTAAAGAGTCCCTGAGGAACTCCCACAGGGTGGCCAAAAGAAAAGGTGGGTACTTCTGTGTCTGACAATGTTCAGGAGAAGGAGACCAAGGCTCTCTCTCTGGCTAGGGCCCTTAAAGTGCTTGAGGCTCGAGATGAATTGGAGAGGCTGAAAAAACAACTTAGAGCAGGGATGGAGATTCTCATGAGCTCAAAGGATGACGTCAACAAGAACGTCCATGAGTTGAAGAAGTCAAAGCGTACTCTCGAGCAGCAGGTGGAAGAAATGAGGACTCAGCCTGAAGAGTTAGAGGCAAGAGATTCTTGAGATGACATGTTTGCTCAATCAATGAAAAATTAGAAACCTGAAGGGGAGATTCCTCTAAAAGATGCCAAGAAGTCCAAGCCAGAGCCTGTTAAGAATGGATCTGGAGATGGTGGCACTACGGGGCCGGCCGAGACAGAGAAGATGAAAGAGGTCTCTGTTGAACAAGTTGTTCGGGCTGATATGGATGCAGAAGCCAAAAGACTCATGGTAGAGTGTAGCCTGGGCCTGAAAGATGTCCCCTCCGCCTACAAGTCCTTCTAAGTAGCCAGCAGCTTGCTGGGGAAGAAATACGAGGAGGTGGATGACCAGTATGCAGTTCCGGTCTACTACGATGGGCTGGCTCTCCTGAATCCTGCCCGAAAGGAGAACAATATCCTGGGTGAGCCCATGGAGAAAATACTAGAAGACTACGAGTCTGGTGAAGTCCCTAGTTCCTCCTACCGCAGTAAGGAAGAGGAGTTAAGAGGGCAGGTATATGCTGCCGTGCCCAAGAAGAATGAGAAGGCCAATGAGAAGAATGGAAACTCAAAAAAGACAAGGGCTGAAGAAGTAAGGCCGGTGTGTTAGAGGACATGAAGTCCCCAGGTGCTGCAGAGCCCAAAGAAGAGGCTGAAGGAGGTCTGCCGAAGTGGAAAAAGCCACTGAAGAAGCACAGGACTCTGAAACTGCTGCCAAATCTGAGGAAACCACTGCTGAAGAGAAATAAAAGAGTGATCCTCAAAAATCAGAATGAGGAAATGAAGAAGCAACTGTCTGACTTACAGGTAGAGCACAGCAATCCAAAGCTAGAATACTGCAATAGCGTAGAGCTGCGCGATTAGCAGCTCATCCAACTGCAGAGGCAAAGAGAAAGGAAGAGTAGAAAGAGAGTATCTGGCCTATAGATGGGTAAAGGAGTCCCCTAGGCGCTATCTGTTAGGCATAAACCTTGGTGATAAACCAAGCTCTACTGAAGTGGGTGTGGAGAAATAAAGGAAAAGGTGTGCGGCAGATGCCCTCTCACGAGCATCCGGGTATTACAAATGTTTACCCCCACAGGTGCGAACAGAGGGGGGGGGGGTATGTGATAAAGTGGACAGTGCGGGAAGGTGTGTATATCCCACTGAGATACCTCAGCTGGGTGGGATAGCTAAAATCCAGGATGCAATAGTCTCAGCAGCATGTAGGTTTTTGGTATATTCTGGGCTGGATTTTAGTTGGATTGGCAGATAGGACTGGCAGTGGGATCTGCCAATCCACACCCTTCCAGGACAGGTGTTCCCTTGGTCCAGAGAGGATCGCAGGTGAGGTCTGCGATAATCAGACTATGATAAAGCACTTCCCAGGGTGTCATTTGGAGAGAGTGTATTATCCGGAAACAGAGGCCTGTTGAGGTTCTGTGTGTGTGGTCTCAGCTAGGCTGAGGGACCACGAGGCTAAGTGACAACCTGTAATTTGGGGGATGCAGTGACTTCTGCGGCACAAGGGTGTAGAAACAGAAGAGTCGCAGCAGCATCTCCATTTTTTCTCTTTATTTCGAAAAATTTAGCATGTATACAAATAAAGTGCAACGTTTCGGCTGTTGCCAGCCTTTGTCAAGCATAATCAAAAGTGACACATACAGAGTTTAAATAGTATAGTCACCACCCTCCTCATAACTATCCTCCAATCACATTAGCCCAACTGCATTAACTGTCCAATCCTAACTGCTGCCGGTTTCAATCCCTCTTTTGCATACATTAACATTATCACCTGTGTAAAGTTCGTCATGTTATTCCATGCTCCCGCCCGGCGTTTGCGTCTCTGCATCACCACTGCGCAAACTCGCACCGCTGGTTGTTTACGCATCACCTGGGCAACGTAAGTCCAAATCTCGCGGTAATCCCGCGTGATCACGTCACTATACCGCTTGAGCTCTTGTCAGTTAATCAGCGCCGCGGCTATCCACCGCGCACAGATATGACATCACTGAATGACAGGTTGCCAAGGTAATGCACAAGCCAAATCACAGATATCCCGACACCGGAAAAAAGGGTGCATGGATCTGTATACATTGCTGATGATATCATATATACATACACATTTTATACATTATAGCAAGATATGTATATAACCTGGTGATATACATTTATATGGGGGCTGGGCCTGTGAATATCGGGGGATATCAATATATTGATATGAGGATGTAACAGACATAGTTAAAAATAATTCAAAAATCACCTGGATTATACAGAATACGGAGGATGATCTCAAATAAAGTGCATATAGCAACAACAGATTGAGGATCACCCTAATCCACCCCTGCCACATTTAACTCTAGATTGAGAGCAAATGGTTGCAGGGATCGCAGGGTATATATCCACTTAGGTTCCTTTTTCCTAAGAATTTTTTCTCTATCTCCACCCCTTCTGAGGGCACCCACTGCATCAATAACTCTAAAACGCAGCTGGTTGATGGAATGTCCACGCTCTATAAAATGTCTGGCGACAGGTTTTTCCAGCTCTCCTTTCCTTATTGTACTTTTATGCTTGTTGATCCTTTCTCTCACCTCCATTGTAGTCTCTCTAACATAGATGAGACTACAAGGGCATTGTATCATATAGATGACATCTTTGGATCGGCAAGTAAAAAAGCCATTAATTTTAAATACTTTTCCACTGTAAGGGTGGGCAAATGTAACCCCCTGCAGAATACTGCTGCAATTGCAGCATGACAAACAAGGGAAGTTGCCATTCATTTTAGGTGCTAAATACATTTGCTGATCCAACTTAGGACCACCAACATCACATTTAACCAATCTATCAAGTAGGTTGGTATTCCTTTTGTAAGCCATAATTTGAGGGACAGAGAACTCATTAATCTCAGGTAACCCCCGTTGTAAAATGTGCCACTCCTTTCTGAGGATACTGGCAATTGCACCACTGTCCCGTCCAAAGCTGGAAACAAAAGGAATCCTTTTCATTGTCCTGTCACCAGATGATTCACTGAGCGTGGACTCCCTATCGATCCCCGTGATCCTCTCCTTTGATTTCAATAGGAGTTGTCCAGGGTAACCTCTATCGGCAAACTTGTCACACATTTCATCAACTCTACTGGAGAAATTTTCCTTTCGTCAAACAATCCTTCTAGCTCGCAACAGCTGACTCCATGGTAAGGAGTCAATCATGTGTCGAGGACGGTAACTATTGTAAACCAACAGATTATTCCTATCTGTCGGTTTTTGATAGATATCTGTGTGTATTACACCATCAATAATGTATACGCTGACATCAAGAAATTGTAACTCACTCTCTGACATCGTGACTGTGAACTGTAGTCCTGGAACCCCCATATTGAGGTGAGTGTGAAAATCATTCAATTCCTCCCTAGACCCGCTCCATATCATGAAAATATCGTCGATGTAGCACCACCAGCATAGGACCCACCCAAAGAATGCGGATTGATAAACCAACCTGTCCTCCATCTCGGCCATAAAGATATTCGCATAGCTTGGGGCCACATTGGACCCCATGGCCACGCCACGTTTCTGTTGGTAAAAGTTGCCCCCAAAGAGGAAAAAATTCCTCCTCAGGACCACCTCTAAAAGGCGGAGGACAAGTCGGTTCGCATCCGGGGAGAGTCAGGTGCTGGCCAGGACCACATCAACGACATTCAACCCATAAGTGTGGTCAATTGACGTGTACAAAGAGACCACATCAAAGCTCACAAGTAAAAACTGTGTGGGTAGTTGAATTTGCCGCAACTTGCGCAGAAAATGTCCTGTGTCTTTGACATAGGAGGGAGCCGTGGTTGCATGGACCTGCAACCACCTGTCAAGGAAAATAGATATTGTGTTGAATACGGATCCCCTGCCCGACACAATCGGTCGGCCAGGAGGATCCTCCAACCTCTTGTGTATCTTGGGGAGTATATATATCATGGGGGTAATTGGATTTTCAACCCTTATATACTCATTCAGGTCATCATCTATGAGTCTCATCCAAAATTCCACCAATTTCCTGCATGATATTTCACTTGGGATCTCCACCCAACACCTCATACACCTCAACATCACTCAATTGTCTCATAATTTCCCAGACATATTTAGCCGTGTGCATCACAACCACGGCACCCCCCTTGTCGACTGGCTTAATGGTAATAGATTTATTACCTTAAAGCGCCTCAATGGCTCGTCTCTCCTGCATGGAGAGATTAGCTCTTACACATTTATCGCTATCAAATTTCAATTTCTCATGATTATGATTATTATGCGGTGGAGAGAAACTGCTATTATGTTTTAATCCAAATTTCTTAAATGGCAATTCCACATCTTGTTTGCTCACATATGAGCGGGTGCCACCATCTTTGTTGGTGGCAAAAAAGCATTAAAGTCTCAACCTCCTAAAAAACGTTGTAGGTAGAGTTGAGCGAACTTGTGTTTTAAGTTCGGCATCCAAAGTTCGGGTTCGGGTTATCCAAGCATCACGTTATGGATTCCGCTACCACGGACCATAACAGCATTTGGAACACGGGGTGAAGGACCTGGGGTGATGTCACCGTCATGTGATCAGTGCAGGGGGCGTGGCTCAGTACTGGATTGGATAAGAGGTCGTAGGCTACCACCTCTTATCTAATTCAGTACTGAGCCACGCCCCCTGCACTAATCACATGACGGTGACGTCACCCCAGGTCCTTCGTGTTGTCCAAGGTTCGGGTTCATTGAAGAATCCCCTTATGGATTCCAAATGCCGTTATGGTCCGTGGTAGCGGAATCCATAACGGGATGCTTGGATAAACCGAACCCGAACTTTGGATGCCGAACTTAAAACACAAGTTCGCTCAACTCTAGTTGTAGGTCTAATTCCAGACTAAACCAGTCCCGTGTACTTGTGGGGGAAAAGGTTAAACCACGGCTCAGCACCTGAACTTGTTCAGGACTCAAAGTAACTGAAGAGATATTGACCACCAATTGTATCATTTTCTTGGGTTGCGCCGCGTGGGTCTCCCCGATACATTCTTGTTGGGGCCCAAATGCGGAGGTGGTAAACTTCTTCCGGAGCCGATGCGGCACAAGGGTCACAAGGCTGAGAAAGCCGCACCTGAGACAGTGTGTGAACTGTGATGTATAGGTGAGTCAGAGAGACACATCATATGTTTTAGTTAGAGCCTAGACGGGCAAGTGTTTATTATTTTGTGTGGATGTCACACGTGATGAGTTGAAGCTGCGACTTCATAACCTGTTTTTGCTGAAGTGTCCGGAATAAAGCACGAGTTTGGACATTCTACCCTTGCCTGTTGAAGTAATCAGTAATAGCGACCCTCTAAGAGTAGACGATCTATATATATATATATATATATATATATATATAATTTATATATATATATATATTGTTTTTTTTTGTATGAAAAGATTCTGTAAAACCTGTAATTTTTACATTCTCTTCTGCAGTCCTGTGAAGTGATATCAGTACAGGAGGGCGGTGTTATCATTGACTGACAGCTATCTTTTATGTACACTAATACACACAATGCTGTCAATCACGATAACCCCTTGTCCCCGTAATTATGCTGTTCACAGAAGGCAGAAAAAGCAGAGATATAAATGTATAATTTATAGTTTTTTTTTCTGCTAAATCTTTTCCCACAAGAATATATATTAATCTGCTCAGATTCTCCTGCTCTACAACATGGTGATTTCAGACTGTATTGCATTTTTGGGTGACAGGTCCTTTTTAAAAGCACATCTTCACATCTACATTCACATCTGCGTTTCATCAAAAACACTTCCGTTATGATAATGCAATCGTCTGCATCCGTTCAGAACGGATGCGGTTGTATTATCTCTAAAATGAACAAGACGGATCTGGTACTAAAACCATTGTAAGTCGATGGGTGCCAGTTCCAGCACCATTGACTTACATTGTGTTTCATGCCATCTTGATCAGTGTCCCATGACGCACACAAAAACGTTTTTCTGCCCGGCATGGAATCTCAACCAAATGGAACAGAATGCATTTAGGTGAACTCCATTCAGTTCAGTTTTGTCCCCGTTGACAATGGGAGCAATTTGCAAAACGGAGCAGGCGGCACAGGATAGAAATGCCTATACTTGTCTGCAAAATGGACAAGAATAGGACATGTTCTATACAAAAAATTTGCGCGGCCATAGAAAGGAGCAACAGATGCAAATAGCACACGGAGTGCTGTCTGCATCTTTTACGGAACCCATTGAAGTGAACAGATTCGCATCCGAGCCGCAAAAAATGCATGAGCCCTAATCTAGAGTAACTCTACTATTTTACCCATTCTATATTACTATATATCAATTCCTATCCCCTTTATCAACAGTAACCTCTACACACCATGCAATAAATGCACTTGATATCTGTATATCCACAGATGGGGACCTGTTAATCCAATTTTATATGTACTCTCCTATTTAGTAAAAAAGATGACTAAATCATTGTACAAAACAAGCGTTCTTACCTCTTGTGTCATTCGGGTTTCCTCATAGATTGTAAACTCTTGTGAGCAGTACCTTTACTTTTATTGTTTTAAGGGGAACCTGTCACCTCAATAATGCGACCCCCCTTCCCCCAAACTCGCACAGGTCAAATCATCTTGTCGTCAATGCTGTCTTTTGTTATGACCAAATTCACATCAGAACAACTTTATTACCCCTATTTGGTGTCTGTAAATGAGTAGCTTGAAGTCAAGGGGGTGCCAGCCCCGTGCTTGTGCCGCCCTCTATCACTTTCAGCACTCACTCCAGGAGTCTGCGCCTGCGCAATGAGTCTCTGAAGCCAACTACAATGCAGCTTGATGCATTGTGCAGGCATTCAAAACGATAGAGGACGGCTCAAGCACAGGGTATCTAGCACATTGCGCCTAAAGAAAGGAAAAAAAGAGCATATCTGCTTGTTTGTGTCCTGATAGAGTGTATTCCCACAAGATGGTCCAGATATCTCAGGACTCCTCCAGGGGAATGATAGGGGAAACAGTGTGGTTGCCAAAGAACAAGGCTGTGTATGTATCATACATTTGCCACCTTCACAACTTATATAATAATACAGGGATATTTGGATAACATGAGCATAATAATTTACACTGAAGCTATTCACAAATTAATCATGCACAAGATACAATTATATCTGTTGATTTAATATACACTATAGTGATTTTTACATCTATGTAATATGTATTTTGCACATTAAATATTATGTCATTGCGAGATTTATGTTTGTTGGCACTTAATGAATTGCAATTATGTATTCCCACTGTCACAAGTGTAGTATGTATTTAATGGAGTTGATTGCTTTTGTGTGTAGCCTAAGTAGGGTAGCTACACATTTTTAATAGGAGTTTCCTGGTTGCTCATATAGATATAAAGACATCTTGCAGAAAACATAAGTCATGCAAAGGACAATTATATACTGTATGTAAAGGGCAATTATATACTGTAGTATGAAAAAAAAGTCTCAGCATAAGTTCAGCTTTAAAATGAAAACCTAAATGGGGCCTTAAAGCGTTCATGAGTTTTCAAAAAAAAAGTTTGCATAATGGCTATGCTTCCTTAAAGTCTCTTTCAGCCATATTATTCCCTGTATCAGCTGCACAGCTAGATGCATTTCTCTCAGAAGCAGTGTCTCCCTTCTGCCTGTATTGTATACAGTGATATCACTTCCCTTACTTCCCTCAATGTTTATTTTCTTCTAGGGAGCTCAGTAAGCTGATAAGGAAGAATAAATCACACTTACAGAAAAGCAACTGGCTCCCGTAATGTTTAGAAGCAGTGTAGAAGCAATTGTTTTATCAGGCTCATGATCTCAGCTAGCTCTGACACCCCCCTTCCCCCCATTTCCTCTCAGCCGTATTCTTAGTCTCTATTACCAGGGATGAATCTTGCCTGACAACAGGCAGTGGACTGCAAGTTAGTTGTAAGTGAGACCCCTGGGGCCATGCAGGGGCATAGCTATAGGGGAGGCAGGGGAAGCGACTGCTTTGGGGCCGAAACTCCAAAGGGGCCCGCCCAGGATGAGGACTAAAAGATTTTATTGGGAGGGCCCCCTCAACAGTATTATACAATTACATTATATACAGTGACACTGTAGGAAACTGACAGAGCAGCTGCCAGGCCATTTGTGAGAGAGCGATCTTGAATAGCCACAGGAGTGGGGGTTGCAAGCAAGCAGAGGTTTGCAAGGGAGGAGGGGGTTGCGAAGAAGTTGGGGGGAGGGGGGCTGTTCTAAAATGTGCTGTGGGGCCCAGTCATTTCTAGTTACGCTACTCGGGCCATGACTTCATTAAGTTTTTAGTTTTAGTGGCCAAAACAGTTATTCCCCAACTTTGGAGGAACAGTCGCCCTCCTACTATAATAAAGTAGTTTCATAAAATTGTTCACTTACAAAAGATGGAAGAATTGTTTGAAGAATTGTTTGCAGACTCCTTAGAATCTTTGGATTCTTATGGAATTACATGAGGTTAGAATTCATCAGCTCATCAGAATACCCAACTTACAACTTGATGTCATAGTGTGATGGACCCTCTCAAGGTGCCTGGTACATAATAATATCATTCTCTCTATACCTGATCTACAGCTATACATACTTGCTAATCAGATCTTATGTGGCTTTTTAGGTATTGTTCTGCCTCTGCATTAGCCACTTTTCTATCATTTTAATCTACTGTCTTAAAGGGGTTGTCTCACCTCAGACATTGGGGGCATATCGCTAGGATCTGGGACCCGCACCTATCTTTAGAATGGAGCCTGTAAAGTAAAGGAGGGAGCACAAAGCATGCACGTCCACCCTCCATTCATTCCCATAGGAGCACCTAAAATAGCCGAGCACTTGCTCGGCTATTTCCGTCAGCCCTGTAGAAGTGAATGGAGCGGTGGCCGCGCTTGCGTGGTACGCTTTCCATTCATTTCAATGGGACAGCCGAAAATAGCTGAGCGCGCCGCTCTGCTCTTTTTGGCGCTCCAATAGGAAGGAATGTCGGATGGCCGTGCATGCAATGTGCACTCTCCTTCACTTAGACACTGTTCTAAAGATAGGTGCCGGGTCTAGAGGTGGGACCCACACCCAGGGGCATAACTATAGGGGAAGCAGGGAAAGCGGCTGCTTTGGGGCCCTGAGCCAGAAGGGGCCCATCCAAGAGGAGGAGGAGAAGTACTAAAAGATTTTGTCAGGGCCCCTCAACAGTATTAGACAATGGAATTGTATACAGTGGCAGTATAGACAGTGTAGAAAACGGATGGAACAGCTGCCGGGCCTGGTCTGAGAGAGCGATCTTTAGTAGCCACAGGAAAGGGGGCGGCATGAAAGGAAGGGGTTGTGAAAAAATTACTGGGGGAGGGGGCCCCATTCATAAATTTGCTGTGGGGCCCAGTCATTTCTAGTTACGCCACTGCCCACACCTGTCAGATATTGGGGACATATCCTAGCGATAAGCCCCCAATGTCTGAGGTAAGAGAACCTCTTTAATATTTCCAAGTCCTATTCTTTTCCTTCCCTTTTTTTATTTTCTCTTTCCTAATCCATATTCCCTTGGTTGTTTGGCAGTTTCTTCCTTTTTATAATAAAGAGTTGAATGAATAAAAAATGAAAGTAACGAGATGGCTAAGTAAATTTTAGTTGTTGGATTTTTTTCATTACCTATATATGAAGGAGAGACAGTACTATACTTCCTATAAAACAATCTAGTGTTGTACAGTTGATTCCTAAAGTTCTACAGTTGATTCCTAGATGTCAATAACTTATGATGAAACAGGCTTGTATAATATTTTAGCTTATCTGTGGTTTCATCTATTTGTGAGTTGATAAGTGGCAGAATATCTGGTATCATTCTCATCTATTAAGGTCAATTCAACTTCTGGTATGACTGCTGTCATTGGACCTTATAGGTCATTGTAGCTGAGATGAAGATTCAGCAGTAATATTACAATAATGCTGAACAAGTTTCCGTGATAAGGTCACCATACAGGTCTTGAAATTGCAGTATCCTTTCTGACAGTCTCTCTGATTACTTATATCTGTTTTCACTGTTGCCTGAGAGTATAAAGTATTATCCATATTGGACACCATTAACTTATTCAGATAATGTGGGACATTTTTAATGAATTATGCTCCACTTTTTGAAGTATTAATGTTGCAGATTTTGTCGCAATGTTTTTTTATGCAGCAAAATCTGCAACCTTTTATTTATCAGTTTTTGGCGTGGAAAATGACTTAAATCTACACCAGCAATGGAGCTGGCATAGAATTTAGTATGTCGCACGGCCTGCTGGAGGACTCGCCAAAGTTATGTAGTGGCCTGTGCCTCCACATAACTTTGGTGCATCCACTGGCAGTGAAGAGGAACTAAGACCGTTGCTTGTCTTAAAGAGGACCTGTCGCCTCTCCTGACATGTCTGTTCTAATAGCTTCATGCATTCCCCATGTACTAACAATTCTGGAACATCTATTCTTATGGCTCTATGTTGTGCCATTCCTT
Organism: Bufotes viridis; assembly: GCA_033119425.1. Classification (NCBI taxonomy): domain Eukaryota; kingdom Metazoa; phylum Chordata; class Amphibia; order Anura; family Bufonidae; genus Bufotes; species Bufotes viridis. Next base: position 273,203,152 of record CM065591.1, read on the forward strand.
TATTATTTTTACTACAAGTTATGAATAAATTGCTAGCAGTCTGCAGTAAGGGTACAGATGGGAGGTAACCAGTCGGGGTGTGTACCTGCACAGTCTGAAAATTGCAGCACTGATTGGATAGAGGGAGAATGTGCAGAGACACCCCCCCCCCCCAACTTGTTACCACCCCTCTGTACCCTTACTGAAGGCTAATAGCAATTCATTCATAACTTCTAGTAGAAATAATAAAGGAATGGCATAACATAGAGCCATAAGAATAGATGCTCCAGAATTGTTATTACATGGGGAATGCATAAAAGCTATTAAAACAGATATGTCAGGAGAGGTGAAAGGTCATCTTTAATAAATTCCCCCCTATATGTTTATATATATAGATTGTACATCATAATTATTAACATTATAAATAAAATCATCCAGTGTGACCTGTTAGTGCTGTTCAGTTTTTCGCCTGAACTGTCCCCTGGCAGTCAGACTGCTTTTCTCACTTTCTGGTCCAGCTAGCTATTATATCATATATCAATACAAAGGGATCAGTGAAGGATAAGAACTTCCAAATCTGCAGCAACGTGCAGCATGTACCCATTGGCATACCGCAAAGGAGTGGCAGTAGCAGACAGATGACAAAATCAGCATAAAATTCACAATTAACCACTATTATACACATATTAAATATACATGAAGATCTGCAGTGCTGCATTGGGGTAAATAGGACGTATACAAGTCTTTCTGGGGCGTCATAAAGGCATAATACCATACTAGTAGAATGTGAATGCATTCTATAGTTGGCACTGATTTATGAACAAAGCCAGGGCAAGGGGTAGGCAGAGTAAATGGCCACCTAGGGCACCTTTGGACAGATTTACTAATAATGGATTAGAAAAAAAAAACAATGCACAGACTTTGCGTTTCTTCTTAAAACCAACTGAACACTAAGCAAAAGCTGGTGGTAATACTTCAGGAACTTGTGTACAGGTTCTTTCCTCTAGTGCATTGGTCAGGGCTTAGTGTCTGTCACACACTGAAAGCATGACTGCAAGTGGTCAGTCTGTCTCGTCTCAGTCATGTACTCACCCTCCACACAGGCTGCATATTGAACATAAATCAAATCCCAACACAATCCATGCACCTCAAAAACACTCAGCCACCATCTATTGTATTTTGAAGGTCCAATAGATGACCCAATACACAAACTTTGCTCTCTAGTAGTCGAAAGGTTAAACACTCTTCGAAACATTATGGATTCTTTTAGGGTACACTACGACTAAACTTATTCACTATATAAGTAGAGATGAGCAAATTTTCTGAAATTCATTTCACTTCCTATTGTGACAATGAATAAGTAGGGACTTTTAACAAGAGTCATCAAAAAGTATCCCTTTTTTGCGAGCCATTTCAGGTTTGTTATACTGTGCATGGTAGGTCTCCCAGCAGTAGCAGTACAGTATGGAACATAATAGACAAAGCAGGAGATGTGCAGCTGTGTAGGGGTAGTAGTAGCGGCAGCAGAAGCATAATATGGAACATGATGGACAAGGCAAGAGATGTGTGGCTGTGTAGGGGTAGTAGTAGTGACAATGTAACTGTGATGCACACCAATATGTCAGGTACACATGTTGAAACATATTAAAACATATTGATCTGTGAAATAATTATAAATCTAACTATCTATTGTTGTCTCTTAACTGTGAAATAACCACTCTGACCCTAAACTAGTTGTATCTGTATCTCTTTCCTCTAATAAATATGCTGTCTCTTCATTGTACAAGTCCAGAATAACATGGCAGATTCTGGCTGGGATGTTATATGTGCGACATGATTGGCTCATGCTGACTGCAAGGCTTTATGGGCAAGCTGCGGGAATGGTCTTATGTGGTCCTCCTTCATCTTCTCATTTTCCTCTTGTTTTGATATGTAAAATGGTCTATGCCATTTTTAGTGATATGTGTGGGACAATTTCCAAAAACATACGATTAGCTAGAAATCGAAGCTTTGGGAAATGTGTAATTGATTTGTGTAAAATAATTTTGCTCATCTCTAGTTACAACCTTTAAAGGGAATCTGTCACCAGTTTTATTGTTGCCTAAGGGCAACATAAACTAGTGACAGATCCCCTTAGCAAAATGCTGGATCACTTTCTTTAATTGACCCAGCTGTTTTGCTAAAATATTGTACTGAACAGTCCTCAATCTTCATAAGCTTCTGGCTTTCTTTGCCTGCCGGTTGCTGATTCAGTTGGAAAAAAATGTCGTTCAGCTGCAGGTGGAGCAGAGAGAGGCAGAAGTTCATGAATATGAGGACTCATTGGCATGCACTGTTCTTTTGAAAACTGTACAAACCAGGGTATGGTGTCACATCTCACATTTTCTCTTCTCTAGGGGATAAACTTCTTAAAGAGTCACTTTTTCAATTCATTTAATAGAGAATGGTGTAGCTGTCAAATTTCTAAATTACTCCAATTAAAAAGTATGCCTGCATCACCTGAAAAAAAAGCTGTAAAGCAATGGCCACTAGGTGTCTCACTTCCATCTAAGTTGCAGTCCACTGACTGTTGTCAGGCAAGATCCATTCCTGGTAACAGAGACTCAGAAGACGTCTGAGAGGAAGTGGGGCGTGTCAGAGCTAGCTGAGTTCATGAGCCTGATAAAACAACTGCTTCTTCACTACTTCTAAACATCACAGGAGCCTTTTGTCTTTCTGGTAGTGTGATTTATCCCTCCTTATCTGTTATGTGAGATCTGGAGCTGATAACAAACATAGCTGTAAGTAAGGGAAAGTAAGTCATAGCAGTACAGTGCTGGCAGAAGAGAGATTTCCCTTGCTTCTGAGTGAAATTCATCTAGCTGTGCAGGAAATAATATGGTAGTAAAATACCATTAGGGAGACCTAAACATAACTGTTCCTTCAAAGTTATAACTGTACAAAGAAGCACAGTCATTATGTAAACTTTTTATTTTTTTTACTCGGGTACATTTTAAGCTCTGGTTCCTACAACCCCATGATCCAAGTCACCATAGAAGTTCTTTGTCGGTTAGTTAGTTCAAAATTAGCCATGACAAATATATACAATATACAATTGTGTACCCTATTAGATTACAGAGGGTAACACTGGGAAATTAAATTATTGATTTTACCTCTGACAGCTGTTATGCTGAACTACAGGGACGGAAAGTGGTGGTGCCAAGGGGTTTGGGCAACCTTTAATTTGTGCACCATGAGAGCTTGTCCTGGCCCTGTATGTAAATAATAATTAGTATTCTCTTTTGAGTCTCTTGCTTGGGAGGGTTTAATATTTTAATATCACAACACCAGAATTACTACGAAACTGTTTTATTTACCTGACTGAACAGCACTGAAAGAACACCAAACAATGGTGTTAGGTCTCTTTCACATCTGCTGCTGGGTGTTCCAGACGGCAGACAATGTAGCAGTTTTTGTCGGGCCGATTCTCTGCGTATTTGCCGAGTAGCATCCTGATCTCTGCCAGACCCCATTATAGTCAATGGGTTCCAGCGGGAAGGCAGTAGTATCCGGCAATGCCAGATCCGAAGAACTCCGGCAGGCTGTTTTTTACCCAAAGATCCTGACAAATTTTCCCTTCCTCAAGTGGGAAACTAACTTTCTTTTTTTTCATACTTAAAGGGTTTTTCCACTTCAGCAAATAGCATTGATTATGCAGAGAAAGTTTCCATGATTACGACCACCCTGCTGTCCAGCAGCATTGCTGTGCTTGCACACTATAGAAAAAAGCATGGGCCTACATGTGCTCCCACAGTCCCGGCCACCAGAAAGGCTGGCAATTTTTCTTAGGCCCCATTCACACGTCTGCAATTCTGTCCTGCATTTTGCGGAACGGAATTGCAGACCGATTCATTCCTATGGGGACACTCTATGTCCCGCCCGGGTCCGCAATTGCGGATCCGCACTTCCGGGTCCGCAGTCGCGTTCCCGAAAAAAATAGAACATGTCCTATTCTTGTCCGCAATTGTGGACAAGAAAAGGCATTTTCTATATAGTGCAAATTGCGGAACGGACATCGCCGATGTCCGTGTTTTGCAGATCCGGGGACCTGTGGATCCGCAAAACATTTGCGGACGTGTGAATGGGGCCTTATAGTATGCGAGCACGAGCACCACTGCTGGATCCAGGGAAACAAGCAGTGTATAATGTGATAGAAAAATGAATCCAAGCCAGCAAAGGAGGCAATATGGATAATCACAATACATTAGTAAGTGCCTTGTATTAACTTTCTCTATATGATAAATGGATGCGGGCAGCACACATATAACATCCGTGTGCTGTCCACTTTTTTTTTCCAGCCCCATAGAAATGAACGGGTCCGCATTTGATCTGTAAAAAATGCCAACCGAAAATGTGTTCGAGTGCATGAGGCCTAACTGTGTATACATATGTACATAGCTCTCAGTCACTGACAGTTGACCGGGGGCGGTCTTAAAGGGCTGTCTCATTTCAGCAAGTTCCATTTATCATGTAAAGAAAATTAATACAAGCCACTCACTAATGTATTGTGATTCTCCATATTGCCTCCTTTGCTGGCTGGATTAATTTTTCCATCACATTATACATTGCTAGTTTCCATGGTTACAACCACCCTGCAATCCAGCAGTGGTGCTTGTGGTTGCACTTATTAAGAAAAAATACCAGCCTCTCTGGTGGCCAGGACCGTGGGAGCTCAAGTAAGCTGGTGCATTTTTCTATAGTGTACAAGCACAGCCACCGCTGCTGGACTGCAGGGTGGTCGTAACCATGGAAACGTTCTCTGCATAATAAATGCTATTTGCTGAATTGGCAAAACCCCTTTAACTTCAACTATGTGTAGTAAGCCACTGAAGAACTAGGTCCGATGAAAGCAACTGGTCTGAGGCAGTCTCTTTATAATAACATCTGGCAGTAGATTTTGAGGCAGCGAATCCCAGTCCACATCCTAACAGCCACTATTTTACTAAATTAGAGTGTGGACAGTGATGTGGCTGTTTTTTGGTGTAAAATAATTCCCCGATGACAGCTCTGAGCCTCATGGACTGGATGCGTTTTCACTATTTGTTTCAGATATTTTACTACCTCTTTAATCCATTTTTATGCAAATTTATAGACATTACATTTTCCACATTATTTATCCACCCCTAAGGCTATGTTCACACCACTGTTGGAGCCTCCCCACTGTACAACAGATGCAGCACAGCATCAAGGCTTCCGATATGAATGGAAGCCACAATGCATATGTGATCAAAAGGCTCGAAAAACCAGAAGGACAATCTGTTTTTGGACATGTGTGTTTGGACAAGGTCAGAACGTGAAAACACTTTTATAATTGTATGGATTACTTTTTTCTAAATAATTATGTAAGTTTAGGGGAAATGAGAAAGCAGTTGCATAAACAGATTGTATAACTGTCCTTTTTAACAAAGGCTCTGCACACTCGCCTGGCTTGTAAGGAAAAGTACAATGTTTAAAATTAGCAACTCCTAGTGATAAATCTGACCCACTTTTAGTATATATCCTTTCAAATCTAATCTGTAAATCCTTCCTCTCTGCAGGCAAGCATTAGCATGTCACACAGTTCATTTCGTTGTTCTAAAAATGGCTCTTTGGCTGAGCACAATGTTACATATGTCATTGGTTGTTATTGTGGACGTGCTGACGTAACACTATTGATTTCAATGAGGTAGTGGAGACTGGTATGTGATGTAGGACTATGCATTATATGTTTCAGATACATTTAAATTATATATCATGGAGATTTGCAGTGTACATACATATCAGTTAAAATGTGGAACATTTTTGACTATCCTCAGTACTAAATATATATATATATACTAGCAGAAGGACCCAGCTTCACTCGGGTATATTTCATCTATTTGATTTAATGTTTGTGTGTGTCATTAAAAGATATCGACAGTATCCACTATAACAGTGACATATACAGTACTCCGCCCCTTTAACAGTAACATCCACAGCGCCCTCCCCTTTAAAAGTGACCTTCACAGCGGCCATCCCTTTATTAGTGACCTCCACAGTACCCGTCTTGTTAACAGTGATTTCCACAATAACCCGCCCCCCTAACAGTGACCTCCACAGAGCTCCGTTCACTTAAAATGTGACCTCCACAACCCCCTGCCCCCTTAACAGTGACCTCTACAGCACCCCGCCCCTTAACACTGACCTACATATCAGACTGTCCCCTAAACTGTGACCTCCACAGTTCCCTGCCCCCTTAACACAGACCTCCACAGCGCCTGCCCCTCTAACAGTGACCTCCAAAGCATCCCACTCCCTTAATAGTGACCTCCACAGCAGCCTGCCCCTTTAACAGTGACCTCCACAGTGGCTGCCCCTTTTTTAGTGACCTCCACAGTACCCCATCTCCTTAACAGTGATTTCCACAATGCCCCATCCCCTTAACAGTGGCCTCCACAGCAATCTGCCCCTTAACAGTGATCTCCATAGCGGACCGTCCCCTTAACTGTGACCTTCCCAGCAGCCTGCTCCTAGGCTGGCTGAGCGTGAGCTGCAAGGAGAACGTCACCCTCCCTCCCACCCCTGCAGCTGACAGCAATTGATTTTAACCTTCATTTTTTAATCCCCATCGGCTGCAGAGTGGGAGTGGGCGTGGCCTAACTGGGTTGGGGGCATAGGTTTTTAAGTCCGTCTTTTGAGGGTGGCCTGAATGTACACCCTACCTGCCCCTGAACTGTGACCTCCACAGCACTCAGCTCCCTTAACAGTGTCATCCACAGCACCCTGCCCCTTTAAAGCTGACCTGCAGCAGTGAAGAAAAATGGCTGGGTTGTTATGGAAACCTGGTATAAATCTGTGTGTATGTGGAGACTAAGGGCCTGCGGGCTTCTATTGGCTGATAAGGGTCATGTGACTAGGCTTCTATTGGCTAATGCATTTTTTGGGAATATCTCAGGAAAGGTACGTGCTAGAGAGCTGAGACCCGGTCTAAAACCTTCCCGGACACCTGATGTACCTGTGTGCCAAATTTCGATTGTAAATGCAATGGTGCGGTTTCCTTTAGTGGACATACATACATACATACACACATACATACACTCAGCTTTATATATTAGATATATATTGGGGTTTTTTTGTTACCCTGACACCTTTGCTTCAATAATCTTTTACATATGTAATAGCAAAAACAAGTCCAGCACCAGGTATAGTCCAATAAAATCCAGTTTATTATAGAACAAAAGTGTAAAAATATCAGGACAAAGGAGCCCACTCTCTGATCTACGCGTTTCGGCTAAGAAGCCTTATTCTTAACCCGCTCACTCTTTCACTTCTAGTATCAAGTGCTGTTAACATAGTAATACATTGTATCGCAAAAGTAATGATCTGAATACAACAGCTCAAGTGAAAAGCATTAAAGGGAATCTGTCACTAGCGATCTCCCTATCCAATTGCTTGTATAGACACATAGCTGTGCTTCACCTGATTAAAACGCTGTTTTTCTTTGGTTGATCTGAGTCTCCGTTCCCGAGTTATGATACTTCTTCCGAATATGCAGATTAGGCCTTTGGTGTAATGGGGGCGTCACTGTTGTTCTTGTTCCACCCAAGCTTCACTCTTTTCTGTTTCTATCATCTCCCTGGCTGATTGACAGGTCCAGTCAGTGGCAAAGCAGTGAGGTAGGGGTAGGGCACAGAATGGAGTGAAGCTTGGGTACGACAAGAGCAGTGGTGACGCCCTCACTGCACCAAAGGCTTAATTTGCATATTAAGAAAAAGTATCATAACTCTGGAACGGAGCCTCGGATGAACAAAAGAAAAACAGCGTTTTAATCAGGCGAACCATAGCTATGTATCTATACAAACAGTTGGATAGAAAAACGTGCTTGTGACTGGTTTTACATCTGCAGATTCTTGCTAATTCCGGGCTTTGAGGTTAAGGAGGCAGTCCTATCAGTGACTGACAGCTATCTCTGTATCTCTGACTTCAAAGACAAGAGTGTACAGGAATTTGAATGGGTGGATTACAAGTAAAGGCTCATTCAGACAGCTGTATGTTGCATCTGATCCACGGATTAAATGCGGAACCATTCATTTCTATGGGGCCCTTGTCTTCCATTCCACGGCTCCGCAAAACAAATAAAACATGTCCTATACTTGCCAGTGAAAATCAGGACGTGAAGTCTATGGGTCCACATGCTGAACTGTCCGCGAAAAAACTGATCCGAATTTTTGTGGACAGCATACGGCCATCTGAATGAGCACTTACTCAAAACTATATATGAATTAGCCCAGCTCCTTCTGCTGCAGCACAAACATCATGTTCATTGACAAGTTCCCTTTTAATACGGATTTCTTCTTTCCAATTGAGTTTAATGGGGAAAACCCATAACAAATCTGTGCTTTCGGCAATGGAAACTTTCAGCTGCATGTGAATGAGATTTGTTCAGATCTCATCCACTTGCCTTGTCCTATGCAGATTTTTCCGTCATTTCCGCTTCACGTGGACCCTAAATGTTCCACTCATCACATTGTAACTGAATGCTCATCGATGCCCATCTTGTTAGATGCTGAGTATATGGCTATAAAGGATCAGATTCTGAACAAAACATAATATCATGAAAAGGACTATTTAGAAAAACCTAGTAAACATTATATGTGACCCAGAAGATGCCCTTTATACCAGAAAACTGAGCTCATACAATGGTATCTAGCCACATAGGCATTCTGCCATCTGAGCAGTTACTTTTGCAGCCTGTCTGCTGGCATAGTCAACTACAGGTTTTCCAGTTGGCACCAATGAGAACATCTGGAAACCTCTTTAGAACCAAGTCAGCAGAAGTGCAGCTGTCAGTAAATCCTATGGTGTTAAAAATGCAATAAATTTACACCCTAATTTACGTATTCTGTCAATGGATTTTTGCTAAATTGTTGTATTTGTAAAGGACTACTGCATACATCACCCAATTTTTCCATCACCAAAATCTTCTTAATGCTCTTGGCTCAGGTGGTATAATGGATATCAGAGAGCCTATATTTCATTTCTCTAGATTGGACACTGACCTGAGAGTTGGTATTGTACTAATAAAAAAATTGGGCAAAGCATAATAAAAATCAGTCTAAACAGTTATCAGTGTTTAATGTACTTTTTGCAACACATCATTACCTAAAACTGGCATCGATGGGTGTTTTCTTCTAATGTATGGCTTAGTACAGCTATCCTAGTTATTGAATTACTCTATCTTTTACATTTAGGAATATTGATTTATTGGAGAACAATATATAGCCTGTATTGTTATGTATATATACTTCAACTTATATGACATATTCAATATGATCTTTTCTCCCGTAGGACTTTCAGGACATCAGATAAAACCCCCGCCTTTAAGCTGTGCTGGGGCTGAAGTGCTGGGTAATTCAATCTGTGCAATCATTTCGTTAGACTCAACTACCATGACTTCAGTCTGCGATAGGCTTAATGGACACCTTCTTCCAAGAGCTCTCAGACGGTTTATATGGATGGATAAACTTCTAAGGTCTGAAGAGAATCTCAGAGGAAAAAATATAAAGTAAGCTTCATATAATCAGATCACAAAGTATTCATTTGAAGTCAATACTGTCTATCCAATCAGTGGTGAACATGCGCACTCGTAAGTTTTTATTTGCATAAGCATACCCCAAAGACTTGGTTATGACATGGTCCTAATTAAAGATAGTCTCGTCTCGTCTTCTCATAATTTTTAGGCAGGGGATCCATTTTTTCAACATCTACTGGTGCAATAATAACCATTTTGGTTCCATTTTGGTTCCAAATAGATCCAGGTAAAAACAAACCCATTTAAAGGTCAGTTCTCCTCTCACTTTTATAACACAAGGCAAAAGGAAGTGACTGTATGTATGAATGAATAGATGTAAATTCTTGCTTAGGGGTCTGTTTTTGGTAAGGTTGGTAATGGCAAATCTGTCTGTATGCGGTTTAGGGCTTAGTGGCTAAGCCATTTTTTGATCGCCTTCCAAGAGCTATAACTTTTTTATGGACGTATGACAGCTTGTTTTTTGCATGATAAGTTATAGTTTTTAATGGAACTATTTTGGTGCACACATAACTTACTGATTAACTTTTATTAAGTTTTTCTTGGGGGGGGGGGGGGGGTAGCAATACTGCCACTGAGTTATTATGCTATACATTTTGCTACGTTCATATTTTGGCATAAATAGCATGATATTTTTATTCTCTAATTCAGTATGATTACATTGATACCAAATACATATGGGGACACATTTAATAAGATTAGTGTTTAGGTGCCGGTCCTAATAAAGCCCTAAACTGGCGGTGGATCTGTCGATGTTATGAATAGGCGCAGGCCTCTCCATAACTTTGGCGCATCCAGTGCCAGTTCTAAATGTAAGACTACTTCTGAGAGGTCTTACATTTAGACCCTTTTCTATGCCTAATACAGGCATAGAAAATGGTGAATGAGACGGGCCTGCCAGACCATACCCTTCCCCGCCCACAATTTTAGACCTGGTGCGAGTGGCGCAAAGTCGAACATAGCGGAGCAACTAACCGCTATGCTGCTATGTGCCTGAAATACACCTAATTTAGGTGTATTTCAGCGTAGTAAATGACCCTCATAGTTTTTTAAAATTTAACATTTACATACTTAATACCCTTTTTAAAAAAAATGCATCGCTGCATCTAAAGACCCATAACTTTGTTATTTTTCTTTCTATGGAGCTGTATCAAGGCTTGATTTTTGTGGGACAACTTTTAGTTTTCATTGGTATCATTTGCTTTTTATTCCCATTTATTTCAATGAAAAAGGGTGTATTTTTTAACTTTGTTTTTTTGTTTGAAAGGGTTTAGAAAATATTCTACGGTTTTCAAACCAGCACCTGGATCTGGATACTTTTATAATTGCATGAAATTAAAAATTTTGTATAGCCACTGAGTTATTCAATAAAATGTATCTCTATAGTGCCACCTGCAGTTTAGTTTTTTTCTTACTTTTTTTGTCTGGCTCACCGAGAAGACCCCACATGCTCAGTTTCCTCCTTGAACTGCCTCCTGAGCTGTGAAAGAGATAAAGTTGCAGCAGAAAGGACTCCCCCCTGAACTGCTGCAAAAAGGACACTCCCCTTCAGGTGCCAGCTTGATATAAATCTAGCAGAGCAATGGATGGGGAGATCTCTGGATCCATGTGAGGTACAGGGCTGGTTCTTTGTTAGAAAGAGATTGCCATGTACTATAAGATTTTAATTTTTTAAATTATTTATGGGATAACCCCTTTAATAAAACCATTTACTAGTTCCACAAGGTAAATTCAACAGGCATTCTTCTGATTGCTTTTATAATACACTGTGCTATTTATGCAGTACAATGTATTACACTGTCAGTGCTATACTGGCAGACACCATTAGGGTGCGCCAGAAAGGCACAGCCTGATGGGTATACACTGCAGCCTCCATTAGGCCTCAGGCTGCCATGTAAGGACAGTGGTACCCCAACTATCTTTTTCTGGTGCAGGCCATTATAGTAGGTCTCCTACTATAATCTACAGCACTTACTCTAGGCCGCCGTAAAAACACACTGGCCTAGAATAAAGGCCATTATTGACCGCTGTAAAAAAAGCGGGAATCTTTCACCAGTTTTATGGTGTCCTAACAAAAGTTCAGGAATATGAGGACTTATCGGCATATGAGGAAGTTATTAAGACTTGGCGGTTAGAACAGCAGAAAACTGGTGACAGTTTCCCTTTAAGATGCCTTCACATGATTTGTTAACGTAAGACATGATTAACTTCGAGCGTCACTTACTATGGCTTAGATATAAATGCTTATACATGGCAAATTTAAATCACCGAAATCTCTGTCGCAGACCGTCAGGTTGGCTAAATAGACCCCATATCTGTGACTTTGATTACAGTTTCATCATAATACTGAGGGATCACCACATTCAAACACATATCATCTTGTAGGTTTAAAAAAAGCAGTTGAGAATCCTTTTTGCCATCATAATGGAGGCCATATTAGTTGTTACTCAGTTTTCTCAGACACAAGTATAACTAAGAAACAATTAAATAGCTTTCTTAAAGGACTATTCCCCACTGGATATGTCATAAATACCTGATAGAAGCGGGCTCCACCTGGTGCCTGGCCGTTTCCATGATTCCCATAAAAGTGAGTTGAGAGCCGTGTACATACATGGCCACTACTTCATTCATTTCCTGCCGGCATGTGGCCACAATCACCTCGCCAAGCAGGATAGGGCCAGGGCGCCCTATTCTGGAGATAGGTGGTACCCACATCTATCAGAGATTTATGGCATATCCTGTGGATATGCTATAAATGTCTGAGGTAGGAATAACATTTAACACTTGACGGATGAGAACAATGAAATAGCTAATATTTACTACTAAGTTTTTTAGATTGTCTCATGGGACAACCGCTGTTTTTGTGCTTTATTAGGTATAGGGTTGTCATAGATGGGGGTCCCCTAGTCATGACCCCTTCAATGAGCCAGAAACGCTCTAGCTGATTCGGCAGGTCCATGTTAGTCATTCACAGGAATGGCTGCATGTAATGCTATGTTTTCCCTTTGGCAGCCCTTGGCAATTTACCTGGCAAAAAAATCATCCATTCGTGGGTCTCATATTAAAGGGGTAGTCTGTAATGAGACAACTCTTTTATGTGAAAATGTCCTTTAAAGGGTTTGTCTCACTTCAGCAAATGGCATTTATTTTGTAGAGAAAGTTAATACAAGGCACCTACTAATGCATTATGAATCATTTTTTAAAGTGTCATTATACACTGCTCATTTCGGGGGTGGCTGTGCTTGTACACTATAAGAAAAAGCACCAGCCTATGTGTGCTCCTGCAGTCCAGCCTGAGAGACCGGCCCTGTTTCCTATAGTGTGCAAGGAAAAATGAATCAAGCCAGAAAAGGAAACAATATGGGCAATAACAATACATTAGTAAGTGCCTTGTGGGACAACTCTTCTAACCCATTCCCAACTATCGTACACATATATACATCGGCGGTTGGGACTTTATACATGGATTCTGCTTGCAACGTTTTACAAGCAGGCACCCAGGGCTAATGTATGCGATCGTCTATAACGTTAATCGTGTACATTTAACCATTCAAATGCTGTGGTCAAATGTAACCACGGTACCTGTGAGGTCGAAAACTGGGAAAGTGCTCTCCTGGCCGTGCATCGGTTCCCCCTAGCGGGGGAGCCGGATAGAGTGTGCGGCAGCCTCGGTCCACCTGAATGATTTAAGGCTGCCGCACATTAGTTCCTATGTGTAATTAGTGTAATGCTAATGGTTGCTTGTTGTATTTCCCTATGGGAACTATTAAAAGGTGTAAAAAAAAAGAAAAAAAAGTTTTAAAAAAATATCTAAAAAAATAAATAAATAAAATTGTAAATCACCCTCCTTTCCGAGAAATTAAAATAATTAAAAAATAAACATCATGGTCATCATCGCGTTTGAAAACGCCCATACTGAAAATGGAAAATCTGACATTTTTGGGTCGCTTCACCTCCCACAAAATATTGAATAAGAACTGATCAAAATTCATACACACCCTAAAATGGTATCAATGAAAAACACACGTAAAACGTAAAATGAGGGGGTCAGAATATGGCGATTGTTCTTTTCCACAGTTTTAATTTTGTTTTAGTATTAAAACGCAAAAAAAACAATACATATGTGGTATCATTGTAATCGTGCGGACCCAGATAATGAAAGTACCGGATCAGTTTTACCACATGGGAAACGCTGTAAAAACAAAATCCATAAAACTGTGGCAGAATTGTGTTTTTTTCATAATTCCACGCCATTTGGAATTTTTTCCCCGCTTCCCACCACATTGTATGCAACCGTAAATGGTGCCTTTAAAAAATACATCTTGTCCCACAAAAAATAAGACCTCATACAGCTATGTGAATGGAAAAGTAAAAACGTTATGGCTTTGGGAAGGCTGGAAGTAAAAAACGAAAATAAAAAAATGGAAAATCACCTAGTCATTAAGGGGTTAAGGATTGTTTTTGATATGTTGTAGCTCGGTCTGTGCATGTAGTAGATAAAACAGATTAAGTTAGATAAATGAACATTAGCTAAGTATAACCTGTCTACTTTAGCCTTTATAAATCCAATGACGGCAAAATCAATGTCATTCAGTTCAGAATCTTTGTTGAATAGACCGATGCAACAAAAAACATGTAAAGCAGACATTTGTAGTCTTAAATCAAATTACTGACAGGATAGAAAGAATGGTTTTGACCTTTTGAGAAAAGACAGTAGCATTCTGGAGTATGCAGTGAGAGTTACGCAAATTGCAGAAGATATTCCAAGTCTTTTGTCATTCCCTAAGGAACCTTATTTCCAGGAATACAATTTCAACATCTGCTGAATATGATTAGCTACTTCTAAGGAACCTCCTTCAATCTATAGATAGGTTTTCCAAGAAACACATTTTCAGGATAGAGTGATTGACTAAATTATACCAGTATGGAGGAATCATATATTATTTCTGAACTAAACACTAACACCCAGTTTTAACCAGTCCCCGACCGCCGTACGCAGGATTGCGTCCTGCGGGCGGCCGGGATCTTCTGTTTGGACGCGCCGGGGCGTCATCTCGCGAGACGCGAGAGTTCCTGTGAACGCGCGCGCGTTCACAGTGAAGCGCGGCTCGAGAGTTGGACTACAGCCTGCCAGCGATGATCAATCGCTGGCAGGCTGTAGATGCGATATAAATCGCATCAAACAGCTATATCAGACGCTGTTTTATGAACAGCGTCTGATATAGCTGCTACCTGGTCCTCTGGTGGTCCCATTTTCTGGGATCGACCACCAGAGGACCAGGTAACTACAGTAAAAGTTGCACCAAACACTACACTTACCCCCCACCCCCTCACCTATTAACCCCTTGATCACCCCATCTAGACCCCTGATCACCCCCTGTCATTGATCACACCCTTGTAAGGCTTTATTTAGACGTCCATATGTGTTTTGCGGATCCGTGGATTCACAGATCCGTGGATTCACGGATCCGCGGATCCGATCTGCAGATCCTCAAAACACGGACACCGGCAATGTGCTTTCCGCATTTTGCAGATCCGCACATTGCCAGAACTATATAGAAAATGCTTTTCTTGTCCGCAATTGCGGACAAGAATAGGACATGTTCTATATTTTTGCTGAACGGAAGTGCAGACCCGGAGCGCGGATCCGTAATTCCGGATCCGAGCGGGACAAAGTCTGTCCCCATAGAAATGAATGGGTCCGCAATTCCGTTCCGCAAACAGAATTTCGGACGTGTGAATGGGGCATAAGGGTCCCTTATCACCGCCAGTTAGTTAGCTACTTGTTAGGTAGCTAGCGCCCAGCCCACCGCACCGCAGTCACTGATTTTGGCAGAGATTTTTCATCCACATTGATCGATGCGAATGAAAAAATCTGTGCCGTTCATTTTTTTTTTCAGCCCAGAGGCTGAGCGGAAAAAAATCTCATTACCCGTATGCTCAATATACGGAGAATCGCAGAAACTCCTAATGCTGGCCATACGTGTAATGATTGCGGAGACCCTCAAATGCCAGGGCAGTACAAAACCCCACATGTGACCCCATTTTAGAAAGAAGACACCCCAAGGTATTCTGTGAGGGGTATGGCGAGTTCATGGAAAATTTTATTTTTGTCACAAGTTAGTGGAATATGAGACTGTAAAAAAAAAAAAAAACAATTTCCGCTAACTTGTGCCAAATTTTTTTTCTGTGAACTCGCCATGCCCCTCACGGAATACCTTGGGGTGTCTTCTTTCCACAATGGGGTCACATGTGGGTATTTATACTCACCTGGCATTTTAGGGGTCCTAAAGCGTGAGAATCCAAATGCGTAAAAATGGCCTGTGAAATCCTAAAGGTACTCATTGGTTTTAGGGCCCCTTTGCGCATCTTGGCTGCAAAAAGTGTCACTCATGTGGTATCGCCGTACTCAGGAGAAGTAGGGCAATGTGTTTTAGGGTGTATTTTTACATATACCCATACTGGAGTGTGAAATATCGCTGTAAACGACAACTTTTTACATTTTTTATTCAAAGTTGTCAATATACAGAGATATTTCTCTCACCCAGCATGGGTATATGTAAAAATACACCTAAACACATCGCCCTACTTCTCCTGAGTACGGCGATACCATATGTGTGACACTTTTGCAGGCAAGATGCGCAAAGGGCCCAAATTCCAATGAGTACCTTTTAGGAGGGCATTTTTACGCATTTTCTTCTCACGCTTTAGGGCCCCTAAAATGCCAGGGCAGTATAAATACCCACATGTGACCCCATTTTGGAAAGAAGACACCCCAAGGTATTCGCTGAGGGGCATAATGAGTTCATGAAAAATTAAACTTTTTGTCAAAAGTTAGCGGAAAGGAGACTTTGTGAGAAAAAACAATAAAAAATCAATTTCCACTAACTTGTGCCAAAAAAAAATATTCTATGAACTCGCCATGCCCCTCATGGAATACCTTGGGGTGTCTTCTTTCAAAAATGGGGTCACACGTGGGGTATTTCTACTGCCCTGGCATTTTAAGGGCCCTAAAGCGTGAGAAGAAAATGCGTAAAAAATGCCCTCCTAAAGGTACTCATTGGAATTTGGGCCCCTTGCGCATCTTGCCTGCAAAAAGTGTCACACATGTGGTATCGCCGTACTCAGGAGAAGTAGGGCGATGTGTTTTAGGGTGTATTTTTA
Source organism: Bufotes viridis (assembly GCA_033119425.1). Classification (NCBI taxonomy): domain Eukaryota; kingdom Metazoa; phylum Chordata; class Amphibia; order Anura; family Bufonidae; genus Bufotes; species Bufotes viridis. The sequence continues at coordinate 273,219,881 of CM065591.1, forward strand.
CATATACCCATGCTGGGTGAGAGAAATATCTCTGTATATTGACAACTTTGAATAAAAAAATGTAAAAGTTGTCGTTTACAGCGATATTTCTCACACGCATGCATGGGTATATGTAAAAATACACCCCAAACACATTGCCCTACTTCTCCTGAGTACGGCGATACCACATGAGTGACACTTTTCTGCAGCCAAGATGTGCAAGGGACCTAAAACCAATGAGTACCTTTAGATTTCTGAGCCATTTTTATGCATTTGGATTCTCACACTTTAGAGGCCCCTAAAATGCCAGGTGAGTATAAATACCCACATGTGACCCCATTTTGGAAAGAAGACACCCCAAGGTATTCTGTGAGGGGCATGGTGAGTCCACAGAATTTTTATTTTTGGCACAAGTCAGCGGAAATTGTTTTTTATTTTTTTTTTATTTTGTTTTTTACAAAGTCTCATATTCCACTAACTTGTGACAAAAAATAAAATTTTACATGAACTCACCATACCCCTCACAGAATACCTTGAGGTGTCTTCTTTCCAAAATGGGGTCACATGTGGGGTATTTATGCTGTCCTGGCATTTTAGGGGCCCCTAAAGGGTGAGAAGAAGTCTGGAATCCAAATGCGTAAAAATGCCCTGTGAAATCCTAAAGGTACTCATTGGTTTAGGGCCCTTCGCACTCAGGCTGCAAAAGTGGCACACATGTGGTATCGCCGTACTCAGGAGAAGTAGGGCAATGTGTTTTGGGGTGTATTTTTATATATACCCATACTTTGTGTGAAAATATCTCTGTAAGCGACAACTTTTAAAAATTTTTATACAAAGTTGACAATTTACAGAGATATTTCTCTCACCCAACATGGGTATATGTAAAAATACACCCCAAACACATTGCCCTACTTCTCCTGAGTACGGCGATACCACATAAGTGCCGCTTTTTGCAGCCTGAGTGCGCAAAGGGCCCAAATTCAACGAGTACCTTTAGGTTTTACATGGCGACTCACAATTTAGCCCGCCCAAAATGCCAGAACAGTAAACACACCCCACAAATGACCCCATTTCGGAAAGTAGACACCCCAAGGTATTCACTGAGGGCCATAGTGAGTCCGTCTGAGATTTTTTTTTTTTGCCAGAAGTTATCAGAAATTGAAACTTTTTTTTTTTCTCAGAAAGTGTCAATTTCCGCTAACTTGTGAAAAAATGAAATGATACATGAACTCACCAAGCCCCTCCGCGAATACTTTGGGGTGTCTTCTTTCTAAAATGGTGTCATTTGGGGATATTCATACTATCCTGACATTCTAGCACCTGAAGAAACATGACAGGCGCTCAGAAAGTCAGAGCTGCTTCAAAATGCCGAAATTCACTTTTTGCACCATAGTTTGTAAACGCTATAACTTTTACCCAAACCAATAAATATACACTTATTGGATTTTTTTTTATCAAAGACATGTAGAACAATAAATTTAGAGAAAATTTATATAGAAATGTAGTTTTTTTGAAAAATTTTACAACAGAAAGTGAAAAATGTCATTTTTTTGCAAAAATTTCGGTAATTTTTGATTAATAGCAAAAAAAGTAAAAATGTCAGCAGCAATGAAATACCACCAAATGAAAGCTCTATTAGTGAGAAGAAAAGGAGGTAAAATTCATTTGGGTGGTAAGTTGTATGACGGAGCAATAAACGGTGAAAGTAGTGTAGTGCGGAATTGTAAAAAGTGGCCTGGTCATTAAGGGTGTTTAAGCTAGGGGGGCTGAAGTGGTTAAGGTACAATACATATTATAAGGATGTGATAACATCTGAAAGCCTTAGCTGGTGTACAGTGTTCATTTTGGTACATGGTCAGCTAATTATTTTTATACTTGACTATGATATCTGACCATGTCCTAAAATGAACACTGTACTGGTGGATGCTATCAGTTTTCATTGTGCTGCAGCAGATTCCAGAGTTAGCAATGTCTGTCTATTACACATCATGGTCAAGAATAGAGGGGAAAATATATTGGGTCCGATTTACTAAGGCTACTTTCACACTAGCGTTAATATTTTCCGGTATTGAGATCCGTCATAGGGTCTCAACTCTCAATACCAGAAAAAAATGCTTCTGATTTGTCCCTTTTCATTGTCAATGGGGACAAAACGTAATTGAAAAGAACGAAATCCACCAGAATGCATTCCGCTCTCTTCTCATACTGGAGAGCATGCTGCGGTTTGCTTTACGTCCTGGGATGCGGAGCAAGACGGATCCGTAATGACCCACAATGCAAGTCAATGGGGACGGATCCGTTTTCTCTGACACAATCTACCACAATAGAAAACCGATCCATCCCCCATTGACTTTCAATATAGTTCATGACAGATCCATCTTGGCCATGTTAAAGATAATACAACCGGATCCGTTCATAACGGATGCAGACGGTTGCATTATCAATAACGGAACGCTAGTGTGAAAGTGGCCTAATATTGTCTAAGAATTAGACAGAGCAAACTGAGGATTGTCTTATATGGGTGGTTGCTGGGCAATATACAACTTGAACAGCTCTTGTGTAAAGGGCCTTTCACATGGCCCGATGCAAAGTGAAAGGTGACTAATGATCGTTATCAAGATTGTTCCAATGTTAGACTGAAGTTCCATGGGCCTGACAGAAGTGATAAATTGGAGTGTCCATACTCTTTGTATACAGGACCTGTACAAATCTACTTTTACGTTATTGTTATCATTGTACATGCTGGACTTATCATTAATAAGATTAACTAGGATAACTGGTTCCGAAGCAGACGCAGACTGCAAAAGAACCTGTGAAAGAAAAATAATAAAGTAGACATTAGGAAGCATTGTTGTTTCCTTGATGGCAAACTGTGCAGTTGCACAGAGTGTATATATGGTATGTTCATCTAAGATCAGTTCTAGTTTATGCTAATTTTATTAAGAGTCCATTTTTGTGCCAGAACTTGAGTCCACTGGAGGATCCTCTGGTTCCGTGGTGGACCAGTCTGACCTTGGATTGCATATTGTTGGAAGCACATCTATTGTTTACACTGATGTGTTCAGGGGTGCATCTAGCTTTTCTGCTGCCTAAGACGAAAACTCCCCCCTCCCCTGTGCCAAATTCTCAATCCAACCTCTAACCCGAGCCCCACTGTTATAGAAATATTTGGATGGACATTACCTACAGCGCTGCAAAACATACAGTGATGTTTACTCTAATGTAGATGTTCTCTTTCCTCATCTTCTCCATTTGGACCAGACCTCCTTGATGACTTCTTTCAGTCACGTCTCATCTCTATAGAGTTTGCAACACAGACATTTTAGAGTCCTTTATTTTCCTTCACCCCTCCCGCTCCTGGTGCCTCAGCAGAGCTTTTCTGCTGCTACCCCAATATTACATGTGCTGTACTACCCAGTGAACCCAAATTCTATACTGCAGAAATAACAGTGCCATACAGATAGCCCCCCCCCCCCATTGTATTAGTGCTTCCAGACTGATTACAATAGTAGTAATGCCCTACAGTACCCCTTATAGCAAGAATACTCCCCAAGAGTGCCCCCATTAGTAGTTATGCCCTCCATATTGTGTCCAATATCAATAATGCCCCCACAGTACCCACAGTATTAATAATGCCCCCTATAGGGCACCCAGTAGAAATAAGGCCTACCTATAGTGCCCACAGCCGTAACAAGGCCCCTCTATAAGGCACCCCTTTGAAGCCACCAATAGTAATAGGCCCCTATTGTATACTCAATAGTTGTGCCCCCTATAGTCAACCCAATATGTATAATGCCCCCTCTAGTAGTGCCAAACATTTATAATATCCCTGTTAGTAGGTCCAGTATTTATAAAGCCCGGCTGCAGTGCCCCCTGTATTATATTGCCCTCTGTAGTGCCAGTACATATAATGCCTCATGTATTATATTGCCCCGTAGTGCTCCATCCTTTATTATAATGCTCCTCTTCCCCCATATAGTACCAGTATTCCCCCTGTAGTGCCCCAGTATTTTAATCCCTCTGTTGTGCCAGTTTATATAATACTCCCCCCATAGTGCCCCCTGTAGTATCATTTCATCCTGTAGTGCTAGTATGTATGAATCTCTTATCCATAATATGTAGTGCCCCTTTTAGTATAATCTCCCCTGTAGTATAATGCCCCAATGCCCCCCTGTAGTTTAATGTCCCCCTGTACTGGTTTTATATATAATACTCTGCCCCCGTAGTCCCCTTATAGTACAATGCCCCATGTAGTGGTAGTATATACAATGCTTTCCCCTCTTATAGTATAATGCTTCTACTTAGTAGTAGTATATATAAAGCCCCCCCCCCCATAGTATATAGTGCTCGTTTATATATTACTATCCCCCCTCTAGGATAATGCCCCTACATAGTGTAGTATATATAATGCTCACCTCCTCCCCTGTAGTGTAATGCCCCAATGTAGTGGTAGAATATAGAGTGCACTACACACTGTAGTAAAATACCCCCATGTAGTGGTAATAAATATAATGCCCCTCTATAGTATAATACCACTTGTAGTGTATATATATTGCTTTCTCCCCTGTTGTGTAATGCCTCCATGTAGTGGTAGTATAGATAATGCTCTACTCCCTGTAGTATAATGCCCCCATGTAGTGGTAGTATATATAATATTCTCATATCCAGCCCCCACCCTCTTAGTACAATGCTCCCACATAGTAGTAGCATATATAACGCTCCCCCCAGCCCCTGTAGATCCCTTATAGTAGATATAATGCTTTCTCTCTGTAGTGAAATTCCTCTACATACTGTTAGTATATATGGTAATTCTCTCCCCATGTAGTATAATGTCCCCATGTAGTGCTGGTATATATAATGCTCTCCCCTTCTCCCCTGCCCCAGTAGTCCCCTGTAGTATAATTCCTTCACAAAATTGGAACCAAGTTACCTGGTTTTTGCTTTTCACCACCAACTGCAGTGCAGGCTAGTAGAGGTCCGTGGCCTTGTCAAAGGATTTATAAAGCAGAAGGGATCAAAGAAAAATATCAAAAGTTATTAATCCTGCTGAGGAGAGGTGGACATAAATTAACACCTCTGAGCTTGTTTATCGAGAATCTTAATTATTTTTGTGCAAGCAGTAAGGAAAACAAGGTACAATTGTCTAAAATATATTGTGCAAAATATAAATGTATTTATTATGCAAAAATTTATATACAATGAATAATAATGCAAAGACAAATATGAAAACAAATATAAGACATAATACCAAAATGCATCCACTATTTGGTGCTGACACACCGCAGATTTACCAACACCCTCTAATAATCAAAATCAACGCGGGAAATGCAATTTTACTTTCAATTTATAACGAATATCACCAATTTATGCAATAATACGCAATAATCCAAATTAAAGAAAATGAGAGGTATCAACCCTTACTCTGTCACCCTTTGACAATTTCCAGTGTATGGCAGTATTGCACCAACTATAAATTCATCAGCTCGGTTTTAGACTAGGGAATATAAAAATTCCCAAGGAAGTGGGTCTCAATGTCTGATTCTCATTTTAGCAATATGCATCTTTGCTAAGAGAATGATCAACATTGACGAGGTGCCTAACACTACGTATCCACACAATACGGTGATATTTGGCTATATACCGGGCTAAGTAATTTATCAATACCACAGGCAATAAACAAGATATACGTTACCAAGGGTCAAATGATGAGCGGAGCCTTCAAGGGACAATCAGCTCTCAAAAGGGTTTCTAGTGATCCAGGATAAAATCCAAAGCTTTGCTTCTCCTAGCCACGTGTCTGTTGAGTCTTTTGTTCTTGGTAGTTTAGTTTTCTTTTGATGGGAATCCTGCCTACTATTTGCATGAGTAATTATTCCCAAACTTATCAAAAGAACACACCCTTCTAGATCAGAGCCTTCCAATCACGTCGGACGGATGTGCACATATGGTAATGACCTATGAGATCATACATTACCCAAAATGCCTTGTGGCGAATGGCATAATGATACCTGCCTGTACCTAGGTGGCACTGTTGTGTAATCTATTAATGTGAAACTTTTAAGAGTTAATTTATATAATGTGACTTCACGTTGTGTGCTAAACATTCACCATCTGGAGCATATATTAAAAGGGATGCATACATCCTGACACCTGAACCAATTAAAACCTAGATTTCCCGAAACTAGTATGACGGTTCTTATGCCATAAATCTACCATGTAGATAACAAATGTATGGGTTTTGTGTTTCACAGGTGCTTATCTCTGAGAATAACACAGCTTTTCTGAGCAACGTCTCATTAGCAGAAATCCAACTTAAATGCTTTCTCATATACCCTAGGAATACATGCTGGTGAGACATACACAGGATAATATAGACATTAAGGTCCGGTTATAATACAAAATAATATACAAACAATATATGTAGCAATATAAAACAATACATATGTTGTGATATATTGATTATCTTATTCCAAAACTGAATAAGATCCACTATATGAATAAAGAGACATTATACTTTTGTCTCATTAACAAACATAATTATAACGGTATGCCAGATGTGTCTCAGGAAGCAACCTTATCTTCAGTAGTACCTCCACATACCCTTGTAATGAGGTAAATTAATGTAATCCCTTAAATAGGCACATATCTGCCAGGAAGAACCTTCCCTTGAACCTATATCCCACTCTACATGAAGGTCCATACAAGAGGGTAAATGTAAGTTCAAGATGGATTCTTATAGGCCATGAATACACATTATAACTAGAATAATCATATATAAATATTTACACTTATGAAAAAGCACAACAGCTGAGTTTTGGCATACATTTTCGCAGTGTAAGTCAAGCCATGCCCATTTGTCGAGTATGGCACAAAATTGTCTACAAGCCTTAAAGGTACCGTATTTCCCATAGTTTTCTTTTTTTTTTTATTGCTGGCCTATCCTCACGGTTGGTCATCAACATCTGATTGGTGGCGGTCCTACTCCCCACACACCTCTGGACCCCCATCAATCAAATATTGATTAACTATCTTAAGGTAATGCAATCAATATAAAAATACTGGAGACCCTTTTAATAAATGTGGTGCCAGAATTCTGGCCCATTTTCCATAATAGATATGCCCATTGTGATCACTGTTTTTTTTTTTTTTTTTTTGGAAACACAAAGCATATATTGTCATTCAGGCATTATAAATAGCTGCTGATTGTATATTTTTATATTGCTTTGGTCTTTTCAACTTGTGCATTATTTTTTTATTTTAATTTAATCCAGACCAATAAAAAACATATAAAATTAGGAAAAGATAGAAACAAAAAAGGCAATCTCAATCGCCTGCTCTCAGCGTCCCCACCAAAGGAAGGCCAGCCACCCCGGAAAGAAAGATTAAAAAAAGAGAGGGAGATAAGAACAGCCCCACTACTTAATGTTTCCCTTCTCATTTCCACCATAACAGTTGACATTTCTCCAATTGTTCCCAGATCTTCATAGTAAACCTTTTCAGATATAAATAACATATTCACAGCACCACTTCAAACCGTAAAACTACCGTAATACAGTAGGTAGTTCATGGTTCTTTTAAATTTTTCTAATCAATTTCCTAGCAATCTAGAGATTTCTCAATATTACTCCCAATTATACTATTAATCAGATCTATTGATATTACAATATCAAAAATACTATTAATTATTTCAATAACCCTGGACCTGTAAGTATGAAGCTTGGGCCACACCATATGGATCAAATCTGGATTAACATTTTTACATCTACGACAAAAATGGTCTTGTATCAATCTTATTCAGCCGTTTAGGAGTATAATATACATTATAAAGCAAAAATAATTGTGATAATCTAGTTCAGAGCTGGCCAACCTGCGGCTCTCCAGCTGTTGTAAAACTACAACTCCCACCTTGCCCTGCTCTGGGCTGAAAGCTGTAGGCAGACTGGACATGCTGGGAGTTGTAGTTTTGCAACATGTAAGTCATTCCAGCACTCGTTAAATGCACCAGCTTGTTGTATCTCACAGCCCACGGGCCATTCACTGCTCGTATGCCGGCACAATGTGTATCTACATTCGTATCTACCAATCTACGGGCCGCTCACTGTCTCAATGCCAGTACCTTGAAAAAGCATATATGCATAGTGTTCACTGTATCGATTAAAAATCAAAACACTTTATTGCACTTACAGGATTAATTGCTTGGTTTTCCACATAAAACACATTGCCCTTGCCCGACTCGGGTTTCGCCTTGCTTCATCAGGGGCGTGCTGCAGTTCTTTTTCCGGCTATTCTTTTTCAATCCTCCTTGTTTCGTGTACAAAGCGTGCAAATTATATTTTATTTAATAAAACATCTTTAGAAATGCTAGAACAATATTAAAATGACTTAGTCTCATACCACAACCAAAACATTTTATATCCTTTTTTCTACCATCCTCCCGGCATCATCGTCACTAACAAGGAGTAATTCCTACCGCTACTGCACCGCCCCTTCAACCTAAGTTAAGCTAAACCTTACTACTAATACATAGATACTGATTTCACATCCCATTCGATGTTCATACCATTTGGTTGTAATGTCCGCATTTTGTATATTCATTCTGCTTCCTTCTTGTTAATGTGTTCAACCGGATCTCCTCCACGCCATCTAGTATATACAAGTTCAACTCCCATGAACTTAAGACCTGCAGGGTTCCGTTGATGATATTTTTTTTTTAATGGCTGACGCACCTTGGGTTTCCAAACCTTTCTTTATATTTCTGATATGTTCCCCAATTCTTACATTTAACTTTCTCAAGGTCCTTCCCATGTACTGTGAATGGCACGGGCATTCAAGAACATAAATCACTCCTGTATTTACACATCAAATATGACCCCTTATTTTAAATTCTTTTTCTCCCACATTAGTTTTAATGAATTCTTATTTCTTTAGTGTTTTTTCTTCCCTTGATCTATTTTTGCACGTGGCACAAAAATTGCACCATGTGAAGGCTCCATGCGGTATATCTACCTCTTTGTGCAAACAGCTATACCACTTTATCCGTAATAGTCGGTGCCTTCTTGAATATAAACACTGGGTTGGCAGGGAGTATCTGGCCTAATATGGGGTCATTATACAGTGTTTTCCAGTTGTTCTTATTAACACTCTTTATTTTCGGACACAATATTGAATACTTAGTTGAGAAAGAAATTTTATACCGGTCTATATCCTTCATATTATTCTTTTAAACTCTATCATCCTTGTCAACCATTTGCTCTGTACTCCCATATGTTAATAATTTATCTTCTCTATCTTTGCTTAATCGACCTTCTTCATAATTTTTTTGCCTAAATCGCTGTTGGATGACCCTACTCTGTTCCTCATAATCATTCAGATTTGAACAATTCCTTTTAATTCTGTGGAATTGACCTCTGGGAATTTTGTCCACCCATGGTTTATAATGGAAGCTGCTCCTATCCATATACCCATTCCGGTCTGTAGGTTTGAAATATGTTTTAGTATATATTCTCCCTTTCTCTACCATAATTTCAAGATCCAAGAAGCAAACTGAACTTTTGCTATTATTTACAGTAAGTTTCAGGTTCCAATTATTGTAATTATTAGATGTGATAAACTGTGTCAATTCTTCCTCTTTCCCAGATAAATAGACAATCGTCTATATATCTTTTCCATTAGAGCAAGGTTTTATCCTCCTCTTTCTGGTTTAAAGATGGATCAATATGGAGATGTTCCCAATATGCCATTAACAAATTGGCGAAATTCGGTGCGAATTTCGCACCCATCGCCGTCCCAACCTTCTGTAAATAGAAGGTATCATTGAATCAAAAATAGTTATGCCCTAAACAGAATTCAATACATTTCAGGATGAAGATCTTTTGTTCATCCTTCATCCCTGCGTCTTTATCCAAATAAAACTGAACCGCCTGTAGTCCCACCTCCTTGGGGATAATGGTATATAATGAGCTAACATCTGCAGTGACAAAAAACATATCCTCACTAAAGGTTCTGTTCTCCTTTAGTATTTGTAGTGCCTGGTTGGTATCTCGTAAAAAAGACTGGGTCTCTTTCACATACTTTTGTAAATATATATCAACATATTCCATTACCCTACTAGTGACAGACTCGACCCCCGACACTATAGGTCTTCCCGTGGGGGTTCCTTTGATCTTTATGTACTTTTGGGAGGAACTATATTACTGGAGTATTTGGATGGGGGTTATTTAGACATATTCATTTTCACCTAATATTTCTTTTTCCAAACCTTCCTTAAGTAATATTAAAAGCTCTTTTCTATAATTCCCTACAGGATTATACTTGAGTTTCTCATAGGTTACTCCATCCTCTAAAAAATTTTTTGTATTTCCCTTTTTCATAATGGCATATTTCATAAATAACTATGCCCCCTCCTTTATCTGCTGGCTTTATAACTATACAAAATGCGGACATTACAACCTAATGGTATGAACATCGAATGGGATGTGAAATCAGTGTCTATGTATTAGAAGCAAGGTTTAGGTTAACTTAGGTTGAAGGGATGGTGCCGTAGCGGTACCGGGGATAAGTTAGGAGGAGTACAAGGGAATATATGATCTACACTTTTAGTAATGTCACTAGGTATAGGAAAGGTGGAATGGAGCGGATTAGGAATTACTCCTTGTTAGTGACGATGATGCCGGGAGGATGGTAGAAAAAAGGATATATGATGTTTTGGTTGCGGTATGAGACTAAGTCATTTTAATATTGTTCTAGCATTTCTAAAGATGTTTTATTAAATAAGATATAATTTGCATGCTTTGTGCACGATTATGACGTACGGAAACAAGGATGGTTGAAAAAGAATAGCCGGAAAAAGAACTGCGGCACGCCCCTGATGAAGCAAGATGAAACCCGGGTCGGGCAAGGGCAATGTGTTTTATGTGGAAAACCAAGCAATTAATCCTGTAAGTGCAATAAAGTGTTGTGATAATTTAATCGATACAGTGAACACTATGCATATATGCTTTTTCAAGATACTGGCATTGAGACAGTGAGTGGCCCGTAGATTGGTAGATACCAACGCAGAGTACTGATACACATTGTGCCTGCATACGAGCAGTGAATGGCCCGTGTGCTCTGAGATACAACAAGTTGGTGCATTTAACGAGTGCTGGAACGACTTACATGTTGCGCAGATCCACGTGTGTGTTTTTAGTATTTTCTTCTAGCTTTAGCATTTATCAGTGTATAATATAATCCGTGCTGTTCTAATTTTAATAAACCAATGTCTTGTGTTTTTTTAAAAGCATGTTGTACCTGCAAGTACCATAGGAAACACCTGTCATCCAACCCAAATTTGCTTTTCATCTCTGTAAAAGATTTAAGATTATAATATTCTTAAACTAATAATATACCCAGTTTCCTCCAAAACTCAGCTGATTGTGACAACCCCACTCCCCCACAAGGGAGTAAATAAAAATCCCCAATTCCATCTCAACTTTATTCCATATTCAATGCAACATTCTCCTTGTCAAACAGGGCTCACATTTTTCTTAGAAAAAAACTGTAATTCAGGTGCATTTATTATTACCTGTATCCCCGCTCTCATGGAGAGCCAGCTTTATCCATTATATAAATCCCAAGTGTCCTTCTATAATCTGTGTTAAAGGGGTTGTCTCATCTCGCTGTTACTGTGGCAATATGGTTCCAACCAGCAGCTGGCCAGGAAAACAGTGGAGCACACCGATGCCCGCTGTTTCAGCAACCGTCATGGGGTTTCCCATGCCATTTCATTATATTAATAATTTTATTAAGATTAATTATTAATATTAATTATTAATATTAATATATTAATAACCTTGAGTTATGTGACACCTAAACAACTGGAGATCATCGGCATACAGTAAGATGTTGGTTTCTATCCCAGCTATTGCACAACGTTCAATATCCCTTCTAGCTCTCAAAACTTGAGGAAGTGGTTCTATTGCGAGGGGCGACATAGGGCACTCCTGTAGCATGCCTCGGTGTAACATAAACGGTGGAGATGCCCTTTTATTTATACTAACCCTAGGACATAAGTCATTATACAACAACACAGGGTGGGTTAACATCATGGTGATGCGACCATCACCTATTGTGAATGGTGAATCCTGTGTTCTCTGTATATAGGTGATATTTGTGCTTGTAATTCAGCCTCTGGTGATAATGAGATGACTGCTGAAAAGGGATCTGTACAGACCAAGAAGTGGTGCCTGTAGATAGTGATATGCAAAATTATTTAAAACAATCACTACATTAATCAGTGCTGTCTTGGGTTCCATTTTTGATGGATTTGTTTTTCAATGGACCTGTATTAGATTAACCCTTTACATATGCCTATTAGATCTAAAGATTAGAGATGAGCGAACTTTAAAAAAAAGTTCGGCGTTCGGGTTGTGGTAATCGCCACATCCCGTTATGGATTCCACTACTGCGGACTATCCCAGCATATGGAATCCAAAAAGGGTGGCTTCCACGAACCCGAACTGTTGAACAGCCGAAGGACCTGGGGTGACGTCACCGTCATGTGATCAGTGCAGGGGGCGTGGCTCAGCACTGGATTTGATCCCGTGCTGAGCCACGCCCCCTGCACAACCCGAACGCCGAACTTTTTTTTAAAGTTTGCTCATCTCTACTAAAGATCTGTAGACAGTTATGTAGATATATATGCAACTTTGTGTTGTGGAAGATGTATCTGTAGAAGCATACAGTTGCATATGTCTGTCTAGATCTAAATAGATCTATGGATATATGGTCTCACATATGTAACGTGCAATGTCGTCTATAAACGTTTACAAAATGGAATTAACTTTATAATCGCATCATTTTACAGTGTAATAGAAAAGGAAGCAAGGGAAAGATATGGTAGAACACTGGAACACAGATGTGCTGAGCTAAAGCTGAGAAGTGCAACACGTTCTCCCATTTCAGGCCTTATTGAGAATGCTGTTATAGAGGTAAGTGGTGAAACACAGAGCATCATGGTAAGTCTGTGTTCACACCACATCACTTGTGTACTGCAGAAAAACCTATGCAACCGTGTTCTTATACAAGCATCATATTTTTTTACCTTTTTTAATCTTTAGTGGATCTTAACATATGCTGTTCTATTGATGTTCTATGATTTAAAGAAAAGCATATACTTTAAGCTAAACTGTTTCTCTCATCTAGGGAGCCTTACAGGCCAAGCAATGCTTCCTGGGAAAGGGTATGCAAATTATCTATCTTCAGGAGGAAGTAAACTATCTCTATAGTGCAACATACTGGGGTCTCATCCTTTGGCGAGACTCTGCTTTGACTTGTATCCTTTGTCATGTATTGCAAGGCTCAATAAAGAGTTAGGCTACTTTCACACTAGTGTTTTTACTGGATCCGTCAGGGTACAACCATCTGCATCCATTATGAACGGATCCGGTTGTATTACCTTTAACATAGCCCAGACGAATTCATCATGAACTCCATTGAAAGTCAATGGAGGACGGATCCGTTTTCTTTTGTGGCAGATTGTGGCAGAGAAAAGGGATCCGTCCCCATTGACTTGCATTGGGGTAATGCCGGATCCGTCTTGCTCCGCATCCCAGGACGGAAAGCAAACTACAACATGTTACAGTTTGCTCTCTGGTATGGGAACGCAACTAAACAGAACAGAATGCATTTTGGAGCATTCTGTTCTGTCCAGGTCAGCTTTGTCCCCATTAACAATGAGCCCCTATGACAAATCTCAGTACTGGAAATCTAAAACACTTGTGTGAAAGTAGCCCTAAACATTGACTTATAGTGCAGATATCGCCAATAGGTGGCACTGTAAAGACAGTTTTCTTTCTCCTGGAGGAGAGGTAATCTGGCAAAAAGACATATATGTCTGGCATGATGACAAAAATGTAGGGGAAACCATGCTAATACTGAAATGGAATTTTATGACCATTTTCTAAGGCAGTGTTTCCCAACCAGTGTGCCTCCAGCTGTTGCAAAACTACAACTCCCAGCATGCCCGGAAAACCTTTGGCTGTGTGGGCATGCTGGGAGTTGTAGTTTTGCAACAGCTGGAGGCACGCTGGTTGGGAAACACTGTTCTAAGGCTCTTGCACACCACAGATTTAAAAACATTTTCCGTATCTTCAGACGCAAATGTGAAGTATCCCTTTGCTTTCTATGAGCGTAATGTTATGGTTTTGAAATAATCTTTTTGGTTTGCAGCAAAAGTCAGACGTACCCTTTTTAGTGTAGGAAACAGTGTAGGACCTTATGTTAAGAAAATAATTAGTTAACAGATACATTTTTCATAATGGAAGTCAATAGCAAATATATTAGAATTTTAAAGTATGTGTTTTCACAGTGTACATTTGGTCCTGTCAGAAGAAAAACTGAGGTTTCTTAGGGCTTTGTCACATTTTTCCCCTTTGAATTAACTTGAATAAAATGTGATAATAGTTGGTACACAGTACAGTAGTTATGGCAGATTATGTGTCCCTTCACAGTAGTAATTCCAGATTATGTGCCCCTTCACAGTATTTATGGCCAGTTATGTGCCCCCCTCAAAGTAGATATGCCCAAATATGTGCCCCATCAGAGTGGTTATGACAGATTATGTGCCCCTTTACAGTATTTATGCCCAGTTATGTGCCCCTTTAAAGTAGATGTGCCCAGACATGTGCCCCCTCAGAGTGGTTATGCCAGATTATCTGCCCCTTCAAAATATCTATGCCCAGTTATGTGCCCCCTCACAGTAGTTATGCCCAGATATGTGCCCCCTAACAGTAGTCATGCCACATTGTGTGTCCCTCACATTAGCTATGCCCACATATGTGCCCCTCACAGTGGTTGTGCCAGATTACCTGCCCCGTCACAGTAGTTATGCCTTCATATGTGCCCCCTCATAGTTATGTCTTCATATGTCCAACCCTCACAGTAGTTATGCCAGATTAGGTGCCCCTCAAATTAGTTATGGCCCCCCTCTTGCCCTTTGCCCCCAGTCTGCAGCATTAGAAAAAAAAACACATACTTACCTTCTTCCCTGATGACAGCCTCCCACACTCATCGTGCGAAGATCAGAGAAGCAGGGAGGAGAGAGGTTTCCCTGCTTTACTATGGAAGCGAAATGCTGGCCAGCCGGGTGTGAGTGAGTGCTCTGATGGGGCCCGAAATTGCCACTGTACTTCATACTGGGCCCCATCAGAGTGCTCCATTACATGTGAGTACAGCGGTTTTTAACATGATTTAGGATGGCCTGCCGGCCTGGGGGGTGGGTCCACAGGCAGCCGGGCCCCCCACTTGAATGGGTCCGCAATCCGGAGCTGCGGTGCTTCCGTGGTGTTTCTATCCGTGCCTCCGCACCGCAAAAAAATAGAACATGTTCTATTTTTTTGCGGTGCGGACGGTTCACGAACCCACTCAAGTTGAATGGATCTCCATCCGTCCCGGCCGCCGCACGAACGTTGCCCGTGCATTGGGGACCGCAAATTGCAGTCCCCAATGCACGGAATGGCTGCACAACGGCCGTGTGCATAAGGCGTGATAAATCATTTTTTTTTAGGAGCGGGAAAAAACGGATCCGTCACTAGATACATTGAAAGTCAAAGGGTGACTTCCGATCTCAATAGCGGAAAATAACGCAAGTGTGAAAGTAGTCTAAAACAAACTTTTTTGAAATAATGCATGGTATAGTCAAAATGTAGCAAGTGTAAGAGGGTGCAAGGTGTTGTATTTGATAGCAGGTACGTGTCACCGAGGTTGCTGGCCTCGGTGAGGTAAGAGCCGGGGTTTTTGGTCTGCAGCAGCTAGTGCTGCTCTGTTAAATAGCATGGCTGCAAAGCCGATCCGGGCCGGCTCTTACTGGGAGCAGCTAAAGAGTAGGGTGGGTGGCTGCTCCCCACGGTCCAGTCCATGTTTTGGGCTGGGTATAAAACGCAGCCAGCAGCTGTGTCTGAGGGTGTGTGATTATCCTGGAGCCTGCAAACAGGGCTGAGGAATTCTCTGTCCTGGAGGAAGGAGCTCAGCAAGGTGGTGTTTCCCTGCGACCTGAAGGTGGAATCGCCTGCGGCTGAGCCGACTGCTAGGTGTGAACCCGCACCTAAACCACCCAAGGTGACTGGACCCTGTGTTGGCCTGTTTTTGTTTTGCCACAGTATTTCCGTTGTGTGTGAACTGTCACCAAGAGACTGCTTTTCATTTATGGTGTGCAAGTGTGAATAAAACACTGTTTGATGCACCATCTGGACTCCTTGTTTTGCCTCTAAACTGCACCCGCACCGCTGTCTACCAGAGCGACTCCCCACACAAGTTAGGATACATCTTCACTGCTTGCAACTTAATTGAGTGTGGGTCAATTGGACTGAGTCTATCAGTTAGCATACACCAGTTGGATATGCCTTGTGGGTGCTGCTACTATTTCTATTGACCATGGGAGTGAATGTCCAGATGAAAACGCTGGTACCCGCTCACAGCTGCTGGGTTTCATGCTGCTGATAAGAGGTGCATACAGCAGTAACAGCTAATGACTACCACTCTACCTACCAATGCCCACATGGAAGGAGAAAGAGGAGCATTGATCCTACCCCTCCCTCACTCTCTACCCTGCAAACTGTTAGCAGGTGTACTCTGCTGCATGGACTAGGTATGGCTATCAATAAAAAAAGTTTACAAGGGTGAGGTTAAAACGTACTGGTGAATGATGGGAGGATTGAAATCAACGCAGGATTTTAGCAGCTAATCGAAGAGCGTAGACGTTAACATGTTCATACTTAAGAAAATGGCACCAGAAAAAAATGCTTGTGCATCCTGCGTTTAAAAATCCCATAGACTTTTGCCTAACATTTGGAGCTGGCGTTTTCTGGCAAACTCCGCCCCAAAAAAAAAAAAACGTAGCAGAAACACATTAGAAAAAAAAAATCGCTAAAACAGTTTAAATCAAGCCTGACAGAAATCACAAACTGCTCCATCAAATGCCATCTATCACACTCTTCTCTTTACACATGGTTTTATTTGGTACATGTCAAAAAGCACTCACAAACAGCATGAAAACTACCCCAAAACATACTACATAAGTCACGCAGGCAGTGGTTTTGGTGCAGTTTTTCTTACGCTCCAAGAGCACATAGCCTTTGAGAATATTTTCCTTCTAATGTGCTGGACATCCAAGGCACCTCTTCTATGTATTTTGTAATGACATGTATAAAGTCTTCTTGATCTGTGTGATTACAAAGATTTCAGATTGCATAGTTTATAGTCCGGTCATAACTTGTGCATTCTTTGTGTCTGATAGAAATTTAGAAATACTCCATCCATTGGTCCATTTGCATCAGATGAGGAAATGATCAAGCAGTCCTGCAAATCATTAAATGTCCTTTATGTTTATAATGGTATATATGAGCCTTATCAAATCCACTGGCTGTTTCCACTTCAAATAGCATTCAGGCAAATGCCAACTACAGGTAATGGAAAATCGGTGAAAAAAAAGAAAAGCATTTTATTTCCTTATTTTAGCAATTATTTGGTCATTTTCTACTATTTTGCTACCTTCAGGTCCGTATGCTTAAATTATATTCTATTCTATTCTGTTTATGGACAGTTGGCTTCATATTGCTATTTTTACATAAGTATATTTGTTAATAGTGACCTTGTGATTTTTTACCAAAAATGTTTTATTGAACATTTCCAAGAAAAGTAAATTTTTTTACAGGTGTGAAGTATGATAAACATAAAGTGCACAATCAAAGTCTATAACAATTCACAGAACATAACAAGTTAGAAAAAGGTTAACTAGGGAAATTCATTCATGGCTTAGATCTTTGCAAGCAGGGTCCCACAATAATGGAGGAGTCACCAACACATTCCCCTGAAGGACCCAATGGTCATATACTTATAACTATACCAAATTGTTGTATTCAGAAAGAAGTTCAAAAAGTAAAAACAGCACCACAAGAAAACCCCAAAAATGTCTATCACCTCTACAGTTCCACTCACCATCTCTCTTGTCACACAGTAACAAGAAACAATGGACTATCCATTCGTAGTCAAGATTCCATTTAATCACTCATCCCACTTTTCCAATAACTAGTCATCTGCCAGATACACAAGTAAAGTACCCACCAAGCAATGCTCTTGATACCAAATAGTGGCCTGAAAGCAGTTGTGCAATTTTTCCCTAATATATGTGGGGAGGAGGGAAATGAACCTCCCCAGATTTGAAAAAAGGCTTTGACCATGTCCTTTCTTGGCGTGGTCATAGCAATAAACTACAGCTGCATGAACAGCAGCGCAGCCTCCCATTGAAAACAGATTGGCATGAAATCCAGAAAAAAAACAGTACAGACGAGGCCTAAAAGTGGTTTCACACATTTTTTAAAGCAACAGTTTTTATGTCAATTTGATCCTTTCTTGGCGCCATCTGTAAACCTGCACAGAAATAATCTACTGCTGCATAAATGGCAACGCGGGCAAAATCAGTAGTGTGAACAAAGCCTAACAGTTTTTTCAAATGTGGGCCCAGATTTACTAGTCCTATAAATGGTGTACACATAGGCAGGCTGTCTAGAGTTGCATCAGATTTATCAAAAGATCTTAGACAGGATGATAAATTTAACACATGGATAGACACTTTTGTCTAAATATAAACCATATATTGGTTGGCTTACTTTGAGATAGAATTTTTAGCCAGAATTTTGGTGCAGTTTTGGCACAAAATGGCTTATCTTATACTACGCCCCTTTCACGACAAAGCTCCACCCTTATCAAGTAAGTTGAGAAAAAATATAAAAATTGTTTGCTACAAATTGTGTCAGAATTGCACCAATTTGCACCACATTTTAGACAGATTTTAGGCAGAGACACATTGGTAAATCTGGGCCATGTTTTGAGTTTTTTAAGCCACAGTTTTTGCAGTCTTTTGAGCATAAGCCAAAATGGATTCAAAAGGAATTGAAAAAATATAAAGGAAGGACTTATACTCATTCTTCCTCTGGATCCCCTTTTAGCTTTGGCTCAAACACATCATCAAAAACTGCAATGCCTTTTTACAAAAACTGTGTGTAAAACTACCCTTATACTTATCTTTTCCTTCTACCTTATCTTCTAAAATGGCTGTTAATGAAGGGTCATGGGATCAGTCCAGTCCATCAGCGGCCTCCACCCACATACACTGCAGACAGATTAGAACTAGCGGATGCAGGGACATTTGTTTATTATTTATGTTTATTATTTTATTTTTATGTCTTATGCCCTGGTTATTGCCTTTGGGCAACCTGTGCCCCAAAGCTAGAATCTATGCCAACTATGAGCTGGCATAGATTTCAGGTATAATTTATGCACGTTCTGCCTGTGACAGATGCCTTACAGTGCCCTCTCTCTCCCATAGACTACCATATTAAAAAACATATACATTCAGCTGTTCTTTTCTTCTGTACTCTGTGGTATGGAATAGAATTGTGTACCACACTATTATGCCCTCCTTTTTATGCAGTATATAGAAGTATACTGGCCAATCAGAGGCTAAAAAGACATTCAATAGGCCACCGTCTGACTATTTGACCTCTATGGACATGGATAGCATGTACAGTATGTTGGGAGCTTCCGTCAGTGCTAAACATTAACAGAAAATGTGATGTGAACCCAGCTTTAGATTATCATAGGGTTCTATTGTATGATGTTCTAGAAAATAATAAGAAAAAACACTGCAGAAAACACAAACCCACTATAGTCTGTGTGAATGTGCCCTAAAAGTTCCATTAAAATGCCATAATGGACTAGACCAGTGATGGGCAACGTGCGGCTCTCCAGCTGTTGCAGAACTACAACTCCCAGCATGCAAAGCCTGTCTATAGCTATCAGCCTACTGCAGGGCATGGTGGGAGTTGTAGTTTAGCAACAGCTGGAGAGCCGTACGTTGCCCATCACTGGACTAGACCATCAAAAATTGTAGCTTTGATGCAGTATTTTTTTTCTTAAGCCAGGGCAGCGTTGGATCAGAATGGGAAGCTAATTTATCTAATTTTAGGATCTTGAGTTTTTTGTGTTTTCTGTGAGAAATATAATAGAATAATTAACTAATTTAATTTTCTCTTGTTTTTCTACTGCATATATTTTTTCTCTATTATTTTCGTAATTTTCTATTGTTTGCATGTCTAATGGACTGTTTCCCCAAGGCTTATATAGCTAGATTGTGAAAGAAATATTTTGCTTTTTCAGCTGAGCATCCATATGAATTATTCATGTATCTACATCTTCTGATTAAAAATATATTCCCTTCATGGCTCGAAATTTTTGCAATGGCTGAACGGGTCATGGCTACCCTGCAAACAGAGGATATGGAGCTATTTACTCATCTTCAACGTACTTTTCCAAGGAATGTGACTTTCAACCCAAAAGTATGCACTTTTTATCTTTTTATCTTGGAAACTGTTATTTATTCAGTAAAAGAAGAATTCCTTGGCTTACTCTCTGACTTCACCTAAGTACCAGTGACTAGAAGCAGGGTTCTACCACATTTGCTGTCCTCTAAGTTGTAATAAGTATCTATATGTGACACTGTCACGCCTACTTGTACTTGTAGAGGAGAGTCCTCAATGTTAATGTGTAGTGGTGAATACTTGATAGTCTTCCCAATCCTCCAGTCCGATGAAAGCAGTCAGGCTGGATATTTGGAAAACATGCCCCTGCCGGCAGCTCCTTATGGATCCTTTTAGGGCTGGCTTATTCAGATCAGGTTATTGCAATGCAGTCTTTAAGTTAGGGAGATAGAACACGATTTCAGTTGTCGAATGCAAATGGCTCCACTTTGCTATTTAGTCCAGTGGATTCATAGGATTCATAAGGAGAAGCACAGGCAAGAGCACTCTATCCCTGAGGAAGAAAGGCGATCCTTTCGAAATGTGTTGGATTCCTGGTCCACAACAGCTCCTGTAGCTGTAACCTAGCGTGACGTCACTGGCGCTCCAGTTTGGAGTGGAAGCTTTTTTGCATAGGAAACATGCTGACGACCGGCTACACAGCCTGACTGCTTCCACTGGACTGGAGGATTGGGACAACTATCAAGTATTCACCACTACACATCAACATTACAGACTGTCAAGTACAGGTAAGTGTGATGGTGTCACATATAGATACTAATTGTAACATAGAGGACAGCAGACGTGGTAGAACCCCGCTTCTAGTCACTGGTACTTAGGTGCAGTCAGAGAGTAAGCGCAGGAATTCTTCTTCTACTTCTTCAATTTGTCATTGCGGCGCTGACCTTCCTTGCAGCATACTCACAACATTTTAAATTAAGAGCACCAGTAAACTTGTTTTATTCCTGTTATTTAATCATTGCAGCTTGTTAACATTTTGATATGTCATGTTGTCCATTTGTTATGAAGAAATTAATGGCAGAACATTGTTTTTTTCTTTTCCCTACTGTATATGGTGTTTTTTGTGTATGATGGTTGTAAATGCTTGATGTGATGTTGGCCAACAGGACATTCTTTCAAATAGGGACCCCATGAAAACTTTTAAAGTGGAACTGTACTATCATTGAACTTATGATATGATATAGGGATATATCAAAAGTTTAGATCGGCGGTGGTCTGAGTGCTGAGACCCCCACGATCTTTCTCTTTACTGAACGAGACAGGAGTGAGACGGGCCCAAAGACTCTCTGTGAGTAGTGTGGTGACGATTAAGAATGTGCTAAGCGCTTGCTTCTCTCCCCTCTTTCTATAAATTGGTGGGGCTCACTTTAAATTTTGTAAGGCTTTAAAGGGTTGTGTCAAGTATGAAAGTTATCCCTTATCTACAGCATAGGGGGTAACTAACATATCAGTTAAGTGCTATCTGCTGTCCTTCTTTTCCCCCACTGTTCCCAAGAACAAGGATCCCATATTCCTGTCCTGATGGAACAGCATTTCGAGCATGTGCTCTGGACTTTAATCATTCTCTATGGGACCACCGGTGATAGCCCAGTATAGCACTTGACTGTTTCCACCAGTCCCATAGAGAATAAACAAAGAGGCAGAGCGCATGCTCGGCCTGCCGCTCCATCAGTATGGGATTACCTTTCTATGAATTGGTGGGGTCCTAATGGTCAGACGCATACCGATCAGTTAGTTATCTCCTATGGGAAAATAAGGGATAACTTTCATACTTGGCACAACCCCTTTAACTAAAGAGTGACGTGAGTGTACACTATTGGTTGGTGATATGGACTCCTTTTTATATGGAGAAAATGTATGTAACATTTTATTTGCTAACTTTAGTTTACAGCGGTTCTCTAGGATTTAAAAAAATGTAAATACCTAAATATTACTTTATTATAAATATATTCCCAAATATCTTTCATTAGTCATAATGCCTCGTTTTGTCTGGGGAGCAATCATTAGGAGAAATAAAATGGCCGCCGTTCTACTAGTAGACACAAAACCTGTCCTAATCACATAGCAGGACACAGCCACATCCCCACCTCCTCTCTGTACTTCATGTCTCCTCATGAACTCTGTTCCTACTCAGCTGAAGATTATATTAAACTGTATTCAGGACCATAACTCCTGACAAGTAGGAGAGGAGGATATAGCAGCTCTATAACTCACTGCTCTGAAGTAACTTGTCCTCCTGTGTGATTAGGACAGGTTTTGTGTGGACTAATAGGACGGCGGCCATTTTATTTCTCCTAATGATTGCTCTCCAGACAAAACTAGCCATTATAACTCATGAGAGGTATTTGGAAATATATTTTTTTCTAATAAAGTAATGTTTGCGTATTTTTATTTTATTCCTGGAGAACCCCTTTAACCTTCTCCCGACCGCCGAATGCAGGATTGCGTCCTGGCGGCGGTTGGTTTGTTCCTCCTTGACGCGCGGGCGCGTCATCTAGCGAGACGCGCGATTTCCTGTGTACGCGCGTGCGCGCGTTCACAGGATCGCATCGGGGAGAACTTTAATTACAGCCTGCCAGCGCTGATCATGCGCTGGCAGGCTGTAGAAGTTAAAAAAAAATCGCATATCAGATGCTGTTTTGTTAACAGCGTCTGATATGCTTGCTGTTCGTTCCTTTGGTGGTCCCTTTTGCTTGGGACCACCAAAGGAAACTTTTGTAAGTGCACCAATCACCACACAGACCCCCCCATCCATCCTCCCCCCTGTCACTGATTAACCCCTGATTAACCCCTGATCACCCCATGTCACCCCCCTGATCACCCCCTGTCACCCCCCTGTCACTAATCACCCCCCTGTAAGGCTCATTCAGACATCCGTATGTGTTTTGCGGATCCATGAATCCACGGATCCGCAAAACATGGACACCGGCAATGTGCTTTCCGCATTTTGCGGATCTGCACATTGCCAGAACTATATAGAAAATGCCTTTTCTTGTCCGCAATTGCGGACAAGAATAGGACATGCTCTATCTTTTGCGGATAGTGTGCTCTCCGCATCACCGCCGGCCCCATTCACACTGAATGGGTCTGCATCTATTCAGCAGAATTGCGGAATAGATGCGGACATTTTTTCGGACGTGTGAATGGGGCCTTACTACTTTTTTTTTTTTTTGCACATTTTTTGGCAGAGATTTTTTCATCCATATTGATTGATGCGAATGAAGAAATCTTTGCCGTTCATTTTTATATTTTTTTCAGCCCAGAGGCTGAACGGAAAAAAAAAATCTCATTACCCGTATGCTCAATATAAGGAGAATCGCAGAAACTCCTAATGCTGGCCATACATGTAATGATTGCGGAGACCCTTAAATGACAGGGCAGTACAAACACCCTACATGTGACCCCATTTTAGAAAGAAGACACCCCAAGGTATTCCGTGCTGGGTATGGTGAGTTCATGTAAAATTTTATTTTTTGTCACTAGTTAGTGGAATTTTGAGACTTTGTGAAAAAAATATATATATATATATCAATTTCCGCTAACTTGTGCCAAAAAAAAAAAAATTCTGTGAACTTGCCATGCCGCTCACGGAATACCTTGGGGTGTCTTCTTTCCAAAATGGGGTCACTTGTGGGGTATTTATACTGCCCTGGCATTTTAGGGGCCCTAAAGCGTGAGAATCCATATGCGTAAAAATGCCCTGGGAAATCCTAAAGGTACTCAATGGAATTTGGGCCCCTTTGTGCATTTTGGCTGCAAAAAAGTGGCACACATGTGGTATTGCCGTACTCAAGAGAAGTAGGGCAATGAGTTTTGGGGTATATTTTTATATATACCCATACTTTGTGTGAGAAATATCGCTGTAAACGACAACTTTTTCATTTTTTTTTATACAAAGTTGTCAGTTTACAGAGATATTTCTCTCACCCAACATGGGTATATGTAAAAATACATCCCAAAACACATTGCCCTACTTCTATTGAGTACGGCGATACCACATGTGTGACACTTTTTTGCAGCCTAGGTGCGCAAAGGGGCCAAAATTCCAACGAGTACCTTTAGGTTTTACAGGGTTGTTCACAATTTAGCCCCGCCCAAAATGCCAGAACAGTACAAACACCCCACAAATGACCCCATTTTGGAAAGAAGACACCCCAAGGTATTCGCTGAGGGGCATAGTGAGTCCATGAAAAATTGAACTTTTTGTCAAAAGTTAGCAGAAAGGGAGACTTTGAAAAAACAATAAAAAATCAATTTCCGCTAACTTGTGCCAAAAAATCTTCTATGAACTCACCATGCCTCACGGAATACCTTGGGGTGTCTTCTTTCTAAAATGGGGTCACATGTGGGTATTTATACTGCCCTGGCATTTAGGGCCCTAAAACGTGAGAAGAAAAATGTGTAAAAATGCCCTCCTAAAGGTACTCATTGGTTTTAGGGCCCTTTGCACATCTTGGCTGCAAAAGTGTCACTCATGTGGTATCACCGTACTAGGAGAAGTAGGGCAATGTGCTTGGGGTGTATTTTACATATACCATGTTGAGTGAGAGAAATATCTCTGCAAACGACAACTTTGCATAAATATTTTTAAAAAGTTGTCATTTACAGAGATATTTCTCACACCCAGCATGGGTATATGTAAAAATACACCCCAAAATACATTGCCCTACTTCTCCTGAGTACGGCGATACCACATGAGTGACACTTTTTTGCAGCCAAGATGCGCAAAGGGGCCCTAAAACCAATGAGTACCTTTAGGATTTCACAGGACATTTTTACGCATTTTGGATTCTCACGCTTTAGGGCCCCTAAAATGCCAGGGCAGTATAAATACCCCACATGGTACCCCATTTTGGAAAGAAGACACCCCAAGGTATTCCGTGAGGGGCATGGCGAGTTCATAGAAATTTTTTTTTTTTTGGCACAAGTTAGCGGAAATTGATATTTTATTTTATTTTTTTGTTTTTTTTACAAAGTCTCACATTTCACTAACTTGTGACAAAAAATAAAATTTTACATGAACTCACCATACCCCTCACGGAATACCTTGGGGTGTCTTCTTCTAAAATGGGGTCACTTGTGGGGTATTTATACTGCCCTGGCATTTTAGGGGCCCCTAAAGCGTGAGAAGAAGTCTGGAATCCAAATGTGTAAAAATGCCCTGTGAAATTCTAAAGGTACTTATTGATTTAGTCCCTTATGCATCTTGGCTGCAAGTACACACATGTGGTATCGCCGTACTCAGGAGAAGTAGGCAATGAGTTTAGGGTGTATTTACATATAACAATGCTGGGTGTGAGAAATATCTCTGTAAACAACAACTTTTTAAATTTTTTTATACATATTTGTCAGTTTACAGAGATATTTCTCTCACCCAACATGGGTATATGTAAAAATACATCCCAAAACACATTGCCCTAATTCTCCTGAGTACGGCGATACCACATGAGTGACACTTTTTTGCAGCCTGGGTGCGCAAAGGGGCCCAAATTCCAACGAGTACCTTTAGCTTTTACATGGCTGCTCACAATTTAGCCCCGCCCAAAATGCTAGAACAGTAAACACACCCCACAAATGACCCCATTTCGGAAAGTAGACACCCCAAGGTATTCACTGAGGGGCATAGTGAGTCCGTGGGAGATTTTATTTTTTTTTGCCAGAAGTTAGCAGAAATGGAAACTTTATTATTTTTATTTTTTTCCTCAGAAAGTGTAATTTTAGAACAATAAATTTTGCGAAAAATTGATATAGAAATGTAATTAAAAAAAAATTTACAACAGAAAGTGAAAAATGTCATTTTTTGGCAAAAATTTCGGTCATTTTTGATGAATAGCAAAAAAAGTAAAAATGTCAGCAGCAATGAAATACGACCAAATGAAAGCTCTGTTAGTGAGAAGAGAAGGAGGTAAAATTCATTTGGGTGGTAAGTTGCATGACGGAGCAATAAACGGTGAAAGTAGTGTAGTGCAGAATTGTAAAAAGTGGCCTGGTCATTAAGGGTGTTTAAGCTAGGGGGGCTGAAGTGGTTAAGTTAAAAATTTTCGTTCTTTAATTCTTCTTTTCAGACATATCTCTTTCTAGATTTCTACCTTCACTATCTTTTATGTATTAGCATCATTTCCATTTTATATTGATTACCCTTGTAATGACCGATACTGTTGCTGAGGACTGTGATTTTTCCACTTCCTTTGCTGAGCCTTCTTTAGGTGTTTTCTTTCTCTCAACATTCATAGTACACATCCTCTGTGAACTGTCTTTCCTGAGGACATGGAAAATGTCTCTCCACACTATAATATGAAGTGTACATACTCCTCCCCTTCCCTGCCGTTATCTGTAACATTGAGAGAAAGAAAGAGGTAGAGAGCTAGCACAGTCAGGAGCAGTGTGCAGTCAGAAGTGGGAAAAGCCAGCTATGTGAAGGAGTTACACAAACTCTACAGTAGCAAAATGGTCGGACATTTTTAATAAATACTATTTAGAAAATTACTTAATATTGCATTTAGAAGCAATTGAACAATTTTTGGATAAAGCATTAAAAAGGAACAAGCACATGTAGTGTGCAGAAAATGCAATGAAAAGTCTGTCAAAATTGAACCGTAAAGCATTTCCCCCCTCTCAATATATGTGACATACGGCCACCTCTAGGACCTGCTCCTTTTTCCAGAACGTGGCTCCTGAAGTGAAGGGAGAGAAACCGTGCATGTTCCACCACCCTCTATTCACTGCTATGGGAGTTTTAAAAATAGCTGAGGGAGCGCACTCAGATATTTTGGGAACACCCGTAGCAGTCATGGCTGCTCTTCCGTCACTTCAGGGGCCCCGCTCCAAAGATAGGAGACCCATGGTTGAGACCCACACGAATCTGACATTTGTAGCATATCCTAGCCATATACCACAAATGTTGAGATAGGAAAACCCCTTTAAGAGCTGAATTCAACATAATTGTGCTCAAATACTATATAGGGAAGCAATGCATAAAATGATCTCCTAAATGCTATTTTATATTTATACCAGTTGAGGGAGCAGTATTACATATGTGAGGTAGATGTCTTGACTCCTACAACGTCTCATTTACTGAAGATCATTGACTTGCCATGCTTATTTTATTAATTTTTTTGATTTTGCTGTCAATGATAGGAGAGTTTATTGAGACTTGAGAGCCTTGTAAAATTAGGCTTTGACTTATGGATTTATCTATATACATACATCTATACAACATCTAAGATCCAACTTCAGGCAAGTTGAATTTCAATCTTTCATTCCATTGTTTTTTTCCAGAGATAAGCATAACCCAAGGTGTCTCACAGCTGCTTATCTTGCAAGTCCGGCCAAGCAGAACAATTTTTATGCTGATAGCTGTACACGGCGTTGCAATGACCAACTTTAATTGTACAGTATCAATGTCTCTTTACATCCTTTATTCTACCTACGTCTCTTCAGCATTTTAAAACTACAACTCCGGCAGCCGGCTGTCATGGCATACTGGGAGTTGTAGTTTTGCAGCTAGAGAGCTAGATGTTGGACACCACCACACTACATCAACCCATTCAATGAACTTGCTACACGTGATCCTAGGAATATGGCAAATTCCAAGTTAAAGAACCCTGACTGGTATATTAGTTAATGCTGCTTTGGGTTAAGTCATGAGCTCTCCCGAGTACGAGGTATTTCAGAGCGTACATTTTCTATTACTATCAAGAGAGCCTTTGTCCTCACGCAACATTTGCTGTTGTTTTTTTGTGCTGAGAGAATTGTGATGCTCTGTTAAGCAAACCATCTCATTTGTGACATTTGGAAAGTGGCTGATTTCATCGTCAGACAAAATTCTCACAAATCGCGTTCCTAGTATTTTCTGGGTAATTAATTGTGAACAGTTTCCCCTCTGCTGAAAATTGACATATGTTGTCAGTACGGTAATTACAACAGCTGATTCAGGATCCTTTCAATGAGATAAAACCACACGAGTGTTTCATAAGGCAGATGGTAAGATTCCAGCACTGGAGATTATTTGATGTAAAGCATTATTTGGTCCTAACCCTCGCTCCGATAGTCACCTCATCAATACAGAGCTGCTGGCAAATGTATTTTTCAGAAGCAGCGTTCTGGAAACCCACTGAAAACTATTTGTAAGTGTATAGTAAATATTTTTATTATATTGGTTATTAGGCATTTCTGTACCAGCAGGGTTCAGGGCCATTTGTATTTACAACAACCATCACATGAGCGAATGAATGGCATAAATCATGATAGTGAAATGGGCCCAGTGCTATTAAATTATTACATACGTAACAATAGTAACATGTTAAATAGTACAATGCATTCAGTTTAACCGAAATGCATACGATTTTCTAACAATTTTATCACATTTAAAACTATGAAACATAGTGTTAAATATAAAAGAGGTAATACAGAACAACTTGAACTGGCCATATATTAATACTTATGTTGGTGTTAAAATATAAAAGAGGTTATACAGAAAAACCTTATGAAACAACCATATATTAATACTTATCTTAGTGTTAAAATATAATAGAGGTATAATATAGAACAACTTCTTATGAAACAACCATATATTATTTAATTCTTATCTTAGTGTTAAAATATAATAGAGGTAATATAGAGCAACTTCTGTTGAAAAAACATATATTAATTCTTATCTTGGAGTAACAGTAATGCTGCACATTAGCTAAGATTTGAAAATGTAAAGCATTGACAAGTAGCCTCAACCCATTACCCTTTGAAGACGCGTTCACATAACCGTGGCCTTTTTCAGAATATTATAGAAAAATATATAACAGTAGAAGAACCAGCACGTCCACACTTTGGCAAAAGTTTTTGACAGAATTCGGCCGTGCTGGTTCATCTACTGTTATATATTTTTGTATGACTTTTTGCATCTGGTATCAGACATATAGTTGAACTTTTAGCTCTCACTTTTATTCATCCACAGCCGCCTACAGTTTTTATTTATTGTTGCTTTTGCAGAATGTTTTGTTCTGTTTTTGTCTTCTGCACTAGTGGGTACAAATGATCTCCCACATCAATATTCACAGCCTAAATGGAATGGTATAGGGCAGGAATGGGCAAACTGCGGCTCTCCAGCTGTTGTAAAACTACAATTCCCAACATGCCCTGCTGTAGGCTTATAGCTGTAAGCAGTCTTTGCATGCTGGGAGTTGTAGTTTTGCAACAGCTAGAGGGCCGCAGTTTGCCCATCCCTGGTTTAGGGTATACTGGGGTACGTTTGGGGTAGTTAGTATATAAAGGTGACATAACACAAAAACAGGTAAAAACCCAAATAATGGGATAAAA
This sequence comes from Bufotes viridis, assembly GCA_033119425.1. Taxonomy (NCBI): domain Eukaryota; kingdom Metazoa; phylum Chordata; class Amphibia; order Anura; family Bufonidae; genus Bufotes; species Bufotes viridis. The sequence goes on from CM065591.1 coordinate 273,249,526, forward strand.
AACATCTAATCCCCTCAAAAAAGAGCCAACTTCAACACAAACAAAAAAAAACTACATAAGGACACCTGAGTCTCAATAGTTCAAAGTAATAATCTTTATTAAATACATGTACATAACATGATAAGATGTCATGGATTGTTGTGATATCATGTGCACATTTACAGTCATGTGAAAAAATTAGGACACCCTTTGAAAGCATGTGGTTTTTTGTAACATTTTTAATAAATGGTTATTTCATCTCCGTTTCAACAATACAGAGAGATTAAAGTAATCCAACTAAACAAAGAAAACTGAAGAAAAGTCTTTTCAAGATCTTCTGTAAATGTCATTCTACAAAAATGCCTATTCTAACTGAGGAAAAAGATAGGACACCCTCACATGTATTCCCTCTTAAATTGGCTCAGATCTCACACAGGTATATCACACCAGGTGCACATAATTAGTAGATCGTTACTCTGCATGTTGAATGAGGCTTGCCCTATTTAAACCTCAGACATTTAGTTTGGTGTGCTCCTGACTGTTGAAGTGAGAGTGAGCACCATGGTGAGAGCAAAGAGCTGTCAGAGGACTTCAGAAAAAGATTGTAGCAGCCTATGAGTCTGGGAAGGATTTAAAAGATCTCCAAAGATTTTGAAATCAGCCATTCCACTGTCCGGAAGATAGTCTACAAGTGGAGGGCTTTCAAAACAACTGCCAACATGCCCAGGACTGGTCGCCCCAGCAAGTTCACCCCAAGAGCAGACCGCAAGATGCTAAAAGAGGTCTCCAAAAACCCTAAAGTGTCATCTCGAGAACTACAGCAGGCTCTGGCTACTGTTGATGTAGAAGTACATGCCTCTACAATCAGAAAGAGACTGTACAAGTTTAACTTGCATGGGAGGTGTGCAAGGAGGAAACCTTTGCTTTCCAAGAGAAACATCAAGGCCAGACTGACATTTGCCAGAGATAAAGTTGACAAAGACCAGGACTTCTGGAATAATGTTCTTTGGACAGATGAGTCCAAAATTGAATTATTTGGACACAACAGCAGAGGACATGTTTGGCGTAAACCAAACACAGCATTCCAAGAAAATAACCTCATACCAACTGTGAAGCATGGAGGTGGAAGTGTCATGGTTTGGGGCTGCTTTGCTGCAGCAGGACCTGGTCAGCTCACCATCATAGAATCCACGATGAATTCTACTGTGTATCAGAAGGTGCTTGAAGAACATGTGAGACCATCAGTTAGAAAATTAAAGCTGAAGCGGAACTGGACCATGCAACATGACAATGACCCAAAACATACTAGTAAATCAACCAAAGATTGGCTGAAAAAGAAGAAATGGAGAGTCCTGGAATGGCCAAGTCAAAGTCCAGATTTGAATCCCATTGAGATGCTGTGGGGTGACTTGAAAAGGGCTGTACGTGCAAGAAACCCCTCAAACATCTCACAGCTGAAAAAGTTCTGCATTGAGGAGTGGGGTAAAATTTCCTCAGACCGATGTCGAAGACTGGTAGATGGCTACAAGAACCGTCTCACTGCAGTTATTTCAGCCAAAGGAGGTAACACTCGCTATTAGGGGCAAGGGTGTCCTATCTTTTTCCTCAGTTATAGGCATTTTTGTAGAATGACATTTACAGAAGATCTTGAAAATACTTTTCTTCAGTTTTCTTTGTTTAGTCGGATTACTTTAATCTCTCTGTATTGTTGAAACGGAGATGAAATAACCATTTATTAAAAATGTTACAAAAAACCACATGCTTTCAAAGGGTGTCCAAATTTTTTCACATGACTGTACCTATACAGCTGCCAATCAGCTTCTTAAAAATCCACTTTTATTGCCCCCCCCCCCTCCAGAATGAAAACTCCCTACCCATTCGATCCTGTGCATCAATGTCAAAAGAGCCCAAGATCAGCTATTAGCTGCTAGAGGGGCGTCTGTAGTGAAATGCATCTCATATCTATCTATCTATGAAAAAAGGAAATTCCACGGCACTTCCCAAAAATAGATATGTGTTTTTTTCACCAGATGCAACGTTTCGGTTCTCCCTTTGGAACCTTTTTCAAGCAGTGACAAATTCATGGTGCAAATTACATATATTTATACCACACATGTGATTATTGGATAATTCAAACAATCAAGTACAAAAATATAAAAAGTGCATAATTATCATATTAAAAATACATATAAAACAGTGTATAATATAATACATATAATATGTAAACATTCATATATGAAATATCCAACATGTGCATATAATCAAATGTACAAAATCGCAAAATTCATAAGTGATCCATAATTTCTTAATTAAAAACAAATGTGAATAACCCCTGGTTGTGATTAAAAACCTAATTGATGTGTGGGGGGAGGAGGAGAAACCATACCTGTTAGCATAGAAACACCATGAGAACCAGCGTCTCAATAGTACAAACGCGCATGTCAGAAGGACCTGTAATGATCATGTGGGAGGTGCAGTCACGTGACTAAACGTCACATGATGCATCCTGATCACACGGCCGCTTCCATCTACAGCATCACATGATGCTGCCTTGCCTAAAGCACATGATAATAGTCACGGGATCAAACAAGATCACGTGACCGTGTATTATGCAACTGTATTATGTCTTATTCAGCTATAATAGCCGTAGTAAGAATAAGTTTTAATTGAAAATTAACCCCTCTTTTTCGTTTACAACTCAGTTACAAATAATATATATAAAAAAATGTGTAAAAAATGTAAAGAAATAAGTATACTAATAAACGACCCGCCCCTCTCCGGGATAGTCCTCTTAGTGCATGAAATGAACAATCCACAAACATCAGCAGAATTCATGGATGGCTGGACATTACAGCATTAATAAGAGTAACCAATTAAATAATGTAACAAATAATATTAAGGCCATACGTTTAGGTGTCTTCAATGTGACATTCCAAACAAGGAACATAATAATATATTACATGTGGGTGAACTATCCAATGGGCCACGTGCTGATTAAATAAACTATGGCAGAAACAGTACTGCTCCCACAGCACCGGACTACCATATAATGAGGAAAGTTCATGGTTGGCAACCCCGCTAAGGTTGCCATCCAAAAGAATCCTCATGTAGTGGAAGGTAAGACATAGCAAAAACTCAGCGAAGACCCTCCTGCAACTGTGGTGCATAAAGGTCGCCACCAAGAGTAATGTTCAAGAAAGGCACCTCAGCATATCTACGGCAAGAGGAGCCTTCCCAGATAAATATCCATCAAACGCATTACTCTCATGACATAGTGGCCCAACGGAAGTCCCTTCTTAAGTATAGAAAAAAAATTGGATATTAGCTACCATTAATAAAGGCATCCCAACGTACAATGGCCCTATAACAAAGAAAAATAGTAATAAACAAATAAAAAAGTAACTGAATAAAGTGAACAAAAAATAAATAAAAAATTAGCAAAAAAAGGGGGAGGATTCAATTGTTGAGATGATACAACATTCAAGTGTATACTTTTTCATGCTGGTAAGTTAGCTTCTTCCTCCACACACCATCAATTTACACTAAAAACAAAAGAAAAATATTAGTATTGTAGTTTCAGTATGCACCACATTCAAGAAGAGACAAAGATCAGATACAATTCTGTCTATGAGGGAATTTATATAAGAATACCCGGTCTAAAATCCACATTAAGTCCATTTGGGTCTCAAAGAATTCAGAGTGGCAATCCAATACATCTCACATTTTTTAAGGACAAAATTCTGTTCCCTCCCCTGCGTGAAATGGGCACATGATCAATCATAATGCATTTTAACTGGCTTTCTTAATGGTTAAACTCTGTAAAATGTTTTGATACAGGAAGATCAATTTGCTTTTTGCGAATGGTGTACCGATGTTGATTCAGTCAGGTTTTAAAGTCAAGTAAAGTTTCACCTACATGGACACCACAGTATATAGATAACAAATGAAGATTCACAAGTTAAGTGATGTTTGATCTAAAATTGTTTATGCGTAGTAGGATTAATAAATGTACTACCTTTTTGTACATAACGGCAGTTAATACAACGCAAACAAGGGTAGCAACCAAATTTTTGGCGACGTATATAGCTTTGACCTATATGTTTCTGAAGGCCTATATCAGTACATACTCATTTATCTCTTAAATTGCTAGGTCTTCTATAGGAAAACAAAATAGGCAAATTAAAAGCATCTATATTTTTAAAATCGGCCACTATTTATTTATAATGTCCCTAATCCGGTTGCTATCCTCAGAGTGCATGGTCACCAGTGGAATTCTTTGTAAGGATTTTTTCTGTGATTTTTTTGTCAATAAATCTGATCTGTCCGTCCATTGAACCCTCATTAGGTGGGACTGCAAAATTGTTTGTGGAAAACCTCTATCCAAGAAGGAATTGGTCATGTTTTGTAATATGGAATTAAGTTGTATCTCATTACTGACGATATGTTTGGCCTGTAAGAATTAGCTTAAAGGAAGCGATTTTATTATGGCTCTAGGATGGGCACTGTCGTAGCTTAAATAAGTGTTCTTGTCGGTAGGTTTGACATAAAAGTTAGTCGTTAAACGTCCGTCTTGTAAGGTAATCAAGGTGTTAAGAAAACTAATCTGCTTTGTCGAGTGACTGAGTATAAATTTAATATCACTATCAATGCCATTCAGAAAAGAAAAAAAGGACAATAATTGTTGTTCCGTGCCTGTCCAAATAAGAAAAATGTCATCTATGTACCTCCACCATCTCAACACATGGGGCGATACATAGATGAATACATAGATACACAAAGTGGGGTGATTCATAGATGAAGGAATCTTCCAGGAATGCAAATAAAAATGGTCTCCAAAAAGGAAGTAATTACATGTAAGTACAAGATGTAATAAAATCATAATGAAATCGTGACATCCTGGTGTAAATTCAGACCTAGACAGAGCTTCTCTCACAGCAATAAGCCCAAATTCGTGTCTAATTGAGGTATATATCAATAAATTCAGATAATTGCCGTTGAGCCTCTGCTATATACTTATCAGTGTCCATGACCACAACCCCACCACCCTTATCAGCAGGTTTGATGGTGAGTCTGTGGTCATGGACCAACTCATTAAGGGCCTGCCATTCTTGAGAAGACATGTAAAGAGTCTAAATTGGTTATTTTTGGTCACACTTAAAGCTTCTACATCACGTAAAACAGCATGAGTAAATAATTCTATGGCAGGGGACGAGATTATGGGATTAAAGTCACTCTTCACAAACAAACCTAAGTCCGAAAAACATAACTGAAAAAGAAAATTTCACGGCACTTCCCAAAAATAGATATGTGGTTATTTTACCAGATGCAATGTTTCGGTTCTCCCTTTGGAACCTTTTTCAAGCAGTGACAAATTCATGGTGCAAATTACATATATTTATACCACACATGTGATTATTGGATAATTAAAACAATCAAGTACAAAAATATAAAAAGTGCATGATTATAATATTAAAAATACATATAAAATAGTGTATAATATAATACATATAATATGTATACATTCATATATGAAACATCCAAAATGTGCATATAATCAATTGTACAAAATTGCAAAAGAAGACCTAGCAATTTAAGAGATAAATTAGTATGTACTGATATAGGTCCTCTGAAACATATAGGTCAAAGCTATACACGTCCCCAAAAATTAGGTTGTTACCCATGTTTGCGTTGTATTAATTGCCGTCATGTACAAAAAGGTAGTACATTTATTCATCCTACTACGCATGAACAATTTCAGATCAAACATCACTTAACTTGTGAATCTTCATTTGTTATCTATATACTCTGGTGTCCATGTAACCTATTGTATGTAGGTGAAACTTCACTTGACTTCAAAACCCAACTGAATCAACATCGGTACACTATTCGCGAAAAGCAAATGAATCTTCCTGTTTTAAAACATTTTACGGAGTTTAACCATTAAGAAAGCCAGTTTAAATGCATTTAATTTATGATTGATCATGTGCCCATTTTACTCAGGGGAGGGAACAGAATTTTGTCCTTAAAAAACGTGAGATGTATTGGATTGCCACTCTGAATTCTTTGAGACCCAATGGACTTAATGTGAATTTTAGACCGGGTATTCTTATATAAATTCCCTCATAGACAGAGTTGTATCTGATCTTTGTCTCTTCTTGAATGTGGTGCATACTGAAACTACAATACTAATATTTTTCTTTTGTTTTTAGTGTAAATTGATGGTGTGTGGAGGAAGAAGCTAACTTAACAGCATGAAACAGTATACACTTGAATGTTGTATCATCTTAACAATTGAATCCTCCCCCTTTTTTGCTAATTTTTTATTTTATTTTTGTCCACTTTATTCAGTTACTTTTTTATTTGTTTATTACTATTTTTCTTTGTTATAAGCCATTGTACGTTGGGATGCCTTTATTAATGGTAGCTAATATACACATTTTTTTCTATACTTAAGGAGGGACTTCTGTTGGGCCACTATGTCATGAGAGTAATGCGTTTGATGGACATTTATCTGGGAAGGCTCCTCTTGCCGTAGATATGCTGAGGTGCCTTACCTGAACATTACTCTTGGTGGCGACCTTTATGCACCACAGTTGCAGGAGGGTCTTCGCTGAGTTTTTGCTATGTCTTACCTTCCACTACATGAGGATTCTTTTGGATGGCAACCTTAGCGGGGTTGCCAACCATGAACTTTCCTCATTATATGGTAGTCCGGTGCTGTGGGAGCAGTACTGTTTCTGCCATAGTTTATTTAATCAGCACGTGGCCCATTGGATAGTTCACCCACATGTAATATATTATTATGTTCCTTGTTTGGAATGTCACATTGAAGACACCTAAACCTATGGCCTTAATATGATTTATTATATTATTTAATGTTTGATTTTGGGGCCAGACTTCCTCTGGGGATTGGTTACTCTTATTGATGCTGTAATGTCCAGCCATCCATGAATTCTGCTGATGTTTGTGGATTGTTCATTTCATGCACTAAGAGGACTATCCCGGAGAGGGGCGGGTCGTTTATTAGTATACTTATTTCTTTACATTTTTTACACATTTTTTTATATATATTATTTGTAACTGAGTTGTGAACGAAAAAGAGGGGTAAATTTTCAATTAATACTTATTCTTACTACGGCTATTATAGCTGAATAAGACATAATACATTTGCATAATACACGGTCACGTGATCTTATTTGCTTCCGTGACTATTATCATGTGCTTTAGGCAAGGCAGCATCATGTCATGCTATGGATGGAAGCGGCCGTGTGATCAGGATGCATCATGTGAAGTTCAATCACGTGACTGCACCTTTCACATGATCATCACTGGTCCTTCTGACATGCGTGTTTGTACTATTGAGACGCTGGTACTCATAGTGTTTCTTTGCTGACAGGTATGGTTTCTCCTCCTCCCCCCACACATCAATTAGGTTTTCAATCACAACCAGGGGTTATTCACATTTGTTTTTAATTAAGAAATTATGGATCACTTATGAATTTAGCGATTTTGTACATTTGATTATATGCACATTTTGGATATTTCATATATGAATGTATACATATTATATGTATTATATTATACACTGTTTTATATGTATTTTTAATACTATAATCATGCACTTTTTATATTTTTGTACTTGATTGTTTTAATTATCCAATAATCACATGTGTGATATAAATATATGTAATTTGCACCATGAATTTGTCACTGCTTAAAAGATTCCAAAGGGAAAACCAAAACATTGCATCTGGTGAAATAAACGCGTATCTATTTTTGGGAAGTGCAGTGGAATTTCCTTTTTCATATATGGTTTGACGGAAGGATCACCGCCACAGCCGCTGGCACCCCTTTTTTCTACTTTTTTCTACTATTGTCTGCAGTACTGCCCAGCCGCATTGACTTAGCTATCTGTCTAGCTATCTATCTGTCTCATGTCTATCTATCTCATATGATATTCACATCTGGGTCATCTGACGGCTCCAACACTTCCGTCATTCGTGTTCTTCTGCTCCTGGAAATTATTAGTGGAAGCCTGGCAACATTGTGAATCAATCTTGTATTAATGTACAAAATGTTTAAAAGCTGATAAACAGTATTTCTACCGTTTTCCTAGTTGACCTTTTTATGTGTTTACACTGGATAATTATTGTAACTATTGCTCCTTGTAATAGTAATGATATACAGGTCAATCCAAACCACACAAAATCTGCACTTAGTAAAAAGGACCTTAGTTCTTCCTTACCTCATCCCACTTAGGAAAGAGCTAGTAGTCTCCCATATACCCAAGATCTCGGTAATCTCACCCAAATTGGCAAGTTTGGACAATTTGTATGGGTATGACCAGCTTAAGGCTAGGGCTACATGGCGACTTTTTGTAGCATGACTGATTGATTTTAACTATTGAACTACAACTCAGTCCAAATGAATGTGTTCAATTGAATGCAATCTTGTGGACTGCAGCTGTAGTTCAACAGTTAAAATCAATTAGTTGTGCTACAAAAAGTTGCAGTGTAGCCCTAGCCTCAAAGGGTATTCTGGTTGTGTTCACAGGAAAGGTAATAGCTATTAGATCAGTGGGGGTCCTACTGCTCGGACCTCCACCAATCACAAGAATAGGGACCCTTTACCTATGGGGTCCTCCAAAATGAATGAAGTGACAGGGTCGAGCATGTGCACTACCGATCCAGCTGCTGCATTTATCTTTATGGGAGTTCCATAGATAGCCGAGTACTGTTCTCAGAGATGGTCCTGGAGCTGGACAAGTACAGTGCTCCGCTATTTGTGGAACTCCTATAAATGCATGCAAGACCTGCAGTAAACATTATAAAAAGAACTTCTCCCCCAAAATGATATAATTGCAGTTCTTTCCATTACTGTATTTAGTACAGTATATGTCCTCCAAAAATTATACTGTATGTCTACATTGACAGAAAGTAATAAAGGTATGACTTCCAGGATGTGGAGATGAAAAAAAATGTCTAAATAAAATCACTGCATTAAAATGGTCTTATCCTTTTGTTTTTCAATCTGCAGATCAGCCAGCTGTACCTGTGGAAAATCCATACTCGCCTGCTCCCCTCCGCTCCATTCTGGCTCCCTGCCTCCTTTCACCGGTCTTCTGGTACCCCTTTGTCAAATTCCAATGGGGTCAATGACTGGCCCTCCCTGCAGTGGCTCATGCCTCTTAGGGAGATGTCACACTAGGCCAGTCATTGGCTGCAGCAGCACACATGTCACTGAAATTGACAGATGGGGCTGGAAGACCAGTGAAGAGAGCCATGGATCCAGAATGGAAAGGTGGGAAGCAGGTAAGTGTGGATTTTTCTACAGGTATAACTGGCTGTGGTGCAAATTAAAAAAAACAGAGAGCTGGACTTACCCCTATAGAGGCTATGCATACCTTTGAGGGATTTATTTTTATTATTATTGCATTGTACTCATTTTTTTAATTGGTCTTTATTAAAAATGTTCAACTGTTTCTGAGATACAGTCCGTTTGCAGTTTCTGTTTTCTTGAATCCCATCATCTGACAGCTCATGTGTAGCTCTTATCTCTAATCCCCTGATTTACTTATTTATTTAAGAATTGAGCTATAATGAGTGTTTATGAGGTATGGAGATCAAAGATAAGAGCGACACATGAGTCATCAGATGACAGAATTCAAAGAAACTGAACATTTTAAATAAAGACCTAAGTGATTTTTAGCCCAAAACGAGTAAAAAGCAATCATAAAAAAAAATTCCACAAAACTGTCGTAGCATTTAAAGCCCAAACTAGGCCGCTTCTTTAAAAGGTTAATGGGGTTGTATGAGATTAAAAAGAGTGTTATTTTTCCCAGAAACAGCTCTAATTTAATCCATAGGCTGCACTGCAACTAAAGCTCATGGACAAGAGTGGAACCATTTCTGGATAAAAGCAGGCCCTTATTTCTAATCTCATAGAACCAGAGCATTCAGTGATAGGTTCAGCTGGGTCCTGAATTAGTATATTATCAGTTTAGGCTAAAATGCTAAATCTGTAATTATATTCTAATATCTTCTTAATAGCATGCAGCTGTATCATTTTGTTTTCCTGTATATAACTAGTTTTTTTACAACTTTTCTTCCACTGCAGGATAATGAGCATCTTCACTACACAGAATGAACTATGCACAGCTCTAATGAAATAAATTGCAATCTGAACATACTTAATTTTGCAGAACATAATATATTTTGATGATAACGGCAGAGAACATTGGCAGTTTCTAATTTTATTTTAATGCAAACGTCTTTGCAATGCCTACTATCTGTATGATATGTTCAAAACAAGAATAATTTGCAGGTGGCAATGTTCTCCTTCTGTCTTCAGGATTTCTTAGTAGAACTGATAGCTAGAGAAAGAGAAGAGGCTCTCAAACTTTACGCAAGTAGCTACAAGCCTCAAAGCCTTTCTAACTTCCATGAGGAACACTTGGCAAGTCCAATCATCTTCCTTAGAAAATGGATGGGTGAGGTAAGAACAATTGGGGACATTCAGAAAATCTCATAGAGAGTAAAACAGGTCACGTGACAAGTGCCTAACATGCAATACATGGACATTCTTCATAACTTTCATAATGAGATGATAAATGTGCTGCAATATGACGACTCCCTAAGCACGACCAGATAAAAAACATGGAACTGTATCTCAGTAAATTAGGGTTGTCACGATACTAAAATTTTGATTCGATTTCAATACCATAAAAAACCCAATACTATTCGTTACCACGCGAAAAAAATAAAACACCCAAAAAGCTGCGTGCATTCCACAATTTATGGAACGTCTGGCCCATAATCGAAACAGTCCCATGCTATTTATTTGGGGTGGCAAGGTGACTAAAAAATGGCGAATCGCACAGTTTTTTTTCCTGTTACGCATAGGAGATATTTTTTTATATTTTAATAGAGCTCTATTAGGGTGAATAGGACTTTATACTCTTCCTGCTGTCCTGTGCTTTATGCACACAGCAGCAGGGAGCTTACCATGGCAGCCAGGGTTTCAGTAGCGTCCTGGCACCCATGGTAACCAATCAGAGTCCCAGGATTACACTGTTGGGGTTCTTATCACAACTGCCACTGCACTACCAATGAGGAGGAGAGGGGACCGATGATTTAATACTGGGGGAGGTTGGGGCGCACTGTGCCACTAATGATTAAATGTTGGGGGGGCGCACTGCGCCACCAATGATTTTAAACCATTAATACAAATACAGGAGGCAGGTGCCGGCGGCAGAATCACATAGCCTGCAACCGACCTCTATGACAGGGAGCTGCGATCAGGGGCAGTTAACCGCTCAGGTGCGGCACCTAAGGGGTTAACTGCCACTGATGGCAGCTCCCTGTCATAGAGGTTGGGTGTCGGGTATGTGTTTCTGCCACCCTCTTCCTGTTTTTGTATTAATGATTTAGTTATCATCATTGGTGGCGCAGTGGCCACAGCCCCTTCCCTCCTCCTACCCTCTCTCTCCTCAATGGTGGCAGCAGCAGAGGGGAGGGAGAGAGTGACTCCTTCTCCACTGTACTGCTTAGGGAACATGGAGCACTCTGAGAGCAGCGTGCTCCAGGTTCTCTGGTACAAGGCTGTGCAGTAGCGCAGCCTAGTATTGGTAAATGGCAAATACCGGTATTGAATCCATACCGTTACAAAAGGATTAATTGGGTATCGATAATTCAATACCCAGTGCAACCCTATAGTAAATGATGGAAAAATAGTATACTCAATACATCTGCTTTTATTTTACAATTTGCTGTACAGAATCCAACACAAATCTAAAATCTCACTGGCAGCACTGCTACTTGTATAATTTTATACTGAATTGTGCTTTTATTTTGCATTATGTTTATACACAGGTTTATAAAATTGGACCATATAGGGCATTTACCAAATTAGACTATATAGGGAGCTTTATTAATTTTCTATGCATAAAAAAGTCTCACATTTTGCACAGGTCCAGGTTTGCAGACATTTGCTTTCTTTCCAACACCCTCGGCGTTCTTATAAAAAGTGTGCAAGGTGTGGGCGGTCTGTGAGTGGGAATGGACTGTCAGTGGGTTCAACATATTTAACAATATGTACACCAGAAAACTGGAGCACATTGCACTTGAAATCTACTCCAGCTCCTGGGTAGAGAAGATTTCTATTCTGGAACATGAGCAACCCAAAATGTGCCACAAATATTATACGCCTCTTGCTAAGTGTGGCACATCTCATGCCATGACAGTGTAGGACAATGAAACAAATTAAGACTGGTGTACAGGGCTTCATAAATTTCCCCTACTCTTCTTGTTTCCAACAGGGATTTGTAAATTCATTGGATCTTCCTGCAGTTTTGCTAATATGGGATCAGCTCTTCATGCACAACTGGAATCGTAATGTAATGGAAGGTTTCTGCCTTATTTTGCTTATGTTACTGAAAGAATCTATCATGGCTTCCAGTGATTTTCCTGCAATCAGACAGGTAATGTAGATTCATGCCCATATTGGTCAGTTCTTTAAAGGTGTTTCATGGGATTCATAGAGTGTACTTAATAGATGCGCACTATACATTGATTGCTATGTACTGGGATTGTCAGCATAGTGCTTGTGTGTCCATACAGTGGTGCCCACCCTTAGCACGGCATTGAACTTCTCCATATAGTATATTACAAGAGCACTAAAGACTGAAACTATACAACCAAAAAAACAAGTTCTTGCCAAAAGAAGTTAGAATAATGAGACAAGGACACATCCACCATGCCTAGAGAAATGAGGATGTCTACAGTAACATAAAAGGGGTTTCTTTAATGTCCTTTTACATGGACTGATATATCAGGCAATTAACGGAAATGAACCAGAAGTTCCCGATAATTACCTGATTGTCAGTGGAGATGAGGACTACATTTACATGCAGCAATCACCTCCGCTGTATAGGGACAAGCAATCCATACAGTTATGCTTTGTCCCCATGGAAGATCATTGTTCTCTTCTGCACAGAAATTATTTTTGGTGTCGGTTGAAACACATGATCCCCCGATGAAATAGCATTTGCTCATTCATTGGGTGATTACTGACACCTTTTACACAGGCCAATTATAGGGAACGAGCATCTCTAAGAACGGTCATCCCCGATAATTAGCCTGATTATGGGTCCATGTAAAAGGACCTTTACACTAAGAACAGTGAGACTATGGAACTCTTTCCTACAAGATGTTGTGATGGTTCCCTCATTGAAGTTCAAGAAGAGCTTGCATTCCTTTCTCAAAAGATAAGTTTTTCTGTATATACTAAATAACTGGAGATGGGCTGCTGATTCAGAGATTTTTAGCTGTTTGCCAAATTTAGAGTCGGGAAGAAATTGCCCCAGATTTACTAATGTATTTATGCCAAAAACCTGTCTAAAAAAGTGGTGCAATTTGGTATATCTATAGTTTCTACATTTTTCTTCTGACATACTCGAAAAAGGAGGCAGGGCTTAGCGGGAAGTGGATAAGGCTTTGCAGATAAGGGGGAGGACCTAAGATGCGCTGTTTTGATCCACAATTTTGGCACAATCCAGGCGTAAAAATCTGTCTCAGAGTAAGCCAACCAGTTGGTATAGAGTCAGAGAAAAGTGTCTATCCCTGCACCACATTTATCATCCAGTCTGAGCCACTATGATAAATCTGGTGCAGGTCTGGACATCCTGTCTAATTTTCCACCATCTACAGCAGGCATCCTCAAACTGCGTCCCTCCAGCTGTTGCAACTTCCAACATGCCTGAACAGCCTACAGGTATCAGCCTACAGCAGGGCTTTATGGGAGTTGTAGTTAGAGCTGGAGGGCCGCAGTTTGAGGATGCCTCATCTACAGGCTTAGTAAATCTTGGCCTATGTGTTTCATGGCTTATAGAAAATAGTGGATCACCGGAAAGACATAAGGGGTCTATATAAGGGGTCTATAATGAGCTTTTGGAGATCAAGTGGCACATATTTGGTTCTTGCCCAGGGACCCTCAGCTGTCTGTGTCTGCCCTTGGCTAAGGATCGTTGAGTGTCGCATTTTCAGTTCTTATTGAGGATATGCTTCTATTGAATTATTGAATATATTTTATGTGCAGAGCACTAGCGAGGAATCCTCAGCATCTTAGTGTCCCATGTGTGAGTACTTGCTTGAATAGTACCACTAGAACTTAACTGCTTTGTCCATTAAAAAGATTGGATGCCCGGTGGAATGCCTGCAGTACTTAATTTTTCTTGCAGGAAAGACAGTATTTATGTTGCAGATGTCCATGAATCATGAGGCAAATGCCAGTTGCCCAACTTTAAGGTGAGAAAAAACTATTTCCTGCATCCAAATCAGAATAAATCCTTGGACCATTGTCCTATCTCTTGAACTTGGTCAATGAAGCAACCATCACAACCTTCACTTGCAAAGAGTTCCATAGTCTCACTGCCCCTATAGTAACAAACCCCCTTCTATGTTGATGGTGGAAACCTTCTTTCCTCTACATGTAGAAGCTGCCCTCTTGTCATGGTTATAGGCCTAGGTGTAAAAAGATAATTAGAAAGATTCCAATATTGTTCATTCAAATATTTGTACACTGTAATTAGATTGCCTTTAAGCCGTCTTCCAAACTTAATAAGCCGGCTTAGTACTGCAATCCAACCATTCCCTTTATTACCTCTTACCCTGTTCACCCTCCTCTGCACCCATCCTTCTTATATACAGGTGTTCTGACTAGTGATGTTTTGTCATGAGCATCTATGCCTCTCTTGATACATTTCATTTTACTTGCCTTGGCAGCATCTGCCTGACACTGGTTGCTACAGTTAAAGAGATATTCCGGCATTTGGACGAAACTCATAAAAGAAGCCTGTAGGCTCACATCTCACAGAGTACAACACTAGTCAACCCAATACTACCAGACCAGGTTGTGGTTTAGTGGAAAATCCAGCAGTCTAAAAAAGTGTCCTTCCTTCAGTCAAGAATCCACAAGCTGCAAGCTTGTCCCAAACATGGGGATAAAGGCAGTCCAGGCCCGCTCAGGTGATGTTACCTTAAACCACTAAGTATGAATAGAGGACACAAATAGTGCAGTAAGTACGGATAGGTTAAAAGTAGGATAACTTATTCTCCATACTCACAAAGATGGGTAGTAACAAGCATATAAATGTAAAAAATGTATAGGTGCTGTTCGTCAAGCCCAACCCTGGGTTTCTCCAAATTCTGACTTCTTCCAGGACATCAGAATAAGTCACAAGTCGGCAAAACTACCTATCTTTGTAAGTATGGAGAATACATTTATCCTGCTTTTAACCTATCCATACTGTCTGCACTACTTGTGTCCTCCTTTCATACCTAGTGGTCTAAGACCATATCACCTGTGGAGCAGGCCTGGATTGCCTTTATTATTGTGTTTGGGACCACTTGTGGTTTGTGAACTCCGAGCCTTCACTGAAGGAAGGACATGTTTTTAGGCTGCTACGGAGACCTATTTTCCACTAAACCACAACCTGGTCGGGTAGTGGTGCATTCATTGGTTTCTCTACTGCTACTTTGCTTTAATGTGATTGTGGTTGGAAATGTAATTATTTGACTACTAGTGTTATAGATGCTATTTTGAACAGATACCGCGTTCCAATGTACACCATTTTGGCATACAGATTGTGACAGTTACTTTTAAGTTTATTGTTTTAGTATAACACTACTGCTATATCCTAAATACTGTATGTATAATTACACTTATTTTCTTGCACTGTTGCTCCCTGTGTGCTCCTCCTCTGCACAAGAAGAGTGGGCTTGTCTTCAGCAGTACCCCCAGACCACAGCTACCTCTTTGCATTGCATTGCTGCTGAGCCTCTCATATTAGCTCCCACTTACAGTTTCCTATAACTTCTAGTGCTGCAACTGAACATGCTTTACCACCAAGCTGCAGCTGAATTAAATGTCTTAACCATAGGAAGCAATTTAAAAGCATCATATTGTGTGCCAGTAAGTGGTGAGTGATTTAGTAATGTGGGACACTACTGAAAAGATTTATTTACTAGAGATTGAGTATTTATACTTAATACTCCATACTTTCTTTGGACTTGGGAGCCATATTTTGGATTCTGGAATAACTATAATGTTACTGTTTTGTCAGTTTTGCCCAATGTTAAACCATTTAGTGCATAATTGCACATGTTGTTTCTCTGCCCAAGTGCATAACTTTACATTTTTTCACATTAAAATTTATTTGCAATTTCTCTACTCGAGCCTCAAGCCTTCCCAAATCCTGTTGTAATATTATGTTACCTTCTTCTGTGTTGATATTGAAATTCTCCTCTGTGAGCAATCTACAAGGCATTAATAAATATTTTAAAAAGAAGAGGGCCCAATACTGATCCCTGTGGCACCCCACTGGTGGCTGTGACCCAATCTGAGACTGTACCATTTATAACCCTTTCAGTTATTAACCCAATTACACACAAATTTTCCCTTAGTCTGAGCAATATTATTTTATTTCCCATCCTTATATGTGGTAAATGAAAATCCACTATGGAACTTACCACTTATAGAAGATGAACAGATTAGCTTGAAATAACCAAACCCTCATAATGTGAGCAACTGGAGCAAGACAAGTCTAATTGCAGTTTCTATACAATACATAAAGTAATAGCAGTATTATCATTTTTAACATCTTTCTTTGTACAGATATTTTTGAGTGGGGGACATCACTTATTTACAGCTGATATACAGAAAGCCTGGATCCACCTGCAACAAGGAGGATTACTTGCTGATGTCCCTGGCATGAATCGATTAAGACAAAGGTAATACATAAATAAATCCAAAATAATATTAATATACTGTACATACATATTAATGTACTGTATATTTTAATGTGAAAAATGGACACCTCAACATTATTTCCTGTTAACGTTTGTGAAGATAGCAATAGTTGATCTTTATTTGAACAGTATATGAAGGGATCCAGTACATATTTGTAATCAGCTCACCTGACTTATTAATTGTAGTCCTCTGGGTTCATGGAAAATATCTGGAAAGCTTCAAACATGATTTAAGGACCTTACCAACTTACCTGCTCAGGCTCCAGCAGCACGTTCCTCAGCTTCAGCCCGGCGCGCTGGAAGAGACGCCCCAGTGGTGCGTCTTCGTCCTTGTTTACAGGGAGCAATAGTCTGTTTCTCCCCGCAGTGTACGTGCGCTGGGAGAGACGGGCAGTGGGCTGAATGACAGCCCTTCTGCCCTTTTGTTCTTCTGTTTTGTTGACTGATCTATGGAGTGTCGGTTCACAGACCGATCAGGTTCTGGTCTGGGGACCCGGCACTCTATTTAAACCCCCTATTGCTTTGAGCCAATGCCAATGATAATGAATTACTGATATATAGGTTACTAGGTTCACATTCCACAATACAATACAAATCACTGCCTCAAGGGAACGTTTAAAACTAAAACAGAAAATCTTTATTACAATAATTAATTTTAAAAAAGTCGAAGGGAAAGACCTGTGTGATCAGGTATATTCAGGCTAAAGTAATCAAATAGGGCCTAGATAAGATACTAATCACCTCAGTGAAGTTCAGTGAATTAAATGACATCACTGAGAGTATCTACGTACAGAGACCAATATGCCCCCAACAAAAAATAACAACCAGTGCACAGTTGCATGTAATCTGGCCAAGCAAGGTTCAACAATCTATCAGTTAATTGTTAGCATAAAAACCTGTGGTACCACTCGATACAATGTCTCCACCTAACCCTCCAGCTGTTAGGGAAGTGAATGCCGAATCATCGGCTCAGCACTTGCTGTAATGGATCATCTGCACTGCTGCTCTCAAGCTAACCCTATCTATAGCTCTACATGTTTCGCCTGACTAAGGCTCATCAGGAACACAGGGTAAATTGAGCTAAGACAGACCAACATGCAGCACGCCGCCCACCTCGTATTGTGAGGTGGCGGCATCGGTGCTAGGATGGCCCTGATTTCCTAGGATTTCCAGTGCCAGTGATAGTCTATAGTGGCTCACTAGCCTTTATTCCATTCTCCCTTGTTCCTGTATTCCTGATTGATTCCTGTGCTTCTGACCTAGGCTTGTCTTGGACCCTTGTTTGCCTTACGTTTTTGTACCTTGTAACACCTCTGGTTTTGACCCATTTTCTGTTGACTCTGCCTTATTTGTCCGTAATAGTGTAGGGTCCGTCAACCAGTTGGGGTATTGCCGTTTAGGGCTTGTACTACAAGTAGGTAGGAATAGTGAGGTGGGTCAGTTCAGGGCCTCACTTTCTTTGTCCTTTATTACACTTCAGACATTACACATGAATAAAGAAATATCCCAGCACTCCTGTGAGCAGTGTAAAATCTTCTATACTTTATTTTAAAACATAAACATGCATCCATCTTCAATATCTTGTCACGTGTTTCGATCATAAGATCTTAGTCACAGCACAGTATATGAAGATAAAGGTGATCTAATTGAAAAGAAAAAAATGGCCTTGAAGTAAATATAAATAACAATCCATTTAATAAACCATTCAAAAAATTGTGCAACCTTGACTGTACTGCCCTTAACAGAAACAATCTCCAGCAGATGCTTCTTTTTGTAAATGTACAAGTGTCTGACATGGAGTAAATGTTTCCTGCTCTTCCACAGAGAATTTTTCTCAGCTGTGTAATGTTTAAGAGGGCTGTCCACTTTTTTGGCTACGTACCAATGTGTAGATAAACTTACAATTTGATACTTACTAATATAATCTTTTTTGCTATTCTGTGCCGTTTGCTATATTTTATAAGCCATTGTACTAGGAAATATTCTGTGCTGTCTGCATAGTTCTGTCCATAAGATGACCGCTGATGGAGGGTCATGTGAGCAGACACATTACGAAGCCCCGTCCATGTACTAAACTCCCAAAAGTGCAGATGGCATGTGCAGTGCATTTGAATGGAGGAGACATCACATGAAAGTGATTTCTCTAATCACATGATCCTCCAACAGCGGCCATTTTATGGACAGGTCTTCAATACGGACAGCACAAAAGACTTGCAAAACAATGGGCTTACAACACTACAAAACCACACCACTACTGAATATTAAGAGAAATCTTTATTTTAAATACGTATATAAAAATACAGTACATAACATAATAATGAATAAAAATGGATACCAATGTGGCAGTAGGCAGTGAAACAGCAGAAAATCGGTCACATGATCAAATAAGGCACAATAAAGATTTTGCTTATTATTCAGTAGTGGTGTGGTTTTGTAGTGTTGTATGTAATTGTGGCCACACATAGATTGTGTTACTTTGATGTGTAGGTGTACAAACAATGGGCTTACCTTATGAAATTTAGAAAACGGCACAGAATATCAACAAAGGCTATATTAGTAAGTGCCGTATAGTCATCTCACAAGCATATTGGTCAATGCAAACCAGAAAGTGGCAAACCCCCTTAAGGCATTTTTGCTTTATTCAACCATGCCTTGGTGGATTTACTGGCATTTACAATATTATTGCCATGTTGAAAGGTCCACCTTTGACTAAACTTCAATCTCCTGACATGGTGCACTCATTCATAGTGGATTCTATGATGGTGACCTGCCCATTCCTTGATGCACCACAGCCCTGGGCCATACCATTCCTACCACAATGCTTTACAGGTGGTGTCAGGTTCTGCTGGTGAAATGCTGCCTTTTTTCTCAAACATGTCTTCCAATACTGTGGCCATCTAACATTACCTCGCTGTTCTAGAGCACATTGTACCAAAAGTCCTGGTATTTACCTAGATGTTCATGAGCAAACCTCAGTCTAAGGGTCCATTCACACGTCCGCAATTCCATTCCGCATTTTGCGGAACGGAATTGCGGACCCATTAGTTTCAATGGGGACAGACGATGTCCCAGCCGGGTCCGCAATTGCGGATCCGCACTTCCGGGTCCGCAATTGCGTTCCCGAAAAAAATAGAACATGTCCTATTCTTGTCCGCACTGCGACAAGAAAAGGCATTTTCTAGAGGCTGGCGATGTGCGGTCCGCAATTCGCGGAACGCATATCGCCGATGTCCGTGTTTTTGGCGGATCCGCTGATTCATGGATCCGCAGGATAACGGACGTGTGAATGGACCCTTAGGGTCCATTCACACGCTCCGCTTTTTAGCGGATCCTATTTTCCAAGAATTCTTCCGTTTGTCATCCGCTTTTTGCGGATCCGCAAAAAACGGATAGAAGAATACATTTTCCTATTCCACATAAAGTTTTATCCGCAATTTTCGGATTAGAATAGGACATGTTTTATTTTTTGACGGACACTTTGTGCTGTCCGCATATTTTATAGACCCATTGAAAATCAATGGGTCCGAATTCTGTCCGCAACTATTCCGAAAAATCGGGATCAGATGCGGAACTAAACAACGGACGTGTGAATGGACCCTTACCCTGATGCTGTGCTGGACAGCTTTCTGGACAGCACAAGTTTGCTCCTGGCACACCTCCTATGTATATCTAATCAGTGCAGTCTCTTCCTGATTGTCAACTTATGTAATTTAAAAACAAATCAGCAGTGGCAAGAGCTACCGGTAGGTTTTGTGATGAAATTCTAGGGTTCTTATACAACATAAAGCACCTTACATCTTTAAAGGTACATGGGTATGTAGAAATTGATTTTATTGAAGGAGAACATTGGATTTTACTTATTACTTATTCAGAGTTGTTTTTTTAATGGTATTGATTTGGCCAGGAAATAAATTAGAAATTGAACCTTCCAGATACAGGTTTACCTGTATTAGTTTATCACTTGACTGTAAACTGGCGATCTTTGACTATATCTGTGGCTTCTAAAACCAATTAGCTGTACCAGTTATGATTAAGTTGTGTCCTAGTAACACCTGAAGTAGGTACATGTTAAATGATTTAATGTTTAGCAAGGGAAACTGTCATGGCCTACACAGCTACTCAGCCTTTTGACCTGGGTGGCTTGTTTGAGGGTATGTTCAGTGCTGAAAAACCTAATGTGGAATCCGCATTAGGTTTTTTGCATGCTTTTTTTTTCTCTGACATATTTTTAATGTGATTTTGGTGCATTTTTCGGTTAGGCTTTTCATTTCTGGCCATTTTCTGTGGGAATTTTGGACACTGATATCACGGGGAATCCACAATAGCAATGGGCAGGGCTCTTCTTTTTTTCCAGGGGGGTGGTTTTCAAAACCACAAGCGGAAAAAAAAAGCTGTAAGGAATAGCACACAGATTCCCCAATTGAAATCAATGAGGAAGTTCTGTATGCATTTTTGGCATATAATCCTCTCCAAAATCCACACCAAAAATCCTCTTTAAGGGTCCATTCACACGTCCGTTGTTTAGTTCCGCATCTGATCCCGATTTTTCGGAATAGTTGCGGACAGAATTCGGACCCATTGATTTTCAATGGGTCTTAAGAATATCGGACAGCACAAAGTGTGCTGTCCGCATAATCTTCTCAGTACATAGTGTCCGCCAAAAATAAAACATGTCCTATTCTAATCCGAAAATTGCGGATAAAACTTCATTGGAATAGGAAAATGTATTCTTCTATCCGTTTTTTTATGGATCCGCAAAAACGGATGACAAACGGAAAGAATTCTTGGAAAATAGGATCCGCAAAGTCGGACGTGTGAATGGACCCTTAGGGTCCATTCACACGTCCGTTGTTTAGTTCCGCATCTGATCCCGATTTTTCGGAATAGTTGCGGACAGAATTCGGACCCATTGATTTTCAATGGGTCTATAAAATATGCGGACAGCACAAAGTGTGCTGTCCGCATAATTTTCTCAGTACATAGTGTCCGTCAAAAAATAAAACATGTCCTATTCTAATCCGAAAATTGCGGATAAAACTTTATTGGAATAGGAAAATGTATTCTTCTATCCGTTTTTTTTTGCGGATCCGCAAAAAACGGATGACAAACGGAAAGAATTCTTGGAAAATAGGATCCGCTAAAAACGGACGTGTGAATGGACCCTTTATGTAATTCTGCTATTATGGCTGCAGTCCAACTCTGTGGTGGAGATTATCAAAACTGGTGCAAAGGAAAACTGGGAATCTGATTTTTCTGTGGGTAACTAAGCCAGTTTTCCTTTTCGTCAGTTTTGATAAATTTCCCCCTATATTGTTTTGCCCGAACATCTCAGCCATACCCTGCTACACCAGCAAAGCAGTGGTTCTGAGTTCTGCTGCTGTTTCAAGTGAGTCAATCAAAATGTGCTATAAATATCCACCCAGTTTCCTCTTTTAGGTTACTTGATCTACTTCAATTTCACAAGTGTATTCTTGGATAGATCCATCCAGTTCTTTTGTAGATTTTTGCCTTAAGCTACTTTGTTCCAAGTTTGTTTTTAGTTCCAGGTTATTACCGGTATTTGGGGTGCTACCAGCTATCCATCACTATGCTCTGCCTTGTCTCTTCGTTACTATCTCTGGTTCCTGAACTGCTTTCCAGTGGATGACCCTTGTCTACGGCCTAGACCAAACCCTGCTTCTGGCTATGTTCCAGTCCTGTTTCTGTACTTGAGTTCCTGTGTCTGTGCTCCTCATCTAGACTCTGCTATTGTGCAGTTACAAACCTGGCTCTGCTGGGCCTTTGCTGTTTGTTCTTGGGCTGCTTGATTACTTTACTGACTATATCTTTATTCCAGCTTTTGCTGTTGCTGTTGTGTCATCCATTTCTTAAAATGTCTTTACGTTTAACATTATTTATGCTAAAACTTGAACTCTTACCTGATAACTATTCTGCAATAGAGTAATATTTAAATGTAACACTAGAGTCACTGCAGCTTTTGGATGCAGTAAAATTTTGTCAAAATTTTCCTAGCGGGGGGAAATGTATGTGACAGTTCTCACATGGTTGGAATTCTCATTGTTGCAAGTTTTGCAGCTTTTCCACAATAGGGAAGTTGAAGTTATCTGACAGTTGCAAATCAGTTAGTAGAGAGTTGCTCACCAGTGTAAAAAAAAATTAAAATTAACTATCATTCAATGTTGCTACACAATAAAGCAACATAAATCCAGACAGATAAGGGGTTCTTTTGGTTGCTAGTCATATAGAGTTTGACATCTTTGGGTTCCACCTTTTTACTGTTTTACTTTTATTGTTATCTAAAAATGAAACTTAATTACATTTGTAATTCCACTAGGAGTACAGCTTATTACACTGTGCCTTGTAACAGGAAAAAAAATAAATTATTAAAATAAACTAATTAGTATTTTTTATGTGCAGGCGAGTCCGTGAACTGTCTCCAAGGCTCCAAGGTATGTAATGTTTCTTGCAAATAATGAGGCACAATGTTTTTCTGTTTTCAGTGTCATAAATTATAGATAGAAACCTTCATATGTGATACTTTACTCTGATATATGGATGTCCAGACTTTGTTTATTCTGGTATTTATTGCTAGAAGTAACTGGCATTATCTTACCATCACCAGTTCCAAGTTTAAAACTACTGGAGCAGCTTGTTCAGTGGGAATGTATCAAGAAAAATGGTTACGATAGGTAACAATAAAGTTGCACTGTGTAGACTTTGCTCAAGGCAATAGGTGCCAAAAACCTCACAGGACATGAACCCACATCCCTGGTACCAACCAAAAAAGCAGATGAAGAAGCAGCACTCCAAAAGTTTTGTAAGTAAATGTGCCAGATTTGTTACTTAGAATGTATGCGGTGCAAGGTTTCAACTCCATGAAGCCAATCTCAAGGCCTGAAAATGGGTACATCACACTGCAATAACTATGGGTGAATACATTTTCTTAGATTTTCCTTTTTAATGTTACCTCTTCATATGCTTCTTTGGTCAAGAAAAATGGTTATATTAGCTGTTAAAAACTGAACTGTACAATACAGTTTGGCAAATAATTTGAAATGGATTATGTAAGTTTCATACAACGTACAAAGAATTGAGGTGCAGTCATGTCTTCCATCCATTTCTCTTTCTGACTGACCTGCCAAGTCTAATTTTAACGATATTATTGGACTGTTAGTCAGATGTATAGTTGAGTACAATCATGTGGTATGGTTATGGTTAAGGCAGCAAGTGCTATTTGAAATAATACAGTAAGGACAAAATCATACAAACAATTGACATGCTGCAGATTTCAAAATCTGGGTGGCAGGTCAATTTCCGCATTAACCAAATAAGCAAAAAGTACATAAGATTTGTTAATCTCATTCACTTTGCTGATACTGTATTACGCTGCATGGTAAATGGACAACAGGACCTTGGATGGCCAAGGCTCATTTATGTGCAATGGGAGCCAAAGCTAGACTGTGTGGTGTGATCCCACATTACAGCTTTTGTAGCACAATTTGATCAGTTTGCTCAATAGGTAATTCTGGCTTTGAAAGACATGAATCATACCATAAAGTGCATGGTGTATATGGGGCTTTATTAACACAGTTTGGTCAGAGTGCCCATACAGACCCCTGTCCACCACCAAAAGCACCTAATATGGCATGCGAGCATTGGAATGTAGCTTTGTGTGATGAGCCTTATTTTTTTTTACATCATGTGGAAAGTCAGGTGTGTGTGCATTGTTTACATGGGGAAGAGATGGCACCAGGATGCACTTTGGGATGAAGGCAAGCTGGTTGAGGTAGTTTACTGTACTGTGCCATGTCCTTTGACACATACCACCTACCTAAACATTTTTTCAGACCAGGCTAATGTGCCCTGCCACATTGCAAACATTTGGTTTTAGGAACATGACAAAGGTTTCAAGATGTTACCTTGGTCTCCAAATTCCTCAGATCTCATTGTGATCAAGCATTTGTGGGATAGGCTAGAAAAACAAGTCCAATTTATGAAGGCCTCAAATCACAACTTAGGCCTTTTTCAGACATCACTGAAGCACAGACGTGCGCTGTCTGTCTCCAGAATACCCATTGATTTTAATGTGTGTATTTACACAAACTGTGATTTACCACGGTCCAGGTTCCATCATGGAAGCATGCCCTATTTTTTCTGTGTTTACGGATTCTTCACGCTCATTATATTCTATGGGTCCGTGAAAAACACAGATACAACATGGGTTGGCATCTGTGTTTCATCCTTGTTTCATTAATCATAGCTACGCGATGCTCTGGAAATTAATTTTCAACGTAGCATTGTTCTTGAATATGTATGACACAAGGAGGGCAAAAAATGGGCACATGCACCAAACCACTAACTATCTTGTCACCGATACCGACATGTGAATAAGGCCTTACAGAAAAGGATCCACTACTAACCTCCTAAGAGTCTTGCGGAGTTTATGACTGAACGGTTTATAGCTATTTTGGCAGCACAAAGGGGGCCTTCATGCTGTATACATATATAATTTTGTATTTATTTTTTGTTTACAGGCACAATGGTTACTGAGAGTCTTTCCAAAAATTTTACCTTTTGGTGTCAAAGATATTGTGCTGAAAATGTTTCCAATGGATTACTCTGAGACATCCTCAAATGTAAGTTCTTAGAATTAGGGCCCATTTAAATGGGCAAATTATTGGTCCAATTACGGACAAAGGTTCAACGCAATGCAGGATGTGCCCTAGTTAAATAGGAGCATGCTGCCGACAGTCAATTAAACTGTATGGGAAGTAGGGATTGTAGTAATGATCATTCATGGAGCTAAATGAGTGGGACAATGATTGGTAATGAATCGGAGGAAAACGCTTCAGTTTTGTCCCCATTCCTTGTCAGTGGGGAAAAAACTGATCTGGATGTAACGAAGTGCGCCAGAATGCATTCAGTTCTGTTTGTTTGTGTTCCCATACCGGACAGAACAACTCTGCTAGCAACATTTTTGAGTGCGTCATGGGATGCAGAGCAAGATGGATCCGGCATGAAACACAATGTAAGTCAATGGTGCCGGATCTGTTTTCTCGAACTCAAAAGAAAACAGATCCAGCGCCTATTGACTTACAATGGTTTTAGTGCGGATCCGTCTTGGCTACTTTTCATAACATATTCAGCTGGTTGTATTATCCTAACGGAAGCGTTTTTCCTGATCCATGAAGGATCCAGCAAAAACATAGATGTGAAAGTAGCCTTATTCTACTGGTGTTGACAATGTGTTTCCTTGCTGATGTACGGTACTTATGTGCAAACCTTTTCTTTTAATAGACTTTTTTTAAAGATTTTGATCCAACTGACTTAATACTGACATTATCTGTGTATTCTGGCCATGTGAAGTTACATTCCAAAACAAGTTCTTTGAAACCAATTCTACTGGAACAGGTCAATACAAGTGAAACCGTGAACAGAGATATCCCTCTGTTTCTGCTGAAGTATAATGGTAAGGTGTCTGTATCAGTAGAATTAGCATGCATTATGTTAAGAACTATTAAAAAAGTAAGAAATTAAATATTTTATTTTAAAATAAATATAAAAAGTATTTATTGTATTTATATTATTTTGTGTTATTTATTCATTTGCAAAAATACATGAGATAAACTAACCGATCTCAAGAGTTACATTAGATATACAACAGTAGTCACTATCAGTCTTGGAGTTTTGGAACTAAGATTGCCATATGTAAGCAAGAAATTGACTATACAAAGCTGCTAGTCTTCTGCAAGTTTCTTGATAGAAAAGATTTAGAGCTTATCTGCCATTTCGGCTGACTTTTCAGAATAAGCTGCCTCATGTACACATAAGATATAACAGTATCTGGCCATTATATGACGCGTATCCTGCATTTTTCACAACTTTCCCGTCTGCACTTCCTCCTCTGCACTTTTTAATTATAAGTTTTAGGGATGTAGAGTAGTTGCTAATTTATATTTCAAATACTGCACACACAAAGAAGAAGGAGATCTTGCTCCCCTATACCTTTGTAGTACCACACCAGAAGTAGCAACAGCATGTAGAACATTTTACAGCAGTTCTGAGCCATGTAATTGGGAATCTTCAGGATTACAGTTAGCTCTTACTCACTGTCGCTGTGTTTCTATGCCTCTGTCTCCCTACAGCAGCTCTCTACTTCTATTCCCCTTCCCCTCTCCATAGACTTCTAGGGGCAGCATGTAAACTCAGTGAGCTGAGTGATCAGATAATTCCTCTCATCTCTCAAGACAGATTTTTGTTGCAATAGAGGGCGAGCAATCAGTTTAGGAGGCAGAGGAAGAAGAAGTAGCTAATAAAAAAGAGGCATTTTTTTTCTGATTACACACTTAATTTCTGCAAGCGAAAGTACAGTGTCTATTTAAATATTAACGTACTGGCTACAAGCAGTCACCTGCAGGAAGCTTAAAAGTATACAGCATACTTAGGCTAGTTTCACATTAGAGTTCATTGTATCCAGCTAGGCCAGAAATGGCCAGAGCACTGCCAGACCCCATTGACTATAATGGGACACTACTGTGGGGATCCATATTCATAATCTATCCTCAGGTCACCAATATCAGATTAATGGGGATCGAACAGCCTGCATTCCTGCTGATTTTTAGTTTCAGGCATTCGTTGGAGCCAAAAAATATACAGTGGACAGAGACGGAAGCACAAGGCTCTTGTGAATGGGAGCAGATGCCCAAAACAGGCGATGAGTGGGGTTGCGGTGTGTTGGATATGCACCAGTCTGATATCTATAAGCTGCCTCTTCTCTAAGGTGAGAAGGCGTGAGAGTGGGGCAGCTTATGGAAAGGTAGGACAAATCAGTCTAGGTTTATGATCTGGAGTCAATCTTTTAAGGGCGATGGCTCCACCTATAGTCAGTATTAAGTGTTAGTGTTCACTATTATGGAGTAAATCATTAGCTTGTTAAAGTGGAAGGAAAGCAGTGCAGTAGCATACCATACCCACTAAAGACCAACCAGGCCTAATTAATTAATTTTTAATTATAAAATAAGTAAAGTTACATTTTAACTTAAGTAGCCATTTCTCCTTAGGCTCCATTCACATCAGGTTTTTGTCCCACTTTTAGTATATACACATGACATGTATGTTAACGGATGCCTCTGACGAATGCTATAGAGTGGCATGTCTCACCATAGGGTTTTGTTAAAGTAATTGTTTTTTTTTATGCTGTACTCTGCAGGATGGAAAAGCATAGTGTACTATGCTTTTGCATCCTTTTTTTCCCAACTTATACGTTAAACATAGGGAAAGCACATGATGTAAACTACCCTTTAGGTGTATTTTTATTTTTAAAAAGGAAGGCAAATGAGTGAGGAACTCTCTGACTGAGAAATAGCTCTAGTAACATGTTTTATCAATCTGATATATGAACAGGATAGATATAGAACAATATCAAATTCCCAGAAAACCTGTTTAAGGGTAAAAGTTCTCCTTAAAGGGGTTGTCTCATCATGTACAATGGGGGCATATCGCTAGGATATGCCCCCATTGTCTTATAGGTGCGGGTGCCACCGCTGGGACCCACACCTGTATCGAGAACAGAGCCCCCCAAGTGAAGGAGGGCGCACTGCGCATGCGCAGCTGCCCTCCATTCATTTTCCATGGGGTCGGCGAATCTCCCCATAGAACCTCCCCCATAGAAATGAATTGGAGCGGGGGCTGCTCATGCGCGGTACGCTCACATTCACTTCTATGGGGAGCCGGCTTGGTGGTGGCCGGACCGGAGTCCTCCAGCCACCACCTTGCGGGGCTCCATTCTCAATATAGGTGCGAGTCCCAGCAGACCCGCACCTATAAGACAATGGGGGCATATCCTAGAGATATGGCAACCGCCCCCCCCCCCCCCACCACCACCACCACTACCTCTTGGCCAGACCTCTAAAGGGGAGCTTACTTACCTGCCTCCCAGTGCTAGCTCCCTGCTCCTTCTCTTCCAGGCCTTTTGATGCTCCGCTGGGTTCCCTTGCTGAAAACATCCAGTTTGACATAACCGCAGCTAATAACTGACTGCGGCAGAGACCATATTTCCTTGCCTCATGTCACATAGTGCCACTCAAACCTGGAAATTCTTCTGTGGCAGCCTAGGGAGTTATGCAAGCATGTGTGTAATTGGTGCCTGTACAGTGAGAAGGGCAGTCCCCACAGATTTGCATTACAAAGTAGTAGGTGCGGCTGATGGTGCTTTTTGTTAGAAGCCATGTTGTTGCCTTGAAGCTATGCTTCATATAAATAGCTCCAAAATATGGCATACGTGGGAGCATGTCACAATTTATACTGAGACACAGAAAGTTTTTTTTTCATAGATTTAGAGTAAATCACCTAATGTTTCATATTTGGCTTAAAGCGTACCTGAGTTTTCAAAAAAAGTTTGCATAAAGGCTATACTTCTTTGTGCAGTCATAAATGTGAAGGGACTGTTATCTTTGGGCTTCCCCAAAGTCTCTTATTATTCCCTGTTTCAGCTGCATAAGCTAGATGCATTTCGCTCACAAGCAGTGGTTGTCTTCCTTCTGCCTGTACTGTATGCAGTGACCTCACTTCCCTTACTTCCCACTATGCTTGTTTTCTTCTAGGGAGCTCAGAAAGCTGATAAAGAAGGATATATCACACTTACAGAAAGGCAGGAGGCTCCTGTGATATTCAGTAGTGTAGAAGCAGTTCTTTTATCAGGCTTAGGAGCTCAGCTAGCTCTAACACCCCCACTTCCTTTCTGCTGTCTTCTGAGTCTTTGATACTAGGGATGGATTTTGCTTGACAACTGGCCGTGGACTTTCCAGTTAGGTGGGAGTGCTTTTTCAGGTGGATACATATATTTTAAATGAAATAATTTAAAAATTTTCTAGTTACACCACTCTCTATTAAATGGAATGAAAATGTGTCAAAGTACAGTTACTCTTTAAAGTAATTGTCAACGTATTGGTTATCTGAATGAGAATTGTGGTTACAGTGCATATTTTGTTCAAGTGAGATTTTTACACAGTTTGAACAGTTTTGCATATGATGCATTGAGCCAGGCTGATACATCATGTGTAAAATGCATAGTGACACCTCACCTGACCTGTAAGCAACCAAATGAAATGAAGCTCCTCTGACATTAAAATCAAATGGTTTTCAAGCTTTCAGCTTTACGGCAATCAGAATCAGCATGAACAATCAGTATAAGTATGAATCCATTAGATTAAATTTGCATATGTAAGTGGTGATTTTCTTTGCAGCCTTAAGGAAAATAAGTTCTTTATATTTGTTTGAGGTTAAAGGATTTCAGTATTGTAACCTTTTGCAACAATTCAGTGCAGTGCAGTGTTCTGGAGCTGTATAATGTTTGTACACTGAGATTTTATCATATATAAATTATATCACTTTTCCCAAATACCACCATTTATCAGAACTGCCTTATTCTGAAGTTAATAGCCTACAATTGCACCCTGTGGCAAACTTGTTTTGTTCAGTTGTTGTTGGTTAAGTCCTGCATTGGAGCCTTGTAATGTAGGACCTAGGAAGTGTCACTGGTAAAAACAAGGAGTATGGTTAGTGTCTTATGATATGCTGATGTCAAGACACATCTGACTGCCCTAAGGCATGATAGGACAGCAGACACATGACAAATGAGAAATTCGAGTTCAAGCATGGGGGATACGAGAAAACTGTAAATGAGGTAAATTTGAAAGAAAAAAAAAATCCAAGAAGGAGTGGGAGTGAGAGTAACTGATGAAAATACACCGTAGAGTGAAAAGTAGTTTATGGTACAATCCCTTTAAGGCTATGTTTACATTTGCATCGGTTCTTTTGTCGTTGACAGGAAAAATTAGCATTGTATGCAGTGCTGCTTTATCTGTAAAGACATTGCACTCCCCAGCAGAACCCATTACAAGTTCATAAAATTCATCAGGTGCCACTACTGTCTGCCATGCAGTGGTCACAAAACAACATTGTGGCTTATGTTATAAATAGAAGCCACAACACAGAGGTTACTAGCATGTAATATCCAGGCTTCATCCATCTTCATTAAAATATAGATAAATATAAGAGGCTGCAAAATCATTGTCACTATATGTCAGATGTCTGCATTAGTATGGAGCCTCGTCTTCTTTGCTTAACATGAATTCTGTTCTGCTGTTGTAATATGAATGATTGTTCGCCTTTTATACTGTCATTATCATAGGCCAGTGCTTCTTAATAAGGATTCTCCAAATCCCTTTGGTTTCTTAGACGCAACCAGGGGTTCCCTGAACCAGGGGCAACCTTTCATGACACAACTAGAAATCTAAACGATAACCAATTTTGACCAATGTAAATTACTTATTCTAGTTGAAACAGATTAATACATTTCTTAAATTTCTCTTAGTTGTTACCAACTAAATGCTGCAGGTTTTCTGCCAATTCCCATTGATATCGTGTCGTTCCCACAGGTCTTCAGTGACTGATTATTGGGGGCTGACCCTCATGATCAACAGAATAAAGAGTGTGTGGACTTGATGAGGACTAATCTGCAGTACTAGGCACAGCCTAAATGCATAAATGCATAAATGTTTAAGAGACAGGTTTTTTTTTCTGCTGATCAGTGGGCGTCTAATATGTCAGGTGACGTCTTCACCCGGTCTTCAACAAACTTTTCAAATGAATTTGGTTCGCATACAGCAATCCAAACCCAATTCGCACAACACTGCCTAGGAACAACTCTATTGTACTTTTGGTCTCCACTTTATCACAATTATCCGTCGCTTCTTCACCTGGACTTCTTGTCATCCCTTGTTCCAAGGTAGAGATGCAATATGCATTTGTACATTGTTCCAATGCTATTATGAGGATAACTCTGAGGGAGACATCGGAAAATGTGGAATTGCTTGACTTCCTTCATGTTCAATATACAAAACTTGTGGTGGAAAACTGCATCTGACCTGACATTTCTGAAGTGGATTTGGTGGAACAGTCTGAACCCATTTCACTGGCATCTGATTCGTTATAAAACAATGTAACTTTGAAATCTTAAAGCCAAACTATGCAGTAGTAGATATAATAATATAACATTTTATAATATATCTTAAAAGTGGCCTTTTCCTCAAATCCCAGCATCCTGTAGTCACCAGTTAGCTCACTGCAGCCATACTTTCCATACCTTCTTCTTGTTTGCTGTATTGTCCTGTGAATGGGACCTTAAAGGTGGCCGTTTATGGACAGTAGACATTTCAAAAGGTTTTTGGGCAGATCAAAAGTGGGGCTTAAAATTTCCTAAGATTGAAGATTCAACTGATGAGAGGTGTGCTGCAAGCTCTGTAGATGTTCGGAAACCTTGTTTAGATAGAAGTTGGTTGATGGTTGAAAAGCAGTTGAATAAACAATCATGTGGTGAACGTTCCTCTTCACAGGCACAGCCATACACATTTTAGTACATTTTGGCAGTTACAGTTGTTCAATCTGTCCATACACATTTAATGAAACCAGGCAATGGGCGAAAGACCTTTCTTGGAACGTTCTTTCAAAGAAAGATCTTTCATTCTTTGAACAATAAGATCAGATGAAAATATTAAACACAGCGGACTTCTTTTCAAACGATAATAACCTATTACCGGTCGGCTAAAACGATCGTTTGTTGTTAAATTTCAACCTATGAACCTTCATTTTGGTTGAAATCATCTATTTTGATCAGTTTTAGACTAATATGTATGGGCATCTTAAGAGCCTGACCACCCAAGCATGGAGGGAAACAATGTGCACTGCATTTAATATTCCCTTACAGGATTTTTTTTTTTTATCAGATCATTTTTATTGAAAAATTTTCTTTTCAGCTATCAACAATATCGTCCATAACAGTAATTGAGATGAGCATTAAACAGAGCATATCCATAGATCTTACAGGATTTTTTTAGTAGCAAAATTTGAAAGAAACTAAACAAAAAGATTAGAGATTATTGTCTGTATGTATTATGAATGGTAAATGACAAATATTTCAGTAGATGTCACTTGATCTAACCCTTTACTTTGTCTTTCAGACCTATTTGAATTTGAATCTGTTTACCCATCAGATTATACAAATTATACAGACTCTGGAGGAAAGCCTTTTCTTGTAATAAGGGCATCTTACAGTGACAGAGCACAAGGTGTGTCCTTTCATCATAACCAAGCATAAATGCTTAAACAAAGGTTGATAGTTTTAGATTCACTTGGCCTCAATTTCAGGACAAGTCTTCTCCTGTTATAGACGTGCAGAAGTGCACTAGGAGATATGAACACGGATGGGATTAAAATAGTCTAATTAACTCTATTTAGACGCTGGCTCCTTCATCAGGCATACAGAAATGAGTGACTGTGAGAAAAGCACAACACTTAAAACATGTTACAGACATTAGTGCATGGGTGATACATCATCACGATAAGACAGAGCAATAAAACTAAAGTTATTGTTACAAATAGACAGAATCAGGTTAATGCCTCGTTTAGACTGCCCAATTGTCAGGCAGATTATCGGAAAAGAAAGTTCCTACGAAAACTTGTTTCCAATGATCGGCCTGTCTAATGGGGCTGCAGATCACCCGATGAATGAGCAAAATTCTTGTTCATTGGGTTAAATGATTGTTGGTGTGGACATCTCAATCATCGTTCCTGGGCAGCAGATTGTGCTGTCTTAACTGTACTCTGCTGTCCAGAAATAGTGCAGATGTATGATGAGCAATAGCAGTAGCAATCTCTCGTCCTCACACTGTGGAGGTGAACACTGCATGTAAATGCAGCTCTTCACCTCCACTAAAGAGCAGGCAATTGTTGGGAAGGCGTTCCTTCCCAACAATTGTCTGTTCATTAGCGCAGTGTATATGCCTTAAGACTTAAATGGGTTCTCTGGCAATGAGTTAAAATGGCCACCAGCAACCTGTCCTAGAATGTGAAGAGACATAGTTGCCACCATTTGCAGAGCTGCCAAGGAGCTTGAGGTGGCGGGCCTCATTACACACTACACGGCTGTACAATAGATGGAAATGATGTGATCTAGTCTATGATATGCCATCATGGCTGAGCAGCCTGACAGAAACACTCGCCTATATGTAGTATATGCAAGTGCTGGATTGTAGTGTGGCCCCGTATCCGTATAGCATCACCTGCTCTTTGTTCTTCTCTTATTTCTTTGTCCGGCTCACTGAGATGGCCGCACATGCTCAGTTTCATCCTTCAACTGCCTCCTGAGCTGTGATAGGAAGAGACTGAGACACGCCCCCTTAGCTGCAGCAGAAAAGACACTCCCCTTGAGCTGTCAGCTTGATATAGTTCTATCAAAGTAATGAATGTGGAGATCTCTGGATCCATGTGAGGTACAGGGCTGGTTCTAGCTTTGCTAGAAAGAGATGGTCATGTACTACATGCTGTCTGATTTCATTATTTACATTCGTCATGGCATAACCCCTTTAAGTCTTCTTTTCAATGACTAGAATGTTATCTGTTTGAATTCCTAGATTTTTCAGCTGGTCTTAAAATTGCCTTACAGTACCAAGACCATTTAAGTTCATGACACTGTGGTCTGTTCTGCATGGTTTTCCCAATATAGATGCCATCATTGGGGCACGTTGTGCATTGTTTCATGTACACCACACATAGGAATGCATCAGTGACTTTGTAGTCCCGTTGTTGGCTGGGTGTATTGACGGTGTCTGTTGATAAGATGTGGGTACAGGTTTTTTATCTCTTGCTGTTAAAGGATAATCTGGCTGTCTCTGATGGTGATGACAGGGCACTTCTGACCTGGAGATTCCTTACATTTGAGAGTTGTTTGGAAAAAAGGAGATGCAGAGAACTTGAAAGATCTGTTTCAGCCCATTATCTTTGTGGAATAGATGTTCATTTTAGAGTTGTAGTTGACCACAAGGGGCACCGTGCTGTGTCAGCAGATGTTGTTTCCTGTCTTCAGTGTCTAATCAGATCCAGTTGTATCACAGAGCTTGGCTGTAATTGATGGACTTGTGTGTTTTGAATGGAAGCCATTCCATCTAAAGCTTATATTACACTGGCAGATAACCTGGCAGATCATCGCTAACAAGCATTCATAATAACGTACGTTAGTGATTATCTGGCAGTGTAATACTGCCACTGATTACCCGATGAACGAGCAAACACTCGTTCATCGGGTAATTGGGATCTTTCAACAGGTTTAAAAATCGTTTGCCGATGGAGGATCGTGATGTCTAATCACAATCTGCTGCCAGCAAACAATGATTCAGTATGGGAACGAGCGATGGCATTAGCGTCTCTTTCTTCCATACATGTGACTTTACATATTTCCTGAATACAGCGTCTTTCTCGCCTTTTCTTTCCCATCACTGCGGCATAGTGTCTGAGGAAGGCCTGCATGCCGAAACGTAACACAGGAATATTGCCGAATGTTAAATAAATCTACTATCAAGATTAAAACCCTAACGCTGTAGTTATATTTATTATTGCAAACAGGGTTGGAACCCTACTTACAGCAAATCTTACGGAGTGCGACAAAGATTTATTGTAATTAATCACATTTTCTGTGAGAAGATGCATATGTATCACCATTGTTAATATCTAATCTTAAAAGCATTCTTATTTAAGGTGTGCATACAGTGGGATGGACCAAAGTTGATGCTTTTGAACAGGAAGCAGGGAGCAGACATCTCACATGGAAACCCGTGGAGTTCTCATCGCTCTTATCATTTCATCCTGGGAAGGAGCCAGATAATATTAATGAGTACACTTCAAGTATCAGCGGATCAGGTAATTAAAAGAAACAAGCAATGCTGATTACCATCCATGTGGCAGTGCACATGACATTGTCTACAATGAAACCTGTAATTAAAGCATCTGAATTCTGTCCTGTCAATTTCCTAAACCAAAAATGTTAATTTTTTCTCCTATATGGCTTTATTAGAGTGGGAAATTAGTTTGATTTTGAAAATATATGTCACTTTACTGAAACTGAATTGAATTCCATTTTAATAGTCTCCACACAAAAGGGGAACTTTCAGGATGCATACATAAGGTTACAAGAGGATACATAAGGTTAAAATATAGAGAACATTATTTCATTGGAAAAGTGTTGGTAAATTATGAAAGTAGTGCTGTGGGTACAATATACAGTACCTAACTTCATAACTACTGTATACCGTGGCAAGTCGGTTTAATGTCTGTAAACTGCCTTACATTGTCTGTGTATGATGAATGTAAGCTCCCTTATTGCTGTCAGTTGCACAATATTTAAAAAAAATGGTAGGCCAAACCAGTTATAGTTGGCACGTACTTACCTCCCAGTACTTCTGCAACTTCTGTCCCTTCACCACTCTGATCTTCTTGGAGACAGTGGTGGGGTGCAGGGCAACATGTGTACAGAGAGCAGGGCTGTCGGACCATTCACAGAACCCAGCCGTTCCACTAATCAAGAGGTTTCACTTGTTGGCCATTCAGATTGCTCATCATCTGACCAATCAGCAGGTTGCTAGGGCGACTAATCCATTTTTTTTTACCACTTTTGCAAGTTTTTGTGTCCTACAACATGGTGAAACTTCATTGTGATCATGCATTCCTGCTTGTTCTGACCTGGCTTTCACTACACCACTTCTGCTGAGGCCAGTGGTTGGCTGCAGCAGTCACGTGTTGTCGAAGTGTCATCACTACTGCAGCTGGATAAAAAGCGCAGAAGCTGGCAGGTAGGTAATGATCAGTTCTTCATTGCAGGATGATCCCCCTGTATTGTCTGCTTTCCTCAGCATAGGTCACCCATATCAGATCAGTGGGGATCCGGCACCCCGCTGATCAGCTGTTTGAAGATGCTGCAGAGCTTTTTTGTTAACCTGTTTGCCATCTAGATTGTAGCCGCACAGTGTAATTACACCTTTCTCTCTCATTCAAGTAAAAGGGAGAGGAAGGTGTAATTACACTGCACCGCTGCTATGATCTAGGTCAGAGGTAGGCAACCTCCGGCACTCCAGCTGTTGTGAAACTACAACTCCCAGCATGCATAATTGCTCTGCTCTTCTCAGAACTCCCATAGAAATGAATGAAGCATGCTGGGAATTGTAGTTTCACAACAGCTGGAGTGCCAAAGGTTGCTGATCCCTGATCTAGGTGGTGACCAGGTGGGTTAACAGTGAAGAAGACAGCCTCAAACAGCTAATCTGTGGGGGTGCCTGATAATGGACTCCCACCGATCTGATGTTGATTACCTGTCCTGAGAATCAATATCTAAGCATTGCACAACTCCTTTAAGAACAGTCCTGATTAAAAGTACAGTAGTTAGAATGTAAGTGAGACCAAACTTTTGTGTATATAACTGACAAAATATAATGGAATCCTGTTTATCTTAGGATCAAATCATTCAAGCATTGAATTTACAGTCTATAATCCAACAAAAGATTATAAAAGCAGCAACAATCATATGCAGGTAGAGAGCAGGTAAGAAACAGAATACTTATCTCGTAAATGTGTAAAACGAATAAAAAAAAATAGTAATTGCTAAACTGATTAGTAGAAAGAGGGAGGTGCTCGTGCCGCTCTACAGAGCACTAGTGAGACCTCATTGGGAGTATTGTGTGCAGTACTGGAGACCATATCTGCAGAAGGATATTCAGAGAAGAGCTACTAAACTAGTACATGGATTGCAGGACAAAACTTACCAGGAAAGGTTAAAGGACCTTAACATGTATAGCTTGGAAGTAAGAAGAGACAGAGGGGATATGATAGAAACTTTTAAATACTGTGGGGAGTCGCTCTGGTAGACAGCGGTGCGGGTGCAGTACCGAGGCAAAAACAAAGAGTCCAGCATGTGCAATAAACAGTGTTTTATTCACACTGACACAAAAATAAACAGCAAACAGTCTTTTGGTGGTAATTCACACATGTCAGAAACAAGGAGGCAAAACAAAACAGGAGCACAGGTTCAGTCACCTGGGAGGTTTAGGTGCAGGTTCGCACCAGGCTGTCGGCCCAGCCGCAGGAGAATCCACCTTCAGGGTGCCAGGAACAACAACACCTCCTTGCTGAGCTCTTTCCTCTAAGTCAGAGAACTCCACAGCCCTGTTTGCAGCTCCAGGACAATCACCACCCAGCTGCTAAGGAGGCTGCCTTTTTAAAGGCCCGGATAAAGTCCGGCCTGGACCGTGGGGAGTAGGCACCCACCCAGCTCTTTGCCTACTCCCAGTAAGAGCCGGCCCGGATTAGCTTTGCAGCCAAACTAGGTAACAAAGTCAAACAGCACTAGCTGCTGCAGACACATAAAACCCGGCTCTCACCTCACCGAGGCCAGGAACCTCGGTGACACGTACCTGCCATCGACTATGATACCTTGCACCCTCTTACACACCCCCTTTGTTCAACCCTGAGGGGGTGAACACACGTGAGGCAGTGGACGCGGGACAGGGCATCTGCGTTACCCTGCAAGCGGCCTGCCCTGTGTTCCACGGAGAATTTGAAATTTTGCAGGGATAGGAACCACCTGGTGACCCGAGCATTCCTCTCCTTGGCCTGACTCATCCACTTGAGAGGGGAATGGTCGGTCACCAGACGGAACCTCCTCCCTAACAGGTAGTAGCGGAGAGATTCGAGTGCCCACTTGATAGCCAGGCACTCCCTCTCCACTATACTGTACCTGGACTCGGCGGGACTGAGCTTACGGCTCAGGAAGACAACGGGATGTTCTTCCCCGTTGACCTCCTGAGACAGTACAGCACCGAGGCCTACCTCCGAGGCGTCGGTCTGTACGACGAACTCCTTGTTGAAGTCGGGTGTCACCAAAACCGGGGACCCACACAGGGCCGACTTCAACGCGGAGAAAGCCTCCTCCGCCTTCTCACTCCAGCTAACCCTCCCAGACTTTCGCCCCTTCAACAGATCTGTCAATGGCGCTGCTATTGTGGCAAAGTGGGGCACAAACCTCATGTAGTATCCTACAATCCCCAGGAACGACTTTACCTGCCTGGTGGTGACCGGTCGGGGCCAGTTATGAACGGCCTCTACCTTAGCTACCTGAGGTTTGATGACTCCCCGCCCGATTACATATCCCAGATATTTGGTCTCTTCCAACCCAATCGCACACTTTTTTGGATTGGCGGTTAGTCCAGCTTTCCTCAGGGCATCCACTACCGCCTGCACCTTGGGTAAATGGCTTTCCCAGTCGGTGCTGTGGATGACTACATCATCTAAGTAGGCCGAGGCGTACCGACGATGTGGTCGCAGCACTATGTCCATTAACCTTTGGAAGGTGGCGGGGCGCCATGCAGGCCAAAGGGTAACACCTTGTAGTGATACAGGCCCTGCGGGGTAACAAACGCAGTTTTTCCTTAGCCGACTCCGTTAAGGGTACTTGCCAGTATCCTTTAGTGAGGTCCAGCACAGAAAAATAACGGGCTTGTCCTAAATTTTCAACAAGCTCGTCTACTCGGGGCATGGGATACGCGTCAAACTTGGATACTTCATTTAACTTACGAAAGTCGTTGCAGAACCGCAACGTCCCATCCGGCTTGGGTATTAGGACTATGGGGCTGGCCCACTCACTTTTCGACTCCTCAATGACATCGAGCTTCAACATTAACTGCACTTCCTCCGCGATGGCCCGCCGCCGAGCCTCGGGTACCCGGTATGGTTTTAACCGGACCTTGGCCTGAGGCTCAGTGACGATGTCATGTCGGATGAGAGACGTGCGGCCAGGGAGGTCCGAGAACACATCCGTGTTCCGACTGATGAACTCCCTGACTTCCTGAACTTGTTTGGAAGACAGGCTGTCTGCAATTTTACCGTGGCTACCGCTCGCAGGCCTCGAACTGTGGGGCTGGACCCTTGTCACCTAGGAGCCCTGGCCGGGGGCTGTTGTCGTCGGCCATGTTCCTATCTTTCCACGGCTTTAGTAAATTCACGTGGTACACCTGCTCCGGCTTGCGCCGCCCTGGCTGGTGTACCTTGTAATTTACTTCCCCTACCTTCTCGATCACCTCATAGGGATCTGCCACCTAGCTAGGAATTTGCTGTCAAGGGTGGGTACCAGAACCAAAACCCGATCTCCCGGATTGAAGTCCCGTACCCGAGCCTGACGATTGTACACCCTACTCTGGGCTTGTTGTGCTGCCTCCATATGCTCCCGGACCAAGGGCAACACCCTTTCCATCCGTTCCTGCATCTGGGCGACATACTCAATGACACTTTTGTGGGGGACAGGCTGTTGTTCCCATGCTTCCTTGGCGATATCCAACAGGCCCCGAGGGTGTCTGCCATAAAGCAGTTCGAAGGGCGAGAACCCAGTAGAGGCCTGGGGCACCTCTCGCACTGCGAACATGAGATAGGGCAGAAGCAGATCCCAGTCCTTCCCATCTCTAGACACCACCCTCTTTAACATATTTTTTAGAGTTTGGTTAAACCTCTCCACAAGACCGTCTGTTTGCGGATGGTAAACGGACGTCCGTAACTGCTTTATACGCAACAATTTACACAGTTCCCTCATTACTTTGGACATAAAAGGGGTCCCTTGGTCTGTCAGAACCTCTTTTGGCAGGCCCACACGGGAAAACATCTCCAATAACTCTTTGGCAATGAGCTTAGCTGAGGTATGTCGCAGAGGCACCGCCTCCGGATACCGAGTGGCATAGTCGAGAACTACC
This sequence comes from Bufotes viridis, assembly GCA_033119425.1. Taxonomy (NCBI): domain Eukaryota; kingdom Metazoa; phylum Chordata; class Amphibia; order Anura; family Bufonidae; genus Bufotes; species Bufotes viridis. Next base: position 273,289,931 of record CM065591.1, read on the forward strand.
AGAATGTGTTGGTGGCCCCTGGCAGACTTTGGTACAGGCCCAATTAAATCCATAGCGATTCGCTCAAACGGTACTTCAATAATTGGCAGAGGTACCAGAGGACTACGGAAATGTGGCTGGGGGCTAGTTATCTGACAGGTTGGACAGGACTTACAATAATTTTCTACCTCCTTGAACACACTGGGCCAATAAAACCGCTGCAGAATGCGGTCCTGGGTTTTCTGCCACCCCAGGTGTCCCCCAAGAACATGTTGGTGGGCAAGCTCCATGACAAGCTTGCGATACGCTGTGGGCACCACCAACTGTTCAACAGGCTCACCTCGGATTTGGTTCACCCGATACAACATATCCTGCAGAACAATAAATCGTGGGAACATTAATTCAGCCCCTGGTTTCTGGGGTTTACCATCAATTTCCAGCACATTCTCCCAGGCCCTGGTTAGGGTTTGGTCCCGGTGTTGTGCGGTCCCAAAATTTTCCCGGAGACATTGAGGTCTGCCAACTCAGGTCCCGGTGGCAAGTCCTCCGTGTCTCCCACCATTACACTCCAGTGGGGTTGTCTCCCCACTACCGCTGCAGCAGTGGTCACCCCTACCGCTGGCCCTTCAGCCTCGGGCTCCCAGGGTTCTGGCCTTCCAGTGGTATCAGGCCACTCTGCTAGGGTTACCCCTGTCTCAGGGCTATTAGACACTTTCACCTCAGGCCACAGTGACGGAAAACCAGGGAAGTCTCTCCCAATTATCAGTTCATAGGGTAGCTTTGTGGAGATCGCCACTTCACAAGTCCAGGTGCCGGCCGCCGTGGACAGAGACATTACAGCAGTGGGATAGTCCTTTAAGTCTCCGTGAATGCATACCACACCCACTTTCCGGCCCGTATACTGGGTGGGCTGTACCAGGGCAGCACTTATCAGGGTTACCAGGCTCCCTGAGTCCAACAGCGCCACTGCCAGGTTATCCCCGACTTGCACCTGGCACAGATGACGATTGTCTATTGTCTCGGGGTGCCGGTCGCACACAGTCTCCGGGCGTACAAGGAGTGGCGACCCCGTAGTTCACCTCCATCGGCTCATCCCGATGCGGACAGTCGGCCCTGATGTGGCCTGGCTCCTGACACCTCCAGCATACCACGGGAGGCGGACTCGCAGGGGGTATATTCCGTGCAGGCCGCTCTGTCGCCGGACGTCGGAACTGGGGCAGAGGCCTCCGGGTTTGACTGACCCCTTCCCAGCAAGACTCCCCTGCAGGTTTCTGGTGGCCTCGTAACGCTCCACCAGGTCGACCATCTCCAGGGCATTGGTGGGCGATACCTGGCCGATCCAGTGCTGGAGGGGATAAGGCAGGGCCCTCCAAAAGATGTCCGCCAACAGTCGATCCAGCATGGCAGTGGGACTTAGTAGCTCAGGCTGCAGCCACTTTTGCAGCCTGTGCAGCAGGTCGTAGTACTGCGGCCTAGCGGGATCAGTCGCTTTAAAGTCCCACTGGTGGACTCTTTGAGCGCGGACCAGCACGTTCACCCCCAGTCTGGCTAGGATCTCTCCTTTCACGGTGTCATAATCTGCCGCTTGGTCGTCCGACAAGTCGAAAAACACCTGCTGGGGTCCGGAAGCCAGGAACGGAGCGACCACCTCGGCCCACTGGTCACGGGTAACTTTTCCCTCACGGCGACCTTCTCAAAGACCGCCAGGTATGTCTCAACGTCGTCTGCGGGGGTCATTTTTGGGATCGCCGCACGGACCGCTTCCGGGCATCATGGACGTGGTGGGACGCTCCTGCCGCCTGTAACGCCATCACATGTTGTAGCAGTAGCTGGTTGGTCTCCCGCTGCTGCACGTTAGCCTCTATGAGAGCCTTCACAGCAGCCTCCATGTTGCCAGAAATTCCTGCTTGCAACTTTGCTGGCTTAATAAATTCCATGCACTTTAGCAAAAAAACTTCGGCGTTCACGCCAGCCTCACTGCGCATGCCCGCATCCTCCACCAAATGTGGGAGTCGCTCTGGTAGACAGCGGTGCGGGTGCAGTACCGAGGCAAAAACAAAGAGTCCAGCATGTGCAATAAACAGTGTTTTATTCACACTGACACAAAAATAAACAGCAAACAGTCTTTTGGTGGTAATTCACACATGTCAGAAACAAGGAGGCAAAACAAAACAGGAGCACAGGTTCAGTCACCTGGGAGGTTTAGGTGCAGGTTCGCACCAGGCTGTCGGCCCAGCCGCAGGAGAATCCACCTTCAGGGTGCCAGGAACAACAACACCTCCTTGCTGAGCTCTTTCCTCTAAGTCAGAGAACTGCACAGCCCTGTTTGCAGCTCCAGGACAATCACCACCCAGCTGCTAAGGAGGCTGCCTTTTTAAAGGCCCGGATAAAGTCCGGCCTGGACCGTGGGGAGTAGGCACCCACCCAGCTCTTTGCCTACTCCCAGTAAGAGCCGGCCCGGATTAGCTTTGCAGCCAAACTAGGTAACAAAGTCAAACAGCACTAGCTGCTGCAGACACATAAAACCCGGCTCTCACCTCACCGAGGCCAGGAACCTCGGTGACACGTACCTGCCATCGACTATGATACCTTGCACCCTCTTACAATACATAAAGGGAATCATCACGGTAAAATAGGAGAGAATATTTAAAAGAAGAAAAACTGCTACAAGAGGACATAGTTTTAAATTAGAGGGGCAAAGGTTTAAAAGTAATATCAGGAAAATTACTTTACTGAGAGAGTAGTGGACGCATGAAATAGCCTTCCTGCAGAAGTGGTAACTGCAAATACAGTGAAGGAGTTTAAGCATGCATGGGATAGGCATAAGGCCATCCTTCATATAAGATAGGGCCAGGGGCTATTCATAGTATTCAGTATATTGGGCAGACTAGATGGGCCAAATAGTTCTTATCTGCCGACAAATTCTATGTTTCTATGATTGGCAATTGTAGTTTGCAGCTAAACGGCCTCTCCTAGATCAGGAATCCATTTTCATATGTCCAGGCTGGGTTCAAGGGCTAAAAAACCAAAACAAAAAAAAACAACAACTCTATAGCACTCCAGTTCAAGCACTCCATTATTATCGATATATCAGAAGTGTGGCATGTCATCTTCATGCATGTCAACGCTGCTGGTCAATCAGTGGCTTCAGCAGTGGCAGCAGTCACATACTGTGATTGTACACATCATCTCCGAGGCCACTGATTAACCAGCAGTGATGACATGCATATAGATGACATGTCCAGGGGCGTAGCTAAAGGCTCATGGGCCCTGGTGCAAGAGTTCAGATTGGGCCCCCCTTCCCTCAGTGCTTTGTGGCCAGGGGCAGGGAAGCACATAGCCTTCATGCTGCCTGAGGCAGAAATTGAAATGCCCCCCCCATGCCAAATTCTTGACCTAACCCCTTCCCTCCAGCCAGAGATGTAACTTGACCAGCATTTCTATAATACCAATGTCTTCTTATGGGCATAAGGGTCTTTGGGTCCCCTCAGGCTCCTGGGCCCGGTAGCGACTGCTACCTCCGCGGTCCCTATAGCTATACCTTTGGGCATGTCAGACATCCGGTGAGTAGAGGAGAAGGGAACTCAATGCTGCAACCAGAGTGATATAGGTGAGTCTTTTTTTTTTTTTTTTTTTAGCCCTTAAACCCAGTCTGCATATATGAAAAGGGGTTCCCAGTCTTGGACAACCCCTTTACAATCCAGCTGTGTCTTATACAATTCTCCTTCTTTTTGTATTATTTTGTAAAGTAATATTGAATGTCATAGTATTAAGTTTGTTGTTTCTGTGTTTAGGAAAGATAATCTATCCCCTGTACCTGCCTGGGTGAAGCATAACGAATCAAGTACATTGCCACATCCCACAACAATTCAGGAGCCCTTTAACTTATGCGTTGATGCTGTCCACTATATTCCTGACTGTGCCACTATAGTAAAGGTAAAAAAAAAGTTTGAGTTGCACTGCTTGACTTTGAAATGTATGTTCATCGTAATACGTTTTCCCCTTAGTGAACATGTGGGGTAATTTGTGACACATAAAAAGTAGAGTGTTAATGCAGATAAAAAGGTGTGGTGTTAGCCAATCGAAAAATGTTTTATTGCTCTCATTAAAAAACAAAAAAAAATTTGCAGGTATGATACCTTCTAATGGCTGATAACAATAGAAGCAATGATGTTACTTTTTAAGCTTTTGGGACAACTTGGGTCTCTTCATTAGGAATAGTATAGCAAATAAACATGGACTCTTAATTTGTTTCTTTTAATGAGAATGATAAAACATTAAAGCAGCTTCTGGGATTTGGATATTGATGGCCAATCATTAGGATAGGTCACTAATATCTGATCGTGGGGGTCCAACATCCAGCGCCCCTACCGATCAGCTGTTTGAAGAGACGCTGGCGATGTAGTGAGTGATGCGACCTCCTCAAAGCTTACCAAGCACATTGTATAGGAGCTGTTCTCGGTATTGCAACTCAGCTCCATTCTCTTGAACGGGACTGAGCTGCGGCTAGGTCTTGTGACCAAAGAACGTGACGCCTCCTGATCTCAAAATTTGCTATTCTTTTCTACTGTCTACCTTATTGCATGTAAGGGACTGGGCAAATAATTTCTTTAAGGGCTCATGTACACGACTGTTGTTGTTTTGCAGTCCGTTTATTTCCCCTCTGATTGAAGTCCTCTTCCGTTCCGTTATTCCACAAAATATATCCGCATGGTTTCCTTATCTGTTTTTTGAGGTTTGGAAACGGAAACAGTAACTTATTAATCACCAAACACATGAGCAATATGGGCTGGGCATAGCATTTTTACAGTATGGATCTGCAAAATACGGATGACATACGGAAGCATTCCGTATTTTTTGTGGGCCCATTGATTTGAATGGGGCCTCGGACCGTGATTTGCGGACAATAATAGGACATGCACTACTGTTTTGTGAAACGGCCATGCGGACAAACGGAAACGGAATGCACACGGAGTAACTTCTGTATTTTCTACAGCTCCATTGAAGTGAATGGTTGCGCATACGGGCGGCACAAAAAAACGAACGGGAGCGGAAAGAAAATACAGTCGTGTGCATGAGCCCTAATTGACAGCCCTATAGCTGAGAGACTGACAAATCCGTGCAGGATTTGCTAGAGAAGCATAATTTTATGATGATCACTTAGTTCATAAGGGACTAGGGGGCCATGTAGTACTCTTGCAGAGGGACTCTTTTCTGATAGCTTACAGTGACAGTCACAACCAAATCTTCATCTAGAAATGTAAAAGTGTTAGTAGGAGTCTGGAAAGCAGGACATGCTATGCCAGGAACATTTATGAGTATTTAGAGAGGTTTCTGAAGTCACAAAGACCTTTGTGGTTAATACCATCGTGGAGATAGTGATGGTGCATTATATCTACTTTTATGTTACCTTCAAAAACATAATTTAAATATCTAAAAGATGAACAATGCCAAACTTTTGCTTTTTATTAATGCCATATTATGGAAGCTTTAAATCTCCACAATAATAGTGATTCTTCTGTTGGAAAACTATAAACATATCAAGTAATTCTTATATGTGTTTAGGTTTCTGCAAAAATTCTAAATTCTGGAACAAAATCTGGATCGGAAATTGTGGCTTTCTCAAGTATTTCCAGTTCAGCCCGAAATCCTGTCTTTAATTACTGCCAAAAACTGAACACTGAGGATGGAAAACTAAATGTTAACACCTATGTTCTCTTTGAAGTGACTACAGTAGACCAAGATTCTGGAAATGTGGTTGTAATTGGTAATTATATGCCTAATGTATTCATTTATATGCTGTTATAATTTAGGAACTCATGGCTGTTCAGGTTTTATATATTAGTCTATGTTCACATCTGCGTTTTGAATTCCACTATTGAGATCCATCACAGGATCTCAATAGCGGAAGCAAAACGCTTCAGTATTGTCCCCATTCATTGTCAATTGGGGCAAAACTGAATGAAACAGAATGCATCAAAATGCGTTCCATTCCATTTGGTTGTGTAACCATCGCGGACAGAAAAACGCTGCAAGCAGCGCTTTTCTGTCCTCGGTGTGGTGTGGAGCAAGAAGGATCCATCCTGACACACAATGTTAGTCAATGGGGACGGATCAGTTTTCTCTGACACAATAGAAAACGGATCCGTCCCCCATTGACTTTCAGTGGTGTTCAAGACGGATCCGTCATGGCTATAGAATACATAATACAACTCGACCTGTTCATGACGGATGCATGCGGTTGTATTATTGTAACGGAAGCGTTTTTGCAGATCCATGACGGATCCGCAGAAAAACGCTAATGTAAAAGTAGCATTATTTGTTTCCAGCCCTTGTATTCAGACTTCAGCGTGGACAGCTGTAGATATATAGATGAGAGGAAGGAAGGCTGGCCATACATGTTAGAAAACTGTCAGCCAGACGCTTGTTCAGCAGACAGCTATCTCTCCTGACCCTTCCATACATATGCACGCCGGTTTGGCCAAGCCTGCTTGTGTCCTGAACAAGTAGAGATGAGCTTTCTCCTATGTTAATTAAAGGATCAGCAGTTGAGATCCAACAGCTCGAACCTTGTCTGCCCTGACAGCAGCAGTTGAGAAATCTCTATACAAATTAGAGGGTTGGCTAATCCCACCAAAATTAGAAAGTGCCGTTAACATTATTCTAATGTGTATGGCCAGTTCAGGGCTCTGTTCACACTAGTGTCATGACTTCTATTTATGAAGCTATGACAACTATAGTTGTTCAAACTATTAAGTAAGTTTGGTAATCAGGATATTAATATAGAACAAATATTAGTTAAAGGGTTATTCCGGAAACAATTTAAAATGACTCCTAACAAACTGTCCTAGAATGTGAAAAGGACTAGTTGCCTCCACTTGCAGAGCTGCCTATGGGGGGAGGGCCCGGGGCCTCACTACACACTACACTCTGGCACTTGCATATACTACACATTTATGAGTGTTCCTGTCTGGCTGCTCAGCCATGATTGCATATTATAGGCAGGATCACACCATTACCATCAATTGTAGAGCAATGTAATGTATAGTGAGGCTCCACCCTCTCACCCCCTAGGCAGTTCTGTAAGTGGAGGCAGGCAGTTCTCACATCCTAGAACAGGTTGCTGGCGGCCCTTTAAATCATTCCCGGAGAACCTCTTTAAAGGGTTTCTGTCACCACAATTTTCGCTAATAAACAGGCTGACATTATACATGTGCAAATGTCACCTGAATTTAACTCTGCATTTCTCTTTTTTAAGTATGCCTCCATTTTCGTGCAATTATAACTTTTATTATATGCAAATTAGCCTCTAGGAGCGGGGGGGGGGGGCGTTGCACCTGCTCCTAGAGGCTCCGTTCGCCCACCTCATTCCTCACCCTTCTGTCTTGATTGACAGGGCCAAGCCAGCGTTGGTCTTCTCCTACTGGCCCTGTCTGCCGGGAAAATCAGGCACCTGCGCTGCCCCGTTAAGTATTCGGTGCAGGCGTAGTGAGTGAAGGACACTCGCCGGCTGGCGGCTTCCTCACTGCTCCTGTGCTGAATACTGAACAGTACAGCGCAGGTGCAAGATTTCTCCCGGCAGACAGAGCCAGCAGGAGAAGACCAACGCTGACCTGGCCCTGTCAATCAAGAGTAGAAGGTCGTAGAATGAGGTGGGCAAACAAAGCCTTTAGGAGCAGGTGCAACGCCCCCCCTGCTCCTAGAGGCTAATTTGCATATAATAAAAGTTATAATTGCACAAAAATGGGGGCATACTTAAAAAAAAGAAACGCAGAGTTAAATTCAGGTGACATTTTCACATGTATTTTGTCAGCCTGTTTAATAGAGAAAATTGTGGTGACAGAAACCCTTTTAGGGGAGTTTGTACTTCCTAGGTAACTTTTAGCATTACTACAAGTGGCTCTGTTGCGTAATAGCTTGGCTTACAATTTAATGTGTTTTTTAATTCCAGGAGAATGTGTCATTAAAATGTTAATACTTTTCAAATACCTTTAGTCAGAGTTCATACAGTTCAGTTTGGATACACTTTTTATTCATAACTAGGAGCAAATTTAAAAAAAAAGGTGTAATAGCTAACACTTATATGTCCTCCCTTTAGGATCCACTCTTGGTTTTTGGCTGTGTAAAAGTTTTTTGATTTATATATCATTACTTGAAAAAACTATTTTACTCTGTATTTATACCCACTATAACTTCCATCTCTTATCTAGGAAACTGCTTGCTTCGTGTGTTCAATAATGATGGAAAGCTCAATGTTGGAGGATTTCAACTAAAGCTCAGAACAGGTGTACCAAACAAAAAACTACAAATTCTGGCACCTCCTGATTTAGCCATCTATCCTGCTTTTCCATGTTGTTCTCTCTTGGTTCGACTTCTGCCGCATACACTGGTAAGTTTAAATACACTATCCCATATAAGTCAGATGAGTTCAGTCAAATTGCATGTGAAAAATCAAAATGTAATTTTTGTTAAAAAGGTTTTCTGAGATTCTGATATTGATGACCTGTCCGCGAGATAGGTCATTAATATAAGATCAGCCATGGTACAAAGTCCGGAACCCAAGCCTATTAGCTGTTTGAGGAGGCCATGATTCTCCGGTGAGCGCTACAGCCTGATTGCAGCTTACCAAGCACAGCTGCATCCATTGGATAGTGGCTATGCTTGGTATACAGCACAGCCTCATTCACTCGAATAGGATAGAGCTGCGCTGAGATGAAGTGACCAATGAACGTGATGTCACTGGCCCCAGAGTGCTGCGGCCTCTTCAAACAGCTGATCGTCAGCCGTCCGAGATGTCGTGCTGCACATAAAGAAAGTGCATGTGTGGGTGATTTTGGGGTGTGTTTATCCCATTGTAAGCAAAAAGGGGAGACTGCAGTAAAATATACTACTGATTGTAACGGATCAACGGGTGTGGACCCGCTGTGCCACTTACCGGTTTGGCTTTGGGCCAACCTTGGGAGTGGAGTCTAAGTGTCCCCCTGGTTTTCACCCTTTATCCCGCTCCAGGATGCGGAAGCTGGACTCAGCTGCAGGGGAGACACCAGGTCGCTACCGCAAGAGTGGTCCCGGTTAAGTGGCAGCTGGCCGGGCAGGCCAGAAAGCCCTGATGCTAGCACCGGGGAACAGGCAATATAGAAGACAGCCGCAGGATAATGCTGAGCTGAGCAAGCGGTATAGCAAAGCTAGTGCTGTGAGAACAGCAGAGCTGAGTTAGTCCAGGTGGAGCTGGTGTAACGATCTGCACAGCAGACAGAGGCGTGGTCGACAGTCCGGGTCTTTAACTTGAGAGCAGCGAGGTACAAGAGGATCAAGCAGAGACGAGGTCAGGATACAGGCAGAGGTCATAAGCAGGATATCGAATGCAGGAACAGAAGGAGCCCTAGCTGTAGGAAGTACAATATTGCTCAGGCATTGCAGGAAGGGGGAAGCACCCTTATAAAGGTGGTGCCTGGCCAGGATTGGAGAGAGGGCGGAATCAGGGGCGTGCGTTAACCCTTAAGGTACTAGGACGCCTGCGGCTCCTACAAGATACAACAGAAGCTGTCGTAGCCTGCGACAGCGCAGGAAAGCGGGTCCGGAGCCTGCAGCGAAGAGGAGGAGCCCCGCGTGCAGCTCGACTGAGGTACGTAGTCGGACGCACTGCACGCTGGCAGCTGCCAACTTCCATTGTTACACTGATATATAGCATGTTGCAGTTCTAAGAAACATATAACGGGCTTATACAGCACTGTGTGAATGATAACACCAATTTCCATTCACTGGCATATATTAACGAGAATATCTTGTAAAATAAACAAATACTCATTTGTAAGTTAGATGCAATAACATACATATTATAATAATAATAAAATTAATTAATTAAAGTTTTTTTCAAGATTTTAATATTGATGGCCTATTCTCAGGATAGGATATCAATATCAGTGGGACGATCAGTGGGGGTCCAACACCCCACACCCCAGCTGATTAGCTATCCTGCAATAGCTCCAGTGCGGTCTTTACAGCTCTGGAACATTCCTGGAACAGTGCTGAAGCTACTGCAGACCAGCTGATCGATAGGTTATCAAAATTAAAATTCCAGAAAACCCCTTTAATACTCTGACAGGTAATGCTGCTCTCTAGTAATTAACTTTAATTTTAGAAGTAAAGTAAAAAAAATTCCTAGCATTTCCCTGTTGAGGACCTGTCAGGTCCGCAATGAGCTGAAAAAAGGCTGCATACAGTATCTTTCCAGATGGCTCTTCACCTGTTTGCCACTTTTTCTTCCAACTGGCCCACAATCGGCGCTGTTAATTTCGGCAACTGTGAATTGTCAGATAGAGTCACTCTCTCTTGCTTTTCCTTCAAACCTACTATCAATAGAGTAGCAAGACGCAGGGGCAGAAGGAACGGAGTAACACATGGGCAGGTGTAAGCAACGTTCGAGGGGTAGAGATCTAATTTTGTAATTTTGCGATCTTCTTTTCACAGAATTGTGACGCAGGACCATGGGAGGAATGGTGTGAAAGTTATATATTTTCCACTGGTTACAGAAAAGTCTGCTGAGACCAAAAATGTTATAGTTTGCTCACCTATTGTGAGACCCCTCAGTGATGGGGTCTTACTGGTTGGATTCCTATTGATTAGAGTTTTATACCATGCAATCCATTGTTGGAAAACATATGAACATGCAAGTTTAGTTGTATGCAAATAACCACACTAAGCATCTATATAAAGGAAGCATAGTAATATGTAGTTTGTTTCAAATAAGCTAACCGGCCAGATGTTGGTACTTCCTAAATACTAGAACCACACAACTGCCAAGAGTTGTCCATGACATTTATGTGAAAGATCACAATTAACGCTGTCACACAATATTCTTATTGACTACTATGTTGTTGGCAGTTGGAGAGGTACAAAGTTCTTTTGCTCTGACCAAACCACAAGTATGAAGACCTAACTATATGCTAAGGAGGATTATCTGCAACTGAGGTTCTCAAAGTGTTTTAAAAGTACAACTCCTGGCATTCCCATCCTCCATGTGCATGCAGAAACACTCCATTGGGGTGCAAGGCAAGTTGGGAAGTCCCTCCCTTGCTTCCACCAAGAGACGCATATTCATAGTTCCATGGAGCTGGCAGACACATGGGAACAGACTCCTCCCTGTGTGTGTAGAGAGAAGACCAAGCTCTCTCCATTGACCGAAGCCAAACCATTGACACTAGAGAGGGCTCCTTTGAACTAGAGTCATTGCGTTTGATGCTATATAGGTATGACCCAGCTCCAACTCCATGGTAACCAGTGAGATGGGCACTCAGTACAGAATAATCAATGGGTTGGCAACCCCGGTGTAATGGTTTGTTTTACTTAACCTGTCATTTTTTCTTTTGGCTAGTTTTAAAATCCTAACTAAATCTACTTTGAGTCACTGATGTTAGGCTCCCTATACACATTAGCTAGCAGTCTGCCAAATGCTCATTTAGCCAACAGTTATTCCTTCTGACACCTGAGTTGAGTTTACGTGTGTCTTTAATAGGGAGAAATCCAACACCACTCCTTCTTTCCCCTGATATCTTCTGTCAGATGAGAGTCAGAACACATCCTTAGACATTAGATGGTTGTTGAGTCCTGCCGATTTGACGGGTTAAGCCGACAATCATATAATGTGTATAGCCACCTTTAGGGTGCATAGGTAAATGTAGTAGAAATTATTTTCCCTTTATCTTTTTACTTGAAAGGTTTTTTTCCAGGCCACAGATATAGGTGACCTATCCTCCAGATAACTCATCAATGAAGGTCTAACACTTGGAACAACCACCGATAAGCTGTTCCCTGGAGCTTCCGGCACAGGAGTGGCAGGTTGATTCAGAAACACAGAGCTATTTAAAGTGTGGTGGTCATGCCGGGTTACTGCAATTCATCTCCTATTCAAGTGAGTGCAGTAACTTGGAACAGCCACCTCACTGATTGGTGGGGGTGCAGGGTGTGAAACCCGACCAATAATCTGATATTGATGACACATCCTGAGAATAAGCCACCAATATCTGTAGCTGGAAAAACCCTTTAAGTGAAAAGTTTCCAAGTGTCAGCTCAAAGAACAGTTCACAAGGAATGCGCAATTCAACTCCTCAAAACCAAGTCATTCATATATACAGTTGGTATATTGTATATTAGTAATATTATATTTCTTGTGCCATAAACAATTAAGAAAAAAATCTGCTTATCTAGTTACTGGATAATTTAACGTACACCCTCTTCAAAGAGCAGCTGCCCTGATCTGAAATATGTCTGGATTCTAAACTGTCTTCGTTCTGCAAATGATAGTCATTGGCATATTTAGGTCAGAGCACTGGAGCAAATCTCTGTATTCATCTGAAAAGTGCTCATGCATGTTGTATTGTGTCACAAATGCAAACTGTAACTAGGAAGCAAATGTACGTACTGTATCTCAGAACAAAATCTGCTTCAGGCCAACAGTATTATGACTAAGATCTACACAAAGGGATAGATCACAACAATAAAGCAAATGCAGTGAGAGATTGCAACCGATAATATACTGTATTAGACTGCTGATGTCCCTGGAAGGACTTTTGACAAAATAATTTTTTTGTCATCGCCGTATTCTGACCCCCCATAACTTTTTAAGGCTGCATTCACACGACCGTATGTATTTGCAGATCCGCAAAAAACAGATCAGCATGTCCGCAAAATACTGAAGAGTGTCTTCCGTATGTCATCCGCAAAAAACGGTCCGCAAAAAACGGATGAGGAAAAAAAAAGGGGGAGAGAATAAAATATTATAATAAAAATATGGAAACGGATCCGCAAATTGCGGATGACATACGGAAACCTTTCCGTATGTCATCCGGAATTTGCGGATCCATTCACTTCTATGGGGCTGCAGAACGATTTCTGCAGACAATGATAGGACATGCTTCATATTTTTGCGGAGTATAAATGTGGAACCACGGATGCGGACAACATACTGAATGTTGTCCGCATATTTTATTCACCCATAGGAATAAATGGGTCCGCATTTATTCCGCAAAATGCAGATCGGACGCGGGGAAAAAAAATACGGTCGTGTAAATGTAGCCTAATAGTTATGTCCACAGAGATGTGTGAGGGCTCATTTTTTTGCAGGACAATATGTCTTTTTTGCTAATACCATTTTTGGGTGTGTATGACCTTTTGATCACTTCTTATTAAATTTTTTTGGGAAGCAAAGCGATGAAAAAAAGGCAAATTGGCAGTTTTTCCATTATTACATTCCCTATATGGGATACATTTTTTTATATATTTTGAACAGTACGGGTGTTTTTGCTTGCACATTATAGTAACATAGTATATAAGGCCGAAAAAAGACATTTGTCCATCCAGTTCGGCCTGTTTCCTGCAAGTTGATCCAGAGGAAGGCAAAAAACCCCTGTGAGGCAGAAGCCAATTTTCCCCACTTAAGGGGAAAAAATTCCTTCCCGACTCCAATCAGGCAGTCAGAATAACTCCCTGGATCAACGACCCATCTTTAGTAGCTATAGCCTGAAATATTATTACGCTCCAGAAATACATCCAGGCCCCTCTTGAATTCCTTTATTGTACTCACCATCACCACCTCCTCAGGCAGAGAGTTCCATAGTCTTACTGCTCTTACCGTGAAGAACCCTTTTCTATGTTTGTGTACAAACCTTCTTTCCTCCAGACGCAGAGGATGTCCCCTCGTCACAGTCACAGTCCTGGGGATAAATAGATGATGGGAGAGATCTTTGTACTGACCCCTGATATATTTATACATAGTTATTAGATCTCCCCTCAGTCGTCTTTTTCTAGAGTGAATAACCCTAATTTTGATACCCTTTCAGGGTACTGTAGTTGCCCCATTCCAGTTATTACTTTAGTTGCCCTCCTCTGAACCCTCTCTAGCTCTGCTATGTCTGCCTTGTTCACAGGAGCCCAGAACTGTACACAGTACTCCATGTGTGGTCTGACTAGTGATTTATAAAGTGGTAAGACTATATTTTCATCACGGGCATCTATGCCCTTTTGATGCAACCCATTATCTTATTGGCCTTAGCAGCAGCTGCCTGACACTGGTTTTTACAACTTAGTTTGTTATTTATTAAAATTCCTAGATCCTTTTTCCATGTCAGTGTTACTGAGTGTTTTACCATTTAGTATGTACGGGTGACTTGCATTATTCCTTCCCATGTGCATAACTTTACATTTGTCAGTGTTAAACCTCATCTGCCATTTCTCTGCCCAAGCCCCCAATCTATCCAGATCCCTCTGTAGCAGAAAACTGTCCTCTTTAGTGTTAATTACTTTACACAGTTTAGTGTCATCTGCAAAAATGGATATATTACTGTGCAAGCCTTCTACAAGATCATTAATAAATATATTGAAGAGAATAGGGCCCAATACTGAACCCTGAGGTACCCCACTAGTGACCGTGACCCAATCTGAGTGTGTACCGTTAATAACCACCCTCTGTTTTCTATTACTGAGCCAGTTACTTACCCACATACAGATATTTTCTCCTAGTCCAAGTGTTCTCATTTTATATACTAACCTTTTGTGTGGTACAGTGTCAAATGCTTTAGAGAAGTCCAGATATATGACATCCATTGATTTGCCGCTGTCAAGTCTAGAACTTACCTCCTCATAGAAACTGATTAAATTAGTTTGACATGACCGATCCCTCATGAAGCCATGTTATGTTATTTTTTAAATTGATTTTGATTTTGGGGAAAGGAGGTGATTTGACTTTTTAGATTTTTTTTATGTTTTCAAACCTTTTTATTGTTTTTGTTAGGTTCCTAATCGGACTTCAATTTGCAATCATCAGATTGCAATTTGTATAGAATAATGGAATTTTATCCATTTATCTATACAGAAATCACTTTATTACAGTTCAGTGCTGCCGTCTACTGGCCTGAACTGTAATATACAAGTAATGAGCCTGGAAACCGAGTACAGGCTCAGGCTCATTACTATAAATGAATGCCATCCCCGATTTCCGGGGGCGCGGGGTCAGGGCATTCCTTACCCAGAAGCGCGCGCTTAAAGAGGACCTGTCACCTCTCTTCATATGTCTGTTTTAATAGCTACTGTACATGCATTCCCTATGTAATAACAATTCTGGAGCATCTATTCTTATGACTCCATGTCCTGCCATTCCTTTATTATTTCTACTAGAAATCATGAATGAATTTCTGGGGTACAAGGGGTGTTAACCAGTTAGGGGTGTGTCCCATCTCAGTCTGACAATAGCAGCACTGACTGGATAGAGTCAGACTGTGCAAGGACACCTCCCCAACTGGTTACCACCCCTCTGTACCCTTACTGCAGACTGCTAGCAATTCATTCATAACTTCTAGTAGAAATAATAAAGGGATGGCAGGACACAGAGTGATAAGAAAAAATGCTCCAGAATATTTATTTAATGAGGAATGCATGTGGGTATTAAAACAGGCATGTCAGTGGTGGTGACAGGTCCTCTTTAAGGGTTTTCGCCCTATAAGACACTGTAGTCACGGCACCTCAGGGGTTAATTGTCTGCGGTCGGCATTCCCGCCGATCATGGACATTAGCCGCGGGCGTCTGCTATATGAAACAGCAGACACCTGGCGGCTATGGCGCTTGCTCCACTCTGTAGCAGGCGCCATCTTTAAAGACCTGACATCTGTCATACATATACAGCGGATATCGTGAAGCAGTTTAGCACTTCTACTTTGTAAAATTACCTGCCTAACTTTTGCAGAGTACTGTATATATAGAAATATTAAAAATTGTAGGGCACACAAAGCCTTTATAACGTGAAGGTAAATGAGATACTGTATATAAATACGAGGCAACAGACGATTTTTCTTATTTGACTAGAATGTTCCTTTATAGGGATTTCCACATGATTAACACTGGTGTCATATCAATTTGATATGCTCTCTTCACGGCGGAGATTTGGCTTTGCATGCATGGTCAGTCATTTTAGTCTACGAGACATATGAAATCATCTGAATGCTCAATTTCTATAGCTCCTGTAGATTTCAATGATGATGGACCAGGCGACTTTCAAGCAGGAATAGGAGCACAGATACCTCTGCACTCAGTATTACTGGGGCTTCCAGGGAGAGGACCTCCACCAATCATACAAATAATGTTTATTCTAAGGTTTTGGAAACTGTAGCAGACCTAACATAAAGCAGTATGAAGCCGCATTGTATCTGTCTTTAGTGACATCTGCCTAGCAGTACTGACATCATGAAGACACTTCTGTTACATTTGGAGGAGGATATGCTGGAGGCTAAGATGCAGCATATAGTCAGTCATCTTACGCTGCAATCTAATGCTATTTTTGCTGTCCTTTTATATGGCTCCCATAGCATTTTATTAAAAGCTGCTGCAGCTGAAATCTTTCTAAAAAATTTTCAATAACAGAGTACGCAGTCCAAGCATGAATGCAAACCATTACAGACATCATTATGTTGATTTAGTGTTGCTGAACCAGCATAACATATGTCAGTGTGTACAGTGCCAAATACTTCTCATTTTCTCTATATTCGCTGTCTTCCTGCAGCACCCAGAGCCCATGGCCAGCTATATATCGGGCTACTACTTCACTGATGATGCCAAACCTACGAGGTCAGAGCTCCAGATTATATCCACATTTCAGGAGGATGTCTTGTTTCCCAAGAGTGTAAAAGATATGGCAGAACATTTAATGGAGAAAGAGCAAAGCCAAGGTATATAGACTACAGACTGGGATGCAGTAGTGGAACATGTGGATGCTGGTTATTTTTTCCTGGCTTTATGCAGCGTTATGCATTTCATCTTCTTTTACATTTAAACAAATAACATAATGAGGGACATTAGGCCTGCTAAAGAAAACTCTTTGAACAGCAATCAAGTACTGTATTTCTGCCAACTATCGTCACCAGTCTTTCTACAAACAATGCAATCCAGCTATGAACTATGCGTCTATAGCGGTTTACTGTAGGATTGGATGTGTTTATGTATCAAGTGCTACAGTTTTTATTATAGTATTTGAAATTCTCATATTTTAGAACTTGAACATTTTCATTCCAGATAATTTATTTTTATGACAAATGTATTCATGTGCATTAACAGTTTCACTGCCACAGGGGTTTGGATATTTTGCCCCTCTGGTAGCCAGGACAATTTTTGTGGTTTGGACATGTACAAATAAATTTACAGTATTTTTCGCTTTATAAGACGCACCTGTTGATGCTGACGGACCCCAAGGAGGAAAATAAGAAAAAAAAAAATTTCATCACACCTCATATCAGATCCTCAGATCAGACCCTCATATCAAATTCTCAGATCAGACCCCTATATCAGTCTCAGATCAGACCCCCATATCAAATCCTCAGATCAGACCCCCAATACATTACATCACACCCACATAGCAGGATACCACATCAGACCCCCATATCAGGACATCACATTAGACCCCCATATCAGGACATTAAACGAGACCCCCATATCAGTACATTACATGAGAACTCCATTATCAGGACATTACATGAGACCCCCATTATCAGGACATTACATGAGACCCCCATTATCAGGACATTACATGAGACCCCCATTATCAGGACATTACATGAGACCCCCATATCAGGACATTACATGAGCCTTCATATCAGACCCTCATCAAAACCCCATCAGACCTTCTTCAGACCTTATATCAGCCCATTTCAGACCTCAGTTCAGACCGTAAAATAAAAAAAACTTTTCTCTTGAGCCGTGGCTCCGCTCTGGGTCCAGCGGTCTTTTTAGAAGTCGCGCTCCCATGTCTTCTGTGGCCGGCACTGCACAGTCACCTGACTGAGTAGAGCATCGGGTCATAGTGCGGAGGAAGACCTCTCTCGCAGCGCTTCACTCCCCTCTCCCGGCACCTAATACATACTAGTAAGCGCTTCCATAATTGAAGCGCTCACTAGTATTCGCTTTAAAAAATGCACAGCCATTTCCCCCAAACTTTTTTGGGGGAAAAAGTGCATCTTATAAAGTGAAAAAAACGGTAAATCATGAAATTAAGAAAGGATTATTTATAATGACAGTCAGTAAGTGAAAATCTTTTCCTCACTAATGATAATTGTTATTGCTATTACTGTAGCATGTAACTGGTATAGCTAGAGCAGTAGTCTGTATATTTTACTCTAAAGGTCGGGTATAGACAGGATAGGGACAGTGTAAAATGTGGTGTGTTTGATGCTAATTATTTGTCATGGGAATATCTCAGGCTGTGTGGCTGTGTAGCACCTAGAGATGTGAGCCATGTTTTAAAGCTGGAATTCGGTGCTATCTGCCCTACATCCAGAGATAAATCCTCTGGAAATTGAGTCAGGAGTAAGAGCTGCAGGTATATGCAGCTGTCACTGGGACCCATTTCTAAGGGCTATAATTCATGATTTTCAGCTTAGAAACAAGCCATAGAGGATAGCTCTAGCTGTTACACTGCCTGAGATCCAGCCATCAGTAGCAAGAAAGTTTGAGATACATCTTTGGCAGGGACAGGGTTAATTCCTTAGTGACCAGCTATTTTGGGCCTTGTCCTAAGTGTCTATCTGTAAGTGTCTAATCACTGGGGGACCCACCTCTTGGACCCCCACTGATCACAAGAATGGGGGGACTGTCACAAAAGGAGGTTTATCTCTAGAAGCATTGGTTCTGAGTAATATATGTTGCATAGAGATTAGGTTTCTAAATATAAATGTGTTTACTCTTAATATTGTGCAATCAAAACTAGTCATTGGGGAGAACCAACGACTATGGTGGGATATTAAAGAGGTTATTTGGGATTTTGATATTGATGGCCTCAGAATAAGTCATCAGTATAAGATTAGTGGAGGTCTGAGTCCTAGCACTCCCGCCGATCACCTGTTCGAAGAGGCCACGGTGGTCTGTGAGCGCCTAGGCCTCTTCCTAGGCCAGTGACATCACCATACATCAGTCACATGGCCTAGTTGCAGCTCAGTCCCATTCAATTGAATAGGGCTGATCTGCAATGCCAAGCACAGCTGCTATCCAATGGACAGCCATCTGCTTGGTAAGCTGCGAGGAAGCAGCAGCGATCACCAGAGCTCCAGTGAGTGTAGTGGCCTCTTCGAACAGTTGATCAGAGAGTGTGTCGGGACACCTGAGGATAGGCCATCAATATTCTGGATAACTCCTTTAAAGTCAGGTCTGGAGCTACAGCTTTCAATCTATTATAATAAATAATAATTTAATTCATCTGTTATCCATTATTGTATTTTATATATACATTGCATTTTATTTTTAATATACATACATTTTTAATATGAATACAATGTATTAATCTTTAGCTTTTTGTGAAATTTTTATTATCAGTGTCTGAAAGTCAGGTGCAGGACTGGTATGAAACACGGTTAGGTGGTCAGAAGTCATCCTGGGTACAGCCATCAATAGCTTATTGCAACACGCTCAGTGTGGTACGATATAGGCAGCAAACTGGTCTCCGTGTCCGAATCAAACAAGCATTTGGGCTAGAAGGTACATTACAGCATTATTAATCTATTATTAGGTTGTTATTAATATTTATAACATGTAAAATGTACCGTCTTTCTTAAATAGCACCTGTCACCTGTGTAGTCTTTTAAATCTACATAACCCCATCTTTCTGTTACTCTCCTCTTAATTAACCATGACTTTCATTTTCTTTGCATTTGCTTCTCCTCCATGGCCGACTTATCAGACTCGTTAATTTGGCCGCCCGATCATATGCTAAGGAAACAGCCAAGGGTGCCCCCACCAGGTCTCATTTCCCAAGGGAAAGTGATGGAGTTGCTCAGGATTAGAAAAAAGGTTCTTAGTTTTTCCAGAAGCAGTATTACTTTTGTCCATGGACTATATGAGATATTGCAGCCCAGTGCAATATCAGATACAATCCGTGGACAAGAATGAGGATGTTTCTGAAAATAGACCCTTTTCTAATTCTGGACAACCCTTTACAGGGTTTTCCGGCAGTTAAATATTACCTTCAAAGGGCTAAGAATTATTTAAAAAAGAATCAATACTCACCTGACTGGTCCTCCACTATTCAATCGCTTGTTGACTCCCTCCCTGGTCACTCTGTTCTTGTTCCTCTTAACACGAAGGAAACAACTGCTCTGTCTTTTACTGGCTGCAGTGGTGACCCACCTCAACCATTGATTGGCAGAGAGGTCATATCCTGCATGCTTAGAGGGACGAAAATGTAGTTACCAGTGAGGTGAGTATGGCTTCTTTTATCTTTCACAGCTTTTTGAGCCTTTTGTTTAACATTTTAAACTTCCAGACAAATCATTTAGGGTGGCAGCAAATCTGCAGAAAATCAGCACCAAGAGCACACAACAAAACGCACATAAATCCGCACTATTTTTTGCATTTTTTTTATTATTTTTTTGTAAAGACAAACCTAAGGGCAGTACAATTACCCATTATTTTTCTACTCTTTTCTAGCAATGATAGTAACCAAGTGGACATTCTCTGGATTAAAAAAATACTGAACTCAACATGTTATAATAACAATATAATTACCTCTAATATTTCTCCATGCACCATCAACGCTGCTGTTTGGGTCCACCACTGAATCTTTATTTCTAAACTGGCGTAAAGTCCCTTAATAAAGTCCCTTAATAGGGTATAAATCCAAGACATAGTGGTGCACCCGGTGATGGGTCCAGGCTCTGGATCCCAGTAGGAACAGCAGTATAGAAGGGTCCACAACACTCGTCCAGTTCAAGCAATGGTTTTTTATTCAATTATTAGGCAGCATACATAGCGACACGTCGAACAAGCTTGATAAAGACCTCATGGTCGAAACGTCACTATGTATAATTGAATAAAACGCCATTGCTTGAACTGGACGAGTGCTGTGGGCCTTTCTATACTGCTGTTTCCATGGAATTCCCTGTTACACAGATCATACTAGACATTAGGCCGAATACATACTGTTGCAGTAGCCCTATACACACCTGCAATACTGTGCTATATACTGTAAGAGCTGTAGCTGCATGCCTTATGTATTAGTGCAACAAACTATATCTACTGTAATTACATATCCAACTCCTTCCCTGCATATGTCTTTATAGTGTCATATAGTTTATAGTCAAAAACTGCTGCAGGAACACTACACAGTATGTAAAGAGTGTTGTGTATGTAGTAGTGTCAGTGACTGTAGACATCGTCAGCGTCAGCATTATGTAGAAAAACTATTTCAATGTAGGATCTACCTACAGTACTTTATGCAGCAGGCAACAGAGGAGCTGTGCTGCCCATAAATACCCTATGGAAGCAGGCAGCCGTGCAAGGAGACCCAGAGCAGGTGGTAGAGGTAGAATGGAGGGGTTGGAATTCAGATGACTTGACTGTCGTTTATAATTGCTCAATGGATTTATTGTTGCTGCTGGTAAGTGTCTGAAGCACACAGTGGTAGGCAGATGAGGGACTAAGACTGACATAAAGCCCCTTCCCCAATGTGTAGGGTACACTGCTTTATGTTAAATACACCACCGTTCATGAATCAGTTCCCTAATACTGTAGCCAAAGTACCTTCAAACCAGTGGGGAAACTTGAACTGTGGAGGAGAGGTCATGGTTTGAAATGTATCCAAACAGACAAGATAGAGCAGAACTTTGAGAATTCCATCAGTAATCTTGCTACAATTTGAAGAAAAAGTTCCATTATGCCAGGTTTCCGTCTTTTCTCAGATCAGGCTGAGATCACAGCCACCTGAATTTCGAGGGGAATTCATTGCATGCTGTAAGGGTGCCTTCACATGTGACAGAATATGTTTGTGGAAACATCTGCATCATAAATAGTTCCCTATATATTCCTATGGAGTGTCTACTATAAAAATCCCAATGTCTCCATAGATTTTAATGGGACAACGCAATCCCCAATTACATCCGCATCAAAATCTACAATGAAAATCTGCAATTAAAAATGCACCAAAATCTGCACAAACCTAAAAAATGCACATGCGATTTCAGTGTGCATTTTTCCTTCACGTGTAATGGCACCGAAAGATAATCATACAGCATTTAGAATGTGCTGACTTTCCATAGATTGTTTCCCCCAGTACAAGAGGAAGAATATGTCAGTATGGCCTCTTGCACACGAACGTTTTTTTTTGCGTTCCATATACGGAACCATTCATTTCAATGGATCCGCAACGCAAAAACAAAACAAAACGGAAGGTGCTCCTTATGCCTTCCGTTTCCATATTTCAGTTTTTCGATTCCTTTCAACCATAGAACATGTCCTATTATTGTCCGCATAACGGACAAGGATAGTACTGTTGTATCAGGGGCCAGCTGTTTCGTTCTGCAAAAAACGGAATGCACACGGACGTCATCCGTATTTTTTGCGGATCCGTTTTTTGCGGGCCGCAAAATACTGAAAAAGCCAAAAAGTGTGCAAGAGGTCTAATGGCAATTAAAGAGTTTGAAAGGGCAGGACTCAACACACAGGAAATGTCCACTCAACCAATCACAGGCTGCAGTCCCCCTTAGCCAATCATTGGCTGAGTGAGCATTTCCAAATCTTTCCTGTGTGTTGACCCAGGACCAGAAAGGGGAGAGCAGTAGGGACTAAACTAGCATCAGAATCGTATCGAGAAGGTATCATTGAGTATAAGATACTTCTTTTTAGTTTTAATCCTATTCTGGCCCCATAAATCAAATTTTGTCCCCCTGGAAAACCCATTTTAATTTGATCACTGTGTATCCTGTTGCTGGAACCCTCAACACTCATTTCTAATGTGGGAACATTAGGAACTGTTGATATTAAGACTGAAGGCTCTTCAACCCTTCAGTTGCAGCATCCATGCTGCGCTTGAAGGCAGAGGTGTCTGGGATTATAGACAGAGCCAAGCTACACCGATTCCATAATTGCTATAAGAGTGAATGGGAGTTATGGAAACAGCGTGACACTGCAAGTTTCCTTAATCCCAGGCAGGATGCAGCAGCCAGTAGCCACCTGCACAGGGTTGGGAGACCTCTGTTCTCCAGATAGGTGTATGTTCTCACTAAAATTAATAGACAGGTTGGGTTCTCCAGAGTGAAAGATGCTGTTTTCCCCATAAGGGCTCATGCACACAAACGTATTTTCTTTCTCTGTCCGTTCTGTTTTTTTGCGTAAAAAACGGAAGTTACTCTGTGTGCATTCCGTTTCCGTATGTCCGTATTTCCGTTCCGCAAAAAAATAGAACATGTCCTATTATTGTCCGCATTACGGACAAGGATAGTACTTTTCTATTAGGGGCCAGCTGTTCCGTTCCGCAAAATACAGAATGCACATGGACGTCATCCTTATTTTTTGCGAATCCGTTTTTGCGGAAAGCAAAATACATACGGTCGTGTGCATGAGGCCTAACTAATTTTCTAATAGAATGTTTGGGGGGGGGAATGTTTTTTAAGCAGAAATTCCCTTTTAAGTAGTAAGTAATACATAGGAAATAAGGCAATATAGCTCTAATTATATTGTACCTTTAAACAAACTAGGCATCTTTTTTTCCATTTAGCATTTTTACATTGACGTACTGTCAGCCCAATGGTTCTCTTTTTCTCATTTTTCTTGTTTACTGCACCTGATATTATGCTTCTTTTTTTTTTAACCCTGTAAACACAGCGGATGGTCTATACGTCAATGCTTTCGCTAGAATCTTAAAGGGGACACAGAGTATGCAACTTCCAGAATTACCACAAGGCTGGGGAGGAGATGAAAAGCTGTTGACACAGCAGCATGACTTCACGAGTCTACAGAGGTCACCGCAGTGGAAAGATCCTTCAGTGGTATGTTACCTGACTACAGAATATGCATTTTCTTTATAGTTACATTATTTCAGCTCATTTCTATTTGTAAAACCTGTCTTCTGTAACATTAAAAGAAAAGGATCATTCACAAAAGAACCATCCAATATGGAAAAGCAGTAAAAGTTTTAATTCCAGCAGTTAAAATTAGTATAGTAATAGAGGTGGCAACATTGACTGCATAGAAATAAATAAGGTAACCTAAGACATATACGGTAATTAGGAAAATTATTTAAGCTGACACAGGAATGCTAAATAAGGATGATATGCCTGTAGGAACCATTAATTAATGCACCAAAAATGAGTGGTGATAAGAGAATAGCAGCAGAATACATCTCATTTAATTCTTTCCCTTCCGGGGTTGTTTGGATATTTTACATCTCTGGTAGCCAGGACAATTTTCAATGGTTGACATGTACAAATAAAGCCATACTAACACCCTACACATATATTTTCTGAAAGTAAATACCTGGTACATTGTCAGAACACCACTTATCACATTACTGACACCTTCATGCAACTTTCTGCCAAAGTGTAATTTTTTTCCAAAAAGGTGATATTAGTGGGTAAAAGTGTAACACAAGCAGAAAGGTCACACCTTTTTAATAAATGTTCAACATGTGCAGAGTTATATATACCAGTTAGGCCTAAATTTATATACAAATATTTTCATAAAATCACCAGATCTGGAAAGAGCAAAAATCTGGTGTTAAACTGGAAATGTAAAAAAAGTAGCAACCTACACAATACAGTTATTACAGTCCTTAAAAACTACCAAACCTATATATTTCATGAAAGCAGACAACCTGAACCTGATGACTGCTGACAACCATGCCTACCTCCAGGTAACTTTCTGAGAAAGAGAGTGTTCAGCAGGAGAGTAAAATCTTTAGACTTTATTAAATATTTAAGATCTATTTTCTGATTGAAATGCGTTGGCATGAACATTCCAGTATTTGTGAGGATGTAGATTTAATGTAAATATTCAATAAAGTCTGAAGATTTTACTCTCATGCTGAACACTCTCATTCTATTGGATCATTCATGGGATGGAACGGGTCCTGTGCACAGAGACTAATACCTGGATTGCTGGTGTGAGTTTCTCTCCTATCAACTTTATGAGAAACAGGAATTATTTAAAAAAATTCAGCAAAAAAAACATTTATACCTAAAACACTTCCAAGCGTAGGTTTACACACAAAACAATGTAAAAACAATATATTGAGGTGTTCAAATCTCATATATACACCAAGTGTATACATCAAGAGCTTGTGCTCTCAAAACTTTGGAACAGAGGCCATGTAATATATGGTCATCATCTATATGTATGTTAAAAAGTATATGCTAAAAATATTTAAAGAGGGTCACATGATTGCTGCCGTTAGTGATTGGCTGCGTTGGTGACGTGTCACCCATGTGTCACTTGATCCAGTGATACATCATTGCTATGTGTATCTTTACATAAAGTGTGTAATGAGTGTTGTGAACCCTCCATATAGACCAAGGCCACAAAGAATAAGATGGCTTATGAAGCTCATATAGAAACTGTCCAGTCCACCCTATGTGTCCTCTGGAAAGGACTATGACAGTGGCGTAACTAGAAATGACTGGGCCCCACTGCAAATTTTTGAATGGGGCCCCCTCCCCCAGTAATTTTTTCACAACCGCTTCCTTTCATGCTGCCCCCTTTCCTGTGACTAGTAAAGATGGCTCTCAGACCAGGCCCGGCAGCTGTTCCATCCGTTTTCTACACTGTCTATACTGCCACTGTATATCATTCCATTGTGTAATACTGTTGAGGGGCCCTGACAAAATCTTTTACTACTTCTCCTCCTCCTCTTGGATGGGCCCCTTCTGGGTCAGGGCCCCAAAGCAGTCGCCTCCCCGGCTTCCCCTATAGTTACGCCCCTGGACTATGAGTAGAACCCTAGAATCATTTACTTAGGAATGTATTTTCTACATATTGTACTGCACTAGACATTAAAAGTATTTGTTTCATCACCAATCTGGGCTCAATTTGGGCCTGATGCTTACAGTTTTGAAGGTCAATATATAGCATACTATTTCAAAAAGCAAACCCCAAAAAAGAATAGGTAGACCTAGTTTATGTGAGCAAGTCTTTAGGCACTATACAAAGAACAGCAGTAGCCAATCAGTTTTTTCATCTCAGCTCGTCTGTAGTGGCAAGTGTTACAAGAATAGGATGACGATCATTTTTTTATCCTTGCCAGGGGATGTACTCCGAGTGTAATTATGTGGCGCTTCAAGGATAACATGCCGTACATTGAACACGTATTCTAGCACCATTTCAACCCACAGTGCTTGCGGGTAGAGCGTACACACTCAGGAAGACTCATAACAAAATAGTACCCCAGCATCAAGAGATATCACAGTGCAGCACAAAATATTGCCCCAACAGCACCAAATAGCAGCACAAAATATCTTCTACGAAACTGCCCTTTGTCATGGCAAGTGCTAGCTACCACATTGAGTCTTCCTCCATTTGTCTCTTATTAAGACATGGAGGAGGGGGCTGAGGAGGTGAGACGTAGGCCACAGAATCAAGCTAACTCTACCTTCTGCACCCTGCCTGGTCCTTCAGTGCTGCCAAACATACCAGAGAATACTGTACTACATGCCTAGTACATCCAGTGAGGTTCTCTTTTCTCATCTCCTCCATTCAGCCCAGACTTCCATAACAATTTCTTTTATCTACATCTGGTCTCTGTAGAGTTTGACACACAAACATCCCGATCCTGGTGCCCCAAAAGGATCATCCTGCTTTCACTCCCAATACTGTGCATGCTGTGCTCTACTGTAGAAATAAAAGTTCCGTACGGATAGTGCCCCTGAAAAATACTAGTACCATACAAAAATAATTGTGTCAAGTAGAGTTCCCTCAACCATTATAGTCCTCCTTTATAGTGTCCTCAGTAGTAATAATAGTTGCCCTAGTAATAATATCCCCTATAGTGCCTCAAGTATTAATAATGTCCCTTGCAGTGTTTCCAGTAATAACAATTTTCGCTTTTGTGAGACACATTGTGAGACACATTAGTACTGTTCTATTGACCTGTGGCCTATGAGGGTAAACAGCGAGGCAGATAGCCATTGACTCCCATGTCCCTCCACAGTATTCAGCTGTAATACCATCCTGAGGATGGTGATACAGTTGATTTTTGGAGGTGACATAGGGACTTGATGCTCCCAGTTTAATACTCGGAGCATCAGGTCACTATGTACTTGGCAGCAGCCATGGGGAGAGCTAGGGCGGCCCCCTGGCCTGGGCATTGGCCCACTGGGAAGTTTCAGTCCACCCCTGTCTGTCCAATCCCTACTGACCCACTGTATCTACATTCAGGCATTCATTTTCTCATTGACATGAGACTCTGAAGTGCAATCCAAAAAAAAAAAAAAAAAAGCTCATGTTTATTTGTCCAGTAATAGGGCTATTTTGTACTAGATTTGTCAGCTGGCAAGCAGAATTATATAAAAGGCGATACTACTCATTTTATTGAAATTTGTTGCGGTTTCTTTCAGTACAAAATTATTCCAGATTTGTCCTTTACTAGTGATTCTATATTTAGAGAAAAGTAATTACTTGTTTCCTTCTCTCATACTACACTGTAAAAAATTAATGTTACGTTTGGTGCTAGAAGCTTAGCAAAAGCTCTTTGAAGAAAAGAAACAAATACAAATGAACATTTTTGTAATGATTCCTAAGGCTAGTTTCACACCTCCGGTGTGAATTCCAGCGGGCTTTTCCAGCAGACAATGCCGGGAATCGGCTGGACACAAACCACAGCATGCAGCATTTTGTATGCAACCATCTGCCGGAATGCGTCTGGATCTCTGCCAGACCCCATTATACTTAATCGGGCCAGTGGACATTCCGTCTGTATCTGGCAGTGCCGGATGCGGTGAATTCCAGCAGGCTGTTCTCTGCCGGAATTCACACCACAGGTGTGAAATGAGCCTAAATAAAACAAATCCTATAGAAAGGTATTGTCAGAGCTAAAATGAGGACCTAGTGAGGCATTTATTAAAAGTATGTCCTCTGGATAGGTCATCAGTAGAGATGAGCGAATTTTTTAAAAATTCGATTCGGCGGGTTTGCCGAATTTTAAAAAAAAAAATTTGGTTCGATACAAATTTATTCGCGGTGAATCACGTTAAAAAACGTCTATTTCCTGGCTGCAGAGAGCCTTTATAATGGTGTAGAACACTGTGCCTTGCAGTAACACGCATAGGGAGTCTGCTGTGGTAGTCAGTATCACATGCAGATGACAGATCAGAAGAAGGGTCAAATAAATGATGATGTCAGCCAGGCGGAAAGGCAAAAAAATAGGCCCAGTCGTGGAATGGTGGGAACAGCATGAGAAGCCCACAGAGTGGCCCTATGACATAGTGGTGAGGCGGAAGTAGCATGAGGAGACCACAGAGTGGCCCAATGACAGTCTGGAGGTGGCGGCAGCATCAGAAAGAGGCCACAGAGTGGCCCTATAACAGTGTGGAGGTGGCGGCAGCATCAGGAGGCCACAGAGTGGCACGATGACAGAGTGTGGAGGTGGCGGCGGTAGCAGCATCAGGCGGAGGTCACAGAGTGGACAATGACAGTGTGGCGGTGGCAGCAGCATCAGGAGACCATAGAGTGCAAGGTGACATAGTGTGGAGGTGACAGCAGCATCAGGGGGCAACAGAGTGGCAAGGTGACATAGTGTGGAGGTTGCAGCAGCATCAGGAGACCACAGAGTGGCTAGATGACATAGTGTGGAGGTGACAGCAAAATCAGGAGACCACAGAGTGGCAAGGTGACATAGTGAGGAGGTGGCAGCAGCATCAGGAGACCACAGAGTCACCTGGTGACAGAGTATGGATGTGGGTGGCAATACGAGTTCCAGCTGAAGATGGTGGGTAAAAGAAGGAGCACTTGGCATCAGATGTGTGGCATCAGGCGGGTGGCAGTATCAGAATAGTAGCTGAGGCAGGTAGCCAGAAGAAACCAATCTCTGTTGTCAAAGTGTTAGTGTGGCACCATGGATGATCTAGACCAGGCATGCTCAACCTGCGGCCCTCCAGCTGTTGCAAAACTACAGCTCCCGGCATGCCCAAACAGCCTACAGCTATCAGCCTACAGCAGGGCATTGTGGGAGTTGTAGTTTTACAACAGCTGGAGGGCCGCAGGTTGAGCATGCCTGATCTAGACTGATGCATCAGGCATTAGTGGGTGGAAATCCTGGCCTGATTTATCTTGACAAAGGTCAGTCTGTCCACATTTTGGGTGGACAGGCGAGTTCTTCTTGGGGTAACTATGGCCCCCACCGCACTAAACACCCACTCTGATGCCACACTACTGGCCGGGCAGGACTGCTCTTCCAAGGCAAAGTCTGCCATTTGCAGCCACAAATCCAGTTTGGCTGCCCAGACGTCTAGTGGATCTTCAATGTGGGGTGGCAGGGTGCTGACCAAGTATGCCACTACCTGCTGGTTCAGGTCCTGCTCTGGTTCTAGCTGCTGCTGCTGACTAGGTGGGTGAAGAAAGCTGCTCATCAGCGACTCTAGACTCAAGTTGCCACCCTGCCACAGCAGCCATGGCAGAGGAACGTGAACGCAGAGGGCCCCCCCCCCCCAGTCAGACCTGTGAGAGGATGGACGATGGGGCAGATAGGCAGCAGCCAACTGACTACATAGGATGTCTCTACAGTAGTTCAGTTTGTCCTTCCTCTCAGCGGGTATAAAAAAGGACCCCATTTTGGACCGGTAGCAAGGTCCAACAAGGTGGAGAGCCAGAAGTCATCCCTCTGCCGAATGGTGACAATTCGGCTGTCACTACGCAAGCAAGTGAGCATGCATCGGCCATTTGTGCAAGTGACTCGGAGATACCCCCTGCCTCCATCTCCACTACATACTGCCACGGTGTGTCTGGGTCCTCTGCCTTGTCTTCCTCATCACCCTGTAGCTCCTCTGGCTGCTCCTGCTCCTCCTCTCCTGTCACCTGTGTGTAAAAACCACCCATTTCGCTACACATTGCTTGTGCTCCAATGTCCTCCTCCTCCTCCTCCTCCAGTTCAGCCCCCACAGGGCTCATGTGGCTGTAAGATCTAGGTGCCACGTCTCCAGTTCCCTTACCAACCATATTTACCAGCATCTGTTCCAGGACATGAAGCAGTGTAATGACGTTGTTCATCCCATAGTCCTGGCAAAAAATAACATGACCTCCTAAAAGGGCCCGGGCAAACAGCAGGTGTCACGCATGATCTGCCACTGGCTGACATCGAAGTTACACACAGGAGTACTCCTGTCCGCTTGGATCATCAAGAAATCATTTATCGCTGTTCTCTGTTCGTATAGTCAGTCCAACATATGGAGGGTGGAATACCAACGGGTGGAAACGTCGCATATCAGCCTATGTTGGGGGATGCCGCTCTGCCGCTGCAGCTCAAGGAGGGTGTACTTTGCGGTGTACGAGTGGCTGAAGTGCATGCAAAGTTTCCTGGCCTTTTTGAGGATGTCTTGCAGATGGGTGGAAGACTTCAGGAACCAGTTGACAACCAGATTGAACATGTGTGCCATGCAAGACGCATGGCTCAGCCCTGCTTGATGCAGCGCCGACACCATGTTCTTCCCGTTGTCGGTCACTATGGTTCCGATTTTGAGTTGTTGCGGAGAAAGCCAGGATTCGATTTCTTGATGAAGGACACTGAGCAGTTCCTCCCCTGTGTGACTCAGTTCGCCCAGGCAAACGAGGTGCAGAACAGCATGACACCGCCATGCCCTGCACATGTGGTATGCTGGAGGAGCACTGTGAATTGTCCCTGCAGTGGAGGCTGAGGATATGGTGGAGGATGAAGAGACGGAGGCGGACATTGTCGCAGGACCAACGGCGTGGAGGCGGAAGCGGCGTCACCTGGCCAAGTTGCTGGTGTGGCTGTGCAGGAAGCACATTCACCAAGGGGGCCGTAAAGGACATGTATTGTCCCTGACCGTAGTTACAGCTCCACACGTCGGCGCTGCCGTGAACCTTGGCAGACACCGACAGGCTCAAAGACTGGCCCACCTTTGTGTGTACAGGGCTGGTACTGCCATTTTGGCAAAGAAATGACGGCTTGGAACGCACCACCTCAGCTCGGCACAAGCCATCAGTTCTCTGAAAGGTGTAGAGTCCACCACTTGTAAAGGGAGGGACTGCAGCACCAGCAACTTGGACAGGAGCACATTCAGCTTCTGCGCTGTTTGATGAGTGCACCTATACTGTTGTCTCTTGGCAATCGCTTCGGTGATCGATTGCTGATGGAATGACTGACGAGCAGTAAGAGGAGGAGGAGGAAGAGCATCAAGACCAGCAGATGATGGGAAGGACAGACAGCTCCCTTTGGCTGAGGTGGTGGAGCCTTGACTGCTTGAAACCGGGTGCGTGCCACTGGTTGATGCAGCGGTTGCTGCGGCAGGCTGGTGATACTGCATATGTTGACGCAGGGCCGTGGTGTCAACTTTGGCACCCTGGCCATGCTTCTCCTTCTGCCCACAGATTCTATGTATGGCCATGTTCACCTCCTCTGGCGGCTTAACAAAAAACTGCCTCACCGCCAAGTAGGTGATTTTACCCCCAACACTACGCACTGACTGACTGCTACCACCGCTGGTTCCGTGAACCTGTGCACCACCACTTTCCAGGCAGGTAGGCTTCTGCGAAGCGGGTGGTCTTCCCATGGCATGTTTGGCTACCGACCTCCCACTGCTGCCACCCTGCTGACTCCCAGCCATGCTTGTGACTTGCTGGCTCCGCCGCTGCCTCACGGGCCAGCTACCACCCTCTTCTCCCAATGATGATAAAGCCCCTAATTTACCCGGCTCCCAAGTACAATCAGCCACATCATCATCATCATCGAGTACTGTCTGCACGTCGCTGATGTCCTCAACGGTCTCTGGGTCACGAGCCTCACCGCTCGCAACACCAGCTCCAACGCACTCTCCTCATTACTACTTTCCCGCCTAGCAGAGGATGCGGCGGATGTCTCCTCCACATCTTGGCTGGCCAGTAGCTGCTGACTGTCCTCTAGTAGCTCGTCCTCACTGTATAGTGGGGCTGAGCCCACAGCATATAATACTTCTCTGGCTGAGGGAACAGAAAAGGACAGAGGCAGGTTGAGGACTGGTGAGGGCACAGGGCCTTCTCCCGGGCCATGCCAATTAAGGGTTGTGTCTGACGAACCCACTGACTCTTGGCTGGGGGTGTCTGATGTCACTTGGGAAGAATTGGATGACCGAGTCAACCATTGAAGAACCGCTGGTTGCTGGTCAAGACACGACCGCTAGATGACATCGGGAGCTCAGGCCTCTTGCTGAGACTCCTGCTGCCATGCCACCTTACTCTGCTGTGACCTGTGCCTGCACCAGAAACATTTAGGCCTCTGCCACTTCCCTGTGCAGGGCCTGGCACATCTATGTGTGACATTCTGTTAGATCAAATAAATAAATAAAAAAGAAATTAAAACACTCCAAAAAATTCAGTAATTTTCCCATTTCACCACACAACGGCTAATAAGCCTGTTTTTTTTTCCCCATTAATACATGCCAAAAAAGGCTGTAATTTTCTCACTTCACCACACAACGACAAATACTTTTTTTGTGCGACTAATACACGCAAAAAAGGGCTTTAGAACATATAACTGCACCACTCAACTGCAAATATATATTTCTTTTGCCACTAATACACGGCAAAAAGAGCTTTAGAACATATTACTGCACTGCTGAAGAGCAAATATATTTTTCTTTTTTCCACTTATACACTCCACAAAAGGCTTTAGAACATATAACTGCACCCCTGAACGGCAAATATATATATTTTTTTTCCACTTATACACTCCACAAAAGGGCTTTAGAACATATAACTGCACCGCTGAATGGCAAATATATTTGTCTTTTTTCCACTTATACACTCAACAAAAGGGCTTTAGAACAGATAACTGCACTGCTGAACAGCATATAGGCCCTTATTTTTTTCCACTTATACTCGACACAAAAGGCTTTAGAATATATAATTGAACCGCTGAACGGCAAATATATTTTTCTTTGGCCATTAATACACGACAAAAAAGGCTTTAGAACATATAACTGCACTGCTGAAAGACAAATATATATTTCTTTTGCCACTAATACACGACAAAAAGGGCTTTAGAACATATAACTGCACCGCTGAACGGCAAATAATTTTTTTTTGTGCCACTAATACATGCCAAAAAGGACTGTAATTTTCGCACTTCACCACACAACGGGTAATAAGCCCTTTTTCCCACTAATACAAGCTAAAAAATGCTTTAAAATATATAACTGCATCGCACAAGGGCAAATAAGATGTAGAAATATTTCTTTGTAATAAACCCTGTTAATGGCTGTATCAAACAGCACTTGCACCCCAATAACAAGAACGGTTTGCTGGAATTACAGAGCTGTATAATGGCAATTTGGATCCCCAGTCAGTGCAGTAAGGTGTAATAGGATTGTTCCTATTACACAGGCTGTAACCTCCCCTACGGAACCCTGTTTTACATAAATGCTGTGGAACGATTCCTCCCTATCCTTTCCCTACACCTTGAATAATCTTTTCCTGAACTTGTAAATCGTTTTTTTAGCACAATGAAGTCTTTCCTATCACTGTCCCTAGCACCTGCCGACGTCTCTCTCTGCAATAATTACACTGGAAAATGGCAGAATCCAAGATGGCTGAGGCTAATGGCTAAATACTAAGGCGGATGCATTGTCTCGAAGTTTTCCTGGAGGGGGTGATAATGATGTTCCAGAGCCTATTTTGCAAAAGGGGGTGGTGGTCTCTGCATTACACTCAGGTTTAGAGGGGAGGGTGTTGGAAGCTCAGGGGGACGCCCCGGCCTCCTGCCCCTCGGATAAACTGTTTGTGCCAGAAAATTTACGCCTGGAGATACTAAAGGAACACCATAACTCCGCACTGGCAGGACACCCAGGTAGTAAGGCAACCTCTGAATTAGTGTCTCGTCGGTTCTGGTGGCCTAAGTGGCGCCAGGAGGTGTTGAATTTTGTGTCTGCATGTCCTACCTGTGCTCGTTCTAAGGTGGATCATACTTGTCCGGCAGGGCGTCTTTTACCTCTGGCCATCCCCAACAGGCCTTGGACGCACCTATCAATGGATTTCATTACTGATCTACCAGTATCAGCGGGGAAGACTGTTATTCTTGTTGTTGTTGACAGATTCAGTAAAATGGTGCACTTTATTGCTCTGACCGCATTGCCTAATGCTAACACACTGGCTCAGGTTTTTATTGACCACATCGTGAAGCTTCACGGGGTCCCTTCCGATATTGTTTCGGATCGTGGTACCCAATTTGTTTCTAAATTTTGAAAAGCTTTTTATTCTCGTTTAGGGGTTCATCTGTCGTTTTCTTCATCTTTCCATCCACAGTCCAACGGTCAGACTGAACGTACCAATCAAAACCTAGAGACATATTTGAGATGCTTTGTTTCCGAAAATCAGGAGGAATGGTCATCTTATTTACCGTTAGCCGAGTTTGCCATTAATAATCGTCGTCAAGAATCCACCGATAAGTCACCATTTTTTGGTGCGTATGGTTTCCATCCTCAGTTTTGTACGTTTAGTGAGGGGGGGCCGTCTGGGATTCCCGAGGAGGAACGATTTGCGTCTTCACTTTCATCAGTGTGGCAGAGTGTGCAAGAAAGTTTGAAGAGAATTGGTGGCAGATACAAACGTGTGGCTGATAAGAAGCGCTCTGAAGGTCCGGACCTTGGGGTGAATGACTTGGTGTGGTTGTCTACCAGAAATATCAAGTTGAAGGTTCCCTCATGGAAATTAGGTCCGAGATTTAGTGGTCCTTATAGGGTAATTAAGATCATTAACCCGGTGGCTTTTCGTCTGGAGCTACCTCAGACTCTAAGGATCCATAATGTCTTCCACAGATCTCTGCTTAAGAGATATGTAGAACCTCCTGAACCATTGCCACTACCGCCTCCACCGGTGGTTGTTGATGGCAGTCTTGAGTTTCAGGTAGAAAAGATTGTTGATTCACGATATGTTCGCCGCTCTCTTCAGTACCTGGTGCACTGGAAAGGTTATGGTTCGAAGAGAGAATGTGGGTGCCAGCATCAGAGATAAAGGCGGACAGACTCATTCGGGCTTTTCATAGGTCCCACCCGGAGAGGCCTGGTCTTGAGGGTCCGGTGGCCCCTCGTAGAAAGGGGGTACTGTCACGACTGTGACTGATCCAGATAGGTCTGGGAAGAGAAGGTCGCAGCGACTTGCTACTCGCGATAGCTTGTGAGTTTGCTTCATGGTTCAGGGTATGTCATCCAGGTTTTGCCTTGTGAACCTTTTTGTCCTGACTGGGAGTTTGTAGGCATTCTTCTCAGGTGAGTGCTGTCTGCCACTCCCAGCTACTATATTAGTTTCAGTTTCACTTGCAGTCATTGCCAGATATAGTCCTTACTTCCAGTGCTATTCTGACCTTTGAAGGAGATCGTTTGACGGTATTGCTGTGGAGCTCGTGTCTGGCGTGGACTGTCGTTGTTGGGATCATCTTCTCTGCTCGTGACTGGATAAGTCTATCTCTGCTGGAGATTGTTTGTTTGTTTGTTTGTTACTGTCTTCCCCTGTTGTTCTCCTAGACATGAGTGATGGTGACTAGTGCTCCCATCTGCCTTTCCCCAGTCTAGTCTTCTGAGGGTCACTCAGGGTTTAGGCATCCTGCTCGCCGCACGGGTTCACACCCCGTCTAGGGTATCAGGGCAGACAAATGCCAGCGTAGGGTTTGTCAGGGGTGGCTGTTCTATTTCCCATCCGTAGATAAGGGTCCCCCTTCCCCTCCGTCTGGTGCGACACGACTGCTGCTGGGATAGCGGTCGTGACAGATACCCCACTAGTGTGAGCGACCCAATCTGAGTGTGTACCGTTAATAACCACCCTCTGTTTCCTATCACTGAGCCAGTTACTTACCCACATACTCACTTACATTTTCTACCAGTCCAAGCATTCTTATTTTATGTACCAACCTTTTATGTGGCATAGCATCAAATGCTTTGGAGACGTCAAGATATGACATCCATTGACTCACCCCAATCTAGTCTACAACTTACCTCCTCCTAAACGCTGATTTAGTGTTATTGTCACGGTGGGGAGTGGGGGAAACCCCCCACCGTGCAAAGTCCGCAACTACTGGGCAGGAATGCAGGGAACAAGGGAGCAGGTCACCTCCTGACGAGTCCCTATGACTGCCCCTAGACTCCTAATGCATGAGCCACCTCAGATGGTAAGGAGGCTCATGCCCAGGAACCTGGAGCCCTAGGAATCCCTGCATAGCCCTAAGATGGTATGAGGGCAGAGGCCACCTGCTCATCCTAGACCACGGATGAGCAGGCGTCTCCAGAGGCCCCACAGCAGCCGGGAACCAGACAGTGTACGCCCGAACGACAGGTAAGGAACAGAGCAAACCATATCCACAAAGCCCACACTTACCTGCCACACTGGAGATGCCGAAACCAACACCAGGATCTCCTGGACCCCCATGCAGACACCAGATGCATGGGGCCTCCAGGCAGGGCAGCACACAGTCTGGATTTCGCTTAAACCTCTCCAGGAAAGCAACTCCCTTCCGGAGGACACACCAACACACATACCTACACGCAAACCCACACCATAACATACACCAGGTGGGGAAGGCCAAACAGATGCACACTGGAGGGGAAACAATAACCATAAACAATATAACAAATAAGGGTGGCTCACACAGACAATACAGGGGAAACAACCAGCAACCTCCAGCACATGCTCACACCATGGCAGGAGACAAACAAACTCCCACACACCAACATATAAAGAGGCCTGAGGTCACACCCACCAAACCCAGCACACACATTAACCCTGTGCACACCAAACAGGGGAAGTGCACACATACAAGAATGTATCAAGCATGCCACACCACATGTTGCCATCGGGATACGCACGTGGGGCGACCAGGTAAAAACAGCCCACACGAGAGGCAACCAGAAACCACGCCGCTGGCAACCGCATGCGGCGCAACAAGTCACGACCAAGCCCATGGTCGTGACAGTTATATGCCTTTTTCATTGAGATACTCCGGGATAACATCTCTTACAAAACTTTCAAACAGTTTACCTACGACAGATATTAGACTCGCCGACCTATAGTTTCCTGCCTCAGTTTTTGACCCCTTTTTGAATATTGCCACCATATTTGCTAAGTGCCAATCCTGTGGAACACTTCCTGTCATTATAGAGTCCTTAAATATCAGAAGTAAAGGTCTGTCTATTACATTACTTAATTATCTCAAAATACGGGATGTATGCCATCTGGACCCGGTTATTTGTCTATTTGTCTATGGGCTACATTTAAGCCAGCTAACTACCTCGCTTCTCTGTTTCTCCATACTATTACCCTGCCCTATCGGGTGTCTCTGCAGTGACCAGCAAACTTTCTATTTTGTCAAGGCATCTCAGTGTTGAAATTAACTAATTTAGATACAAGATCTGGGCTTGCAAACATGCAATTTGCTCAAATTTTGCAACACAAAATGCACCATCAAACGTCTGTTCCATGACTGCATACAGTGCACAAAGTTTACACTGGACTGCATTCAATTATGGAACACATACTTGCTAATAGGGATTACACCAGAAAAAGAAAAACAAGGTGAATTATACAGTGCAAATGATAAAAAAATGAATAAATGCAGTTCCCCCTAAAGTCCTTGAATCTAAAGTCACTTAATATCAAGTCACACACTTAAGACAAAACACAGTTTAGATGAAAACCACCCTTGCACACTAACAAACTCACATTTTTAGTCTGCTAATAAAGCTGTTATCTGTTAATTCAAAATATAAAGATAAATAATAAACATGAACGGGCCTCTGGTTTCTTGCCCTAGAGTAAATGGTTAAGGATTTTCCCTGTAATAGCTGTAATTGGGGTAATCATGTTCTTTTTACTGTACACTAAAGAAACTACAGGTTGGTCTGTCCTAGCACCTGTCAACAAATGACCAGCAATACCTTAAAAGGCTATGAACACCTTCGGGACAATTTTTATCATTGCATTTTACTTATTTTGGTGGAAAGAAAATACATTTTTACATTTTGTTCCTTATGAAACATTTTCAATCGTTTTTATTCTACACCTACACTTTTAGTGTATCTGCAGACTATTGCTTTATATTTTACACTGAATGCATCAGCTTGATATGTAGCCCTGATCTCTGAACTCTTGACAGCTCATAAACACTCATGAAGCTAAATTATTATCAAACTAGCAAGAATATGACTTAACTATGTGTTCATGAGTTGTCAGGAGTTCAGAGATAAGGACTACACATCGTGCTGTCAGAACAGCTTCCCGTTATTTTCAACATACAACAGTTTCTGTTCCACTTTCTTACCTTTTAAGGAAAACTGCAGGTCACGTTGTAAGCTTTAGGCCATATGAAAATATATTTACAATGCTATCCTATAAGGCCTCATGCACACGGCCGTTGTTTTGGTCCGCGTCTGGGTGCGGACCCATTCACTTCAATAGGGCCACAAAAGATGCGGACAGCACTCCGTGTGCTGTCTGCATCCGTTGCTCCGTTCCATGGCCCCGCAAAAAAAATAGAGCATGTCCTATTCTTGTCCGTTTTGCGGACAAGAATAGGCATTTCTACAATGGGCCTACAATTGCGGAACGGAACGCAGAGCAGCTTCCGTGTTTTGCAGATCCATGATTTGCAGACCGCAAAACACATACGGTCGTGTGCATGAGGCCCAAGTCACATTTCTTATTCTACAACTAGTTCTAGGGTGTGACAGCTATGTACAGTTGTTACATTGGATGTGCATTGGTCATTTATTGATTATTGTTGCAATTTACCTTACCTACTAAGGTTAGTATTTCTCATTAATTTCTCATTAATATTTTTATTATACCTTGCCAAATGTTCCTCTAGGTTCTTCATCCTTATTTGGATATTAATAGCGTGCTTCTTGTTCAAGTATTTGGTATGGCTGCTACATACATCCCTCATCCCAGGAATGAACAGCGTGGTCAAGTGATATCCAGTAATGGACAAGAGATTCAGCTTCAACCTCCATTAGGATGGACTGTTTTCCCGCTGTTTGACAGGTATTTTATTCATTAAGCATAATGTAAATAAACAATATTTCTGTAAAAGAACCTTTAAAAGGGTTTTTCAAGACTTTAAAACTGATGACCAATTCTCAGGATAGGTCATTAGTGTCCGGTGGTGTTCTGACCCACGGGACCTCTGCCAATCAGCTGTTTGAGAAGGCACCAGTGCTCCTTGAGTACCGCTAACTTCTCACAGCTTGCCAAACACATTGCTGTACAGTGGCTGTGCTTGGTATCGCGCTCAGCCCCTTTAAGGGAATTCATTTCAACCAAAAGTATGGTGTATAAAAAGAAGATGGTTTTCCAAAATTGTAAAACTATTGTTTTTATATTTTAATCTGTAAGTTGAACATCAAAAATGTCCCAGAGCAAGTTTATAAAAGACATACAGCTCCATGTTATGTCTCACCTGGTAGGATGGATCCATTAAGCCTCAGGTCTTTATGAGCAAGTATGGAACTCTGCCGACAGATGGCGCTGTGGGGGAGAGCAGAAGCACGGATGCAGCAGAGGCGAGGACATACCAGATCTTATTAGTTGATCTGGAGAAGCTGCAAATCTGACACTGCAGCGGTGCAGCAATGAAGCAGTGTTGAAACACACTTGGATTAGCACAGCTGTAGTAGTGTGTTGCAGTTCTGAGCTGTGGATGTGCTGTGATAAAGCAGGGTTGGAACACACTTGAAGTAGCAGAGCTGTAGTAGTGCTATGTAGTGTTGCGCTGTGGAAATTAAGTACAGTTGAAATACCTGGAATAGCAGAGCTGTAGTATTGATGTGCAGTGCTGAGTTGTGGATGTTCAGCAATGAAACAGAGTTGAACACACTTGGAGTAGCAGTGATGTAGTAGCATTGTTTACACACACAGGTCTTTTGTTATACACACTAACTATTGGTCTGATTGGGCAGATATTGGTCAGATAATCAGTTGGTGTAATACAGGCCTAACAGTCCAAATTTTAGAAGGCCAAAAGCAGCAACTACCCAGGGGCTGTAACGACCTATAGCCTCCACTGCCATGTTTCCTCCAGTGCATCCCAGCCAAGACATAGGATTTTGCCGTTTTTAAGTGCACCCTCCACCATAACAAAGTTTTAATATGTGGCAGAAGTGGTGCTGTGTGCAAGGTGTCATCATGCACCGATGTACACAAATAGAAGGAAGGTAAGGTCAGAAAATTAACAGAGAGGGGGAGAGGAGTTGGGAAATAACTGTATTGGATAGGTAAGCGTATTTGAAAGTTATTTTTATTTTAGATCTCCTTTTTGAATATCTATAGTATAAATTGTGAGGTACCAGGCCAACAGCAAAGAATAAATGTTGTGTAAATCTCAAGTTTGCTCCAGGGTATGTTGGAGTTATTAATCTGGGAAAATACAGGGAAAGCAACTGGAGTTTGCCCAAGGCCTAAAGGTACTAGCTAGGATACCTTGCAGTTTTATCAATTAGATCTTGAGATCTTTATTAAGTAGATTTTGTTTAAAACTTGTAACAGGATTAGACAGTATTCGATTACTAGTTGTAAT
Source organism: Bufotes viridis (assembly GCA_033119425.1). Classification (NCBI taxonomy): domain Eukaryota; kingdom Metazoa; phylum Chordata; class Amphibia; order Anura; family Bufonidae; genus Bufotes; species Bufotes viridis. The sequence goes on from CM065591.1 coordinate 273,330,411, forward strand.
ACTAGCCATTTTGGAAATCAGAAAACACCATTTTTGGTGATATTGTGAATGTGAAATATGGATTGTTTCCAAATTTAAAACCATAAGAATTAATATTGAGCTGAAATATATAGAAGATCTATGTTAAATCAAGCCAAAGAGTATGTGCACTCCATAGGAAGAATTTATCAAGCCCTGCACTCCAGAATTCTGTCTTCCAAAAATTACAAAATAGGGCTTTGCCACTTTTTGAGGTCACGTACAAATATTTTGCGACTTTTTGCATTTTTACACTAGGTGGGAAAGTGGGCATGGTTAGCTATGTTAATACGTTTTACTATAGACTTTTTTAGTGTAAAAAAAAAAGACCCAAAGCCACTCCAACAGTGGAATGGTGCAGAAAACTGCGAAATACACAACACAGATTTAAAAAAAGACTTTAAATATCCCCCGATGATAAATTACCCGTGTCTTTTTTTTATTTTTATATAGTTGTGTTGGATCTTCTTACAATTTATTTTCTTTGTTTATTATTTTTTTATTATTTTATCAACGTCAATTACATTTTAGTTGTGCTGTATAAATTAAATTTCTGTTTAGTAAAGAGCATCTGTTAAATTCCATTTTCATCAGTGGTAAAAACCAGGCTTACTTAGAGAAATACACATTCGAAAAACACAAAACATCAAAGTAAATGGAACTCTTTATTACCATTAAAGCCCTCCGACTGTTAAAAATCATTAGTAACATAAAGTGACACAGACATTTCAGCTTCAGGGTTGATGTTACTCTGAAGTTTTGCTCTTCTATTCAAATTGCAGCTATTTAGGTTACGTTCTTAGAAACTACTACTTGCACAAGGTTAACTCTAATTTGATGCCAGGTTTATGACACTTACTTTTTGTGCCTATTTATTATGCTATATTATATATTTTACCGTCATTAACTGTGCAATATAATGTAAAGCCCAGATACAGCTGTGCCTATAGTCAGTTATAACCATGGAGCCTTGAAGGATGTTAACCCCTAAGGCTCATTTGTAGAAGAGATACAAATGTTTACCAGCAGCAAGAATCTCCGTAGCTAGATACGTTACGCAGCTTCTAATCTGTTTAGGCAACATTTTTGTGCAAACAGTAGTAGAGTCATTTGCAACAAAACTGACTGCAAAGAACAATTAGATCTTCATTAATATGCAAATGCAGTCCACTGCAAATTCATCTATGTATGAGGTATAAATATGCTAACAGTGCTGAGCCGCAGACCCAGATGCCCTTATTTACTTTGAAATTGAGGGGCTTAGTTAATGATGTTGACAGAAATACAGAGTTCTGCTGCAATGTCATCATCATGTAGTCAAGATCACAGGCAGCGCTGCCTTTGTCTCCTTCAAGACCTAAAGAACAGATTTCACTGCAGCCAAATTTCACTGATCCTAACATCTTGAAAGTTCCTTTTTCTTTTCATCTGAACTATGTATTGTGAACATTTATATTGATCATCAAAATAGGCAAATATTTAAAGAATGTAGAATCTTGGAACTCTATTTCTATCATTATAGATGAATACATCATAAATTCCTGACCATAAATACAATATACACCTCAAAAATCTAGACTTATTTCCATAATAAGATATTGGATTGGCAGAAATTGCACATAATATCAAAAATGTAACTTTTAAATTGATTAAATGTTACAGAATAAAGAGGTTATCCAGGCTATCAAAATGAATGGCCTATCCTTAAGATAGGATATCAGTATTAGGCCTCAGGCACACATGTGCCGACCAGACCCGTGCTGCGGACCAAAAATTGCAGTACACAATGCACGGGCACCGAGCGTAGGGACGCCGTGTCACAGCCTCTGTTGTGTGCGCCGTGACATGGTTGCCGTGCAAGCGGTTGCCATCGGCAACTTGTTGTTGCAGCATGCAGATGGCTCCTCCTTTCCCCTGGGCACTTCCCTGTCTGTTGCCAGAGGGGTTCATTATCTTTCTGGGGTGGATGAAGGTGTGTGCAAGGTGGAGCTGGGTGTGGCCTCTTGGCTCTTCTTATGCTGGAGTTGTTGAGCCAGAGGTCAGTTGTATGTTTGCCTTGGTTGGTGTAGGAGCTCTGCTCCTTGCTGAATGTGACACCTGTCCATGAGGGTCTCCTTGTGGAACATCAAGGTCTTTGGCAATGTATCCTCCTTGTTCCCTACCATACTTGCCTGTATGTTTGGTGTGGGTTTGACTTGGGGATTTGTTGTCTTGTCTAGTGTTGTGTTCCATGTCTGGTATGTTTGGTTTATGGTTCCAGCATGAATGCTAGACATCCCCCTGTTTGTCTGTCCCTCCGCGAGGGGGTCCTTGGTTTCTCGGAGGGGGAACCTAAAGACAGCAAGCGGTGGTTGTTCCATCGTTTTGGCAGGTAAGTGCTGGTTGTGCCAGTGTGTGTTGTTTGCACTGGGCTCTTGCCTGCCATTATGTTTGTTTGCTTGGATCCACTCCTGTTTTTTTGGGCTTTAGGGCTTTAGCAAATGCTGACTGAGAGAAGGCTGATGCTCCACAGACAGAATCCGTTTTTTGGGGGTTATTATTCTGACTGTTTAGAGGAAGGGCAAAATAATCAGGGACGTCAACACAAACCTATTGCTGACACCCACTCCACTCTGTTGGGGGGGGGGGCTCTACTTGTGTAAGCGTTTAATAGAACAGGTTCTGTAGAAATCTATGTGGTATCAGTGAATTGGCGTAAAAGGAATGCACTCTTTCATGCTATAGTAGGATCTTGGGCCTCTGCACCGTTCTTTATACCTGGCACTAATATTGACCTGTAAGGCTGAGTTTATACTTGAGTTATTTGGTCAGTTTTTACCCCGTGATTGCCCAAATAAGTGAAGTTTGCAGTGATTCTAAGAGCGACCGCTGTCATCTACATGTCATACTGACTTACAGTATTGTTTCACTACCACAGCAGACGCCCTATGCGTGTTACTGCACGGCACAGTGTTCGACACCACTATAAAGGCTCTCTGCAGCCCAGAAATAGCCGTTTGTTTGTTTTTTAACAAATCTCTTTTTATTAGAAGAATACAATATAAGTGTACTTATCGGTACATAAAGATGTGTGACATAGTTGTATGTAAAGATCAAAGATTCAGATTTACATGTAAAATGCATTGTATATATGTCAGATTATAAGGATAAGAGATCCAATCTAAGTATGGGAATAGAGAAAAGGGGGGGGGGTGTAAGGAGGAGAAATGGAGGTGGAGGGGAAGTACAGTATATAGATCTACATGGAACTTATAGATATATAGCAATTTACAAAATTAACAACATAAGCAATAAAAACAACAAAAACATGTGTACTCTAGCCCAAATATCTGTGCATCAAGATAGCCTTGCATATGGATGATCTGAATCGCATAAGCCCTAGGGGAGCAGAGAACCCGACTGTACCAACCTGCAAGGCTAAACCAATTATTAGAGGTTTTTGTTCAATGGTGACCCTTGACTGGACCCTTGGAGCCGCATCAATTTAATGAGCTCTCTTTCGAAACTTCCTCCATGGATTCCACACCCACATTAATTTAGCATGAGATCTAGTAGCCCAACTTGCCAACTCCTCCATCAAAAATATCTGGTCGACTTTATCACGCCAATCCTCAAGGGTAGGAGGAGAGGTATGAAGCCAGTTCAGAGGAATTAACAACCTAGCCGCCTGAACCAGGAGGGTTGGCAAATCAAACATTGACGGCTGCCACTTTTTTGCCGGTAGCCATAGTAACACCGATTGAGGGGAAAGCTCAATCGAGGTCTTACAAATCACATTTATTTGATGTTCAATTTGCTCCCAAATAGGGCATATGATCGGACAGAACCACATTATGTGACTTAAGGTGCCTCTCAATGCATTGCATCTCCAGCACAAGTCAGTATTTGTGAAACCCATTTTGTAGCGTTTAAACAGATCATTATACCAACGAGTCATAGTTTTAAAGGCATGCTCCTGCGTTTTGATACACCTAGAGAAGCCGTGAGACCTCAGAAAGATCTTATCTATTTCTTGCAGAGTGAAGGATCTATCCAAATCCGCTTCCCACGCTCTTATAAAAGATGGGGTCGCATTAATCCTCTTGGAAAGTAGCCACTAATATAGAAGTGAGATACTATGCCTTGGCAGAACATCATGGGATGCAAGCTCTTCAAACCAGGTGGGGGTTGGGACCCTAGTGTATTTGGAAACTAACACCTGTGGAGTTCTCCTCTTGCCAAAAAGTTTGTATCTCCCACAAGTCTAGAACAATGGGATGTAATACCGCCCTCAGACTGCAGGTTGGCTAGAAGAGACGCCAGCGAGCTGTTTGCCAGCCGGTTCCAAAATTGTGGGATAGTGGACAAAGCCGGTTTCATTAAGAAGGGGACAGCTTCAGCAGTCAAGCTACCAGGTGGGTCCGAAAAGAGCTCGATTGTCGACTTGATATTACAAATAGACAAGTAAATTCCTCTAGATAACCCCGTTGGCGTAGCGTCAGGAGCGACAATACCCCATAACCCAGCATATTGTTTCACAGATAGCAGAGCAAGTTCAATATCAGAACCCAGGTGTCTATAAGACGGAGTACACAGCTGTAACCACCTCTTCAATTGGATCGCTTTATAGTAATAGTTTAAACCTGGTAAGCCAAAACCCCCTTGTGAGCGGGTGCTAATTAGTCTATCGTAGGCTAACCTAGGTTTCTTATTCTTCCAGAAGAAGGAAGTAAATATCTGTGTGACCCTTCTAAAAGTGTGGGAGATGGATAGGGACCATTTGCAGGAGGTACAACAACTTTGGTACTATATACGTCTGAAGCACATTCTTACGGCCCATCCACGAGACACACGGGAGCGAGAGAGACTGTAGCTGGTTCTGAATTTTCTTCAGGAGGGGTTAATAGTTAAGACTATACAGTTTAGAGGGATCACTAGTGAGTACAATTCCCAGGTATGTAAGGGAGTCCGTATTCCATCTAAATGGGTATAATGCTTTCAGGGAACGTAATGTAGCAGTCCGAAGTGCTACCCCGATTGCTACTGATTTAGAGTAGTTTATCTTAAAATTAGATAATTTCCCAAAGGTGGAAAAAAGGTCTAGAACTAGTGGGAAAGCTTGCTTGGGATTAGTTATCAAGAGTAATAAGTCGTCAGCAAATGCCTTGCACTTGTGCTCCACTGCATTAACAGTTAAGCCCTGAATCAAAGGTGTAATGTCTCCATTACAATTATGAACAAGGACGAGGACAGGGGACACCCCTGCCTAGTACTGTTAGTAATGCTAAATGGCCTTGATAATGTGCCATTAACCCTTACCCTAGCACTATGGGCGCGATATAAGGACATGATCGCTTGTATGAACAAGCCGTGAATCCCAAACCTGTGCAGGGTGCGCTGCATGTTTAACCAGTCAACCTGGTCAAATGCCTTCTCTGCATCTGTGCTCAACAGTACGAGAAATTTGTCTATCTGTTGCACTCTCTCTGACTCAGGGGGAGTATTCGGGGACGAACCAGGGGTGGCAGCTAGATCGTACAGCAGTAGAGGAGACATAGCCTCCCCTATAGGACTTAACGGAGGAGACAAATTGAGCATCTTTCCTCTGTTTGATCTCATGAGACATAAGCTTGTTCCCCTTATCTCCATGTATATACTGTCTAAACTTTGCATACTGATATGCTTTCGCACATTTAACATTAAGTAACTCTTTCAACTCTCTCCGTAAGGACTTAAGATCTTTCTGAGCGAGAGAAAATTTAGATCGCTTCTGTATGGATTCAATTGCAGCAATTTGGCCTAGCAAGGAGTTAAGTCTCTTCTGTCTATCTTTTTTGATCTTAGAGCCTATACAGGGGTCCTCAAACTTGTTAAACAGGGGGCCAGTTCACTGTCCCTTAGACCATTGGAGGGCCGGACTATATTAACTATGAACAAATTCCTATGCACACTGCACATATCTTATTTTGAAGTGAAAAAACAAAAAGGGAACAAATACGATATAAATAAAATGAAGTCTTATCATGTGCCAGTCTCCTCTGCTGTCCCCCCCTCCATGTGCCAGTAATAAGTGCCAATTCTCCCCCACCCATCATGTGCCAGTCTCCTCTCTGCTGCCCCACCCATGTGCCAGTAATAAGTGCCAATTCCCACCCATCATGTGCCAGTCTCCTCTCTGCTGCCCCACCCATGTGCCAGTAATAAGTGCCAATTGCCCCCCCATCATGTGCCAGTCTCCTCTCTGCTGCCACCCACCCCCCCATGTGCCAGTAATAAGTGCCAATTCTCCCCCATCATGTGCCAGTCTCCTCTCTGCTGCCACCCCCTCCATGTGCCAGCAATAGGTGCCAATTCTCCCCACCCCATCATGTGCCAGTCTCCTCTCTGCTGCCACCCACCCCCCGTGTGCCAGTAATAAGTGCCAATTCTCCCCCCATCATGTGCCAATCTCCTCTCTGCTGCCACTCCCCCATGTGCCAGCAATAAGTCCCATGTTCCAGTAATAAGTGCCAATTCCCCCATCATGTGCCAGTCTCCTCTCTGCTGCCACCGCCCCATGTGCCAGTAATAAGTGCCAATCCCCCCCATCATGTGCCAGTCTCCTCTCTGCTGCCACCCACCCCCATGTGCCAGTAATAAGTCCCATGTGGCAGTAAAATTGTCCGATATAATAAAATAAAAAAACACTCATACTTACCTCCTTGGAAGCGATGCGATGCAGGCCTCTTCCGGCCTGTGTCCCGCTCTGTATTGCTCAGGTGGCGCGATGACGTCAACGCGCTGCCTGCACTGGCCTCTGATAGGCTGCCAGCACAAGGCCCGCAGCCCATCAGAGGTACAGGGAAGGAGACTCCTCTCCCTCCCCTGCTGCAGCACAGCACAGCCATCTATATCGCTCTCCTGAGGATGGCGATACAGATCACTATGGAGATGAACGCTTCCACAGTGGAAGCGTTCATCTCCTGCTGTGACCAGCCACCGCCACCGCTGCCTACATTCTCAGGGGGGGGGGGGGGGGCCCAAAACACCCGGCAGGCCGGATCAGTGTCCTCAGCGGGCCGTAGTTTTGAGGACCCCTGTCCTAAAACAATGAATTTGCCACGGATGTAAGCCTTATGAGCTTCCTAAATAATAGTCTGGGGTGTGTCCTGCTGAGTGTTATCATAGAAATAATGAGTTAATTTGAGGGTAATGTCCGAGACATGTTTATCAGTGTCTAAAAGCGTTTCGTTTAAGCTCCACATCCACTCCCTTATAGGAAGGTTAGTAAACGTGAACGAGGTTGTCACAGGAGCGTGGTCTGAAACAGTGAGAGAGCCTATACTCTACTTCACTAACATGTCTAAATGTGAATTAGATAGGAAGATATAGTCCAACTTTTGGTAGGACCTATGGACCTGCGAATAAAATATGAAGTCCTTATCAAAGGAATTTAGAGACCTCCAGGTATCTGTGAATTGCATATCTTTCAGTAATTTTTTAATGCCACCCAGCATTTTAGGGGATTTAGTAGAACTACCCAGTAATGTATCCAATCGAGGGTTCAAAGATACATTAAAATCTCCTCCTATTACTTTTACCCCTTCAGCAAAATCATGAAATTACATGAGCATCGCTTTGAGCTGTGTGGTCTATTATTAGGAGCATATAGACCTGTGAGCTAAACCTAAAGGTGACCAATTTTACCTTTCACAAATATGAATCTGCCTTCAGAGTCCTCCTGCACCACTATTGGTACAAACGGTACTTTTTTGCTAATCGCAATACTCACACCTCTAGAAGCAGAAACATATGTGCTGTGAAACCACTGTGAATACTGCGATTTGGATATAAGTGGAATCTTTCCGGCCTTAAGGTGCGTTTCCTGAAGAAAACATATGTCACTACCAATTTTTTTTTAGAAGTGTGAAGATCTGGGACCTCTTCTGGGGTTTATTAAAACTTCTAACATTGAAAGTGGTAATTTTCAATTCCGTCATTGGTATAAGAGTAAGAAAGGAGAAAAGAGCTTCTGAGAGGGCATGTAAGATAGACGAACTGACTTAACGACAACTAAGCTTAGTACATACCAATCGAGTGAGCTGATTACACGGTGGTCAAGCAAGCTGAGTACATAAGACTGAACGGGCGAGCTGAGCACATACGAATCAAGTGGGCTGAGTACATGAAGAACAGGTAGGCTAAGTACAAAAAGATGAACAGATAAGCTGGGTACATGAAAATGAACTCAGGTGAACTGAGTACACAAGAATAAAATGGGCTGAGTACACACTGAACAAATATATTGAAACAGATACCAACATCATGAGATAAGTAGTGCAGTGAAATAGCAGAGGCCTTAAGCCAGTGCAAAGGAGTGGGGGGGTCCTAAGGTGCATCCTAACCCGAAACCTCCTCACCCATGCTTCTGTTAAATGCTAAACTATCCTTCCAACATGGCCAGAACCAAACTCTAATCAAAGAATGCACATCTACTGAAGGGACACATGTCTCACACCACTTGAACAGGAAGATCCACACCGCAGAGAAGTAAAGTCGCTGATGTGGACCATTTCCCCGAAGTCAGACACACACGTAGGATCAGTACTCCGCCTTAAAGACCCTGCGAATTCAGGAAATATGGTGTGGCGACGCTGCATAAATAACCAAGATGGGGAAACAACCTGCAGAAACCTGAGGCATGGTACATCCGCAGCAATCACCTACTCAGGTATAGTCTCTTTCTCTGGATGCCTTTTTGCTAGGGGAAAATTTCTGCTTGGACACCACTGACCACAAATCTTGGGAGGGCAGTTGTGGTAAACCTGATGTTGAAATATCCACAGGCAACCAGGAGTCCAGTGCGAGTGGTGAATTATCTAGAATTTTCCAAGCAGTGCGCAAATCTGGAGGCGTGCGGACCGTACAACGACGACCTCCCTTAGCGAATGTAATCCCAAAGGGGTAGAGCCACTTATATAACAACTTTTGGCTCCTCAGGTAGTCCGTAAGTGGTTTTAAAACCCTGCGTTTAGCCAATGTGAAGGAGGCCAAGTCCTGGAACAGTACCACTGTCGAATCTCCATATGAGAGGTCTGGCTTCTTACGGGAAGCTTGAAGGATAACAGCTGTGTCCTTGTAACTTAAGAGGCCACAAATCACATCTCTAGGGGGGTCTTCACTCTTAGGAACAGGGCGTAAAGAGCGGTGGATTCTCTCTATCACAATACCTGCAGCTCTTTCCTCCCCCAACAGGTCTGTGAATAGGGACCTAGCAGCTAGTTCCAGTCCCTCTGGATGCACCGATTCCGCCAAGCCCTTCATTCGAACGTTTTTCCGCCGACTCCTATTTTCTTGATCCTCAATCATGAGGAAGGCGTTGTTCACAAAGGTAATTTGAGCGTTAGACTCATCATGGTCGTGCTGTGTGCCACTACTTATTCTTGTCGGGATTCCAGGCACTTAACCCGGGAACCCAGGGCGCGCATATCCTGCCAGAGATCACGTACCTCCTGAATCAAGGGAGCCAGGGCTTGGGCCAGTGTCTCTTTGAAGAAAGCTTTGGTAAGTGTATCAGCAACACCTTAAAGCGTGGCATCAGCTGAAGTCTCCGTGTATTCAGAGTCACCGTCGTCCTTTCCCTCAGATTCCCGCTCTGAAAGCTGGGACGCCATCTTGGATGTGCAAACGGGGGACAGCACTGCCTTCTTATTAAAAAATCTGTATATGTCTGCCTGGTTTTTCTTCGCTCTGGGAGTATCAGGAGCATCCCTGGACCTCTCCCTCCAGACTTTGCCCATTTTGGCGTTGTTAAAATTGTGCAGAAGCTGAGAAGCACGGGTTTTGGAGGATAGAGCTCTTTCTCAAGCCTCTGTCTTGCTCAGCGGTTAGGCTCCGCCCCCAGAAATAGGCGTTTTTTAACACGATTCGCCACAAATAGATTTGGATCGAACCAAATTTTTTCGAAAAATAAGGCAAACCGACAATCGAATTTTTAAGAAATTTGCTCACCTCTAATCACCAACTCTATCTTCTGTTAGAAGCTGTGGCAGTTACAAGGAAAGCTACAGCAAAAAGGATATGCTCCCTGAGAAAGGACATATCTCCTGAGCTGCTAGCCGGAAATAAATCTAGACGAACAATTGGAGCAATGAATGGTTCTAGCTTTGTTAGAAAGAGATTGTCATGTACTACGGTATATGATGTCTGATTGTCATTTTTTACATCAGTCATGGCATAACCGCTTTAATGGGTTAAACGATCTACAATGTATAATTTGTGTTTATTGTCTTCTGGACCATGGATTTTTAAAATAACTAATGAAATATATATATATATATATATATATATATATATATATCTCTTATTATTTTACTCACTTATGTCATAATCCGCAGCGCTTTACAGACGTTATCATCACTCACTGTCCCCAATAGATCTCACAATCTAAGATCCCTATCAGTATGTCTTTGAAGTGTGGAAGGAAACCCACACAAACACGGGAAGAACATACAAACTCCATGCAGATGTTGCCTGTGGTCGGGTTTACACCTAGGACCCTAGTGCTGCAAGGCACAAGTGCTAACCACTGAGCCACCATGCTATATAAGTTTGTTAAAAGTGCACAAGGTAGATTTGCAAACCTTGCGTGATCCTGGGTCAGCGGAGGTTAATAGTCCATTTGGAATCTGCAGCTCTGCTTGTGATTACTGAATAATGCATTTATTTTAAAATAAAATTTTCTAGACCCCTAAAATACATTACTTCAATAATGGTGAGCAGTTTGCAGGAAGACAATGTTGTGATATTTAATACGTTCGAAATTAGTTTCACAGGAGTTTGCATAGATTACAGTTACATTTGCACACTTTCCTTGACATATTCCACATTTCTCTCTACTGATTTTAACCAATTTTCCTAATGCAGACTATAGTTACTTCACAGAAGCCGTTAAACTACAAGCGGTACATCAGCTCGGCTAGTAAATATTCATAGGCAAAAATTGTTCCTAAATTATTCTCAGAAGAATAAGACCTTAATCCACCCCATGATTCATTGCAGATCTGTTTGTCATTCTGTGTGGTATGTTTCAATGCCTGTCTATCATAAGAAAAGATAAGAAAGTGAAAGCTATATGGGCACACTAGTATGCTGCATATAATAATGTATACTGCCTATTACAAAACATATTGTTATGCAAAAAATTCAAATGAGTGGAAAGTGAGTTCAATTAGGATCTATGAAATAGGCATCTGGTAAGGTATGCAAAAATGTAATAGAATATATATGTCTGTTATGATGTTATAATGCTTTATGCAATTAAAATATCAAATACACATACTATGTAGAGTAAGAACTTGTAGCACTCTGCAAGTATCCGGTGCCAAAAAGTGTTCATTTACCCATTTTACAGCAGAAATGTTTCACCTCTCTACAGAGCTATTTTCAGGCTGTTGGCCATAGATTGATATAAAGATAGAATAGATAGATGGATGGATAGATATATAGACAGATAGTATGTCATGTCACACTGTTATTTTATTATATGTGAAGAACATGCTCTTTTCACATAATAGTTGTGCCCCACCCTACATACAGTATATAATTAAGAACAGTATAGTAAGAAAAAGAGATGCAAATCTGTGCCAACTGTCTACTTGTCTCTGTGGAGTGATTTTATATCATTATATATTGTTGATGGGATCTTTCCAATGAAATTCAAGGTCACCACTAGTACAAAGGGTTCATCAGATGGCAGGAACAAAAAAATATTTTGTTCTTTTAGTATATTCATCAGACTTCGCAAACATTTATACTCTTAGGGTCCATTCACACGTCCGTTGTTTTTCTATAATCCGAAAATAGGACTGTTTTTTGCGGATTCTATTTTCCAAGAATTCTTTCCGTTTGTCATCCGTTTTTTTGCGGATCCGCAAATAAAAACGGATAGAAGAATACATTTTCCTATTCCAATAAAGTTGGACGGAACGCAATTTTCGGATTAGAATAGGACATGTTTTATTTTTTTACGGACACTATGTACTGAGAAAATTATGTGCTGTCTTTGTGCTGTCCACATATTTTATAGACACATTGAAAATCAATGGGTCCGAATTCTGTCCGCAACTATTCCGTGACTAGTCCGAAAAATCGGGATCAGATGCGGACCTAAACAATGGACGTGTGAATGGACCCTTAAAGGGAATGTCACTCCAATTTTGGACTATTATCTACAGTAATACATGAGTAGTACTGCAAATAAGGGGACCCTGTCACTATATTTTATTTTTCTACTGCCCTCTGTTCCTTCGTTGTCAATGTTCAAATCTGCTTTGAAATACAGTCTGAACTGCTTAGCTATTCAAATATAATGGAAAGGATATAATTGCGCATGTACAGCAGTCCTGGCAATGTAATTCAATGCAGCTCTAAGCGCTGTCAGAATGGGAACGGGAGGAAGTAGGAAAATAAAAAGTGATCTGCACTTAATGTAGGCAGTCCTACGCATGTATTACTGTAGATAATGGTCCAAAATCGGGGTGACAGATTCACTTAAAAAAAAAAAAAGACTTTACAGGTGCACAGACAGATTACATGTATTATGATCTCGTTTCTTAATAGATTTTTTTGTTCTCTTTGGATTGCTTTTATTACTTTGCCGCTGCCCTCCCAGTACGGCACACAATCTATTTTAAGAGATCAGAGAGGAGCGAACTAGCCCCTCTTCATTTATGATTTTATTATTTGTTTTATTTGTGTGTTTTTATTTGTACTTTTTGAAAGTATGTCTGTAACAGAATAACGGGGACTACTCGCCCCATTACGCAAAGCACACCCACTCACACCGCCTCCTGCTGGCTGTGAGCCCGCCAAAAAGCACACTATTTAAACTTTGTAACACTGTATGATATGTCATTCTATTGTCCTGATGAAGGGGGCATTCCGCATCCGAAACGCATCAACCTGTGTTTATAATGAAAAGGATTATTGAACTACGTTGGAAAGGTTCATCTTTAGCCTCTTAAGGACATAGGGCATATGGGTACGCCCTAATGTCCGAGTCCTTAAGGACACAGGGCGTACTCATCACGCCCTAAATTAAATATACTGTAAAAAAAAAAAAAAATTGCGATAGAAACATGAGGGGATCAGATAATTTAAAATGCGGGGATCAGATACTTTAAAATACTGCCAAATGTTTTTTTTTATTCCTATTACCTCCCCCCCTGTGCCCTCATTGTGATGGGCGGTGCGGGGAGGGGGGAGGCTTGCAGGCGGTGCGGGGGGCGGGCGGACGTGCGCTCGATCCTCTGCCCGCCCCTCCGCTCATTTTCAGGATGGCCGAGCGTGGCAAGCAGAGTGTCAGCACATTGTTAGCAGCGGAGGAGGGTAACCATGGCAACAGGAAGCCTTCAACAGGAAGCCTTCAAAGGCGTCCCGCTTGCCATGGTAACAGAACTCTGATCAGACATTTGCTAAAGGCAATTATAAAATTATTAAATTATATAATGTACTGTACTGTATTATACAGACACCAGATCGACTGGATCTTCAAGAACCAAGTGGCTCTGGGTCCAAAAAAATGTAAAAAAAAGTTAAAGGTAAAAACAAAAAAACACCTATATCATTAATAAAAAAAAAAAAATACACTACACATGTTATATATCACCGCGTCCGTAACGACCTGATCTATAAAATGGGTTTGTTACTTTCCCCGTACGGTGAACGTCATAAAAAAAACCCCCAAAAAACTATGATAAAATTGAAATTTTGTCCACCTCACTTCCCAAAAAAGTTAATAAAAGTGATCAAAAGAGTTGTATCTACACCCAAATGGTACTAATCAAACAGTCACCTCGTCCCGCAAAAAATGATACCTTACCTAAGAAAATCGCCCAAAAAAAAAAAAAATTATGGCTCTCAGGCTATGCAGACACTAAAACATGATTTTTTTTTGTTTCAAAAATATGATTGTGTAAAACCTAAATAAATAAATAAAAAGTAGACATATTAGGTATCACCGTGTCCATAAGAACCTGAACTATAAAAATAACACATGACCTAACCCCTCAGGTGAACACTGCAAAAAAAAAAAGAACTGTGTTAAAAGCCATTTTTTGTCACCTTACATCACAAAACGTCTAATAGCAAGCAATCAAAAAGTCATATACACTCTAAAATAGTGCCTTTAAAACAGTCATCTCATCCCGCAAAAAATGATACCCTACCTAAGAAAATCGCCCAAAAAATAAAAAAATTATGGCTCTTAGGCTATGCAGACACTAAAACATGATTTTTTTTTTGTTTCAAAAATTATATGATTGTGTAAATCCTAAATAAATAAATAAAAAGTAGACAAAAAAAACTGTAAAAAGCAGTTTTTTTGTCACCTAACATCACAAAAAGTGTGACAGCAAGCGATCAAAAAGTCATATGCACCCCAAAATAGTGCCATTAAAACCGTAATCTCATCCCGCAAAAAATGAGATACCGGCCTAAGACAATTGGACAGAAACTAAAAAAAACTGACTCTCAGACTATGGAGATAATAAAATAGTTTTTTGTTTGTTTAACAAAGGATATTATAGTGTAAAACCTAAAAAAATTTAAAAGAGTAGAGATATTAGGTATTGCCACGTCCGTAAGAATCAGCTCTATACAAATAACACATGACCTAACCCCTCAGATGAACACAGTCACAAAAATAAAATAAATACGGTCCCAAGAGCTATTTTTTCCCAATTTTCCATTTTAATCATTTTTAGGTGTTCCTCAACAGTTTATGGCAAATGGAGATGAAATTTCAGAATTTCTATTTTTTATTACCTTGTCTCACAAAAATGTATTATAGAGCAACCAAAAATCATATGTACCCTAAAAATAATACCACCAAAACTGCCACCTTATCCAGTAGTTTCCAAAATGGGGTCACTTTTTTGGAGTTTCTACTCTAGGGGTGCATCGGGGGGGCTTGGTGTAAATAAACCAGTCCAACAAAATTTGCCTTCCAAAAACCATATGGCGTTCACTTTCTTCTGTGCCCTGCCGTTTGGCGATACAGCAGTTTACAACCACATATGGGGTGTTTCTGAAAACTATAGAATCAGGGCAATAAATATTGGGTTATGTTTGTTTTACAGTTATCACCACATAAAGTGACACTGGTCAGATTTGCAAAAAATGGCCTGGTCTTTAAGTGAAATAGGGCCGTGTCCTCTCTTTTTGGCCATTTACTGATCTGAAAATACTCCCCCTGCCACTCGCGGATCAAGAGGGGGTGAGTCCGGGCAGCAGCAAGGCTTTCCCTGAGCTGGTGAGGCCAGAGACCAGCAAGGCTTAGGGCTCTTTCACACTAGAGTTTTTGTTTTCCGGCATAGAGATCTGTCGTCGGGGCTCTATGCCGGAAAAATCCTGATCAGGATTATCCCAATGCATTCTGAATGTAGAGAAACCCGTTCAGGATGCATCAGGATGTCTTCAGTTCAGGACCGGAACTTTTTGGCTGGAGAAAATACCGCAGCATGCTGTGCTTTTTGCTCCGGCCAAAAATCCTGAACACTTGCCGCAAGGCCGGATCCGGAATTAATGCCCATTGAAAGGAATTAATCCAGATCCGGCCTTAAGCTAAACGTCGTTTCGGCGCATCGCTGGATCCGACATTTAGCTTTTTCTGACTGGTTACCATGGCAGCCAGGACGCTAAAGTCCTGGTTGCCATGAGTAGTAGTGGGAGCTGGGAGCAGTATACTCACTGTCCGTGCAGGCTCGGGCGCTCCAGAGTGATGTCAGGGCGCCCCACGCGCATGGATCACGTGATCGCATGGATTATGTGATCCATGCGCATGGGGCGCTCTGACGTCATTCTGGAGCGCCCCGGAAACCGCATGGACTGTAAGTATACCGCTCCCCCGCTCCCCACTACTACTATGGCAACCAGGAATTTAATAGCGTCCTGGCTGCCATATTAACCTTAAAGCATTTTGAAGACTGATCAGGATCCTGATCAGTCTTCTAATGCTTTCAGGCGACTTGCGTTCTGACGGATCCGGTGGGACGGAAGTGCCTGCCAGATCCTCATAACGCAAGTGTGAAAGAGGCCTTATACAGCTGTTGTGGCTCACCACAAGAGCGATCGGTAAGCGCAATACGCACCATATATGTTTTACCTATACAAGACGATACCGCACATGAGGCGCTGTTTTTTCTCTTTTTTCCTATATACTATTCCAGGATTTTAATATTGATGGCCTATCCTCATGATAGGCTATAAATGGCAGATTGGCTGGGGTCTGACACCCCTATGATTAGTGATCACAGTAGCCCCAAAAAGTTGTCCGGAACTGCACAGCTCCATCCATTGTGTAGTGGATGGAGCTGGTAACTGCAGAGCTGCTCTTATTGACGTGAATGTGAGCAGCGCTGCAGTTACCAGCTCCTTCCACTACACCCTTGCTGATCTGACACTGATATTGATACTTCTACAAAGTGGACAATCTTGACAATTTCACACATATCCAATCTTAAATTAATGTCCCACAGGATTGAAACTGGTGCATACCAAACCTTACAGTTTAGACTTTTGGAGTTTGTCAATGGATCCAATCTTCATATTTAGGTTCTATGCACTGTATTTATTTTGGGTTCATGCACATGAGAAAGGTATATGCACTGATCCCTTATTAAGGAGCTGTTGGCACAACATGTTTCACCATATAGCACCTCAATGAGGTCCACTATTCTACTCTTAGACTTCATACACACAGCTCTCCGTTTATTGCGGATCAGATGCGGACCCATTCATCTCAATGGGGCTGCAAAAGATGGGAACAGCATACCATGGCACTACAAAAAAAATAGAACGTCTTATTTTTTTCCATTTTGTGTACAAGGATAGGACATTTCTGCAGGTGTAAAAAACATGGCGTCAGCACTTGGCTGGTATCCGTATTTTGCGGATCCACGAATTGCAGACTGTAAAAATGGATACGGTTGTGTGCAGGAAGCCTTAGAATCAATGCTAGGGGAGATTATACCACCATAATATGTCATGCATTGAAGCTTCCCACATTTTTTTCACAGAAGGAAGAAATATTTTATATTAATTTCAATGTCTATTGAAATGAGAAAACAGTGAAAAACTTGAAAAGATGGCAAAGGAAGTGGGAGGGAAATAGTGGGTCATGACTGCTACAAAGAAGAAAGAAGGAAGACATTTCAGAAAATTGCGGAACGGAACGTGGAGCAGCTTAAGTGTTTTGTGGACCGCAAAACACATGCGGTCGTGTGCATGAGGCCTAAATGAGGAAATTTGATTATAAACCTTATAAGTATGAACCTCAGCACCAGAGTTATTGTGGAACAGCTAATGTGTAGTGGATGGTGGACACCTGCTTATCTGATATTGATGACCAAGGGATAGGTGATCAGTTGTTAAATACTGGACAACCCCTTTAAGTCAGCAGTTTTTAAAAGTTAAGAACTTTTTTTTTTACTAATTAATATTTTTTTCTATTGACAATAATGGAAGAAAAACTTTCTCTTTACCGCCGTAATAGCACATTTTCTCCAGTGGGTACTTTAATTGTTATAGCAGCACATTTGTGCCTGTCCAAGCAAGATCTCAGTGTGTAGGCTGGCAAAGCAGAAGATTGCTGAATTGTTTGGATGCTGATCTGATTACAATAAAAAGCTTTAAAAAGAAATTTAGTCTGTGGGAAGCAAAATCAGGTTTAAAAGCTATGATACAGGAATGAACAATAGGTTGGAAATAACACTTGTAGAATCCATCCTTTCATTGATGAAAACAAATCAGCAAAGTAGTGGGGGGAAGGGACGAGGCAGCGATGGTATAAAAGGTCATGCTGGGAATTATCTTCTCTCTTTATGCACTTGAGAACTTTGTGTTCTCAATCTCCCATGTCTGGCAGGTCATGCTGGGACAATGGGGAAACCACTGGCCTGTGCATTGAGGCATACAATATTTAGAAAGGCGAAAAAGGGGGTATTGCAGGCCACAACCCTTTAAAGTATGGTGCACATTTGTCCAAATCTTAGCCACCTTGACAACTTCACTTCACTTGATGTAATAAATGATGAGCCTTGTATAAAAATTCCCTCTGAAAAAAGTCTGATTGTTACCAAAACAACTAATCAGAATTAATTGTGCTGTGGTGGACCAGTTTTTATCTGATATTATTCTACATGATACCTATAAAGTATATTTCCGTTAAATATTATGGTACTGGCTTATATTGCAACTCAAAGACACATAGTATAGACATTCTTCTTCACTAGGGCTGCATGCAATATCCACAATGAGATATGTTTAAAGAGGGTTTTATTATGTGCATTATCCATATCCATGGATGAGCTGCATATGTACACACAGCTCTGAGGGTGTAGGCACATTCTCCAAAATTTGCTTTTGAAGAAATATTGCAAGTACATTGATTCCTCAAGATACAATGGCCTCAGGATACAATATTTTCAACATACAGTGGTCTTTTCTGACCCATCTTAAGTTGAAACCAGATTCAACATACAATATCTCAGACTCAGATCCAACCAATCAAGGCCACTTCTCTGGTAAAATAGCTATATTAGTTGATAGTTACTAGCTATTCCTGACTGTTATATGTAAGAACTTGTTTTATCTGTCTTAGTTATCTGCTTATTTTTCCTAAATCTTTATTTTCTCTTATCTTGATTGACATTTTGGGGGTTTGGAACTGATTACTCAACTTACAATGGTTTCAACATACAATGGTCGTCCTGAAACCAATTATATATAGTAACTTGAGGAACCACTATATTACATTTCGGCTATCTTTAATAATCCCAAAGAAACATTTAATAGAGTTTAGTGTAATCATTTTTTTAAAAAGTGATTGTGTTCATAAGCTCATTTGACATAATCTTGTGAATCTCTAGAAAAAATGGACCCTACCTATAAACAGAGATGCCTTAGTACAGTAATGGCTAACCTCTGGCACGCCAGCTGTGATCAAACTATGACTCCCAGCATGCTCCATTAATTTCTTTGGAGTTCTGACAGCCAAGCAAATGTACATCTTGGGAGTTGTAGTTTTACCACATCTGGAGTGCCGGAGGTTAGCCATCACAGCCCTAGTACATAACAATGATGGCTATGATGTGGAACCATAGTGTTTAAAGTTTTAGTTTGCTGGAAATTTAAGGCACGATTCCAATTTTTATGCTGCTACTAATATTAAAACATACTATAACATTAAAGTAGGGTAAATACTCAGTATATTCTAGTACTAGGATACAAAATATACATTGTGCATAGCATACAATTACCATAAGAATCCACTAATACTGATGGTATAGATAACTGTTGAAATATTTGCTCATTATAACCTTTATAAAAAACACAAGGTACATACCAGACATAATTAAAACAAAATACAGACCGTGTGATAGAGGCCCCATGCTCAATTTGAAATCGGTTTTATTCAGATGGAAAATAGGTCCTGCATGCATGACTTTTATGGCCTCTATCACACAGTTAGTATTTGGTCAGTTTTTTGCATCAGTATTTGATCAGTGTTGGTAAGGCAAAAACAGGAGTGGATCCAAAACAGAGATAACATGTGATGGAAATATTTACCTGTCTTCTGTGTTTTGGACCCACTCCTGCTTTTAGCTTCTAAATCATAATCAAATCCTGAAAAAAAAGGCCTTGTGATAGAAGCTTTATGGAAACTTCTGAAGATCATAAGAATGGAAAAATAAACTGTGATGTGGCCCTTTAATAGACTGGTGAGGGTGGCACAATAGTGGCCCCAGAACAGAGTGGGGATGGGGGGTGGCAACAACAGTGGTAGTAACAGCACAAGATGGTGGCAGATCACAGGAGGAGCACATAGCAGTAGAGGCAGCAGGCATGTGGCATCAGGCAAGTGACGGCATCAGAATACTGGCAGCAGCACACAGACAGAAGTAACGGGTCATTTGTTCCGGTGTGGCAGCACACTACAGCATACCTCCTAACCACCCCGGATCCGCCAAGACTGTACCAGATCTCAGTGGCTGTCCCGCTGGCCCGGTACAGGGGAGGTATGTCCCGCTCTAGGGAAGCTGTCTCTGCTTCAGCCGTCTGCTCTCTGCTCTATCATTCCTCCCCCCTGCTGGCTCTCCACCCTGCTAATCTGTGTAGGGGGAGGGGCTGGCCGGCAGTCACAGACGAGAGCTGCCGATGTGTATACTGCTGTATTTATGTAAGGGTGCACAATCCTGGACATATTACTGTGAGAGGGCACAGCTGGGCATATTCCTGTGAGGGGGCACAATCCTGGGCATATTACTGTGAGGGGGCACATATCTAGGCATCACTACTGTGAGGGGGCACATATCTGGGCATTGCTACTGTGAGCGGGCACATATCTGTCATAACTACTGTGAGGGGGCGCATATCTGGGCATAATCTGTAAAGGAGGCACAATACTGTGTGTTGGCATAAAGGGGAAATAATTACTATCCTGGGACATTTAGGCGACTGTGTGGGATTAGGTGTTTAGCTATTTTTTAGGCGGAGTTAGAGGCGTGGCCTAGTGCTGGAAAATTTGTCGCGAGGCACTTTGTCATAGTGTTCCTCTTCCTTCTTTTCAAAACTTGGGAGGTACAGTCAGATCATTACTGCCAGAATGATCTAGTCTGTTGTATCAGGCATCGGTGTCTGGAAATCCTGTTTGATCCAGGCCTGATTTATCTTTATAAAGGTTAGTCTCTAACCATTTTGTGTTCAAAGGTGAGTTCTCTTTGGGGTAACTGTAGCGGCTGACTGTCCTCACTAAGCTCGTTGTTCCTGGGTCATGCTAACTAAGTTTTGTGTTAGAAGAACCCACTGATTTCTGGCTGTGAGTATCTGTTGTCGCCTAATATGATGTTGAAGAGTGCGTCAACCATTCCAGTACAGCTGAATTGTTGGTCACAACACAACCGCTTGATGACACTGGCAGCTGTGGCCTGTTGCTGCGGCTGTTGCTACCATAACCCCTTCTTCTGCTGCTACTTGTGCCGGCTATAGCAACATTTTTGCCACTGCCCATTCCTTTTGAGGACCCAGGCAACAGTAAGTCTATGTATAACAGAACAAATTAAGTATAAATGGCGCAGCAGATGAATTAGATATACATGGTTATATATTAGACTGCCTGTTGGCAATAAGTCTGATGCACAGTAAGTCTATGTATAACAGAACAGATTAATTATTAATGGCACAGCAGATTAAATAGGTGAATGTGCCTATATATTAGACCGCCCTGTTGGCAATAAGTGTGATGCACAGTAAGTCTATGTATAACAGAACAGATTAAGAATGAATGGCACAGGAGATGAACAAGATGCACAGGATGATTACACTGAGCCTGCACTGTCCCTGCAATCTCCCTATATTCTTCCTGCAGTCTGCAAAAACTCTCCCTACACTGTCCCTGCACTTTCCTTACCCAGTATTCTGCAATTAAAAGATTGCTAAAACACTCTCCTTAGCACTTGACACGTCTCTCCCTATGCTCAGTTCACAGTAAAATGGCGGCACCCGCTCGGGATGAAGCTTTTATAGGACTGTTATATTATGGGTCATATCTCGTTCCTGGGCTTCTTACTTTCAATTTGTAACAGGTGTAGCCGCCTTTTTAGGAAAAAAACTGTTTATTACAACAAATCGAGAGGAAATTCGAATTTAATTTGTTTCACTTTGATTCGCTCAATCAAAAAAGTTTATATTATCAGTATTAGTGTATGCGCAGGGGAATTGCAGGCTTTGCCAATTCAAATTGTTCCTGTAGATAGTTACACTGTTTTACTGAATCAAAAGATCCACCTGCATTAAGCTTCTTTGAAGCTGGCCGTATGGAAAATCTGTGTAAAATAATACCAGAACACTGGCGTTCTTGTATTGGCAGATAAGCCCCCCTGAGTTGTGCAGTCTGCCTTGAACATGTCATAAGTTGCCCTCCCTGACGCCATACCTCAGCCTGTTAATCAGTGCCTTATTAGAGAGATAGACAGCTGTTCTGTACAGTTCACCAGATTTTTCATAACTTGATCCATTTGCCAGTAAAGAAGGAAGAAACATAAACATAATGTAGCTGTACAATAAAAAGTGTACCAATATACTAAATAGTTGCCTAGTATAGTGAAACGTGGCTAAATGATTGGGTTATTTTAGGGTACTTCCACACTAGCGTTTTGGATTCCGTTTGTGAGATCCGTTTCAGGGCTCTCACAAACGGTCCAAAACGGATCAGTTCAGCCCCAATGCATTCTGAATGGCTAAGGATCCGTTCAGAATGCATCAGTTCGGCTCCGTTCCGCTTCTATTCTGTTTTGGAGGCGGACACCAAAACGCAGCATGCAGCATTTTGGTGTCCATCTGAAGAGGCGGAGCCTAACTGATCCGTTTTTAATTACAATGTAAGTCAATGGGGACGGATCCGTTTTCAATGACACAATATGGTGCATTTGAAAACGGATCCGTTCCCCAATGACTTTCAATGTAATTCAAAACTGATCCGTTTTGGACTTTGTCATTCTTCTTTTAACTAATGCAAACGAATCCGTTCTGAACGGATACAAACGTTTGCATTATGGGTGCGGATCCAATTGTGCAAATAAACAGACGGATCCGCACCAACGCAAGTGTGAAAGTACCCTTTCAGAAAAATATGTCAACAGACAATTACAGGGATTGTCACTCAGCGGAGCTACCGCCATAGGACCTTTAACAAAGTCCTGGTCTCACTTGCATACGCATAGTAATGACTACTGTATGTGCGTGTACTGGCAGATGAGGCCCAGGCTTTAATGGATTATGGGCACAGCAGCCAGACTCTGAATGCCGTTTCTGTCATCCATTATGGTCCAGGCCTTATTCCCTGGCCTGTACTCTCTCCAGCAGCAGGTGCTATACAGTGATGTCATTGCACTTGGTGGGCTGATTAAGAAATTGCACAGGCTGAGGATCATCCCTGGTCTTTGCGCTCTCATACTCAGTTCAGCAGGTGCAATGATGTTACTGCATCGTACCTGCTGCTGGGGACAGCATGGTTTGCTCTGTTCGAGGGAACAGGGCTGGGTGAGTATTTTTTTATTAACACCACAGGGACTTCGCCACTGTAATGGATGCACTAAGGGAACAGCATACCTGTAAGGGGGGCACTATGGTAGAATGCAGGAGTGAGGAGGCACTAAGGGGAGCATGACTACTGGAAGGGGGGGGGGGGAATGGGGCATTCCACTACTCTATGTGGAGGCACTAATGGGGCATAGCTAATGTGTGTGGGAACTAAGGGGGTATTCTACTGTGTGGGGGCACTAAGGGAGCATTCTACTATGCGGAGGCACTATTGGGGCATAACAACTGTGTGGCGGCACTAAGTGGGCATCACTACTGTGAAGGAGACATTAAGCGAGCACTCATGGGGCCTGGGTGACATAAACTCATGGCACCTCTCCTTTCCAGTAAGCGTTTTATTTTCATATACAACCGAGTGAGCAGGTGGGTAGGGGATTGTATAGGGAGTGTGGGCGGTCTTGACTAGCTGCAGGAGGTGGGGTTGATCAGGCAGGGGAAGTTCAAAAATTTTCTATCAGGCCCAGTCTATTCTAGTAACACCCCAGGATAGGTACTTTTAGATGAACCCAAACTTATTGATGTGATGGTTACCATCTCTTTAGAATCTTATGGTGATATTTAAAAAGCAGAAAATAAAAAAAAATAGGCACAGGAAAAATATGAAATTGAAATTCCCCATAGTTTATAGCAGTCTGTTTTGGTACTAAGTCTTCAGAAAGTCAGCTGACCACTGGGAATTTCGATTTCCCATGCAAGACTGGAGCCGGTTAAGATTGTTCACCCAGCTAATGGGAGTGATTCCGGTCATAGCATTAGATTAGAATTTATGCAATTTGCAAATATTTTATGCAAAGTAGATCATAGTGAGAGTTACTCTTTACTGTCTGATCTCACTGTAATTACTGAGCATCTGCTCTTCGAAGGAAAATGAATCGGACCAGTATGACTTTTCCTGTCTCCTCTTATCAATTTCTCGAGAGAGAAGCAATGTCCCATTTGTGTGGCAGGTGCTCATACCTCCCACATACATGGGGAGTAATATGCATGTTAATGGAGTGGCTGACAATATTAATTGCTTTGGCAGTAGAAAATCCTTTGTCCAATTACCAGATGTGTATGGCCAGTTTCACTATAAAAAAAAATTTTTAACGGACGTTGATTTGGCAGTGGTACCTTCTATGTACATATTTTAAATAATATTCAATGAGATGTCTGTATTAAATATCTGACATATTATATATGTGGGCTATGTGTAGGTGATATTCATTTACTGATTAAATCATTCTCTTCCAGACACTATGTGAACAGTGGCATCCACAGTGCTCCTCTCTTTCAAGGTCTTCCTAATGCCGTAAGTTTTTGCTGTTCTCAGTTAAACTTTTCATTGTTACTTTTTATTGTGAACATTATCCTAGCAAAGCTCTGTTCACATTTCCCTTCGGAACCTCCATTCGGGGATTCTGCCATATTTGACGGGAAGAATAGCCCAGCAAGAAGCTCTCTTCTTCCCATTAGTGGCACACACTGTGACGAAAGCTGCTGGGTGCCACTGGAGTTTGTCATATGATGGATCCACCACTACGTTTTTTCCCGTGAAGTAATGGAAAAAGTGAAATGGAGCTGAGCCTTATATGGAATCAAAAACTTTGACTTGAAACTTGAATCTTCATAGTGAAATGAGAGGCTAGAGTATGTTCTTGGAATGGTGGGACAGAGAAATTATTATCTCTCTCTTATACAGGATGGCCCACGAAAAAGTACCCCACCTCCAGCGATAGTATGACAAAACGAACGAGCAAGTGGATTTTTTTTTTTTTTATTACCCATAAGTCACAAATGATGCTGAAAGTGGTCCCCGTCCACGTCCATGCATCTTTGGGCACGTTGGATTATGCTGGCTGATACTGCTTGCAGCTCTTCAACAGTGATGCTGCATAGTGTTTGTGATGTTTTTCTTGAGTTCATCCAGGGTATGTGGATAGTTAGCGGACACTTTCTGTTTTAAATTTCCCCACAGATAAAAATCACAAGTCTGGAGAACATGGTGGCCATAACCCCTTGGTTCCAGTTTGCTCCTCCGTAAACAGTTCATGAACCTGTGCCATGGTACCCCATCTTGTTGGAAAAAGCAGGACATTTTTTCTTTTGCAGCATCACTGTTGAAGAGCTGCAGGCAGTATTAACCAACACAGTCCGATGTGCCCAAAGATGCATAGACATGCATCTTTTGTGACTTCTGCCACAGCTTTTCAGTGGGGTTTGAGGTATGGGCATTGACTGAGCCTTTGCAACACTTTGATTCTTTTCTTTTTCAATTGTTCTATTATAGATATATTGGTGTGCTTGGGATTATTATCCTGTTGTATGGCCCAGTTTTGGCCAAGCTTTAGCTGTTTTATAGATAGTCTCACATTTGGTTCTAGAATACTTTGGTATACAGAGGAGTTCATGAGGAGATCAACAACTTCCAGCACTCCAACTGTTCTGAGACTACAATACCCAGAATCCTCCTTTCACTTCTATGGGAGTTAGTCTACTTTCACACTAGCGACAGGACGGATCCGACAGGCTGTTCACCCGACGGAACAGCCTGTCATATCCGTCCTGTCGCTAGTGAACGTGTGCCCCTGGACTACCGCTCTACCGCTCTGGCCCCATTAACTATAATGGGGGCGGGGTGGAGTTCCGGCGGAGGCACTGTAGCGCACGGCGAGAGGCTGCCGGAATAAAACTACGACATGTCCGACATTTATTCCGGCAGCCTCTTGCTGCCGTGCCTCCGCCGGAACTCCACCCCGCCCCCATTATAGTTAATGGGGCCGGAGCGGTAGTCCGGGGGCACACGTTCACTAGCAGCAGGAGAGATCTGACAGGCTGTTCTGTCGGGTGAACAGCCTGTCGGATCCGTCCTGCCACTAGTGTGAAACTAGCCTTAGAAGAACAGCTGAGTAAGTGTGCATGCTGGAGTTGTAGTTCCGGAGCTGGCATACCAATGGTTGCTGATCCCTGGTCTACTCAGGTCCCATGGCTAAAAAACAAACCCAAATCATCACCCGTCCAGCACAATGCTTGACAGTTGGTATGAGGTGTTTGTGCTGATAAGTTAGGTTTACACTAAATGTAGTGCTGATCATTATAGCCAAACATCTCCACTTTGGTCTTGTCTGTCTAAAGAACATTGTTCCAGAAGTCTTGTGGTTTGTTCAGATGCAACTTTGCAAAGTTAAGCCACGCTGCCATGTTCTTTTTTGAAAGAAGAGGCTTTCTGTTGGCAACCCTTCTAAACAAGCAATACTTGTTCAGTCTTTTTCAAATGGTGCCGTCATGAATTTGAACATTTAACATGCTAACTGAAACCTGTAGAGTCTTTGATTTAATTTAAATTTTTTTTTTGCAATTTCTCTGAGCATTTGCACGATGTGACCTTGGGGTGAATTTGCTGGGACGTGTACTCCTGGGAAGATTGTCAACTGTCTTGAATGTTTTACACTTGTGAATAATCTTTTTCACTGTAGAATAATGAAGATCATTGCTGATGTCTTTCCTTCTTGGCATTGTATTATCACACACCTGAATGCTCCAGACCAGCAAACTGCCAAATGTTCTGCTATTACCCTAGGTACACACCTAAGCGTTTTTCAGCGCGTTCAAACGCGCTGTAAAACGCACAACATGTGGAAAGCCATGCTTCCCTATGGGCATGGTTCACATTTGGGCGTTTTACAGCGCGTTTGAGCACGCTGAACACGCTAAGCACTAATCGCTTCAGCATGGGCTTCTTTTGGGCGTTTTAATGCGCCTATGGACCATGCTGAAATAGGGGAGAATCAATGAATCGCATGTATGATGCGCGTTTCTTAGTTACAAAAACGCGCATCCAAAAACGCGCGTCATACGCGCGATTCAGAAACGCTTAGGTGTGTTCCCAGCCTTATAGAGGTGGTCACACTTGCTGATGATCGAATGATCAAGTGCATTTCCTAAGCAGCATCTAGACGCCACTTACCCTCTTAATTCCAATAGAAACAGTTAGAGTGTACTTAATTTTTCGCATACAGCTTCTGCATTTTGACATAGTTTTTGTTAAATAAATAATGGTGATGTAATTTATCATGTGTTGTTCATCTGAGCTTTTGATTTTTATTTTTTATGTCTGGGTTACTACAGTTAATAGGTTTTCTGTAACTTGACCCATCAGAGACTAGATTCCATACGTTCCATTTATTCTTAACCTAGATTCCCTCAGGTAATCCTAGAAAAGTATACAGCTCTTCTCTTAATGTGTCTAGTCCTGGAAATAATCCACTTTAGGTTGAACTGGATTGTTTTCAGCATTGCCTTTTCTTCATTCTGGAGATGCCATTATTGATATAACCTGACATTGCCTCCAAATAACAATTTGGCTATTGGACTGCTCAGCACTGACTCTTCAAGGCTCTTTTTTTTTAATCTTGAATGATTCTAGGACTTAATGATGCCGGCTTATAGAGAGATTATTGCATATACTTTTCATACATATGTTCTCCCTAATGTTTTCTTGAAATTTTTTTAATGTTCTCCTACAAAAAAAAAATCATAAAAAAAGAAAAAAAATGTATAAAAAATATTAGCGTTATTAGTATAATTTGGATTGACAAGTTTTTACATTATTCCCAGTGCAAGAAACTAAACCTAAACAGTTCAGCAGTTTAAATAATAAAAAAGTAATCCTGTAATCTCATTACCCTTTTCATATCTTGCGGCTTCCATTCAGATTTAATAGGATTACTGTGTCATGTCAGATAGATATAAATTGTTTATGAAGCAACATGTTCTTTTTCGCCCGCTTATCCTTGTGATGAGTTCTTATACTATGAGGCTGTTAGTCAGTGTGAAATATGTATGCATTACAACAGGCTGCTTTACAGATTGTGTTTTAATATAATTTGCAATGAAGCTGTTGAGGAAATTAATTATCTTGTCTATTTCTCAACCACAGAGAGCAATACACGCTCAGAATGCCACATAAACATGGAAGATGGGAATCTCATTTAATGATTTCAGCTTGGTAATTACCACTTGGAAGTAACGGCGTTTTATTTATTTGAAATCATTTTATTATAATGGAGAAGTTAAGATTTGCCGTTCTACAACTATACTGTTGCTGTCATTAACTGTATCTAACACCTTTCCCATGGGCATCACTTGTTTTTATTATTGCCCTCTAGGTTGGGAAATATACATTTTATTCTGGGAGGCTGAAAACAGGATGCGTAGTCAGCAAGAAAAAAAAAATCATACTTTTAAGACGTCTGTCTGGATATAATGTAAATGGAAGTGTCCTACTTTGCCACAGAATTTATTGATTTAATTGTTCGCATTTATTGTCACTTTTGCTTACTGCACAGTCTTTTCTTACCTGTGACGAGAAAAGCTGAACAAGAAAATAGTCTGTACAACTACACGCAGGGGCGTTTTTGCCATAAGGCGAGATTACAATTTTGCCACAGGCGGCAGTTTTCAGTATTTTTGAGGGGGCGGCATACACAAGTTAAACACTGCTGGTGGATGCCGCTACTGTGCCCTTTAAGGCTACTTTCACACTAGCGTTTTTGCTGGATCCGGCAGGGTTTAGCAAAAACGCTTCCGTTACTGATAATACAGCCCCCTGCATCCGTTATGAACGGATCCAGTTGTATTATCTTTAACATATCTTTAACATTGCCAAGACGGATCCATCATTAACTCCATTGAAAGTCAATGGAAGACGGATCTGTTTTCTATTGTGGCAGATTGCGCCAGAGAAAACAGATCCGTCCCCATTGACTTGCATTGAGGTAATGCCGCATCCCAGGACGGAAAGCAAACTACAGCATGTTGCGGTTTGTTCTCCGGTCTGGAAATGCAACTAAACGGAACGGAATGCATTTTGGAGCATTCCGTTCTGTTCAGTTCAGTTTTGACCCCATTGACAATGAAAGGGGACAAAACTGAAGCGTTTTTTTTCCGGTATTGAGCCCCTTATGACGGAACTCAATACCAGAAAACTTAAACGCTAGTGTGAAAGTACCCTAGGCTGCGCAAGAGGGCACAATGGGCATTACTACTGTGAAGGGGGCCCAGAGTGTATTACTAATGTGAAGGGGGCACAAAGATGGCATAACTACTGTGAAGGCGCATAGGTATTATGGGTGCACAGAGTGGGCATTACTACTGTGAAGGGGGCACACTGGGCATTACTACTGTGAAGGCAGCACAATGGGCATTACTACTGTGAAGGCAGCACAATGGGCATTACTACTGTGAAGGAGACACAGAGTGCATTACTACTCTGAAGGGGCCACAGAGTGCATTACTACTCTGAAGGGGGCACAGAGAGGGCATAACTACTGTGAGGGGGCAAAAAGAGGGTATTACCACTCTGAAAGGGGCACAGATGTGTCTGCCCCTCTATGTGTCTGTCCCTGTGTGTGTGTCTGTCCCTTTGTGTGTGTCTGTCACCATCACCATGCCCACAGTATTCCTATGTCTTGACGTTCTGTGTGGGGCAAGGAGAAGAAGAAAGAGGAGGCAGCACCGCCAGCATGGAGTCCCTTGGGAGAGGCACAGGGAGGCACACTTAGGACGTAGGTAACACTACCACATTACCAGCACTAGTGTTATCTGTGGTTTTACATAGGACTGCAGGTAACACTACCACATGACCTACACTAGTGTTATATGTGCTGTTACACAGGACTGCTGGTAACATCTACTATAGTATCTGTACTCAGAGGTTTACCACTGTGTTACCTATGGTGTTACATAGGACTGCAGGTGATATCAACAACGTTATCACTACTTGTACCGCCCCAGATCTGGCAGGACAGTCTCGGAGTTCGGTGGCTACTTGGCTTTCATACTATTTTTTTAATAGGAGGGGGCTCCATTTAAATTTTTGTTTCAGGCAGCAGAAGAGCTAGAATCGGCCCTGACTACACGGCAGTGTACAAAAATGGCAATTCAGAAGTTAATATGCAGTAATACTAGGGTGGATAAAGAAAGTGACATATGTATAGATGTGACTTGCAGGTCTTTCCATTATACATTATCTCTGTGTAGGCTTCACTTGTGTTTTTGGCTCACAAATCACTAACGTAAATCACTGACCAAAAACTGAAGTGTGAATGAGGCCTTATAGGAACTGATAACATCACTAGATTAATTGCACTGTAAAAAATAAGTCTGTTCTTCTTAGTTCATATGTAGAATGCCAGATCTGCTGGATTTCCAGAATTCGTGAAGTCAAAGCAATAGAAAAAAGTATAATAATACTTATTGTGCTCATCTAGCACTCCAGAAAGGCCTTTGCTTCCTCTCTCTCCCAGTAATAACTGTTGGTCTACAACATAAGATTTCACCCAAGCCAGGCACATTGGGGAAGATTTATTGAGATGGGCACTTTCTGCGCTGGTGTTGATATCCCACTGCTGGTGGATGGGCCTAATTTATAATGATCATAAATTAAGTGCATCCTCCGGCAGTCCTTGCGCCCAAACAGAAAACAAAGATAAATTCGTCTCGGCTGTTGGTTCCCGCCCTTAGCCTTTTTGAAAAGTCGCAAGGGTGGTGTAAAAAGAGGCACTTGCAACTTTTTTCCCCCAACAAAAAGTCGCCCACACAGATTGCGACTTCTTAAAGCCACTTTTCTGGCACAAGGGAGATGATAAATCTCCTCCGTTGTCAGCCATTCGGTGATATCAGCACAGCTCTTATTTCTGTGTAGTAGACATAGTGAAATTATGCTTGGGGCAAGCATTTATTCATACTCACATAAACTGCATATAAACATCTATGCATTATCAACTGCCAACAGCCCGACTCAAGTTTTATCATTAACCAGCTCCCACCCACCTCCCCCGGAAGAAGCTGGTTGGCAAAACCCAAATCATGGATTGTATCTATGTTTATTCTTAAATTTTTGCCTGTTTGTGAATATTAATAAAAGAATAACAGCTGTCAAAAGAATTTTTGCTCTTTGTATTGTTCTGTTCCGAGGACTGACAGTTACCGTATTTTTTGCTCTATAAGATGCACTGGCCCATAAGACGAAGGTTTTAGAGGAGGACAATAAGAAAAAAATATTTTTCATTAGACTTCAGACCGCCAGTCAGACCCTCAATGTTAATCAGACCTCAGCTCACAGCCCCAATCAGACCTTCAATGTTAATAAGACCCTCAATCAGATCTCAGATCAGACCCCAATGTTAATAAGACCCCAATAAGAGCTCAGATCAGACCCACAATCAGACCTCAGATCAGACCCCAATGTGAATGACCCCCTATCAGACCTTGGATAAGAGCCCCAATATAAATAAGACCCCCCCATTCAGACCTCAGATGAGACCCCCATGCCTCATATAAGCCCCCAGCCTCATTTTATCAGCCCACAGCCTCATTTCATCAACCCTCCAGCCTCATTTCATCAGCCCCCCCAGCCTCATTTCATCAGTCCCCCAGCCTCAGATGACATAAAATAAAAAATCCACTTACCTCTCCTGATCCGGATGCCGCTGCTCCTCACCTCCAGCGATCTCTCTTCTTCTTCCTGCCGTTGGCTGGGCTGTTACCCAACATGCACAGTGTGAGGAGGTCACAGAGCGCCCACACAGTCACAGCACAGCCGGCTGCAGAGGACCATGAAGTGAAGAGTACAGAGCCTGGGGAGCACTGCATTCACTGCTTCCCGATCCTCCGGTACTAATGAGTGCTTCCATAATGGAAGCGCTCATTAGTATTCGCCCCTACTTTTATGGGGCGAAAAATACGGTATTTCTCAGAATGAGAGGAAACTTATTGCCAGGCAGGGTGCAGGGATAAAAAAAACTCACATCTCACTGATGACTCATTTCCAGAGACAAGTTCCTTTTTCATCCACTTCCGGGTCCCCACTGAACCAGAAGAGTGACATGCCATCTACATGAATGTTAGTGCCGCTGGTCAGTCCATGGCCTAAGCAGTGATGTGTGCAGGCATGGCACATGATCTCTGCCACCGCTGAGGCTGTTAATTGGCTGACAGCTGTGACATATAGATGGTATGTCATACTTCTGGTCCAGCAGGGAAAATAAACGGATTAGCAGGTTTCTCAGTGCTGGAACCAGAGAACCTGTGACATGTGAGTTTTTCTTAATCCCTTCACCTTGCCTGGCCATACAACAAGAGGTTCCCCTTCTCAGAGAACCCCTAATATTTTTCTGTTTTGTTGTTTTTTATTTCCTGTCCATGATCATTAGGGCAGCTATCTTATCTGAGCAGCATGGACCAGCATGGTCTGTACCCTGTGCAGAGAGCTGGAGGGGTGAGCTATGAACATTACCTGCTGTCTACTGAGCATTCAGTAGCAGTGATTTATCCTGGACTTGGCTTCAAGTTCTTTCCAACCCTCCTCAACCCTTGATTGACTTCTTTATTAGGACATTACATGACACTGAAGAACCCTTGAAGCTTCAGTCAAGAGCAGAAGGGTGGGATTGGGAAGGATTTAAAGCTGAAAGCCCGGATACTTCCCTGGTTGATGAACTCCCAACAGACACTTGACTTCTCATTAGCATACAGTGGGTGAGTCATTAAAACTTGAACTGCATGTCAGCTCTCTTAGCTGAGCGGAGCAGGCAGAAGCAACAGCCCGCTCCGCTCAACTAATCCTGGCATAGTAGATGGGTACAGGGTACCCATGTGCTATGGCAGCAGTTAGTTACAGTCCAGGGAGCATGGGCAGGAGCAGCAATGAGCACTCCTGCCTGTACTCCATGCGCTGCTGCAGCCCCATTCATAAAATGAGTACTCCGTACACCGCTGACAGCTCAGCGGTGTAGGGAGAACTGAGTTTTAGCGCACCAGTGAATGGTGCGCTTTAGGGATGAAAAAGTACGGTAAAAATAGAAAATTAATAAATAAAGTATATTAGAAAAAGAATGTTTAGGGGGTTAGGGACAACATATTAAAAGTTAGTATAAAAATTTAGTTACTCTTTGAAGCATACCTCCGAACCTTTGAAAAGAAGGAAGAGAGACAGTATGTGCAGCGCTAATCCCCAACATAGTAATTATTCTCCCTTTATGCCACCACACAGTAGTTATGCCAGCATTGTGCCCCCTGACAGTAGTTATGGCCAGATAGGTGTCCCTCACAGTAGTTATGGCCAGATATATGCCCCCTCACAGTACCTATGCCTAGATATGTGCCCCCTCACAGGAGTTATGCCCAGTTATGTGTCCCCTGACAGTAATATGCTCAGTAAAGAGCCCCTGACAGTAATATACCCCATAAAGTGCCCCCTGACAGTAATATGCCCAGTAAAGTGCCCTCTGACAATATGCCCAGTAAAGTGCCCCTGACAGTAATATGCTCCGTAAAGTGCCCCCTGATAATAATATGCCCACTGTCCAGTAAAGTGCCCCCTTCACAGGCAGTAAAAAAAAAACCACATACTCACCTCATTCCCCAGCAGCAGCAGGATATATTGGGCTCACGTCTGGTCACGCCAATAAATACTTGCATTCCCCATGTAATAGTAATCCTGGGGCATAATTTCTTATAACTATGTTTTGTACCTCTGTTATTCCTCCTCTATTTTTCTGAATGATTTGACAATGGGCGTTACTATAACAGGATATGTCCCTACAGAATCTAGTACTGTCAGCATTGATTGGACAGTTTTAGCATATGTAGGGTTACATAGCCAACTAGTAAGTCCCAGTTGTCAATATAGTCATCATTTTTAGAAGGAATAATAATAGCTGCATATAAAAAAATTCCAGCACGTGTAAATTCACCAGATAAAAAAAAGCTATCCCACTGTCATTACTGAAGAGTATTTTAACATGCAAAATAATTTATTTGGCTTCAAGTCCATTACACAGTATGTATTATACACTAGTGCCTACTATTATTGCAAATACAATTGAAGTTGCCAAAATGAAGGTTTTAGGATGTGTTGAAATTATAGTGCATGAAGATACAGTATATGGCTTCATGTATTCCAGTCTTGTATCCTGCCTTCAAGCAACATGGCATGGATCAGCCTCCAAGTCAGCTAATTAGGTTGCACAGCCTGTGCTTGCATTCCAACACAAACACAACCAAAAACTACAGGGATTTTCATAGTAGCCTGAATGGAGAGTCAATGAACTGCTACAGAATACTCCGTACACACCAATATATCTAATAATGCATCCTTACATTATAAGAAAAAAGGTCAAACGCTGAAAAATCATATTATGAAAGTAGTAACACCATAATTAAAAATGTTAGTACCTAGGAGTCAGCTACTTGTTAATGGCGCACTTAATGAGGCCTGCATTACTAAGTGGCTGCTTTCATAAGTGGAGTTGAAGAAACCGGAGTTCAAGAAACATAGATTCATTAGATCATACTTGTATACAGTTGGTTTGATTCTAGCTAGTCTTCCTACTGCTGTAAGGGACCACAGTAAGTAAGAATCTTGATATCACTGCTCTATATTGTATTTATTTATTTTTTTCCCTCTCTTTTCCTGTGTAATCCCCATTTAGTATGACTTCCATTATTGACAGCGCCGTCCAGTGCACATCTTGTATGATGTATGCAGTCCTGGAACAGCCGTTCGAGGATGTATATGTTTGTTCAAAATGTGAGCAAATTACCCGCTTGGAATCGCACATCGAGTCTCTAAACAGGCGAGTTGCAACACTGAAAGCCACTGACAATTTGGAAAGAGTTTGCTGCTCACTGAGCAAGCACTCTATGGGGTAGATGTGGGGGAGGGTGGTAGCGAGGAGGCTGAGGAGAGTGAGGTAGTTAGTTGGGTAACAGTAAGAAAGCGGGGTAGAGGGAAGAGTGCCAGGGAGGCTAGCCCTGATCTGACACACCCCAACAAGTTTGCACGGTTGGCAGATGAGGGGGATGACAGTTCAGGGACGGCACCGCTGCAGCCAGACACTTCCTCTGCCAGTCAGGGGAATGTCAGCTCCAGTAAGCAGGGGACCAGGAGAGCAGGGCAGGCCAGACAGGTGCTGGTAGTGGGAGACTCAATTATTAGGGGTACAGATAGGGCAATCTGTCACAAAGATCGTGATCGCCGAACAGTGTGCTGTCTTCCTGGCGCTAGAGTTCGACACATCGCGGATCGGGTTGACAGATTACTGGGAGGGGCTGGAGAAGATCCAGCGGTCATGGTCCATATCGGAACCAATGACAAAGTTAGAGGAAGGTGGAGAGTCCTTAAAAATGATTTCAGGGATTTAGGTCAAAAGCTTAGTGCAAGGACCTCAAAAGTAGTATTTTCTGAAATACTGCCTGTACCACGAGCCACACAAGAAAGGCAGCGGGAGATTAGGGAGGTTAACAAGTGGCTCAAGAACTGGTGTAGGAAGGAGGGGTTCGGGTTCATGGAGAACTGGGCCGACTTCTCTGTTGGCTACAGGCTCTACCGTAGGGACGGGCTGCACCTCAATGGGGAAGGGGCAGCTGTGTTGGGGAGAAAGATGGCTAGAAGGTTGGAGGAGTGTTTAAACTAGGGACTGGGGGGAGGGTAATTACATTATAGGAGGGGAAGATAGTGCAGATAGAGACCAGGGGCGAGGTAGTGTGTCTGGGGGAGGAATGGAAGGGGGACTAGAACAGCTCAGAATGAAAGATGTAGGGTAAAAATACACATAAACCTGTCAAATGTATGTATACTAATGCCAGAAGCCTGACTAACAAGACTGGTGAACTGGAATTAGTGATGTGTGAGGAGGACTATGACATAGTGGGAATAACTGAGACATGGCTGGATGATAGCTATGACTGGGCAGTTAATATAAAAGGTTACAATCTGTTTAGAAAGGATCGTCAAAACCGGAGAGGTGGAGGGGTCTGCCTCTTCGTGAAGTCGTGTCTAAATCCTGTAATTCGAGAATACATCTCTGAGGGACATGAACATGTGGAGTCACTGTGGGTAGAAATACATGGAGCAAAAAACAATAATAAAATACTAATAGGAGTGTATTATAAACCACCTAATATACCAGAGTCCACAGAAAATCTATTACTAAACGAGATAGACGAGGCGGCAAATCATAATGAAGTCGTTATCATGGGGGACTTCAACTACCCAGATATAGACTGGGAAACTGAAAGCTGTACATCCCATAAAGGAAACAGGTTCTTGGCAATAGCCAAAGACAATTTCCTTTCCCAACTGGTTCAGGACCCCACTAGAGGGACGGCCATACTGGACTTAGTATTAACCAATAGACCTGATAGAACAACAGATGTGCAGGTTGGGGGACACCTGGGAAATAGTGACCATAAAGTTATAACCTTCCAATTATCCTTCAAGCGAGAGTTTCTAAAGGGAGGAACAAAAATACCAAACTTCAAAAAAGCAAAATTTAGCCAACTAAGCGAGGCCATAGGCCTAACTAACTGGGACAAAGTCCTCAAAAATAAAAATACAACCATAAAATGGGAGATTTTTAAAAGCATTGTAACATCTAATTGTGAGAGGTACATACCTTATAGGAATAAAAGGCTAAGGAACAATAAGAGACCAATGTGGATAAATGGAACCGTAAAGAAGGCAATAAATGACAAAAAGAAAGCATATAAATTGCTAAAACAGGAGGGAGTCAGGAAGCACTAATAAACTATAAGGAAAAAAATAGAATATGTAAAAAACGAATAAAATTTGCCAAACTAGAGACCGAGAGATTAATTGCCAAAGAGAGTAAAACTAACCCTAAAATGTTCTTCAATTATATAAATAGTAAAAAATATAAATCTGAAGGAGTCGGCCCTCTACATAGCAATGAGGGGTGTTGCAGAGAGCGACGAGGATAAAGCAAAACTATTAAATATTTTTTTCTCCACTATATTCACTGAGGAAAATAAACTGTCAGATGAAATGCAGAATGTAAAGTAAATCCCCATTAAAAGTGCCCTGTCTGACCCAGGAAGAAGTACAACAGCGACTTAAAAAGATTAAAATAGACAAATCGCCAGGACCGGATGGCATACACCCCGTATCCTAAGGGAATTAAGTGATGTCATAGCCAGACCATTATTTCTGATATTTACGGACTCTATAATAACAGGGAATGTTCCACAGGATTGGCGCATAGCAAATGTGGTGCCAATATTCAAAAGGGTCCAAAAACAGAGCCTGGAAATTATAGGCCGGTAAGTTTAACATCTATTGTTGGTAAACTGTTTGAAGGGTTTCTAAGAGATGCTATTTTGGAGTATCTCAATGAAAATAAGCAAATAACGCCATATCAGCATGGCTTCATGAGTGATCGGTCATGCCAAACAAATTTAATCAGCTTCTATGAGGAGGTAAGTTCTAGACTTGACAGCGGTGAATCAATGGATGTCGTATATCTGGACTTCTCCAAAGCATTTGACACCGTACCTCATAAAAGGTTAGTATATAAAATGAGGATGCTCGGACTGGGAGAAAATGTCTGTATGTGGGTAAGTAACTGGCTGAGTGACAGAAAACAGAGGGTGGTTATTAACGGTAGATACTCAGATTGGGTCACTGTAACTAGTGGGGTACCTCAGGGGTCAGTATTGGGCCCTATTCTCTTCAATATATTTATTAATGATCTTGTAGAAGGCCTGCACAGTAAAATATCTATTTTTGCAGATGACACTAAACTGTGTAAAGTAATTAACACTGAAGAGGACAGTTTTCTGCTACAGAGGGATCTGGATAGATTGGAGGCTTGGGCAGAAAAATGGCAGATGAGGTTTAACACTGACAAATGTAAAGTTATGCACATGGGAAGGAATAATGCAAGTCACCCGTACATATTAAATGGTAAAACACTCGGTAACACTGACATGGAAAAGGATCTAGGAATTTTAATAAACAGCAAATTAAGCTGCAAAAACCAGTGTCAGGCAGCTACTGCCAAGGCCAATAAGATAATGGGTTGCATCAAAGGGGCATAGACGCCCGTGATGAGAACATAGTCCTACCACTTTACAAATCACTGGTTAGACCACACATGGAGTACTGTGTACAGTTCTGGGCTCCTGTGAACAAGACAGACATAGCAGAGCTGGAGAGGGTTCAGAGGAGGGCAACTAAAGTAATAACTGGAATGAGGGATCTACAGTACCCTGAAAGGTTATCAAAATTAGGGTTATTCACTTTAGAAAAAAGACGACTGAGGGAGATCTAATAACTATGTATAAATATATCAGGGGTCAGTACAGAGATCTGTCCCATCATCTATTTATCCCCAGGACTGTGACTGTGACAAGGGACATCCTCTGCGTCTGGAGGAAAGAAGGTTTGTACACAAACATAGAAGAGGATTCTTCACTGTAAGAGCAGTGAGACTATGGAACTCTCTGCCTGAGGAGGTGGTGATGGTGAGTACAATAAAGGAATTCAAGAGGGGACTGGATTTATTTCTGGAGTGTAATAATATTACAGGCTATAGCTACTAGAGAGGGGTCGTTGATCCAGGGAGTTATTCTGATTGCCTGATTGGAGTCGGGAAGGAATTTTTTTTTCCCCTTAAGTGAGGAAAATTGGCTTCTGCCTCACAGGGGTTTTTTGCCTTCCTCTGGATCAACTTGTAGGAAACAGGCCGAACTGGATGGACAAATGTCTTTTTTCGGTCTTATATACTATGTTACTATGTTACTATGTTACTAGTGTATGGGCTCATTTACACTAGTAGATTTTCTGTTGTGGAGTGCCACTTTATAATATAACATGTTCAATGGCCTTTTTTTTTCTCTATTTACATGGAGCAACTATTGTCACTGTATGTGACTGAACAACAACTAATGCAGTTGTTTGTTGCAATGCAGTTTTTATTATTGTCTACAACACATCCTTTAAAAAGCACAAAGTGCTGCCAAGAAACTACGATTATAACCCCTTCCAGACCTGTGGTATAATAATATATTGTAGGAAGTACATATGTCCCACAAGCTGCCATATTATTACAGAACCGTGATGGCATGAGTTCAGGAGCTGCATGTGCTTCATTACTTGTG
Source organism: Bufotes viridis (assembly GCA_033119425.1). NCBI lineage: Eukaryota > Metazoa > Chordata > Amphibia > Anura > Bufonidae > Bufotes > Bufotes viridis. The sequence continues at coordinate 273,369,489 of CM065591.1, forward strand.
GGCACCAGCTGTATTATACATCTCCTACTACCAGAATTGGAGTTAACATCAGTCGCAGCAGTTTACCCCTTAAGTGCCAGAGTCACTGCTGACTGTGGTATACAAGTGGTTAGTAAAAGGGAGGGGGCTCTCTCTCACTCAATCGCTCCTCCCCACAATGTCATCATGGTTGTAACGGGATGACAATGGCAGCCAGGGGTCTAACAATGCCTGTCATGTACCGATGCCTAATATAGGTGCAGTGGCTGATTTTGGGTTATCCTAATGCCACACTGGGTGTCCCAGACATCACCAAGGTGTCACTGTGTGTTGCTGCTCTCCAGCAGAGATGGTAAGGAGTGGTGCACCCCCAATGGGAAATAATAAGTCTAGATAGTCAAGGTTTGCAGTAAACCAGTGTGCTTCACTACTGGAGAGTAAAGTGCAAAACAATACAGGCAAGGCAAAGAGTTGGCTTCTCCAGTCTCCTCCCTGGCAGAAGAAGTCAGGAAAGGCCTGAGCTAACTGTCCCTTTATCTCTCTCAGAAGGCTGGTACCCTGGCCAAAGGGTTGTCCAGTTATCAGGTTGGCCCTCTGGTCAAATGGTCAAAGGGTTGGTGACCCAGGGTCTGTGGAAGAGTATCCCTGTCTCAGTATCTTCTTCTGGTCACTTGTGCAGTCTGGCGGAATCTCTTCTACTAAACACTCGTTCCTTTCTGCACACTGGCAAAGTCTCTCCTCTTAAACACTGGTCCATCTGGAGCCAACTAGAGGCTCTAACTGCTCTTCTTATATACAGTTTCTAGCTGAACTAGAACCTTCTAGTGGGAGGGGTGGAATGAAGAAGTACAGCCTAAACAGACACATTGTTGCACTTTCAGTGTGTCATAGACTTGTATACAGTTTCAATACCAGTCTATGGGAATAATTGAGCAGTTCTTCCAGACATAAACTAATCTTCAAATCAGTTTTTTTCCCTCCAAAACTTTGCATAGTCCCTTCTAGTAACTGTGAAAAATTACTAGCTTCTCACTGCATATAAAGTCCCAAAATCTCTGTGTTAGCTGGCTGTCTATAAAACCATTCCACAGTGTACTGCATATATAGTCTTATTGAAAGCCCTCATAGAGACCCTCGGGATATAATAATCAATAAACTAAACGGCCAGAAGACCTAGACAAAATCCCTTTAGGGGATTTAATATAAAAATATATCTTTAGTAGTTCTTGTTTGAAACTGAAAAGTGAAAAAGAAAAAAATGTATCTAAAAATATGAGTAACAGTGAGACCAATTTAATTAGTAGCTACTAGGGGTTGCTAGCGGCAACTAAGGGACTTGTGGTATCTGAACTATAATACAGTCACCCGCAGGTGCACTATTAGTATAGATGATTGAGGTTACATAGTGTCAATGATTGGCACACTACTGCAATTTACAGGGGCATGTTAGATACTACCGTGTGCTGCAGCCTGAATTATGTGTCTGTGGGAGTTGGGTGTTGTCTTTATCACAGTGAAAGGTGCCACATCCTTTAACAGTCTATTTATGTGTTAAGTGGCTATTATACACTGGCTATTATACACTGACTCTGTGTATCCCTTTTTCCCTCTCCACACACTCAAGCTCAGACATACTGCTATACCCCACTTCCCCTGATGAAGCCACACAGTGGTGAAACATGTCGGGAAGGGTGTAAGATAGTGTAGCGATTAGCGTTTTAGGCAATTCAACAGTGAACAATATAAGTGTAGCGCAAGGGCTATCTGAGGGAAAATTTTTTACAGTTGTATGATTGGAAACCATCTTTGAATGTGTGATTGGTATGCCTGAGCCTAAGTGTGCGGAGAGGGAAAAAGGGATACACAGTGTCAGTGTATAATAGCCACTTCGTTTTCAACTGAGCTGCAGGGTGTGTAACAATGTGAGAAATTTCCAGGACGGCTGATACAAGCGTGTGACCTGAAAATTAAAAAGGGTCACGCGCAAACAGACTGTTATTTAAAGCTGCATGCAACGGAGGTTAAATTTGACCCCTACTAGTTCACAACACACGCCAGGCTCTTTGAAACAGTCGATACATGTGTGTGGTCTGTAACCAAATTGCAGGCCACACATAGATAGACTGTTAAAGGATGTGGCACCTTTTCTGAGATAAAGACAAAACCCAACTCCCACAGACACCTAATTCAGGCTGCAGCACACGGTAGTATCTAACATGCCCCTGTAAATTGCAGTAGTGTGCCAATCATTGACACTATGTAACCTCAATCATCTATACTAATAGTGCACCTGCGGGTGACTGTACTATAGTTCAGATACCACAAGTCCCTTAGTTGCCGCTAGCAACCACTAGGAGCTACTAATTAAATTGGTCTCACTGTTACTGATATTTTTAGATACATTTTTTTCTTTTTCACTTTTCAGTTTTAAACAAGAACTAAAAGATATATTTTTATATTAAGACACTGTTAGTTAGAGACCCCTAAAGGGATTTTGTCCAGGTCTTCTGACCGTTTAGTTTATTGACTGCATATATAGTAAAATAACAATGACAATGAACAGGATATATTACAATAAACACATAAAATGCAGTTCAACAATATAAAACAGTATCAGTGTAAACAACGGCATAAATCATAGTGCAAGTTAACACTTCCAAGTGCACTAAAGTATTTGAAATCTCCACAAACGTCCATAGTCCAAAGTACCCTTGCTCCAGGGCAATACTTAGGCACTCTGTCAGTTTAACTGCAACTGCTAACAAAACAGATAAGAACTTAAATTAGTAATCTGCACTGCTAATTGTTTTTACATACTGGTAAAGTTGAGTTACATAGGTCTTAGGAATGTCCGACTGTTGGGAAAGAAGCGTTCCTTACGAGCGTTCCTTACCGACAGTCGGCTGTTCACTCAGTGGAGGAGAACACTACATTTACATTTAACGATCTCTTTCACAGTATGAGGACAATGGATCGCTATTGCAATTACTTGTCCCCATCCAGAATCATTGTTTTTGGGCAGCAGATCGCTGTTTAGACAGCAATATCTGCTGCCTAGAAAAGATGAATGGAGTGCTCTGATTGCCCCTTGAATGAAAAAAAAAGATGGTCTACAGTGCAAACGATAAGCCACCATGTTGCATCTTTTCTGTTGCGACATGATTGCTTATCCTTTTTGATGGAGAAGAGAGGTCAAGCTAAAACTATGTTAGAAAAATACTACCATACAGACTTCCAGCACAGAAGGACCGGGTGGGGGGTGTCACATGTGCTACTGCAGCCAATTACTGACCACAAAAGTGATATATTCCCCAAGCAGCAAGTCACTGGGTAATGTGCCACTTGGGGGACACAACATCACCGTGGCCAGTCATTGGCTGCAGCGAAGTATGTGACCCCCATCCATGCTGGAAGTTTACATGCGGGGCCTGGAGAGCGGCAGCGAAGGAAGTGGACCAAAGGAGCCAGAACCGAGCTTCTGGAAACAGGTAAATATGCTTGACTCCACAGGTTTAGCAAGGATGGGGGAGAACTTAAGGATTAGGTCATTAGTATTTGATTGGTGGGGGTCGAACACCAAGGACCCCCACCGATCAGCTGTTTGAGAAGGCACTGGCGTTCCCGTGAGTGCCACGGCCTTCTCCGTGCTTACCAAGCACAGGATAGGTCATCAGTATCAAAATCTCAGAAAACCTCTTTAATATAAGCATAATCTTTACATTCTGGAAAGTCACAAAGTAATATTAGCATAAATTAAATCTAAAGGAGAACCTTCCAACTACCATTTTTTGGCTTTTCCCTCTTCTTTAAATTTATATACAGTACCATCCTAATCATGGTCTCCTGACCAAACATAATGGTAAATCATGTTGATCGCTTTGTCACAGGAGGTGCCTGCACCATCAGCAGTGCAAAGTCAGGAGTGATCTGTAAACAATGCTCTAATTTTTTAATTTCTAGCATTAACCTGCTGCACAGTGGGCTTCAGTACTCAGAGATACTTACCCACTCCTGTCAGTGTTGGTCTATCCAATAACAAGGAGAGCGTCTCAGACTACCAAAGCACACTTTGCATAGGGTAGTCTGAGAAGCTATTTATCATTTTAGGTGAATGCAGGGTACCTGGAATCGGTGGATCTGCAGCATTAGTGTTCTGTCCTCCTTAGGCCTCTTTCACACTTGCGTTGCGAAGATCCGGCGTGCACTTCCGTCGCCGGAATGCATGCCGGATCCGGCACAACGCAAGTGAACTGAAAGCATTTGAAGACTGATCAGTCTTCAAAATGCTTTCAGTGTTACTATGGCAGCCAGGACGCTACTAGCGTCCTGGTTGCCATAGTAGCAGTGAGGGAGCGGGGAGCGGCATACTACATTCGTGCGACTCCGGGCGCTCTGAATGACGTCAGAGCGCCCGCGTGCATGGATCACGTGATCCATGCGATCACGTGATCTATGCACTGGGGCGCCCTGACGCCATCCTGGAGCGTCCCGGGAGCCGCACGGAATGTAAGTATGCCGCTCCCGCTCCCCTACTTTACTATGGCAACCAGGACTTTAGCGTTCTGGCTGCCATAGTAACCATTGACAAAAAGCTAAACGTCGGATCCGGCGATGCGCCGAAACGACGTTACCTTAAGGCCGGATCCGGATTAATGCACTTCAATGGGCATTAATTCCGGAACCGGCGTTACGGCATGTCTTCCGGATTTTTGGACGGAGACAAATCCGCAGCTTTTGTCAACGTCCAAAAAACGTTGACATACTGAACGGAAGACATCCTGATGCATCCTGAACGGATTTCTCTCCATTCAGGATGCATGGGGATAATCCTGATCAGTAGCTTTCCGTCCTAGAGACCCGAGGACGGATCTCTAGGACGGAAAGCAAAAACGCTAGTGTGAAAGAGGCCTTATGTGTGAAGGTACATAGCTCGACAGACCGCTAAACCTTATCCCGGCAATGAATTGACAATGGAGTATCGTCCAACTTTATCATTATTGCAAGGATGTAAATGCGTGCGTGCACGTGCGGTGAAACTGGGGAACAGAAAAATAATACACTTACTAATAGGCTCAGAAACATGACAATGCATATAAAACATTACTGTGCATAGCAATGCACATATAAACACAGATACAGATCTAACCATGAGCATGTTATCATATCTGCATAACAGGCATGGTCCCTAACTGATAACTACAGCTGCTGTACAGGAGCAGGAGAAAAGACATGCAAATACAATATACAAACAGATGCAAACAGGCTGTAATGTGGCATACCAGCGATGCTACCGTTGGCTTAGATGTGGAGGATGACTCCAGAGGCTTCCACACCATGTGCTCCCTCAGGCAGGGATGACTGTGAATGAGGAAAATGGCTGCTGTGTGCAGGGATGATGATGTCACTAAGTTCATAGGTCACAAGTAGAAATGAGCGAACTTCTATTTTTAGTTCAGGGTCCAAAGTTCGGATTCGGGTTATCGTAGCATCCCGTTATAGATTCCATAACGGCATTTGGAATCCATAAGGGGATGCTTCATTGAACCCGAACCTTGGACAACCCTAAGGACCTGGGGTGACATCACCGTCATGTGATCAGTGCAGGGGGCGTAGCTCAGCACTGGATTGGATAAGAGGTGATCCAGTGCTGAGCCACGCCCCCTGCACTGATCACATGACGGTGACGTCACCCCAGGTTCTTAGGGTTGTCCAAGGTTCGGGTTCAATGAAACAGCCCCTTATGGATTCCAAATGCCGTTATGGAATCCATAACGGGATGCTACGATAACCCGAACCTGAACTTTGGACCCCGAACTAAAAATAGAAGTTCGCTCATCTCTAGTCACAAGCTAAGGAATATGAAGTAGACCAAACTTCTAATGTGAATATCTGCAATGTATGTAAACGGCCACTATATGGTGCTGTTACACAATCAACAGAGAATCTATACTAATAAAATCCCTATGTGCGTGGTGACCGTGTGTGTGTGCCGATTTGTCAAGTGCGCATGCGTGGCGCACAGACCAATCGGCACACACTCCAAGGACACTACATGGGCGGCAACCTATTCAGTGGCATAGGGATCGCCATAGCAATGGCTGTGGGGCCCTACACCACTGGGGGCCCGGGCCGCCGGCACTGCTCCTCCCCGAACAGCGCTGCCTCCTAAGAGAAGCGCCGTAATCTCACACAGGCGCACTGGCAGAGGCCTCTGCCAGTGCGCCTGTGCGAGATTACGGCGCTTCTCTTCAATTTCAGAGGCAAGTGCAGTGATTAAATTAGCTAGAGACGGCGCTGGGCGGGAGGAGATCTGTGGATGACACTGAGGGGGATCTGTGGATGACACTGAGGGGGGATCTATGGATGACACTGAGGGGGGATCTATGGATGACACTGAGGGGGATCTATGGATGACACTGAGGGGGATCTATGGATGACACTTGGGGGATCTATGGATGACACTTGAGGGGATCTATGGATGACACTTGGGGGATCTATGCATGACACTGAGGGGGATCTGTGGATGACACTGAGGGGGATCTGTGGATGACACTGAGGGGGGATCTGTGGATGACACTGAGGGGAGATCTGTGGATGACACTGAGGGGGATCTGTGGATGACACTGAGGGGGATCTGTGGATGACACTGAGGGGAGATCTGTGGATGACACTGAGGGGGGATCTGTGGATGACACTGAGGGGGGGATCTGTGGATGACACTGGGGGGGGATCTGTGGATGACACTGAGGGGGAGATCTGTGGGTGACACTGAGGGGGAGATCTGTGGGTGACACTGAGGGGGAGATCTGTGGGTGACACTGAGGGGGAGATCTGTGGGTGACACTGAGGGGGAGACCTGTGGGTGACACTGAGGGGGAGATCTGTGGGTGACACTGAAGGGGAGATCTGTGGGTGACACTGAGGGGGAGATCTGTGGGTGACACTGAGGAGGAGATCTGTGGGTGACACTGAGGGGAGATCTGTGGGTGACACTGAGGGGAGATCTGTGGGTGACACTTAGGGGATCTGTGGATGACACTGAGGGGGAGATCTGTGGGTGACACTGAGGGGGAGATCTGTGGATGACACTGAGGGGGATCTGTGGATGACACTATGGGGGGTCTGTGGATGACTCTGAGGGGATCTGTGGATGGCACTGTTATGGGTGGGGGTCTGTGGATGACTCTGAGGGGGATCTGTGGATGGCACTGTTATGGGGTGAGGGTCTGTGGATGACACTGAGGGGGGATCTGTGGATGACACTGAGGGGGGATCTGTGGATGACACTGAGGGGGATCTGTGGATGACACTGAGGGGGATCTGTGGATGGCACTTGGGGGATCTGTGGATGACACTTGGGGGATCATGGATGACACTTGGGGGATCATGGATGACACTTGGGGGATCTATGGATGACACTTGGGGGATCATGGATGACACTTGGGGGATCATGGATGACACTTGGGATCATGGATGACACTGAGGGGGGGGGATCTGTGGATGACACTGAGGAGGGGGATCTTTGGATGACACTGAGGGGGGGGGATCTTTGGATGACACTGAGGGGGAGATCTGTGAATGACACTGAGGGGGAGATCTGTGGATGACACTGAGGGGGGATCTGTGGATGACACTGAGGGGGGATCTGTGGATGACACTGAGGGGGGGTATGTGGATGACACTGAGGGGGGGTATGTGGATGACTCTGAGGGGGGATCTGTGGTTGACACTATGGGGGGGTATGTGGATGACTCTAAGGGGGGATCTGTGGATGGCACTGTTATGGGATGGGGGTCTGTGGATGACACATATAACAGTGGCATCCACAGATCCCCATAACAGTGTCATTTACAGATCCCCCATAACAGTGCCGTCCACAGATCCCCCGAGGCTGGGGATGACACTGAGAGGGAGATCTGTGGATGACACTGAGGGGAGGATCTGTGGATGACACTGAGGGGGGGGATCGGTGGATGACACAGGGGGTCTATGGATGACAATTGGGGGGATCTATGGATGACACTAATAAAGCAGTGTCATCCACAGATCCCCATAACAGTGTCATTTACAGATGCCCCCCTCCCCCCCATAACAGTGCCTGCACTAATGTAACGGGCATAAATAAAGCAAATTGACTATGCATGAAAACTATGAATAAATTAACAATAAACTTGCTTGTTTTACTTTTTTGTCGCCATGTTTTGACCCCTAAAACTTTTTTGTAATTATATTTACGGAGCTGTATGGGGGTTTATTTTTTGCGTGGAGTGTGTATGACTTTTTTTTTTTTTTTAATCAAATCTTTATTTGTCATTTTCAGCACAAAAGTGTACAACATTAGGGTAAGAGCCCAAACACAGTAACATGAAGAGAGATATCGCAATAAGCATGAAAGTTTTTGCGCTGCAGACACAATAGTTATGAGGGCATGGACGTGAACCCAATAGATAAAAAAATGAAAAAATCCTTTTGTTCACGAGTGTTTTGTGTGTATGACTTTGATCACTTTTTTTAATTTTTTGTGGAAAATGAAGCGACCAAAAATGGCGAATCTGCTATTTGGACGTTTTTTTCCATTTTGCTGTTTGACGTAGGAGGAATATTTTTTTATATTTTTATAGTATCTGCGTTTTGCGCACATTGCGACACCCATGTGTGTTTTTTTATTTTTATTTTGGCAAAATGTTTTTTTTATTTATTTGACACTTTAATATAGTTCCCATAGGGAACTATAACATACAATCATCTAAATGCGATGATCATACATTCCAGTGCAATAGCATTCGAATATATGAAAAAAATCGCATATTTCCTATGGAGCCTATTACAGGCAAGGCTCCATAGGAAATACTACAGAGCAGCCTGGGTTTCATTCATAGAAACCCAGGCTACTACAGGTGCGCTCCAGGTCCTCCGATCGCCACATGGGGGAGCCGGAGCGCAAATCGAAAGTAAAACTTTCGGTTTGTGTGCACTCAGATGCCGTGGTCAGGATTGACCACGGCATATGATGGGCTAAATGTCCGCGATCGGCATTGCTGCCGGTCTCGGACATTAGCCGCGGGTGTCTGCTTCCATGGAAGCAGGTGATTGGACCATGTGACTCAGTGACGTCACGGAAGGTCCTTCACCCCCTTCCCGGCTGAATACAGAGCAGGAGACCGGTAACCGGCTGCTACGCGATCAAATGGAGGGGGTAAGTTTATCTTTTTATTATTTTTAACCCTCTAGTGCCCTTTTTACTTTGCATTCTCTATTGAGAATGCTATTATTTTCCTTTATAACTATGTTATAAGGGAAAATAATAAAATCTACAGAATACTCCACCCGAAACCGAACTTCAGTGATGAAGTCCGGCTTCGGGTCTGGGTACCAAACATGGCGATTTTTTACATGCGACACCATGTGACTGGCCTATAGTCTAACAATATAGACAAAAGATACTTAGATTTATAATGTATGGTGGTCCCTCTTCCTCCATCTAATACCTCACCGGAAGCTGGTCTTCCCCGTAATGCCCCAGTGAGCAGGTATATTAACACCTGCCTCCCCAAATTACTTGTACCTGTGATGTAAGCACAGGAAGGGGCGGGGTCATGACTATGGAACCACACGGCAGTGTGATGTTACTCACTCAACCACGTGTCTAATTTAAATATCAAAACACGACTGAATCTCAGCCTTGTAACACCCGGATATGTCCTAAAACCATTGATAACTCCGTCTCAAAGTTTGTTTTAGAAAAGCTGTGTCAGGAGTGAGAAGAGCTATGTTTTTTTTTTTTTTTTTAATTTTTATATATTTTATTCAAAACATACAGTATGTGACCACTGCATTATAAGGCTACATGCACATGACCATTTCCTGCCTCCGCGTCCACTCCTGCAAATTTTGCGTCCGTAAAAAAAAGGGATGACGGACCGTTTTTTTTTTACGGATCCGATTTTTATGGCAGATCCATTGTAAAAATGCCTATCCTTGTCCGCAAACGTGAAAAAAATAGGACATGCACTAAAAAAACACGGATCACGGATGCGGAACAAAAACGGTTGACCATCCGCATTTTTTGACGGACCCATTGAAATGAATGGGGAAGCATCCTATCCATGAAAAAAAACGGAACGGACGCGGAAACAAACAACGGTCGTGTGCATGGGGCCTAAGGCTAGGACTATATTTGTTGTACAGCATAAAGATTGCAATGTGCAGCGACACGGAGGGGAGGCGAGGATGGGAGGAGTGATAGTGGCTATGAGGGAGCTAGCAGTACTCAGTTGGGTGGAAGGTTGCACCCTTTCTTCCCTTGGGGTACTCCCTGACTTTCTGGGGCTCCTGCCTTGTGATAGTTGGAGTGCCCTTGATTGTGGATAGTTGGCAGGGTGGAAGGCAGATGTAAGGACTGGCGAATGGTAGATTCAATAACCAGGCCCATTGGTTACAATAAATAAAGTCTACCTTTACTGAATTGATGATGAGCGTAGTAGTACATATAGCAGCAAAGGCACAGTTCCAAGGTTTATCACAGTGTAGTTATTTTCCCCAATAACAGTGTATAGGCAGTGGCCCTAAGTCACTCTTAAATAGTTTGCAGTCTTTCCATGATAACCACAGGTGAGTTATTTCTTTATTATTATTTATTATTTTATGTCTTAATCAATGCATGGCCTTACTGGTTCTAGACCTTCTAAAATGTCTGTTCTTATTTTCAGGGGTATCCTCTCAGTTAAGTAACTCTCTGACAGCTGGCAGCATAGTAGACAGGAAACACGTACACAGTGAGTCCTGACTGGAACCCAATCCGCTTTCACTGCCTACTTACAGTACAACTAGTCGACGTTCCGTGTTCTGCTAAGTGCAAGACAGACACAGAGTCACAGACACTCAGAGAAGGGTCGTACGGAAATAGGTCAAATCTGGGAGGACAATACAGTGCAAAATTAGAGGACGGAGGGTAGTCAAAATAGTCAAGCCGAAGTCAGAACCAGACAGGTAAGGCTACTTTCACACTCGCGTTTTGGCTTTCCGTTTGTGAGATGCGTTATGGGCTTTCACAAGTGGTCCAAAACGGATCAGTTTTGCCCTAATACATTCTGAATGGAAAAGGATCCGCGCAGAATGCATCAGTTTGCCTCCAAACAGTTTCCATTCCACTCTGGAGGCGGACACAAAACGCTGCCTGCAGCCTTTTACTGTCTGCTTGACGAAACTAAGCCAAACGGATGCGTCCTAGCACACAATGTAAGTCAATGGGGATGGATCCGTTTTCTCTGACACAATCTGGCACAATAGAGAACGGATCCGTCTCCCATTGACTTTCAATGGATTTCATGACGGATCCGTCTTCGCTATGTTACAGATAATGAAAATGGATCCGTTCATGACGGATGCATGCGGTTGTATTATTGTAACAGATCAGTTTTTCATGACGGATCCGCCCAAAACGCAAGTGTGAAAGTAGCCTAACACAGTAGAAAATCACAAGACAGAGGAAGGTCAGAGGCAAGCCAAGGTCAATATACTAAACAATCCAAAACACTCACAGACAGAACCAGGAGCACAGCAAGGGAGTAAACCTATAACTGGCATGGGTGAATTGCCAGCAAGGGATTTAAATGGAGCACCAAGTCCCAGATTCAGAACCTGATAGGTCCATGACTCGATGCTCCATTAGTCAGACACAGCACCCAGGAACAGAACAGCTGAATGATTAAGCACTGCTAGTTTTCCTCCAGCACAAGCCGCTGTGGAGAGAAACAGAGCACTGTATCCTGTTGCTAGGGATGCTGTCGTGTCACCATGGGGAGTGGCTTCACAGCATGTCTCTTCTGCAGTCGCACCGTAGCTTGAGATCTGGCTGTTAGAGCTCGGACAGGGAAGTTAATGACAGCAGCCTTTCAGTCTCAGGAGTGGAATCTCCTGGATGAGGCTTCTCTCTGGGCCGACTTTGCAGAAGTCACACACACATCTTGCCTGTTGCGCTGCTCAGCTAAGACTCAATAACCAGGGGACAGACCAAGTCCATCACCCTGGTAACCTAACCAGGTCTGCCAGTTAGTTAACCATATATTGCCCATGCATTGCCATTAGGTATACATAATGCACAAAAAAATAAGTGCTTTAACAGTAAGTTACAACATTTGACTCGGTAACATTAAATTAACCCATTTAGCAATAATTAACCCTTTGCAGCAGTCCACTGGGGCACTGCACATGTCACACTGCAGCATCATATCTAATAACTGTCTATTGGGTCACATTGCGACCTATGACCTTGATGCATATGCTGACAAAAATCCAGCCCTTCTGAATGTTTTGGTTGCGGGTCACAAGCTGCATGCGATATTGCCATTGTAGACTGAAATACAAGTTGCATTCAGTTTTGCCAGATTTTCATTTAAGGGTCAGTTCACATGACTGCTATTTATTTCCGTTGTTCTTACAGGACCAGAACAACGTAAATAGAGGAGGTTCCGGCTTCGGCACATAACTGACCCAAATGGAGCCAAATATAGACAATGGGGCCTAATGAGTTCTGTTTGTCTAACGTTTGGGATACCGCTTTTTTAGCTGAGTAAAAAGTCCTACATACAGGACTTTTTGCGACACTGTTCTTGACCCCATGTGGAGCCTTCAACACAGATGTGAACAAATCCTAAGATGTCGAGAACAACTGTGCTAGTTATATGGTGGGCATTTTATTAGTATTATTATTATTAGGCTACATGCACACGAACGTACGATAGGATGCGGACCCGTTCATTTAAATGGTGCAAAAAATGCTGACAGCACACCCTGTACTATCCGCATCCGTATGTCCGTTCCGTAGCTCTGCAAAAAAATAGAGCATGTCCTATTCTTGTCCATTTTGCGGACAAGGATAGGCATTATTACAATGGATCCGATAAAAACGGATCCGCAAAAAACCGATGCCATACAGACGTAATTCTTTTTTTTTTTTTTTGCGGATTGCAAAATACATACGTTTGTGTGCATGTAGCCTTATTCAGATGACAACTTCAAAAGACAATTAAGGACAGATGATTAAGTTCAAGTGTCTTGGCTGACTCTTAGGCCTCATGCACACGACCGTATGTGTTTTGCGGTCTGCAATTTGCGGAACGGAACGCGGCCCATTGTAGAAATGCCTATTCTTGTCCGCAAAACGGACAAGAATAGGACATGCTCTATTTTTTTGCGGGGCCACGGAACGGAGCAACGGATGCAGACAGCACACGGAGTGCTTTCCGCATCTTTTGCGGCCCTATTGAAGTAAATGGGTCCGTGCCGAGCTGCAAAATATGCGGCACAGACGCGGACCAAAACAACGGTCGTGTGCATGAGGCCTTAATGTGTTTGTGCATGTAATCAGCATAAACATATATTGGTTACTATAGAAATGGTCATTTAGATTTGTTACTAAACCAACAGAAACTGTACGGTTTCATCTAAATAGAATAAGCAAATAATGCTGTAAAATGCACAACTTAACATCCCATTTAAAAATATATTGGGGTTTCTGCTTTAAGCAGTTGGAAGTTAAGGGGGATTTAGATGAACCAATAATCGTCCAGATGATCAGGAACGACTGTTCCTGCTAATGCTCGTTCCCAGTAATCTGTCCACCGATGTGCCACCGATCACCCGACGAACGAGCAAAAATGATTCTGTATGGGGACAAGGGATCTCTATAGCTGTTCATTGAAGGAGATCGCTACTTCACTGAACGAGCAGCTGACTGAAGGCTCTGTTTACACTTGAAAAATAATGTAGCACACTACAGTAATCTGTCCATTAAAAAAATAAAAAGTTAAAAATGAAAAATCTGTTGGGCCTATTAAGGTAGGAACATTTGTAGTGACAGGGACGTGATGCAACTGAAACTGTGTAACCATGCAAGCTCCAGTGGTTTTCAACCATATAGCGAGCGGCTCACTGTTTTGCAGGTTTACCTGTGAAACTGCACAGCTATTAAAAAAAGCAATGAATTGACAACTTTTAGACTGCATTCACATAGTCAGTGTTTGATCAGTGATTTCCATCAGTGATTGTAAGCCAAAACCAGGAATGGAGGCTACACAGAGCTAATGTATAAGGGAAAGATTTGCACCTATCCTGTGTTTTTGACAGACACCTGGCCTTGGCTCACAATCACTGATGTAAATTGACTGTATGAACGCGGCCTTAGGCCTCTTTCACACAAACTTTTTTTGCGAGTGTACGGACCGTATTTTTTGCATTACAGTCCGTATACAGAACCATTCATTTCAATGGTTCCCAAAAAAACGGAAGTGTTTCCGTGTGCATTCTGTTTCTGTATTTCCATTTTTCCGTTCCGTGCAAAGATAGGACATGTCCTATTATTGCCCGCAAATCACGATTCGTGGCTCCATTCAAGTCAATGGGTCCGCAAAAAAAACAGAACGCATACGGAAATGCATCCGTATGTCTTCCGTATCCGTTCCGTTTTTTGCGGAACCATGTATTGAAAATTTTAAGCCCAGCTCAATTTTTTCTAGGTAATTACTGTATACTGTATATGCCATAGGGAAAACGGAACCGGAATGGAAACACAACAGAAACAAAAAACTGAAAAATGGATCCGATAAAAACGGCCCGCAATGCACTGAAAAAGCTATACGGTCGTGTGAAAGAGGCCTTAGAAGGAGATCGCTGCATGTAGTAGCAGCAGTCTCCTCCACTAACAAGCAGGCAGTTGCCGGGAAAGAATGCTTCCCTTCCAACAATCGCCTGCAAAATAAATATGTGGATGTCATAGTGGGAGGTTTATGGACCGTTTATATGTTGTATGGATGGCAGTTCATTTGAATGGCGAATATGTAATAAAGAACCCCCCGCAGAGGCCACTCTGGTTCCCTGCTCTTACCTTGCCCCTTCATTCTCAGGATCGATAAGGGACCCTCATCGCCCATAGTGTGATGGCATGTCATAGATCCGCTCACTTTATCGTACAAACCTATTCATTGTAAGGCATCAACTCCCCCTTTTCCATTAAAATCCATGAGAGTTGGGTACAGGAACATTGTAGAGTAAATAGCTTTTGGTTATTCTGACTCATATCAATATATTTAAAACTAAACTGTGTTGAAAGATAGTCTAGATACAGTCTTCAACTTTTTGTCCGTTTTTAAGGTCATTTGACAAAGACCTGTGATGACGTCACTATCATGTGAACAGTGCAGGAGGGGACGAAGCGGCGGGAAAGGACCTGTTGTGTCATGTGACATGAGGGGGCAGAGCTATTTGGCTCATTTTGGGCTCATTTTTTGCACACCTCACCTAACAAGGGGTCGTGGTATCAAAGGAAAGGGGCCTGGCTTAGGCCTCTTTCACACGGGCGTCATGTTTGACGCCCGGATAAGAGGCGGGTGCGTTGCAGGAATATGCACGATTTTTCCACGCGGGTGCAAACGTTTGTAATGCGTTTTGCACGCGCGTGAGAAAAATCGCCATGTTTGGTACCCAGACCCGAAGCCGGACTTCATGACTGAAGTCCGGTTTCGGGTCTTCTGGAGAATTTATTATTTTCCCTTATAACATGGTTATGGACCATGTGATTGGACCATGTGATGTGACGTCATCACAGGTCCTTCAGTTGTTAGCTGATGCTGGGAAAGAGAAGACAGAACGCAACTACGCGATCAAGTGGCTAAGGTAAGTTAACTTTTATTATTTTTAACCCCTTCCTCTTCATTTTACACAGCATTCTTTATTAAGAATGCTATTATTTCCCCTTATAACCATGTTATAAGGGAAAATAATAAAGATCTGGTCCCGTTGCTAAGCAACCATGCGGGAAAATCGCACTGCATCCGCACTTTCTTGCGGATGCTTGCGATTTTCCCGCAGCCCCATTCACTTCTATGGGGCCTGCGTTGCGTGAAAAACGCACAATATAGAGCATGCTGCGATTTTCACGCAACGCAGAAGTGATGCGTGAAAATAACCGCTCATGTGCACAGCCCCATAGAAATGAATGGGTCCGGATTCAGTGCGGGTGCAATGCGTCCTCCTCTCGCATTGCACCCGCGCGGAAAACTCGCCCGTGTGAAAGGGGCCTTAGTTGGAAAGGGGGTGTAACCTAAATATGCTTCTGTGTGCAAAATAAAGGCTCCCAAACTGTCACCTGTACTCGATATGTCAGCACTGGAGCCCTGTAAACAAATACTGGCGGGGAGGACCAGCACTAGAGCGGTGCTTTTATTTTTTAACACCATTCCCTGCCTGTGCCCCATTTTTGCTAATCTTGGACAACCCATTTAATTAAGATGGTTATGAATATTCTCTTCTAACAGAAGTCTACTTTCTTTTTTTAAGTCCAGTAACCTTGCTTTTCACACTGTCTACCTCATATGTTGGGAACCTAACGATTCCCACCATTGTATGTAGCCCTCTTCTCGGGATCACTGCGCTTTTTCTTGGGATCATTATAGGTAAATGGCTTGTGGCAACCTTTTTCTGCATTTTTAGATGCCCCTTTCACTCAAAAAAAGAACACTATGGGTGGCAGCACCCTTAATGATATAATGTAACCATTGACACCACCTCCAAAATTCTCTATGTGTAAATTGTCTTCTATCAACTTCATAATGAAATTGTCAACATTGTAGTCTAGGGATCTGTCATGCAGACCTCTTGAACAGTACTACAAGTGTCTCAGTCATTCTGACTAACCATGGTGCCTATATCCCACTAAGGCCTCATGCACACGACCGTATGTGTTTTGTGTCTGCAAAAAAAATACAGATGACGGACAGTTTTTTTGCTGATCCGTTTTTTTGGCAGATCCATCGTAATAATGCCTATCCTTGTGAAAAAAATAGGACATGCTCTATTTTTATGACAGAATGTAAACACGGACCACGGATGCGGAACAAAAAAGGTTGACCATCCGCATTTTTTGACGGACCCATTGAAATTAATGGGGAAGCATCCTATCTGTGAAAAAAGAACGGACGCGGAAACAAACAACGGTCGTGTGCATGAGGCATAATTGGATGAATGGCCACAATATTCACAAACTCAACCTACAGCTTCTACCATTTGATAATTAAAGGCATTCAATAGTTTTATTCTAGATTTGCAGAATGTTTTTAATGTCCAATCATTAATTTTTGCAATTATTTGGCCCAGTCTACGTAACAACATATACATAGAATTGCACAACTCAATACGTCTTGGGCCTCAAGCACACGAGATATATGTGTTTTGCGTCCGCAAACCATGGATACTGGCCGTGTCCATGCCATTTGAATTTTCCCTTCTATAGAAATGTTCTATCCTTGTTCGCAAAACAGACGAGTATAGAATATGTTCTATACTTTTTTTCCAGGATTGTGGCACGGATATCCGAATGCACACACGCAATGTGCTGTCCACATTTTTTGCGGCCCCTTTGAAATGAATGAGTCCACACCGGATCTGCAAAAAAATGTGTATCGGATGCAGAAAACAAATGGGGTCATGTGCATGAGGCCTATTTCAGAGATACAGAAAAGTTGCATTTTGCTGCAGCTATGGTGAATGGGGACCGAGCCAGGAGACTGTTTCCTGTAAATTGATGCACGTTTGGCAGAGGTTTGTATCCTGAATCATGCAGAAGTTGCTTCATGTAATATGAGTAAAGCCTCATTCACACATCCGTGCTCAAATCCGTGAGAAAGTGGTCAGTGATGCGTCCGTGAAGGATCTGTGTTGGGTCGTGTGTCCGTTTTTGCTGTCCGTGTGCCATTCGTGTTTCCCTGACACTGAACAGCTGAAAAATTATTTTCAAAGCATCTCTTCCTAATGATCCTTGAAATACGGATGCAACACGGATGGCATCCGAGATTTTTATGGACCCATAAACTATAATGGGTGTGATGGATCCGTGAACACGGACAAAATAGAGCATGCATCCGTGCTAAAAACACTGATGTCTGAATACACACATTAAGGCCTCATTCACACGACAGTATTTTGCGGACTGTATACTGGTCGTTTTTTCAGTTCAGTATACTGACAGTATACTGAACCATTCACTTCAATGGGACTGCAAAAAATACTGAAGTGTCTCCGTATGCCTTCCGTTTCCGTTTTTCCGTTCCGTTTAAATATAGAACATGTCCTATTCTTGTCCGCAAATCACGTTCAGTGGCTCCATTAAAGTCAATGGGTCCGCAAAAAAAACGGAAAGCATACGGAAGTGCATCCGTATGTCTTCCGTATCCGTTCCGTTTTTTGCGGAACCATCTATTGAAAATGTTAAGACCAGCCCAATTTTTCTATGTTATTACCGTATACTGTATATGCCATACGGAAAAAACGGAACGGAAAAACGGAACCAGAAACACAACGGAAGCAAAAAAGGGAACCACGGATCCGCAAAATACGGACCGCAAAATACTGAAAAATCCATACGGTCGTGTGAATGAGGCCTAAAATGAACGGGGACGTGTGCTGTCCGTACTGGCGTGTGAATGAGGCCTAATCCAACACTCTTCTGTCTGAGATCACACACCATCCTGATCCTATGCCTACACCTCTGCTGGTTGCTTCTCACAATTAGAATTTTTGACTAGCAACACTGGTGACCGTCAGCCAATATTCAACAAAAATGGTGATGAGCACAAGATGAAAGAACTGCATGTCTTTATCTTTCCAGCCTTAACAGCAGAAGGAGAAGCAGTCAAAACAAGAACTACATACAAACAGCAGTCACAGACAAGAAACACTAAACAGTCTGCTGCTGGGCGAGTAGGCGTAAAAACTGAAGAATGTGCCGTTGTAGAGTCCTCCCTGATTAATTGTTCTCTGCATTATAATTATAACTTTTATTTTACTCCTTACCCAGGAGAGAGATATTAGAAAGAAAAGCTCCAGCAGAGAGACAGTGACTGTCCTAACAACCCCCCCCCCCCATTAAAAATCTGCCACATAAAAAAATATCTGAGGGAAAAAAAAACTCTTGCCTCATTTCCATGCTTGAGCTGTGGGAATTGTTGCTCAGCTGCGTCTTTACTATACTAGTGTTGGAAGCACTGATTACCGATATGAGTGACACCCTAATAAATATAGCCCTTGTAATCATGTTTCATGGTTTAAGGTTGTATTACATGGGACAGATTTTCTGCCCAATGATCGCTAACAAGTGTTCGTAATAGCAGCGATCTCCTCTGCCAGCGAGTAGACGATTGCCAGGAAGGAACGCTTCCCTCCCGATGCCCGATTGGGATGTCTAATACACCCTTAAAGGGGTTATCCCATGAATAATGTAAAAAAATGAAAATCTGACATCATATAGAACATGACTATCTTGTCCTAACAAAGCTAGAACCAGCCCTGTACCTCACATGGATCCAGAGATCTCCCCATTCATTGCTCTGCTAGATTTATTTCAAGCTGACTGCTCAAGGGGAGTGTCTTTTCTGCTGCAGTTCAGGGGGGCGTGTCTCAGCTCTCCCTATCACAGCTCAGGAGGTTTGCCTCAGATCTCCCTATCACAGCTCAGGGGGCGTGTCTCAGCTCTCCCTATCACAGCTCAGGAGGCGTGCCTCAGATCTCCCCATTACAGCTCAGGAGGCGTGCCTCAGATCTCCCTATCACAGCTCAGGGGCGTGTCTCAGCTCTCCCTATCACAGCTCAGGGGGCGTGTCTTAGCTCTCCCCATCACAGCTCAGGAGGCGTGTCTCAGATCTCCCCATCACAGCTCAGGAGGGGTGCCTCAGATCTCCCTATCACTGCTCAGGAGGCAGTTAAAAGATTAAATTGAGAATGTGTGTTCTTCTCAGTGAGCAGGTGAAAGAAATAAGAAATTAAAGGAGTTGTCCAAGTTCAGAGCTGAACCCAGACATACCTCCATTTTCACCCAGGCAGGCCACCTGACAGTTTATGCAAAGGCATTTTCCGGAGTTCCGGTGACTTACCGGGCATCCCATGGGGCTGTCAAGAAGCCTGGTGATGTCACCGGCACTGATGGGCGGGCTTTAGCACTGCCCTAGCCTGTAAAATGGCTAGGGCAGCGCTAAAGCACGCCTATCAAAGCTGGTGATGTGACCGAACACACTGCCGGACGGAAGCTTCCGCCCGGCAGTGTGTTATTGAAAACAAAAGAGCCCTTGCCCTGTGCGATCTAGTGCAGGGCAAGGGAGTGCATCAGAGCATGAGATGCTCCGATGCCAACATCGGGGGGGCTGCCTGGGTGAAATTATGGGTATGTCCGGGTTCAGCTCTGAACCCGGACAACCCCTTTAATTGGCACTATACAGATATATTTTATTGAATAACTCAGTAGCTATACAAAATTTTTAATTACATGCACTTACAAAAGTGTTCAGATCCAGGTGCTGGTTTGAACACTGTAGAATATTTTTTGTGGGACAACCCTTTCAAGGCGCTATTCACACGTCCGTGAAAAAATCTGTGACAAGATGGTCAGTGTTTTACTGTGAAGATGTTCGTGAAGGGTCAGTTGATGGGCCCTCCTCATGTGATCTGATTCCACGTGCACTTTCCAGACCATCACCTACCAATGTGAAAACCACTGAGAGAAAATGGATGCCATTTTTGTTCTGTCCATGGTTTTCATGGACCCACGAATCAAAGGAGTGCATGATTCAGTTGTTTTTTCACTGACCCACGGTTTTTCCACTGATCCATGGACACATTAAAATGAATGGATATGTATGCTCTCTGTGAAGTACATGGGCAGGACATGTCCATGATTTATGGACATGTGAGTAAGCCCAAATTAATACTTACAAAAGAATCTACAGATTGGTGGAGACACATTTTTAGGGTATATAGACACTAGGAAGATTTGATGCGGAAATTTCTGTGACTGCAAAATCAGCTACACTGACCCAAATGAGGTTGTTTTGGTGGCAAGGATATGCTTATCTGGAATCCTCATTCAGATGAATGGGACATCTGCAGAAAATTCACCCTTGCAGAAACCTCATGTCATATATACTCCTTTAAGTAATTGGGGTAGAGACTGGTTAAAGGGCTTGTCCCACGAAAATTATACTATATATTTTCCAAACCAGTACCTGGATCTGAATACTTTTGTAATTGCGTTTAATTACTAATTTGGTATAGACGCTGAGTTATTCACTGAAATCTATTTGTATAGCGCCACCTGCTGTTTGCCTTTTCTCTAAATTCTCTGTCCAGCTCTGTGAGGTTGACATATATGCTCAGTTCCGTCCTTCAAATAGTACAAGCTGCAGCAGAAAGGATACTTCCCCTGAGAAAGTGCATGCCCCCTGAGCTGCCAGCCTGAAATAAATCTAGCAGAGCAATTGCAACAATGAATAGGGAGATCTCTGGATCCATGCCAGGTACAGGACTGGTTTGTTACAAAGATACTGGCATCCACTATATGATATCTGGTTTTCATTTTTGACATTACTCATGGGATAACAACTTTAACCAAGTTATAATAGGTTTTTATATGTCACGTGGCCAAACTAGGTTAATGCCTAGGGTAGCATGATTTTAAGGGCTTCACACGATGCTGCCCCTGTGCCTTACGCAATTTGCGGAACGGAACAGATGACCCTTTATAGAAATACCTATTTGTCCGCAAAACGGACAAGAATAGGACATGACTTATAATTTTTGCAGGGCCACAGAACAGAGCAACGGATGTGGATAGCACACGGAGTGCTGTCCGCATCTTTTGCGGCCCCATTGATGCAAATGTGGCTCGGATGCGGGACCAAACCACGGTCGTGTGAATAAGCCCTAAGGGAAACATAGAAATGAAAGTATATTAACATTTTTTTGTCTTTTAAACTTTGTTTTATTTTCTTATATTAATGGAGAATTGGGGTTTTACTGGAAACTTGGGGCGTAAATGTGGCCAAATGTGCAGGAAACAAAGCTGCCTGACTTTTCAAAAGTATGATTATTGCTGGACAGGAAACACTTTTTAACAAACTCATTTTCGTTCATGGGTAAGTGAATTCTGGGCTTACTATCAATAGTTCACAGATATATCAGTTTTAGTTAAATTGCAAGTGAAAATGCGGCGAACTGTTTAGTGTACATCAAACAGCTGTGCCAAGATGGATAGGAAAACGTGAGTGATGGAGTCTGGGGCTTGTGTCCGTCATATGGGTATCTTCTCTGATTTATCCTCCCTGTTGTAACCTACTTAAGATTTCCCCTTATGTCAAAGACAATTACAAAGCAATACACTTAACATATTTGCATGATTCATTCTTGGCAATGAGCACTGCTATTGCTGGCAGGATGGACCATGTTCTTTCATATCCTTCAGTTTGATACCCATCCAGCCATTGGCATCAGCAGGGCCCATATGCCATTAGATGGAATCCAGCCGGCTTCTGGTCTTGCCTTCCTTATTCTTTACCAATTCCTTGCTACTTTATTGATAATGTGACCATTCCTTCCTGTTAGGCCAAGCAGCTGAAATAATTGCTCCTACTGAAACAGGGAAAGAATTGTATTTTACTTAAAATCTTAATTAAATCATAATTAATATTAAAATATTTTCTATACATTGTCAGCTTACTAGTTGTAATTTCAAGGGGTTCATTTTAAAATTTTAATGGCAAAGTCTTTTTCTGCTGAAGTGGATCTCCAAGAACCCCCCTCCTACAATGCCTCACTTGCATGCCCCCATTATACATGTGCCAATTACATGGTATTCTTTTTCCTGTTTATAGACTTTCTATACTTGTAATGAAAGGGTGAGCTTATGCTTATGGACGTTATCCAATCTGAAGAAACAGAGCTGCAGGGTCAGAGCAGCAGACTGTTCGGCCCCTTTCACACGAGCAAGCAAGTGCGGGTTCATTGAGTTTTTCACTGATAGTTGCTAGGAGATGTTGTATGTAAAACCTTCAGTTTTTTATCACACGCGTGAAAAACGCATCAAAACGCATTGCACCCGCACGGAAAAAACTGGACAACTGAACGCAATCGCAGGCAAAACAGAATGGCTTTGCCTGCGAAATCGCACAGTTTTCACTGAACGCATCTGCAAGGCATCCGGACCTAATCCGGACACGCTCGTGTGAAAGAGGCCTTCATATAGGAGCAACGTGAGTTGCAACCACTGATCATAGCTTTGCAGGTAACAATATTAAAGGGACCCTGTTACCACCATAATGCCCCCTCCAACCACCCGGAGTACCTCACAATTCTGGTCATCATGTCCCCAGTGATGTGTTTTTTAGTTATCTTTATTACTTTTATAAAAATTTACATTCCTATATTTTAAATAATATATAATATCAATAAATTACATAAGTCCCACTCATTACCCTAAAGTCCAGAAAGGAAAGAAGAAAAAAAAAAAGTCTCATTCAGACATTCAGCAGAGTCTAAAATCTGCAAAAGTGGTCCGATGTTTGTGTTTAGTTTGTTTGATGGATACAACTTTACTGCCACTCACGCGGTATACAAATTGACCATTTGAAGATAAGAGGACAACAGTCGACGCTAGATGTCAAGCTTGCTGCTCCCCAATCCCACCTCTTCACTCTTGATGGACATCTCCGTGCTGAGTGTACATCTGACGCGATGTTCGTGAGATCCCTCACAGGCGGCGTCATCTAGCACAGAGATGTCCATCAACAGTGAAAGGTCAGGATTGGAGAGCTGCAAGCTTGACTTCTAGCGTCTAGACCACTGCCCCCTTGAATTTAAATGGTGAATTTGCATACTGCATGAGGGGGGAATAACGTGGTTTTCCAGCAAAGTTATCCATCGGACAAACTAAACACAAACATCATTGGTTACATGATGACCAGAACTATGCAGTTGGGGGGGTCATTATGGTGGTGACAGGTTCCCTTTAAAGGAAGGGGGTATATACTTAGGCCCCTTTCACACAAGCGAGTTTTCCGCGCGGGTGCAATGCGTGATGTGAACGCATTGCACCCGCACTGAATCCGGACCCATTCATTTCAATGGGTCTGTGTACATGAGCGTTTTTTTTCACGCATCACTTGTGCGTTGCGTGAAAATCGCAGCATGTTCTATATTCTGCGTTTTTCACGCATCCCTAGCCCCATAGAAGTGAATGGGGCTGCGTGAAAAACGCATTGCATCCGCAAGCAAGTGCGGGTGCGTTGCGTTTTTCATTGATGGTTGCTAGGAGATGTTGTTTGTAAACCTTCGTATCACGCGCGTGAAAAATGCGTCAAAACGCATTGCACCCACGCGGAAAAAACTGAACAACTGAACACAATTGCAGGCAAAACTGAATGGCTTTGCCTGTGAAATCGCACAGTTTTCACTGAACGTATCCGCAACACATCCGGACCTAATCCGGACACGCTCGTGTGAAAGGGGCCTTAGAAGTGTACTTTTAAATGTGTCCATACTTGCACTAGTCCAGATCTGATGCCGGAAAGAGGCAGTCAACAAGTGAAGTTTTTTTTTTAAAACTTTAGAAACTGAGAAGAAGTTGACTTTGTGAGCTTATATCACTCCTGTAGCGGGAGAAAGGATGTATTTTCAGTTTATGGTATATTGGGGAATTGCTGTGTAAGCAATTTGCTATTTATTAGCCATGTATATACAGTATCTAAATGTTTTCAATCTAATTTTGAAGTCATTAATCCCGCTCTTAACGTGTTCTCAAATTGATGTTCATAAATGTCAGGGTTTGTAGCAGCTCTATGTAAAGTGAAGTCTATAAATACCCAGTCAATGTGGGCAGCTGTCATAGAGCGCGCACTACTCTCAGTAGACGTTCCTATTGCTATGCATCCTGCAGTATTGCAGCTGGTTTTGGATGTTAATCTCGTTACTTGATCCTTATATTCACTGGCTGGATCTGGATGTATAAGAATTCCTGCAGATCAATTGCGACGAGTAAACTGGATGTATATCATGTCACATGGGTGACATATGCTCTGGCGTTTTCACTGTGCAGGGTCTGCTGAGTTTTCTAGGGATATCCACTGTGATATGACAGGGATACGGTCTTTATACCATGTGGATTGTCAGGTATATTCAGTATGTCTTACTGCGCCCCAACATGGGTATAAAGCTATGTAGGTAGTCTGACTTGGACATAATACAAGCTACTTTTTAGGTTTTATACCTCTTGCAAGAATTTAAGTAACTCCCATGCAATCGTTTTTTTTTAAAACCGTTTAAACATGTTTTCCTGCTTTCCCCTAAACTACGGTATATGAACTGAAAATTGCAGCTGTACAAATAGAATGATGGGTGATTCTCACCTGGGAATACACTTAGTTACTGCAGTGATTACACTTCACCTATGGGGTACGTAAACCTTGTGTTTTTAGGCTTTATATTCATGTTGAACTGTTTTATTATAATGGATAGTATTTCATTAACGAGTGGCAGGCGACGATTTAGCGAGTCGTTTGAGTTCAAAGGATGTTTTATTACACATAACAATATTCGCTAACTATTTTTCGCTGTTTGCTCATTACTCTGAACATTGCTTGGTCGCCCCTAGAGCATTTATACCGCTAAATGCTGTTAGATTTCTGATTAGATGAGGGGATATTGTGGCAGCTAATGATAATCAGTCAGATTTGTCTGATCCTGGTAAAAAGAACCAGGATCACTGCACACTATTACATGTGACGATAATTGCTCAAGTTCAAAAGATTATATGAAAATTCAGTCGATAATTGTGCCAACAAATAGGCCCTTCCTTTACATTGCATAGAAGCAGTTCCTCTTATTTAGGCTATATGCACACAACCGTGTCATGTTTTGCGATCCTCAAATTGCGGAACGCAATGGACACCCATTATAGAAATGCCTATTCTTTTCCGCAAAATGCACAAGAATAGGACATGTTCTATTCTTTTTGCGGGACCACGGAACGGAGCAACGGATGCGGACAGCACACGGAGTGGGAGCGGACTCCCTCTGTCTCCCATCGATGTGTGTCCACCCAGGCCCCGGCCTGCCTCCAGAGTTTTTCCAGCAGCCTGTGCCTCTCTGGCATAGCCTGCTGGTCAATGTTAGTATAGCAGGGACATTAAAATACAGTACAATACACTATAGAAATAGTGTATTGTATTATATAAATACTTTTTATAATAAAAAAAGATTCCAATAAAAAACACTTTTTTCCATTGGGAAAAAAAAGCTTTTTAATGGAAAAAATTGCAAAAATAAAATTTCCACATATTTGGTATTGCTGCGTCCGTAACAACCCACACAATGCAATTATCATGTAATTTATCCCCTACGGTAAACACAGAAAAAAAAGATGCCAGAATTGCTGCTTTTTGCTTATTCGTCACCAAAAATATGGAATAAAAAGCGATAAATTGTTATGTACCCCAAAATGATACCAATATGGCATCCTGCAAAAATCAAATCCTTCCACAGCTCTGTAAAAAACAAAAAGTTATGGGTCTTGGGATGCAGTGATGCAAAAACCTTTTCTTCTTTTTAAAAACATAGTTTTTATTGCACAAAAGTGGTAAACCATAAAAAAAATTATAAATATGTGGTATTGCTGTAATCGTACTGGCCCAGAGAATAAAGTTAACAGGTCATTTATGCTGAAAAATTAATGCCACAAAATTTATTACGTAAAAACTCAAGGCAGTATTGCTGTTTTTTCCTATTCCCCTCCCAGAAAGAGTTAATAAAAGTTAATCAGTATGTTATGTGTACCCCAAAATGGCACCATTAAAAATGACTTTTCCCGTAAGAAACACGCTTTCATACAGCTACATAAATGGAAAAATAAAAGTTATAGCTCTTGAAAGGCGACAATGAAAAAAATTGCTTGGTATGTTCACACTTGCATTGTTTGATTCCGGCAGGCAGTTCCGTTGCCTGAACTGTATGCAAACGCATGTCATTTTTTCTGACTGATCAGGCATTTTTCAGACTGATCAGGTCTGAAAAACGTCTGATCAGTCAGAAAAATGCATTGCAATATCGGATCCGTTTTTCCGTTGTCATCCGGCAAAACGTATCTGGTATTTATTTTTTTGTAACATTTTTAAAGGTCTGCGCATGCGCAGACCGGAATGCCGTATCCGCCATGGCGGTATTTTTAATGCCGGATCCGGCACTAATGCATTGCGGTGGAAATCAATGCCGGACCCAGCATTCTGGCATGTGTTCCGGAATTTTGGACGGAGATACGGACATAATACAGCATGCTGCGGTATTATCTCCAGCCAAAACGCCGTTCAGTGACTGAACTGAAGACATCCTGATGCATCCTGAACGTATTTCTCTCCATTAAGAATGCATTAGGATATAACTGAAGTGTTTTTTTCCGGTATTGAGCCCCAAGGACGGAACTCAATGCCAGAAAAGTTTAACGCTAGTGTGAAAGTACCCTAAGGCCCAAAATAGGCTGGTCACTAAATTCACGTGGTCTGTGCAGAGAAAATTGCAGCATACACTACTTTGGTCCAATTTTCACTTAAGAGAATGGGTTTACAAGAAAAATGTATCATACACATACACCATCCACATGCAGTCCGTTTAAAAATCGTCTGTTCTAACAGCGGGAACATGGATGAGTATAACATTGCTTGTCTGAATATAGCCTTAGCTTAAAAACTCACCTGCTCTCAATAGCTATTTTGCTCACTCTCTCTAAGGCCTCTTGCACACGAACGTTGCGGCAAATTGCGGCCCGCAATGCTTGGGCACCGGCCGTGGGGCAGCCGCAGCGGATCGCGGACCCATTCACTTGAATGGGTCCGCGATCTGCCCGTTCCGCAAAAAGATAGGACATGTTCTATCTTTTTGCGGGACGGAAGTACGGAACGGAACCCCGGGGAAGCACTCCGTAGTGCTTCCGTAGTGTTCCGTTCCGTCATTCCATTCCGCACCGCTCCGCATCTCCGGATTTGCGGACCCATTGAAATGAATGGGTCCGCATCTGTGATGCGGAATAGCCACGGAATGGTGCCCGTGTATTGCGGATCCACAAATGCGGTCCGCAATACGGGCACGGGGTGCACACCATTCACTTCAATGGATCTGCAAAAAATACTGGTGTCTCCGTATGCCTTCCGTTTCTGTTTTTCCGTTTTTTCTGTTCCGTTTAGGCCTCATGCACACGACCGTTTTTTTATGCTGTCCGCAAAAAGGGGTTCCGTTGTTCAGTGATCCGTGTCTGTTTTTGCCTTCTGTTGTGTTTCCGCGTGTCTTCCGTTTTTTTTTTGCGGACATGACCCAAAAGATTTTACCAAAAGACAGGCTGACAATTTTTGCCAAGGGATCTGCAAAAAAAACGGACGCGGAACACGGATGACACATGGATGGCCATCCGCATTTTTTCACGGACCCATTGACTTGAATGGGTCCGTGAACCGTTTTTCACGGACAAGAATAGGACAGGTTATATTTTTTTGACGGACTGGAATCACGGACTACGGACGCGGAGGACAAACGGTGCATTTGCCAAATTTTTCACGGACCCATTGAAAACCAGTGGGTCCGCAGAAAATCACGAAAAACGGAGCTACGGACACAGAATCAAACAACGGTCGTGTGCATGAGGCCTTAAATATAGACCATGTCCTATTCTAGTCCGCAAATCACGTTCAGTGGCTCCATTCAAGTCAATGGGTCCGCAAAAAAAACGGAAAGCATACGGAAAGGCATCCGTATGTCTTCCGTTCCGTTCCGTTTTTGCTGAACAATCTATTGAAAATTTTAAGACCAGCCCAATTTTCATTATGGAATTAATGTATACTGTATATGCCAAACGGAACGGAACAACGGAACCGAAACGGAAACAAAACGGAAGGGAAAAACGGATCCGTTATGAACGGACAGCAAAACACTGAAAAAAAAATACGTTAGTGTGCAAGAGGCCTAAGGCCC
The DNA here is from genome assembly GCA_033119425.1 of Bufotes viridis. Classification (NCBI taxonomy): domain Eukaryota; kingdom Metazoa; phylum Chordata; class Amphibia; order Anura; family Bufonidae; genus Bufotes; species Bufotes viridis. Next base: position 273,398,295 of record CM065591.1, read on the forward strand.
CTTTCACACGGGCGAGTTTTCCGCGCGGGTGCAATTCGTGAGGACGACGCATTGCACCCGCACTGAATCCGGACCCATTCATTTCTATGGGGCTGTGCACATGAGCGGTGATTTTCACGCATCACTTCTGCGTTGCGTGAAAATCGCAGCATGTTCTATATTCTGCGTTTTTCACGCGACGCAGGCCCCATAGAAGTGAATGGGGCTGCGGGAAAATCGCAAGCATCCGCAAGCAAGTGCGGATGCGTTGCGATTTTCCCGCATTGTTGCTTAGCAACGGGACCCAATCTCTATTATTTTCCCTTATAACATGGTTATAAGGGGAAATAATAGCATTCTTAATAAAGAATGCATTGTTAAATGAAGTGGAGGGGGTTAAAAATAATAAAAGTTAACTTACCTTAGCCACTTGATCGCGTAGTCGCGATCTCTCCTCTCTTTCCCTGCAGCATCTAAGATCTAAAGGACCTGTGATGACGTCACATCACATGGTCCAATCACATGGTCCATCACCATGGTAATGATGAAGTCCGGCTTCGGGTTGGGTACCAAACATGGCGTTTTTTCTCACGCGCGTGCAAAACGCGTTACAAACGTTTGCACCCGTGCGGGAAAAACGCGCATATTCCCGCAATGCACCCGCCTCTTATCCGGGCGTCAAACATGACGCCCATGTGAAAGAGGCCTAAGGCTTATTTCACACAAACGTATGGTTTTGTGATCCGCATAAAACGGTTCTGCAAAAAAAAACGGAATGGAAAAATAGAAATATGGAAACGGAATGCAAACGGAAACACTTCCATTTTTTTTGCGGACCCATTGAAATGAATAAGTCCGTATACGAAACGCAAAAAACTCGCAAAAAAAAACCCTTCGTGTGCAAGAGGCCTAAGTCTAGTTTGGATTGTAGTTTTGCAAGTTGTTACAGTTTCCAGTAAAAGGGGTATTCTAGTTATGTTACGTAATAGGATAGGCGATAACTATTACATTGGTGGGGGTCCTACTGCTGGGACCCCCCACTGATGATGAGAACAGGGACCATGTACCCCATGGAGCCCCCCGAATTGAACTGAGTTATGGAGATAGCCGAGTAAAGCGCTCTCCTATCTCCTGAACTCCCTTAGAAATGAATGGAGTGGCCGCGTATTTGCCCGACTGGCTGCAGCATTCATTTCGTGGGGCTCTACAGTGTACAGAGCTCCCGTTCTCATGATCGGTGGGGGTCCCAGCGGTAGAACCTTCAATGATCTGATAACTATCCTCTTATCCTATGGATAGAGGATAATGTAACATAACCGTAATTCCTCTTTAATGTGAGTTACAAAACTAAAGGCCCCATTACACAGTCCGACAAAGCAAGCAACTTTTAGGAACAAACAATTCACTCCCAATAATTGCCTGTTTGTCAGAGGATTGGAGAGCTGCATTTACATGCAGTAATCACCTCCTCTATGTGGAGAAGACTAGTAATCACTACTGAGATCGCTTGTTCCCATACAGAATAATTGCTTGCTGGCAGCAGGTCACTCTTTAGAGAGGATGATCTGCTGCCGAGAAACAATTAGTGATTGGTGGCACCTTTATGCAGGCCAATTATCCCAATAAAGATGTTATACTACACCTTGGGGATTTAACAAGCTATGAATATCTACTGTGGATGATCATTTCTTTGTTTTATAGCATATTTTACCTCTTACCATAATCCTTTAAAGCACAACTCTGATTTATTTCAGACAGTGATAATATGGACATTGTATATGTAACATGTCGACATAGGTTGATCTCCATAAAGGCTCAACATATGATGTCCATACAGGTCCATATGACAGACCCATGGGGACTACATATCTAAGGCCTCTTTCACACTTGCGTTCTGAGGATCCGGCAGGCACTTCCGTCCCACCGGATCTGTCAGAACGCAAGTCGCCTGAAAGCATTAGAAGACTGATCAGGATCCTGATCAGTCTTCGAAATGCTTTCAGGTTACTATGGCAGCCAGGACGCTATTAAAGTCCTGGTTGCCATAGTAGTAGTGGGGAGCGGGGGAGCGGTATACTTACAGTCCGTGCGACTCCCTGGGCGCTCCTGAATGACGTCAGAGCGCCCCATGCCCATGGATCACGTGATCCATGCGATCACGTGATCCATGCATGTGGGGCGCCCTGACGTCACTCTGGAGCGCCCCGGGAGCCGCACGGATGATAAGTATACTGCTCTCCCGCTCCCCACTACATTTTACCATGGCAACCAGGACTTTAGCATCCTGGCTGCCATGGTAACAATTGAGAAAAAGCTAAACGTCGGATCCGGCGATGCGCCGAAACGACGTTTAGCTTAAGGCTGGATCCGGATTAATGCACTTCAATGGGCATTAATTCCGGATCCGGCGTTACGGCATGTCTTCCGGATTTTTGGATGGAGACAAATCCGCAGCATGCTGCGCTTTTGTCAACGTCCAAAAAACGTTCACATACTGAACGGAAGACATCCTGATGCATCCTGAACAGATTGCTCTCCATTCAGGATGCATTAGGATAATCCTAATCAGTATCTTTCCGTCCTAGAGCCCCGAGGACGGAACTCTACGACGGAAAGCAAAAACGCTAGTGTGAAAGGGGCCTTAGTGAGTGTTCATCTGATAAGATGAAACAAGTGTGCATGTCGCCATCAGGGCCGTATTTGCCACTAAGTACTGGAGGTGCCAAGGATGATGCCTTTTGTAAGGGAGGGGTCAGCTTTCAGTGACAAAAAAATACCGTAAATAGAAATATGTTCTTTACAACCCTTTCCACTGTCTCTCATCACACCAGGGGCGTAACCACCATAGTGGCAGACCATGCACTGCTATGGGGCCCAGGACAAGAGGGGGGCCCAGTTGGGATTATCTCCTCTTCTACTGGAGGTGAAAGCTTGGTCAGGACAACTTTTAGCAAATGAGGCAGTAGAAACAATGGCCCAAGGGTCATTGAAAAGAGTTTAGGCAGAAACCCTTCTGTCCTGTGTGGGGGGCCTGGTTTGATCCCTGCTATGGGGCCCTTACTTCTCTATGTACGCCACTGCATCACACTTTTTAAAAAAGTTGTGTTTTTTTTAAGAGGAGGGGGTAACAAGCCACATACTGCACAATCTTTTTAGGGATGCAGCGGAGACTTCAGTGATTAGTAACGGGGGGACTTCAGTGGAAGGAGCCTCGTTGAAAGGGTGCACCACAAAGCAATGTTGATCAGTACATTAGTATGTTGCAGTGTGCAGTCCAGCATCAGTAATCCGTGAGAGAGGTAAGCTAAGGTAACTGAGTATTAGCTGGTTTTGCATCTTCAGCTATGGATACATGCATCTGTACACGTGCTTAATATCACAGGATGTGCTGTCTAACTTTAGCGGTCATTTAGAAAGACCCTTTTTTTTTACGTCAGTCATTGTTTCTCCTCTGCTCTGCTGGAGGATTTGCCTAATTTATGACAAGGCGTGCTCCTTATAAATTACTCTAGCCCCTGACTGGAAGAGTTTTGGCCGTGTGCACCTTGTCATAAAGTAGGCGCACCTACAGCAGTCCATACATCTGGAGTGAAAACTTCTTCAGCCTGTGACTAGAGTCGTTTTCACTCCTCTTCTACGCTTGTTTCCAGGTGAAAGAGTTTGTAAATTTGAGATAAGCTGCTGCCAATACAGTCATGTAAATGACTGAAAGTCAAGAGAGACTGCTGTTTTATGTTTAAAATGTTCATCCCATTCTTGCCATTTATTTAGCATTTTCCCTCTAGTAACTTCACTGGGAAAAACTGCATGAAAACGTATATGTGAAAACGGAGATCTAGAGCAGTGGAGTACTGCTTTCTCCTGGACTGCTGACCGTTCAAAGTGCTGATAACTTTGAAATATACGAGAGTATGAGGGCAATTTCTAATTGACTGTTATACTGTATATACATTTTTTAGATCACTACTGAATATTTTTATGCCTGATTTTACTAAAATAGAGCTAGCTTGTTAACAAAATATCAGGTCTAAGTTTAGAACTTTTTGATGATACTCTCAACTTGTGAACTGTTTCTAAATGTCAAATTACACAAAACAGAACTTAGTTCACAAGTATGCCAATCAGAAGACACCTGTATGTCTCTAATTGGGCTTCAAAGATATTTTTATCTCTCTTCAGGCAAGAGTAATTCCAAAGGCCAGAAAATTCTTAAAGAAAAAGTGTGCTTTTTTATTTGCTATGTTTTTTTTTTTTTTAATGCTTTTTTTTTTTTACTAATGACCTCTACTCTGGGTAAGTCATCAGTATCTGATCGATAGGGGTCCAACACCCGGGACCCTCGCTGATCAGCTGTTTTGAGAAGGCACAAGAGCGCCGCTGCCTTCTCCTGTCTCACAAAGCTCACTTGATTGGGGCTGAGCTGTTCCTAGGCCACGTGATACATGAATCTGTCGTCACCTGGCCTAGGACAAGCATAGAGAAGACCATGGCTCTCACAGAAGTGCTGATACCTTCTCAAACAGGGGTGTCCGAACCCCACCAATCAGATACTGATGACCTTTAAGTCTCGTAAAGCCCCTTTAAGGTAATTTAGAAGACCAGTATTGATGTTGTACCTTAAGGTTAGGTCATCAATATCTGATTGTGGGGATTCAACTCCAGGCAGGCTCCACCGATCAGCTGTTTGACAAGGCCAAGGAGTTCAGGTGAATGTTGGTCTTTCCTCACATCACCATTTAGTACAATATATAGCAGCTGCGCTTGATATTGCAGCCCAGGCCTATTCAATTGAATGGGACAGAATTGCAAATAGGCCATACAACCAATGAACAAGACGTCGCTGGCCTCGGAAGAGCTCTGGGAGTCAGGCCCCCACCAATCAGATATTGATTATCTATTCTGAGAAATGGTTCAGTATCACTATAATCACTATTGAACTCATGGAAAATCCCTTTAGGCCTCATGCACCGTTTTGCGGACAAGAATAGTCATTTCTATAATGGGCCGCGTTCCGTTCTGAAAATTGCGTAACGGAACGTGGAGCAGCTTCGGTGTTTTGCGGATCTGTGGTTTGCGGACCGCAAAACACCAACGGTCGTGTGCATGTAGCCTTAATGAGAAATGTGGCCTACATCAGAACGCTCATTTCTGCATCTGTGGTTTGAATTGTCAGTTGAGCAGTCTCTTCCAATGTCAATGTCTGAGGTGGTGATCTTTCTAGGTGGGCATAGACATGAGATTTTATTACTGCTGATAATATTACATCTTACAGTCATGTGAATGTAGCCTTAAAGATATACTTGGAAAACATTACATTTTGGACTACAAAGCATACAGGGTAATACAGCGCCACATACCTATTACATCCAGTAACGTCTCCACTGATGTAGACGTTCTCTTTTCTAATCTCTTCCACTCAGACCAGACTGCTGTGATGTTTTCTTTCAGCTTGTCCCTGCAGAGTTTGACAAACAGATATCTTAGTTTCCTACTTTTCCATCCTCCTCCCCACCTTCTTAACACCCCATCCCACCACCTCAATACTGTGCCAGCTGTGTCCCCCAATACTATACTGCAAAAACAGTCCCCCTGGAAATACTAGTACCACACAGATAGTGTCCCCTTCAATAATTATTAAAACACGGTACCCTAAAAAATAACTGCTCCCAGCAAATAGTGCCGCTGTCACTAATAGTGCTGTAAAAATAATGTCCCCAAAAATAATTGTGCTAAGCTGATACTGTGCCAGGCTGCCCCCCATGGTAATAGTGCTCCCAAAAGTCCCATCAATAGTAATAATTATCTGCTAAAGTGCCCTTAGTGATAACAGTGCACCCCAACAGTAATAATGTTTCATCATACCCACACTAGTAATCATGATCCACATGGTCCCCCAGTAGTAATAATTCTCCTTATAATGTGTTCCAGTAGTAAAATGCCCCCGAATGTGTGCCAGTACAAAAATACCCCCTTATAATGTGTGCCAGTACAAAAAAATACCCCCCTATATTGTGCACCAGTACAAAAAATACTCCTTATAATGGCACCAGTACAAAAAACCTGCCCTTAAAATGTGCGCAAGTCCAAAAATACCCCCTTACATAGCCCCTTACCTTTCAGATCAGACCTTCAGATCAGACCCCTATTTCAGATCTCAAATCAGAACCCCATATCAGACCTCAAATCAGACCCCATATCAGATCCTCAGATCAGGCCCCAGTATCAGATCCTCACATTAGACCTCATATTAGATCTGAAGATCAGACACCCATATCACATCCTCAGAACAGACCCCCATATCAGATCCTCAGATCAAACCCTATATCAGATCTCCGATTAGACCCCCATATCAAATTTCAGCTCTGACCCCAATATCAAACCTCATATGACATCCTGATCAGACCTCCATGTTAGACCCCACATATGAGACCTCAGATCAGATCCAAAATATATAAATTAACTTACCTGTCCTGCTCCGCCACTACTGTGGTCTTCTCCTAGCCCGTGCTGCACTGTGACCTGGATGCGTACATGAGTACGATGCTTCATTCAGCATTCTCCGAGACTCCTGCATACTAGTGAGTGCCTCCATAATGGAAGCAATCACTTGCATTCACTTTATAAGATGCACTGCATCTTATAAAACAAGAAATATGGTAATTGGCGGTGCGCTATTGGCAAGGGGGTCCGGCTACTTATGACCAATGTGTAGGTAAAATTACTATTTGACACTTAATATAATCTTTGTTGATATTCTGTACCATTTGCTATATTTCATAAGCCATGCCTTTTGTTATGCAAATCTTCTGTGCTGTCCACATACAGGCCCTGTTCATAAGATGGCCGCTGATGCAGGGTCATGTGACCAGACATCACTCTGCCTTCTACATTCAAACTCTCAACAGTGCAAATGCAGATGGCAAGGGCAATGTATTTGAATTGAAGAGGTTGAGCAATTTGCCTGGTCATGTGACCCTCCATCAGCAGCCATTTTATGGACAGGACCTCTGTGTGCAAAATACAAAAGACTTGGCCAAGGGCACATACCTTATGAAATGTATAAAATTATGCAGAATATCTACAAAGACTATATTAGTAAGTTCCATGCAATCATTTTACAGACACATTGATCAACAGCAGCCAGAAAGTGGCCAACCCCTTTAAGGAGACAGACATTGTAGAGCAATGAATAGACAGGCTGGATTTCCAATATATCTGCAAGGCCATTTTCAGTGTTTGATCAATGATTTCCATCAGTGATTTTGATCCAAAAGCAGGTGTGGGTCAAAAACACAGAACAGGAGCAGATCTTTCCATTATACCTTATATCTGTGTAACCTCCTCTCCTGGATTAGGCCTTGTTCACATTTCCGTTTTTTTTTTTTTTTAAATATAATCTTTATTAAATTTTTTCATAAAGACAAAATCTGACCGGTCATAACAATAGCCATGATCATGCATAGAAATGACACGATACATCGTATATAATAACAGGTCCCCTAATAACCCCCCCAACCCCCCCTCCCTCCGTTCGATGCACTCCTCATCCCTACACAACAAATATTTATCTCAGTCTACCAATAGCCTGCCCAATGTGCCCGCTATTTTATGTTTCAGGTACCATTCGGAATTTGTGAAAGGTGTCATGATTACTATTAACTCCCGATCCGAAAGAGCTGCAGATATAAAGGAGCTCCATTTTGCAAAAATGCTTTAACCTGTCTACCACGCATCTGTTCCGTATCTAGTCTGTCCATATCAAAACATTTCCTAATATGCAGAAATATTTCTGTGGCTGATGGCGTGTGTGGTTGTAGCCATTTAGCCAGCAGACATCGTTTAGCTGCCAATACTACCACGTGAGCTATCATGGGTAAGTAAGATCTCTCCGGGGAATGTGGAACAGAACAAACTCGGGAGTTAGTGGTATCCTAATTTTGAGATGTAAGGCCAAATGATGCCGTACCATCTTCCAAAACTTCATAGAGGCACTGCAAAACCACATCCCATGTAACATGTCCGTTCCTGGAGTCTGGCATTTCGGACACGCTGTGAGTCTAGTCTGATCCCCATCCCCACCGGAGTATTGGAAACCATAAATGGCTTTATGCAGAAACCGAAAGTGCGTTTCCCTCCATCCCTCATTTGTTACTATTTTTCTGACCTTGTCCCACCCTTGAAGAATTTTCTTTTCCAAATCTGGGATGGTGAAGTCCTTACTCCAATGGGAGAAAAGACCCTCCATAGTCGGTTTTAACTTCATCTCCCTAATGTGGTTATAGAGGTCTGACAGTGACTTCTTCCCCCTGCCTTATTAAGCAAAGTATCGAGAGAATTGGATGCCATCACGCCAGCCGGGGCCGAAATCCTAGTGGTAATAAAAGCCCTAACTTGCAGATATGGAAAAGTTTGATTTGCTAGAGTGAGTTGGAATCTGTCTCTCAAGTCATTTAGAGAGCACAGTCTCCCTCCGGCAAGTTCCATACATGACTCACTGATCGAATACCCCTCTCCTTCCACTGGACAAAAACTTAGAATCAATCCCTGCGGGAATTCCGGGTGTCCCCACAGTGGCATATGTTTAGAGAAAGAGAAGGGTAGTCGATAAATCTTACAGACTTCTTTCCATGCAATCAGGGTGTCACGTATTGTCAGACTAGCTTTCAATCCCTGCGGTACCGCTGCCCACTTGGAATGTAGCAATGCCCCCAACGACCACGGCTGAACCAATTGCGCCTCTAGGCGAGTGTTAGAGTAGAAGCTAGTATCATTGAGCCAGTCAACACAATGTCGAAATAAGCCAGCAATGTTGTACAGCCGAAGGTGGGGGAGAGCTAAACCACCTCTGTTTTTGGGGACTTGTAGTTTCTGCAGTGCTATTCTGGGTTTTTTCCCTGCCCATATAAAGGAGCTGAATGCCGAGTTCAGTGCACGTATGTCCTTGTGCTTCAGAAGTATAGGGCGGTTTGCATAATGTAAAGGAGTTTAGGGACACAAATCATTTTTATGAGCTGGGTCCTACCGCCCAAAGAAAGAGGATAGTTTTTCCACCTTTCCAAATCTGAAAGAATCTTCTTAATCAACGGGGGGTAATTAAGTGCGTATAAGGAGTCAGGTTTCCTACCAATATGAATCCCTAAATATTTGATGGCCGTTGTGGCTATTTTTATAGTGACAGGCAATTGGGGCTGGACACGACCAGAATTTAAAAATAAAATTTCAGACTTAGTTTGATTAACCTTATAACCTGAGATACTGCCAAATTCATTTAACAATTGGAAAACATAACCCAGGTCCCTCTGCGGATTTTCCAAAAAATCAAAAGGTCGTCCGCAAAGAGCGCATGTTTCACAGTCGTCGTTCCCACATGAATCCCCTCCACATTCTGGTCAGCTGCTAGCTTCCGAGACAAAGGCTCTATCGCCAGGTTGAACAGCAGGGGTGATAACGGGCATCCCTGACGGGTGCCTTTAAGAAGGGGAAAGAAGGCGACAGGAAACCCGGGATATGTACCCTAGCATAGGGATTGGTGTATAAAGCGGTTATGTACTGTCTAAAGGGGCCTATAATACCCACATGATCCAGAACAGTACTCATCCATCCCCAGTCCACATTGTCGAAAGCTTTTTCAGCATCGATCGCCACTATGGCTGGGGATGAATGAATTTTTGGGCGTAAAGAAGTTTCGTCTAATATCGTTAGGACCTTGCGGACGTTCGCCACTGCAGCCCTACCCTGAACAAATCCTACCTGAGGACTCGATATTAATTTTGGCAATATACTGGCTAGTCTGTTCGCTAATATTTTAGATGCTAATTTCAAGTCTACGTTAATTAGAGAGATCGGGCGGTAGGAAGAAGCTAGATGCAGGTCTTTACCTGGCTTAGGAAGCACTCTGATATGAGCCGTATTGGTCTGCGGTGGGATGGTGGCGCCCTGCATATAACTCGTGTAAATCTCCGAGAGAGTAGGGGCAATTTCGAGGGATAGTATACGGTAAAATTCAATAGACATCCCATCAGGACCTGGTGCTTTACCTAGAGCAGAGTCCTTTATCACCTGTTCCACCTCTTCTCTTGACACGGGAGAGTTAAGCATAGCCCTGTCAATGTCTGATACAGTAGGAATAACATTCCCTTGTAACCATTCTGTGAGATTTACCTTTGCGCAGTTTGATGACTGATAGAGAGTTGTATAGAAGGAACTCAGTATCTCTACCACCTCCTTGGGGTGAGATCTCAGTTGACCGTTGTCGTCAATAAGAGCTCCAACCGTAGTCTGCGGCTTGGATCCCTTCGCTAGTCTGGCCAGCAGTCTACCAGCCTTATTGCCATACTTGAACAAGCGTGCCTCCCATGCAAATTGTGACATTTGTTCCCAGCGAAGCAACCAGTGCTCGTATGATTTTTGGCCTGTTGCCATTGTTCCCGTAGGGACTGAGACGGATTAAGGAGCAGTGCCGTGTAGGCGGTTTTGAGTTTGTCACTGAACAGTGCCAAGGATTGTTTAACTCTCCTACGTTTATCATGCACGTATGCCATGATTCTCCCTCTAAGTACTGCCTTACCAGCATCCCATAAAAGCTGTGGAGCCGTTCCCAATTCGTTGTCTTGCTTATATTCCAACCACCAGCCGCGTAGCATGTCTCTGAAGTTCTCATCTCTCATCAGACTCGCAGGGAAACGCCAGATATAATCTGACCCCATGGGAACTCTGAGGGAGAGGGAGACAGATACTGGCGCATGATCGGATATCACGAGATCTTCTATTTTCGGTTCTGAGAAACGGTACATAGCAGATCTGGTGGTTAGAATATAATCAATTCGCGACCAAGATCCGTGTGCCTCGGAAAAGAACGTATACTCTCTCCCTTCCGGATGTGTCAATCTCCATAAGTCCACCATATCAGTCTCAGATAGCAGAGTCGCTAACCTGGTGTCACCCTTCCCTACCAAATCTGCGGTACCCCTGCCCCTCTTCCTGTCTTCCCTCTCGTCCACAACTGCGTTTAGGTCTCCACCTACCAGTCTTGTCTCCACCGGGTCCTGACCAATACACTTCCCCAAATCCGAGAAGAATCCAACATCACAGTCATTAGGACCGTATACATTAAATATACTCAGGTCCCCACTCTGTGAGGTGAGGTGTAGATGGGACAAGCGACCCTCCTCATCATGTTGATGATCAAGTATTGTGAATGGCAATCCTTTTTTGAGTAGAGTTAGTACCCCCGCCTTCTTTCCTAATGCCCCGTCCGTACACTTCTCCCACCCATAGGCGTTTCATCCTACCCAATTCCCCCTCTGCCAGGTGTGTTTCCTGAAGGAGGGCTATATCAGCTCTCAGCCTCTTAAGATGCCTCAGGATCATCATGCGCTTGCACGGTGAGCGCAATCCCTTCACATTCCATGATACCACCTTAATATGGTCAGCCATTGGGTATCAAAACAAGTGATATGAAGTGCAGGTTTTGTACGACAAGGAGTGCATCGAATGCCCAAATCCCACCCCCACCCCATTCCCATCCCCCATCAACACTAAACAAAATGTTGTACTGAAACGTGCTTAGGATAACTCCATCCCAAACAAAGAACATAATAGCTCTAATACAAAGTCGGACTTCACCTTTTTCCAACATGACAAATAGTCGAGTAGATATAAATCGCACACACAGAAAGCTCATTAAAGCTGAAACTCCCTCACTTAAGAGAACAACAGTAATAGCGAAAAGCCCCCCAGCACCCCACTGAGTGTCAATAGGTCTATGATCAGAACATAAAAACATAAAACTGCGGCTGCTGAACATATTAAACATAATTCAAAAGTGCGTGAACGACACTGAATCCAGTGGATAGTAGTCCCTGCGCATATGCTACCACAAAGATCCAGTACAGGCAGTGTACAGTCCTCATACAAAACCTGATCGTAGAGGTCCATGGCGTACACGGGATCTAAGGAAGTCCTCCTCCCAGACGCAGGGTTCTATCATGACGCCCTCCGGGTCGACTCCGCCGAGCGAGAGGTTAAGGGATCTCCTTTCCAAGGTAAGGCCGGGAGATCTCTGCGCTGGGATCTTGTCGACAACCGCTGCGGTTTAGGGTCTCCAGGATCTTCAGTTAGATCAGCAATGAGTGGCCTTTACGGTCCATAGTAAGGTCCTTAAGGTGGTGGCGTGCTTCCTCCGGGTCGTCAAAAGTAACAGTGCTGCCATCAGGGAGCGTCACCCTCAGAGTCGCTGGAAATAATAAAGCGAACCTCACTTGGTTATTAAACAGGGCCGAGCAAATCGGGGTGAACGCTCTTCTCTTTCGTGTAACCTCCGCAGAGAAATCTTCGAAAATCAGCACCCGGTGGCCCCTCAGCAGTAGCCCACTTCTCTGTTGCTTGTAGGCTCTGAGTATCGCCGATTTGTCATTGTAGTCCAAGTACTTTACGATAACTTGGCGAGGGCGCGCTGTACGCTGTTGTTGGGGTTGAGGTCCCCCCTTCAGCGCGGTTTTGTCCACGTGCAGGTTCGGGCCTACTCTATGCGCACGTTCAACTTTACACGGGCCATTAACACCCAGCACCTCCGGTAATTCCACTCCACAAATTTCCATCAGGTCCTTTGCAGGGATGAGTTCAGGAAGGCCCACTAGTCGGAGATTGCTCCTTCTGGAGCGGTTCTCCAAATCGTCTATCTTGGCCCAAAGCCTGGAGTTTTCTTCAACCGCCTGGGACAGGTGAGTTTTTATTATCTCATTATCAGTCTCCACCGCCACGAGCCGTGATTCAAGCTCTTCCAACTTGGTGGTGTGCACTCTCACCTCCGCATGTAGCGCCGCCAGGGAGTGTCCAACAGTAGTCGAGAGGGCCTCCTGAAGGTCGGGCAGGATACGTGAGGCTACCTCCAAGGCAAGGTATTTGTAGTCCACATCGGGCATACGATCGTCCACAGACTGGGGTTGCGACTCAACTTGTGAAGCCGGAGGGTCCATGTGGTCGTTCTGGTCCGCCGCCATTTTGGATTCAGCGGGCGCCGGATCAGCCTTCGCTGCTTGCTTCTTGGTTCTGCCCCCCATGGAGGTCACAAACCGGTCCATTCACCGGTAGGAAGTATGAGAAAGGTAGTGTCCAGCTGCCGACAAGGAGGAGCTGCTGGATAATCGAGGGGGAGCAGAAAACGCGGAGTCTCAGCTACGGAGCTCTTACAGCTTGCTCCCGCTCATGCTGGCGCCGGAACCGGAAGTCCCACATTTCCGTTTTTCACTGACGTGTGCTGACTGCATTTTCTGCGGACAGCGCGCGTACCCATTGATTTAAATGTGTCTGTTCACATTTCAGTATTCAGTATATCATGGGTCAGTAAAAAAATCACAGAGACATGCACTACTTTGATCCGTAATGCGGACCAAGCACGCCCATTGAAGTCTATGGGTCCATAAAAATCACTGGCACACATCCGTGTTGTGTCCGTGTTGCGTCTGTTTTTAACTGAAGACTAATAGGAGATTCTTTTGAAATAAACTTTCAGCTGAGCAACGTCAGTGAATTACAAATGACACACGGATGGTATAAAAAGACACGGACCAACCACAGATCCTTCACAGACATCTTCAGGGATGAAACATGTACACTTTTTTTACAGACGTGACACTGACATGGAAATGTGAACGAGGCCTTAGGCCTCTTTCACACGGGCGTCACGTTTGCGGGAAAATGCGCAATTTTTCTGCGCGAATGCAAAGCGTTTTAATGTGTTTTGCACGCGTGTGTAAAAAATCAGCATGTTTGGTAGCCAGACCCGAAGCCGGATTTCATCACTGAAGTCCGGTTTCGGGTTGAGTATTCTGTATATTTTATTATTTTCCCTTATAACATAGTTATAAAGGAAAATAATAGCATTCTCAATAGAGAATGCAAATTAAAAAAGGCAATAGAGGGTTAAAAATAATAAAAAAAAAAAAACTCACCTACTCCATTTGATTGCGTAGCTGCTGGTCTCCTGTTCTGTCTTCCGCTGGGCGGGGGGTGAAGGACCTTCAGTGATGTCACTGGGTCACATGGTCCAATCACCTGCTTTCACCTGCCGCGGCATTCTCTCTGTTTACCGTCGGCCCAGTGACGTCACGACTTATATCAACTGGCCTGGGCGTGGCTAAGCTCTGTTCACTTCAATGGAGCTTAGCCGCACCCAGGCCAGTTGATACTAGTCGTGACGTCACTGGGCCGACGGTAAACAGTGAGAAGGCCGCTGCGCTCCTAGAGCGCCGCTGCCTTCTCAAACAGCTAATCGGCGGGGGTCCCGAGTGTCGGACCCCCGCCGATCAGATACTGATAATCTATCCAGAGGATAGATGAACAGTTTAAACAAAGTGCAGAATCCCTTTAATTCTTTGACCTGCATTATGAATAGTATGCCATAATGCAAATTTTTATGCAAAGCGCCAGTCATGCTTCATCATGTACATAGCCACGTCTGTATTCTGCTGCACAAACAACGTATCTGCAAAATAAAAATGAAATAATTCTGACTGCTGAAATGATGAGTTTGAAGTGCAAACTGTAGCCAGATTGTAAGGAGATTAATAACAGCTACAAAATGATTATCTTATCTGCAGGCATTTCTACAGTCTGTATCTGTGACCTCTCTGAAAGCAGCAATCGAGGAGGGCTTGAAGAAAAATACAATATCAATCAACAAAAGTTATGGAAGTATAACAGTTGAATTTTGGGATGGACACTTTTTTGATGAGGAACATCCCTCTTTACCGGTAAGCTTTGCTTAAATTCAGTTCTATAATGGACATTTTCCATTGAGATCTCTGTAAGCAGTGGTGGAGATTTATCAAAACCAGTGTAAGGAGAACTGGCTTAGTTGCCCATAGCAACCAATCAGATGTCACCTTTCATTTCCCTGAAAAATGAAAGATGGAATCTGCTTGGCTGCTAATTTTCATGTTACAACTTGATGATCATACAGAAATAAGTGCCGCTGTATAGACACTAAGGGGGTCATCTACCATGCTGAAATATATCTATTTTAGGCGTATTTCAGACGCAGATAGGGGCACAACAGTTTGTTGCGCCGCTGTCTCTGAGTTCGCCCCTCTCACTCCAGGTCTGAAATTGTGGGCGTGGTGTGGGTGGGGAAGTGGACAAGCCAGCAGGCCCCTCTCATTTACCATTTTGGATGCCTTTTTCAGGCGTAGAGAAATGTCTAAATGTAAGACAGCAAGGAAGCTGTTTTATATGTAGAACTGGCGATGGATGCACTGAAGTTATGGAGATGCCAGCGTCTCTTCATAAGTTCGGCGGATCCACCGCCAGCTATAGGGCTTTATTAAGACCGGCATCTAAAACGATGATCTTAATAAATGTGCCCCTAATTATGTCTTCAATAATAAAGTAAGTATTGGAAGTTGTAGATCTTCACTGACATACATAATGTAGTATGCTGTATACAACTGGTCATAGACATATCATCTCTGGATAACCCCAGATGAATGTAAAAAAGACATCCTATAGTACATGACAATCTCTTTTGAATAAAGCTACAACCAGCGCTGTACCTCACATGGATCCAGAGATCTCCTCTAGAGATGAGCGAACTTTAAAAAAAAGTGTTCAAATCCAGTGCTGAGCCACGCCCCCTGCACTGATCACATGACGGTGACGTCACCCCAGGTCCTTCAGTTCAACAGTTCGGGTTGGTGGAAGCCGCCCCTTATGGATTCCATATGCCGCGATAGTCCGCGGTAGTGGAATCCATAACGGGATGCGCGAGTTACCACAACCCGAACGCCGAACGCCAAACTTTTTTTTAAAGTTCGCTCATCTCTAATCTCCTCATTCATTGATTCAATTGGTCTGCTAGATTTTCAAGCTCAGGTGGAGTGTCATTTCTGCTGTAATTCTCTCCCTGTAAGGAATCATGTACACAAACGTATTTTCTTTCCATGTCCGTTCCGTTTCGTTTTTTTTGCGGACCATGTGCGGTACCATTCATTTCAATGGGTCCCCCAAAAAAACGAAAGTTACTCCGTGTGCATTCCATTTCCGTATGTCCATTCCGCAAAAAGATAGAACATGTCCTATTATTGTCCGCATTACGGACAAGGATATTACTGCTCTATTAGGCTCCGGCTGTTCCGTTCAGCAAATTACGGAATTCTCACGAATGTCATCTGTATTTTTTTTTTTGCGGACCGCAAAATACATACAGTCGTGTGCATGAGCCCTTAGGGAATATTTACATGGTGGATTTTGCAAAGACAAAATCTACCATGTATTCACTGACAAAAATCACTACGGTCTCTGCTGAGGTATTTCAGTTCCAAGACTACAGACCAATTTGTGGTTTAGCTCCACTGAATGGTGTTAAACTGTGAATGAACACTCCTCAGGGCTCCCAGCAGTGTATAGTACCCCAGTAGCTATAATGCCCCCTCTAGATAAAATGTCCCCTATAGTTCTCCATTCATTACAGTGCCCACTATAGTGCCCCAGCGGTTATAGTGCCACCTGTAGTACCCCAGTAGTTATAATGTCCTCTGTAGTGTCCCCAGTAGTTGTAATATCCCATGTAGTGTCCCAAGTTTTTATAATACCCCTATAGTTCCACTGTAGTTACAATGCCCCCTATAGTGCCTCCAGTAGTTTAACTGCCCCCTGTTAAATTAAAGTAGTTAAAATGCCTCACTCTAATGACCCCAGTAGATAAAATGCCCCTTTGTAATGCCCCCAGTAGTTAATATGCCACCAGTATTTAAAATGCTCCTGACTCTAGTCGTTATAATGCCCCTATATTGCCACAGTAGTATATTTCTCTATAGTGAGAAATAAAATAAAAAAAACTTACCTCTTTCCTGATGCAAGCTGACATTTGCGTCTTCCGGCCTGTGGCCTGATTTGCCATGACCTGGCTCAGACAGTCGCAATGACATTATTGCACAGCCTGCAGTGCAGATGCATTCTCTAATAGGCTTGAGGCCTAGAGTGGCCTGTGGCCTATTAGAATGAACGAAAAATACAAAAAGTATTCAATCATATCACCATCTTGAGCACAACAATACAGTTGAGTGTACTGCGGTGATCATGATGTTTGGGGCCCTGGGAAAACATCCTTGGCTCTAGTCCCGGACGTTTTGGCCTAGCGATGCCCCTGGCAGGGTTCAGCTACATGGCGACATGCAGAATAGTGATGTGAAAAATATGCGCGACACATTTAGAAATAACTTATTTACTTTTTAAAACAATTTGGCCCCTGACACCTCTGAGGCTAGCACTACATGGTCAACCTGTGTCAACCTGCACGTCCATACAGCTGCCTATATAGATCAGTTGTGTAGAGTCTGTGTTTTGCTCATTCATAGGGTGAGCCATATACTTATGGTGGGTTTAAATCATGGCCAGAGGATCAGCAGGTTATCGGTAAGGAAGCGCTCCTTACTGACAGTCAGCTGTTCGTTCAGTGGCGGTGGAGCGCGGCAATTACATGCAACGATCACCTCCACAGTATGAGAACGAGGGATCGCTATTGTGACAGCTCATCCTCATATAGCTGCGTTGTTTTGGGGCAGCAGATCGCTGATTAGAACGTAAGATCTGCTGCCCAGAAACAGTTATTTACTTGTCTGCACAAACAGTTTCACCTGATGAACGAGTATTTCACTCCTTCATCGGGTGATAGGCTGCCCTTTACACAGGCAGATTGTTGGGAACAAGCGTTCGCAGGAATGTTCGTCCCTGATAATCTGCCGGACAATTGGGCTGTGTAAATCCTTTATTAGAGGGAAACGTAGAAAGCTCATCTATAGTGGCAGCCGTGTAGGCAAGCATGTGCAAGGCAAAACACGTTAGCACTTTTTATTGTTTCTGTATCTCCAGCAAGGGGATATTCACATTTTGCAAGTTTGTTGCAGAAATTTCTGCTACTGAAAACCTGTTCCATTCCTGTGAATGGGGTTGTTTCAGCAGCATGTGCATGGATTTCTGCAAACCTCATTCAGATGAATGGAACAGTCTTGGAAATTTCTGCAATAAGTCTGCCATGTGTGAATGCACCCTAATAGTTTTGTTCTTAGAAATAGAAATCTATGGGGGGGGGGGAGATTCATTATTTCCTTTATGCCTGAAAAGTGGTGTTAAAAAGTCACCTTTTTCGCCCGTCCTTGCCACTTTTCTAAAAGGGAGTGTGCCAAAAGTAGGGAAGGAGGCGAGGCCAGTTGCAGCGTCAAATTTATCTTCATTCATATGAAGCTAAAAATCTGCGGCAGCTCTGAGCTGTCTTAGGTTTCTAGCTAGTTCCACTGACTGCAGAAAGAAGGGCCTAATATATGATGTGCCTCCTCATAAATTAGGTGCATACTCTGCCAGTGCAGGGGAAATTCAGACAGATGCTGAAATCTCACCCTATACATGTATTTGTGTCAGGCCTGTGGCAGTTATTTCCTATTTTACATATATGAGATGTGACCAGTGGCGTAACTGAAAATGACTGGGCCCTATAGCAATTTTTTGAACGGATACCCCCCCCCCCCCCCCAAGGAACTTCTTCGCAACTCCCACTCCGGCAGCTAGTCAAGATCGCTTGCTCAGACCAAGCCTGGGAGCTGCTCCAATACACCCAGTCGGCATCCCCATAGAACTGCCTATTCTTGTCCGCAATTGCGGACAAGAATAGGACATGTTCTATTTTTTTACGGAGCCGCGGACCGGAAGTTCGGGGGTGCGCTCTGGAAATGTGAATGCGGACAGCACACTCTGTGCTGTCCGCATCCATTCCTGCCCCATAGAGAATGAATGGGTCCGCAAATGTTCCGCATAATTGCGAAGCGGGTGTGGACACGGACGTGTGTATGGACCCTTACACTGGGTTCAGACCTGAGCGTTTTGAAGCCTAGCGTTTTTGGTGCGTTCAAGACTGGCGTGTAGGCGCGTTTTTTTCAAGCGTTTTGGTAAATAGTGTAGGCGCGTTTGACGCGCGTTTATGTGATTGACTGCATAGTTGGCCAATGACCAAACAGCCCTCCCTATATAGTTTGGCCAATCTGAGGTGTGAATTGTGAAAAACGCGCGTCCATAGGCGCGTTTTACGCAGCACAAACGCCCGAACAACACGCCTATCGCGTTTCCCATTGAAGTCTATTAGCACCAAACGCTCGAAAAAAGCCCGAATTAACGCGAACATACTTGCCTATGCGTCGGACGTTTATAGGCGCCTATGAACGCGCATAAAAACGCGCAAGTGTGAACCACCCTCATTGGAATGCATGGTTCCTTTACTGTTGTGCGTTTTTATGTGCGTTCAAAAGCGGCGTTTTACGCGAAAGTGTGAACTGAGGGTCATAGTGTAGGTCATGTTGTATAATACTATTGAGGGGGCCCTAACAATAAAGTCTTTTAGTTCTCCTCCTGGATGGGCCTCTTCTGAGTTCGGGCCCCTGCTTCCACTATAGCTACGTCCCTGGATGTGACATCTTTGTGAAGTTGCCAAGAACTCATTATACAAATGCATACTTTGATAAATCTGTCCGCGTTGCCTTTGAGAAGAACTGTTATCTGTGTTAATGTGTAAGATATTTTCTTGTGGTTATCTCTTCTTTGACAGGTTATCAATGACTTGCTCACAGTAAGCAATATGAAGAAATTCATGGCCACTCAGATGAGTAAGAAAGGAAAACAAATGTCTATGCTGATCATAGAAAGTCTGGATAAAAAACTGAGGAAATTGCAAAGAAATAGTCAAGAATATCAGCAGCACCAACGCTTTTATGAAGAGGCAATGGGAGAGAAGTTTTATGATCTTATTGTAAGTAATATACTAGGTATGCGGTATTCTCAGTATGCAATGTCTTCAGGGAGAGTGGTCGTTTCTACAGATAGAGGAATATCATTTTGGAATAAATAAGGCACTTTCATGGGAAGAATGTATTGTTAGAGGACACCAATGAAACAGATTTCCATATTTTCTGTAAGTTTGACGTGACTAAACATCAGTGTATTTGCAGAGCTTAGGCAAAAAGCATGTTGAGGAGCACTGATACCTATAATACAGAGTATGTGTACGGGTGCAAAGCTCCATTTTAAAGCCATAGTAAACCATACATCAAGGCACAGTTGCAGTACCACTCACAACCTGTGGACCGGTGTGGCAGTATCCAATTTCAGACAACTTGAAATTGGATGATCAGCAAATAAATATTATCTGCAACCCAAAGTATCTTGCTGTAGGAGTTAGAGCAATATTGGTCTAGATATCACCAAGGCTGCTCTCCCAGTGCCCTGAGCAGAATGCATGCAATAGTCCTTATTCTGTAAATGGAGAGTGCATTGGTTCCTGATATTCAGCCTGCTCCTAGTTTTAGACCTTTCTCACTTGGATGTGTCCCTCTCAAAAATACGTGTTGGATCTGTGTGTCCAGGATGCTTCTGTCTGTTCTTGATAATAGCAAACTGGCATAATATTTTTGTGTAACTATAATATGCTGCGCTTACGAAGGACTGCGTATTAAAGGGTCACTGAGTTTTCATAAAACTTTTAATATGTCACATCAAATGTTTTGATCGGGTCAGAGTGGTTAGACCTCCACCAATCTCTAGAATGAGAAGAAGGACACACTTGCATATCGTGCACTCCCTCAAGGCTGCAGGGGACGGAATCGCGACAGGACCTTATTTTTTTTAAGTTTGTCTCGCCAACCCTCCCCCCCTCCCCCCTTTAGCAAGGAGAGGGAACACATTATGCTAAGACTTCTCTCTCCTCGTTCTAATGGTCGTGGGGGTCTCAGCATTCAAAACCATACTAATCAAAACCTTTGATATGTCTACACACACCAGGGGCGGATTCGCCATAGACCTTACAGGGAAATTTCCTCATGGGCCGATGCCCAGGGGGCTGCCCAAGTCCTCCCCTCTGCCGCTGGCAGACCGCACATGCTCTCCTGAATTCAACTGCTGTGGTCTGCCTCTTACCTCCTAAGCCCCCTGCATATCTTAATCAGAGGCAACTGGAGGAGGAGAAGACAGAAAATGGCAGCTACTGATGGCCACCACAAAGGGACAGCTATTCAGTCTCAGTCCTAGCATCATACCCAAACTAACTCCTCTTTAGATGACTGTCTTGCATAATCTGATACAAACTGTCGGGTTCTGGCCCAAGAAAACCCCAATTAAATGCACATCCACTAAATATAAAAACAATATATAGATTTTATTGGACTACAAAGACACACAAACAGGATTAAAAATTGTATACAATATATCTTGTGCTGGTACAAATTGAGACCAAACACCAACGCAGCTCCCACCTAAGACCACAAATATGGGTACAATGTATGTAGTCCACACCTACGGTATCCAAAGAGGTAAAGCAAAAATACACCCTAGATGGCAAATAATATGACAACGCGTATCGCCGGCAAAATCCGGATTTCTCAGGGGGATTTTGACGGCGATACGCATTGGGCGTCATTTTCTTACTCAGGCCCACCTTGATAGTCCTCACACCTTTGATTTCATTCAGGTACTAGGTGTTTTGATGACATATTAGTATTTGCCATCTAGGGTGTATTTTTTGCTTTATATCTTTGGATACCATAGGTGTGGACTACATACATTGTACCCATATTTGTGGTCTTAGGTGGGAGCTGCGTTGGTGTTTGGTCTCATTTTGTACCAGCACAAGATATATTGTATACAATTTTTTTATCATGTTTGTGTGTCTTTGTAGTCCAATAAAATTTATATATTTTTATATTTAGTGGATATCCATTTTATTGGGGTTTTCTTGGGCCAGTTGGCCTGTTTTGGGCATCAATTGTTGTTTTAAACCGCCAGTGCACTCCATTTGCAATGCAAACTTTAGTGTGCCCTCTTATTTACTGTTTATATATATGAAATAATAGCTACTATATATGAATAATTTCATTTTTAACATTATTGTAGATTTGGTTTTATTTTTGTATATTCATTCTTAAATCCATCGTCTGCTCCTATTTTTTCTGTATTTCTTTTTATTTATATTGTTTTTATTTATTATGTTACATATGTTTCTTTCAGGAGAAGGCCCTAATGAATGCTGGATATGGTCCTTTATAAGTCATATGTTGTAAAAAAGTACCTGGAACAAAGTATATTCTCTGAAAATCACTGTACATGGCGCTCCTAATAAAAAAAAACAGTGGTGACTAGTCTTCATTATTCTTATTACTTTCTACGATCAGAGCATATCAGATCATATCATTTTTAGGAATATCAGATCATATCCCCACTTTCAACTGTCTAATGTTTTCTTCCTCAGTCACACGAATACAGAGGTGATCTATGAAGATTTCAGGAAAGCTGGGTGGTTTTAGCAAAGTGTAGTTTGCTAAGGCACTTTTCTTTAAAGTATTTTATGGGCCTGGATTTTTATGGAATGTCATCTAGGTGTTGTAGTGGGACATACCATTCCCTCCCCACTCCAGTACAATATGTTCACCTAGCCTATGGCAAACCCAGGTGTAGTTGCTGGGCTCATTACTGTGGAGATAAACAGAGGGCTGAAATGCTCACTCAGTATCAGAAGCCTGGGAGCTGCATGACCTGTTGGCTGAAAGCCTTAAGTTGCTGGCACATGTCGCGGCTGTGCTGTGGTTTTGGTGCGGCAAACCTAGTCCAAAATTTGTACCCATTTGTGACATACTGGACAGGCTGTCCGCCAGTCAACTTTTTCACCAACTTTTGTCTACTTCTGCTGTGTACCTTCTTTTGTTCCAGTCTTAACTCCTTAAGGACTGTGGCTATTTTCATATTTACATTTATGATTTTTCCTCCCCACATTCCAGTAGCTAAACTTTTTGCATTTTCACATTTTTTGGCGGGACAAGAAGGATTTTTACTGGTACCATTCAATTTACCATGTCCTGTATTGGAAAAGAGGAAAATAATTCTTTGTAGGGTAAAGGTGAAAAAACAAAAACAAAACACAATTCTGCCAAGGTTTTGGGGTTTTGCTATTACGGCATTCACTGTGCACTAAAAATGACATGCCGTCCTTATTCTATCACGACCGTCGTACCGATCACAGATGTGTGACGCAAAGGGAGGGAAAAGGGAAGCCCTATCTAAGGGAGAGGGAAAGGTGGTGCCCCCCAACTCACCTAGAAGCTAGCACCTGACTGCCCTGACGTCCCTAGATGGGTTTTTCACCTGTACGCCGATCATGTGCCTAAACCCTGGCTTTCCTTAAGCTGAGCCCTAAGTAGTGAATAGGGTGGTGGGATCACTAGTCCTCACCACTAACACTAAAGGAAAACACCAGGGAGAGGACAGACAATACAGACAAAACATATAAGCCCGGGTGGGCGACAACAGCGGACAACAAAAGCCCAACAGGGATCCGGAGGGTAACGCTCTGGTACGACAACCAGGAACAACAGCTACACAGCTCTAGTGGATCAGTATAGAAGTCCAAGCAGGAAGCTCTATATCTGGCAACCAGAGAAGTGGGAAGGGGGAATATAAGGAGGTTGGGAGTGACGGACAAGAAACAGCTGAGGAGAAGAAGCTACGGATCCCTGAGTGAGACAAAAAGGATTGCGAGGCAAACACAGAAAGCTACCATTAAGTAACAGCGCGATCTTTAGACATAGAGCGTGCAGCCATCCACTGCGACTTCCTGACCCCGGGTATAACGGAGTCAGACGTGGCTCCTGATACCCTCGTGACATATTCTGAGGCTCAATACAATTACGCCGATACTGAATTTGTATACTTTTTATTTTGTTTTGTTACTTTCTAAATTTTCTTTGCATCGCTATTTTCTGACAGGCATAACTTTTTTTATATCTCTGTCTACAGAGCTAGATGAGGGCTTGTTTTTTTTGCAGGACAAACTATAGTTTTTATTTGTTATTTGTACCATTATTGTTTTTTCCGTTATGGCATTTAACGCACAGGAAGTATTTTTTAATATTTAACAAATATGTTTTATTGTTTAACATTTTCAGATGTGGCAATACCTGTTATGTTTATTTTTTTATTGTTTATATATTTTTATATGTAAAATTGGGAATGGGTGATTTGAACTGTTAATATATATATATATATATATATATATATTTTTTTTTTACACAATAACTTTAACCCCCCCTATTATGGTGAATGGGATTCTGACACTTTGCCTGCTGAGCTGTGCCTCACGCACAGCTCAGCATTCAGATTACGACGACAGGCCTGGGAAGATTTAGCAGGCCCCAGGCTGTCATGGTAACCGAGCGGAGCCCCACAATTTCACTGTGGGGGCTCCAATCGGAAGGCCTATTCTCACAGATGCCACAATCATTTTTGAACGCGGCATCTGAATGGTTAAATGGCGGTTTCAGCGTCATTGCTTATCCAGGGCATTGCAGCTGGGTGCCTGCAGTATTATACAACCCACACCCGCTGCATACAAGCCCTTGCGCATAATGCCATACATGTATAGTGTTATGCGTTAAGGAGTTAAACAGATTTTGGTGTATCTATGGTCAAAAACTATAACAGCTCCAAGGTAGTCTTGTGTCACAGATAGGAATGCCGTGGCTCACTGTGTTGCAATTTCCCTTCAGACTGCCTTACAGACAAAAAAAATTTTTTGTTGGGTTCACATCACTGCTATTTTTTTCAGTTTTTCTGCCGTTAGAGGAGCAGAACAATGGAAATAACGGAAGTGCTGGATAGGGCACAATTGGATCTGAACAGACTCGATTGACTACAGCCCATTCAATTTCCGTTTGAAATCCTGTGTTTTTACAATATGAAAAAGTACTGCATGTAGGACTTTTTCTTCCGGTCTTTTTAACGGAATCTGCGATATTGACCCGAACTGAGCCTCCAATGCAGATGTGAACACACCCTTAGGGCTCATGCACACAAACGTATTTTTTTTCCGTGTCCGGTCCGTTTTTGTTTTTTTTGCAGACTGTATGCGGAATCATTCATTTCAATGTGTCCGCCCAAAAAACGGAAGTTACTCTGTGTGTCCGTATGTCAGTTCAGCAAAAAAAATAGAAGATGTGCTATTATTGTCCGCATTACAGACAAGGATATTGTTCTGTTAGGGGCCGGCTGTTCCTTTCTGCAAAATACGGAATACACACGGACATCAACTGTCGTGTGCATGAGCCCTAAGACACATTTAAAAAGCCAAATACATACTGGTCATAAATTTGAAATTAAAGGGGTTATCCAAGAGTATAAAGTGTCTCCCCATGTGTCGGACCCCCCACATGGAATATACTTACCTGCTCCCTGCAGCGCTCCTGGTCCCCGCACCACCATCGCTGCTGCTTCTCCCTGTGCATGGATGAAAACATCTGGTATCGGGGGGAGCAGCCAATGGCAGGCAGGGACAGGAATGAGCCTCCCTAGTAGGCTCATCCCCGTCTCCGCCTGACATTTGGCTGCTAACCCCCCCGCCCCCCCGGACACCGGATGTTTTCATCCATGCACGGAGAGAAGCAGCAGTGGCGGTGCCGGGACCAGGAGCGCCGCAGGGATCAGGTTAAGTATATTCCATGTGGGGGGACACTTTATACTCTTGGATAAAAATGGCACAGGCGCAATATTCTGGTGCAAAGTAAACCTTAAAGAGGACCTTTCACTGGTCCACAGTTTATTAGGCAAATGTATATACATGCAGAGCGGCACCCAGGGATGACCCTGCACTTACTTGTATCCCTGGGTGCCGCTCCGTTCGTCCGCTGTAGCCCCTGGTACCGGCGCTCGTGCTTATGAAAATTTTGCCTGGGGCGGAGACATCTTCTTTTGCCCTGGCCGTCTCCTTCTCCCAAGGCTGGAGCGCTGGCCAATCGCAGCGCTCAGCTCATATTAAGGATATGAGCTAAGCGCTGCGATTGGCCAGCGCTCCAGCCTTGTATATACATTTGCCTAATAAAATGTGGACCAGTGAAAGGTCCTCTTTAAGGCCTCTTTCACACGGGCATCACGTTTGACGCCCGGATAAGAGGCAGGTGCGTTGCGGGAAAATGTGCGCTTTTTCCGCGCAAGTGCAAAGCGTTTTAATGCGTTTTGCATGCGCGTGGGAAAAATAGGCATGTTTGGTACCCAGACCTGAAACCCGGACTGTTTCGGGTTGAGTATTCTGTAGATTTTATTATTTTCCCTTATAACATGGTTATAAGGGAAAATAATAGCATTCTCAATACAGAATGCTTTGTAAAATGTGGATGGAGGGGTTAAAAATAAAAAAATTAACTCACAAGTTATGTGATTGGACCATGTGATGTTACGTTATCACAGGTCCTTTAGCTGATAGCTAATGCTTGAAGAAGAGAGGAGAGATCAGCAACTACTCGATCAAGTGGATAAGGTGAGTTTATTTTTTTTATTTTTAACCCCTTAATCCACATTTTACTAAGCATTCGGAAAAATAATAAAGATCGGGTCCCGTCTCTTAGCAACCTTGCGGGAAAATCGCACTGCATCCGCACTTGATTGCGGATGCTTGCGATTTCCCTGCAGCCCCATTCACTTTTATGGGGCCTGCGTTGCGTGAAAAACGCACAATATAGAGCATGCTGCGCTTTTCACGCAACGCAGAAGTGATGCGTGAAAATCACCGCTCATGTGCACAGCCCCATAGAAATGAATGGGTCCGGATTCAGTGCGGGTGCAATGCGTCCTCCTCACGCATTGCACCTGCACGGAAATCACGCCCGTGTGAAAGGGGCCTAAAGACAACTCTTAATATATCTGCCCCACTATGTGTAAACAGATATGAATGTAAAGCAATACAAATAGTTACACTTTGTATGGGAGATCTGTCTGCATATCCCATTGTCACACCTCCCATCCCCCACCTTTGTGAAAATAGCTACACTAGGCAGCCAGAAACGCATGTTTTCAATCTTTCTCAATTCAGGAAATTTCTGGGTAAAGGAAGATGAGCTTGTAATCAGACTCTTGTTTTTGCTTTTCTATCTCTTTGTCCCTCCCGAGCCTTAAAATGGTTGATTTAGTTCTGAGGTCAAATTATACCAAACCTAGAAACATTTTACATGGTGAGACCCAATTTACATGGTAATAACGACATAAGCACTCTGATTAGTTCAGGTACCTCTTTAGATGCAATTAGGGACTCCTAGTGTAAAGATGTAACAGGCCTTGATTACAATTCCTACTGTTTGTATAAACTTCAGACTTCTTCTGGGTGACTGCCAACACTTCCCCCTCACTCACATTTGCATATACGGCACTGTGAAGTGACACTCTCTTTCAAAAGTTCACCCTGGGCTGTTCTTCTTATCTAAGGCAGTAGTGCATGTCTTGCTGTCAGGGAAACTTCTAAAGTAAGTTTATTTGCACTGCTCAGATGTACACTATATGAACAAATGTATCGGGACACCAGGGCTTTACACCTACAGGAGCTTTAATGACATCCCATTCTAAATCCTTAGGTATTAATGGAGCAGCTCCCATTGTTCTGGGAAGGTTTTCAACAAGATTTTAGAGTTTTCGGTGAAAATTTTGTGCCCGTTTATCCAGAAGAACATTTGTTAGGTCAGACACTGATGACGGACAAGAGGGCCTGGCTCACAATCTCCATTCTAATTAACCCCAAACGTGTTCGGGCTGTGATGAGAGCAAGTCAAGTTCTTCCACACCAAGCTCATCCAACCATGCCTTATAGATCTTGCGTTGTGCACTGGGGCACAGTCGTGCTGGACCAGAAGAGGGCATTTCTGAAACTGTTCCCACAAAGTTGGCATAAAATTGTCCAAAATGTCTTGTTTTGCTGAAGCTTTAACATTTCCTTTCAGTGGAACAAAAGCTAGCCATACACATTTGTCTTTTGTCGGCTAAACCTACCAGAAATGGTGGGTTCAGCCAACACTCTAACGTGTGGGGATCTTCTGACTCTCCCCAGACAGATGATGTCCGGAGAAACATGGATTGGATGAAATTAATATTTTCTCCCAATCCTTTTGTTCTTCCAGGAGTTAAACTGCAACCAGAAGTGTCTGGCAGTAGCTTTCTCTGCTCTCCCGATTGAATACACATAATACAAAAGAAAAACAAAAAAGCCTCAACCAATATCATAAAAGGGCATGTGCATACACATTATATAGTCTACAAATATGTTCCCAAGACAAGAACAAGAAAAACATACCCAGAAAAATAAAAAATAAATATCTGTTTATTATACAAAATTCAAAAAATATATATAAAAACCATAAATCGGGGATAGCAATGTCAGAAATAGGTAACAGTGACCTTAATGCTGTATGGAAACACTGACCTTCAGCCCTACTGCCCCTGAAAAGAATGTATTACATGCCCCAGGAGGAGGGATTGCAGGTGAGACCAGATACTTAAATACAGGTTTCATATAACCGCACCTATATCCAGTTACATAATAATACACAGAAGGCATGTCCCATAGTGAATAAAGGCTGGAAGATAATCAAATATATTAAATATTAACCCACACTGGACTCACCTGTACACATAATGAGGGGAAGAGAGATGAAAAGTGGCCAGATAAATGCCTTCATGCGCGTTTCGCTCTTGTAAAATCATATGATTAATATAATAAAATTATGAATCATAAAGTGCAAGTGCAAGGTGCATATATATAAACCCAATTTAGTACATATCTAAACTAACTACCGTATATACTCGAGTATAAGCCGACCCGAGTATAAGCCGACCCCCCTAATTTTACCCTAAAAAAACTGGGAAAAGTAGTGACTCGAGTACAAGCCGAGGTGGAAATGGATGTCACTGTTATGGGGGGTATCTGTGGATGGCACTGTTATGGGGGATCTGTGGATGGCATCCACAGCCCCCCGATCCCATAACAGTGCCATCCACAGCCCCCTCCATCCCATAACAGTGCCATCCACAGCCCCCTTATCCCATAACAGTGCCATCCACAGCCCCCTCATCCCATAACAGTGCCATCCACAGCCCCCTCATCCCATAACAGTGCCATCCACAGCCCCCTCATCCCATAACAGTGCCATCCACAGCCCCCTCATCCCATAACAGTGCCATCCACAGCCCCCTCATCCCATAACAGTGCCATCCACAGCCCCTCATCCCATAACAGTGCCATCCACAGCCCCTCATCCCATAACAGTGCCATCCACAGCCCCCTCATCCCATAACAGTGCCATCCACAGCCCCCTCATCCCATAACAGTGCCATCCACAGCCCCCTCATCCCATAACAGTGCCATCCACAGCCCCCTCATCCCATAACAGTGCCATCCACAGCCCCCTCATCCCATAACAGTGCCATCCACAGCCCCCTCCCCCCATTACCGCTCCTGTAAAGTTTTAAGATTCAATTACTCTTGCCCCCTCCTCAAATACCTTACCTCCTCACATGCCGCACTGAATCCTCCAGGCAGACCGGGCGAGCGCAGCGTGACTGATGTCACGTGCCTGCGCCGCCTGCTTCATTCATAAAGCAGGCCGGGCAGGCACGTGACATTAGTCAGTCATGCTGCGCTCGCCCGCCGCAAATGCCCGCCCCCAGCTCCTCCTCCCGCTCCGTCTTGAGTATATGACTCGAGTATAAGCCGAGTTTGTGTTTTTCGGCACAAATTTTGTGCTGAAAAACTCGGCTTATACTCGAGTATATACGGTAACCAAAAATTCACACATATATATATATATATATTGTAAGAGGGTGCAAGGTATCATATGCGATGGCAGGTACGTGTCACCGAGGTTGCTGGCCTCGGTGAGGTGAGAGCCGGGGTTTTTGTCTGCAGCAGCTTATGCTGCTAGACTTTGTTACTTAGTTTGGCTGCAAAGCTAATCCGGGCCGGCTCTTACTGGGAGTAGGTAAAGTGTAGGGTGGGTGCCTACTCCCCACGGTCCAGTCCTGGTTTTGGGCTGGATATAAAACACAGCCAGCAGCTGTGTCTGGGTGGTGATTATCCTGGAGCCTGCTAACAGGACTGTGAGGTTCTCTGTGCTGGAGGACGGAGCTCAGCAAGGTGGTGTTTCCCTGCAACCTGAAGGTGGAATCGCCTGCGGCTGGGCCGACTGCTAGGTGTGAACCCGCACCTAAACCACCCAGGTGACTGGACCCTGTGTTGGCCTGTTTTTGTTTTGCCACGTTATTTCCGTTGTGTGTGAACTGTCACCAAAGAGACTGTTTTCATTTATGGTGTGCAAGTGTGAATAAAACACTGTTTGTTGCACAATCTGGACTCCTTGTTTTGCCTCTAAACTGCACCCGCACCGCTGTCTACCAGAGCGACTCCCCACATTTGGTGTCGGATGCGGGCATGCGCAGTGAGGCTGGCGTGAACGCCGAAGTTTTGTTTTTCTAAAGTGCATGGAATATATTAAGCCAGCAAAGCTGCAAGCAGGAGTTTCTGGCAACATGGAGGCTGCTGTGAAGGCTCTCATAGAGGCTAACGTGCAGCAGCGGGAGACTAACCAGCTACTGCTACAACATGTGATGGCGTTACAGGCGGCAGGAGCGTCCCACCACGTCCATGATGCCCGGAAGCGGTCCGTGCGGCGATCCCAAAAATGACCCCCGCAGGCGGCGTTGAGGCGTGCCTGGCGGTTTTGAGAAGGTCGCCGTGAGGGAAAAGTTACCCCGTGACCAGTGGGCTGAGGTGGTCGCTCCTTTCCTGGCTTCCGGACCCCAGCAGGTGTTTTTCGACTTGTCGGACGATCAAGCGGCAGATTATGACACCGTGAAAGGAGAGATCCTCGCCAGACTGGGCGTGAACGTGCTGGTCCGCGCCCAAAGAGTCCACCAGTGGGACTTTAAAGCGACTGAACCCGCTAGGCCGCAGTACTACGATCTGCTGCACAGGCTGCAAAAGTGGCTGCAGCCCGATCTACTAAGTCCCACTGCCATGCTGGATCGACTGTTGGCGGACATCTTTTGGAGGGCCCTGCCTTATCCCCTCCAGCACTGGATCGGCCAGGTATCGCCCACCAATGCCCTGGAGATGGTCGACCTGGTGGAGCGCTACGAGGCCACCAGAAACCTGCAGGGGACTCTTGCGGGGAAGGGGTCAGTCAAACCCGGAGGCCTCTGCCCCAGTTCCGGCGTCCGGCGACAGAGCGGCCTGCACGGAATATACCCCCTGCGAGTCCGCCTCCGTGGTATGCTGGAGGTGTCAGGAGCCAGGCCACATCAGGGCCGACTGTCCGCATCGGGATGAGCCGATGGATATGAACTACGAGGGTCGTCACTCCCTGTATGCACGGAAGCTGTGCGCAACTGGCACCCGTGAGGTGCAGGACCATAACCACCTGTGTCAGGTAGAGGTGGGAGACTCTCTGGCGGTGGCTCTGCTGGACTCCGGGAGTTTAGTCTCCCTGGTAAGGGCTGCCCTTGTACGGCCTGCGGAGTATACTGGCCGTAAAGTCGGGGTCCTGTGCATCCATGGAGACCTGAAAGACTACCCCACTGCACTAGTGACTTTGTCCACCGCGGCTGGTAGGTGGACCCACGAGGTGGCTGTCGCTACTAAACTCCCACACGAACTGATACTTGGGAGGGACTTCCCGGTTTTCCAGCGCTGTGGCCGGTAATAAAGGTATCTGAGGGACCCGAGACAGGGGTGACCCTAGTGGAGTGGCCTGATACCACTGGAAGGCCAGAACCCTGGGAGCCCGAGTCTGAAGGGCCGGCGGTAGGGGTGACCACTGCTCCAGCGGTAGAGGGAGACAACCCCACTGAGTGTAATGGTGGGAGACACGGAGGACTTGCCACCGGGACCTGAGTTGGCAGACCTCAATGTCTCGGGGAAAATTTTGGGACCGCACAACACCGGGACCAAACCCTAACCAGGGCCTGGGAGAATGTGCTGGAAATTGATGGGAAACCCCAGAAACCAGGGGCTGAATTAATGTTCCCACGATTTATTGTTCTGCAGGATATGTTGTATCGGGTGAACCAAATCCGAGGCGAACCTGTTGAACAGTTGGTGGTGCCCACAGCGTATCGCAAGCTTGTCATGGAGCTTGCCCACCAACATGTTCTTGGGGACACCTGGGGTGGCAGAAAACCCAGGACCGCATACTGCAGCGATTTTATTGGCCCAGTGTGTTCAAGGAGGTAGAGAATTATTGTAAGTCCTGTCCGACCTGTCAGATAACTAGCCCCCAGCCACATTTCCGTAGTCCTCTGGTACCTCTGCCAATCATTGAAGTACCGTTTGAGCGAATCGCTATGGATTTAGTTGGGCCTGTACCAAAGTCTGCCAGGGGCCACCAACACATTCTGGTAGTTCTCGACTATGCCACTCGGTATCCGGAGGCGGTGCCTCTGCGACATACCTCAGCTAAGCTCATTGCCAAAGAGTTAATGGAGATGTTTTCCCGTGTGGGCCTGCCAAAGAGGTTCTGACAGACCAAGGGACCCCTTTTATGTCCAAAGTAATGAGGAACTGTGTAAATTGTTGCGTATAAAGCAGTTACGGACGTCCGTTTACCATCCGCAAACAGACGGTCTTGTGGAGAGAGTTTAACCAAACTCTAAAAAATATGTTAAAGAGGGTGGTGTCTAGAGATGGGAAGGACTGGGATCTGCTTCTGCCCTATCTCATGTTCGCAGTGCGAGAGGTGCCCCAGGCCTCTACTGGGTTCTCGCCCTTCGAACTGCTTTATAGCAGACACCCTCGGGGCCTGTTGGATATCGCCAAGGAAGCATGGGAACAACAGCCTGTCCCCACAAAAGTGTCATTGAGTATGTCGCCCAGATGCAGGAACGGATGGAAAGGGTGTTGCCCTTGGTCCGGGAGCATATGGAGGCAGCGCAACAAGCCCAGAGTAGGGTGTACAACCGTCAGGCTCGGGTGCGGGACTTCAATCCGGGAGATCGGGTTTTGGTTCTGGTACCCACCCTTGACAACAAATTCCTAGCTAGGTGGCAGGGCCCCTATGAGGTGATCGAGAAGGTAGGGAAGTGAATTACAAGGTACACCAGCCAGGGCGGCGCAAGCCGGAGCAGGTGTACCACGTGAATTTACTTAAGCCGTGGAAAGATAGGGACGCGACCGGCGACCACAGCCCCGGCCAGGGTCTACAGGTGAAAGGGTCCAGCCCACAGTTCGAGGCCTGTGAAGCCGTAACCACGGTAAAAATTGCAGACAGCCTGTCTTCCAAACAAGTTCAGGAAGTCAGGGAGTTCCTCAGTCGGAACACGGATGTGTTCTCGGACCTCCCTGGCCGCACGTCTCTCATCCGACATGACATCGTCACTGAGCCTCAGGCCAAGGTCGGTTAAAACCATACCGGGTACCCGAGGCTGCGGCGGGCCATCGCGGAGGAAGTGCAGTTAATGTTGAAGCTTCGATGTCATTGAGGAGTCGAAAAGTGAGTGGGCCAGTCCCATAGTCCTAATACCCAAGCCGGATGGGGCGTTGCGGTTCTGCAACGACTTTCACAAGTTAAATGAAGTATCCAAGTTTGGCAGCGTATCCCATGCCCGAGTAGACGAGCTTGTTGAAAGTTTAGGACAAGCCCGTTATTTTCTGTGCTGGACCTCACTAAAGGGTACTGGCAGGTACCCTTAGCGAGTCGGCTAAGGAAAAAACCGCATTTGTTACCCCGCAGGGCCTGTATCACTACAAGGTGTTACCCTTTGGCCTGCATGGCGCCCCCGCCACTTTCCAAGGTTAATGGACATAGTGCTGCGACCACATCGTCGGTGCGCCTCGGCCTACTTAGATGATGTAGTCATCCACAGCACCGACTGGGAAAGCCATTTACCCAAGGTGCAGGCGGTAGTGGATGCCCTGAGGAAAGCCGGACTGACCGCTAACCCAAAGAAGTGCTCCATAGGGTTAGAGGAGACAAAATATCTGGGATATGTTATTGGGCGGGAGTCATCAAACCTCAGGTAACTAAGGTAGAGGCCATTCGTAACTGGCCCGACCGGTCACCACCAGGCAGGTAAAGTCGTTCCTGGGGATTGTAGGATACTACATGAGGTTTGTGCCCCACTTTGCCACAATAGCAGCGCCATTGACAGACCTGTTGAAGGGGCGAAAGTCTGGGAGGGTTAGCTGGAGTGAGAAGGCGGAGGAGGCTTTCTCCGCGTTGAAGTCGGCCCTGTGTGGGTCCCGGTTTTGGTGACACCCGACTTCAACAAGGAGTTTGTCGTACAGACCGACGCCTCGGAGGTAGGCCTCGGTGCGGTACTGTCGCAGGAGGTCAACGGGGAAGAACATCCCGTTGTCTTCCTGAGCCGTAAGCTCAGCCCCGCCCGAGTCAGATATAGTATAGTGGAGAGGGAGTGCCTGGCTATCAAGTGGGCACTCGAAAGTCTCCGCTACTACCTGTTAGGGAGGAGGTTCCGTCTGGTGACCGACCATTCCCCCTCAAATGGATGAGTCAGGCCAAGGAGAGGAATGCTCGGGTCACCAGGTGGTTCCTATCGCTTCAAAATTTCAAATTCTCCGTGGAACACAGGGCAGGCCGCTTGCAGGGCAACGCAGATGCCCTGTCCCGCGTCCACTGCCTCACGTGTGTTCACCCCTCAGGGTTGAACAAAGGGGGGTGTGTAAGAGGTGCAAGGTATCATATGCGATGGCAGGTACGTGTCACCGAGGTTGCTGGCCTCGGTGAGGTGAGAGCCGGGGTTTTTGTCTGCAGCAGCTTATGCTGCTAGACTTTGTTACTTAGTTTGGCTGCAAAGCTAATCCGGGCCGGCTCTTACTGGGAGTAGGTAAAGTGTAGGGTGGGTGCCTACTCCCCACGGTCCAGTCCTGGTTTTGGGCTGGATATAAAACACAGCCAGCAGCTGTGTCTGGGTGGTGATTATCCTGGAGCCTGCTAACAGGACTGTGAGGTTCTCTGTGCTGGAGGACGGAGCTCAGCAAGGTGGTGTTTCCCTGCAACCTGAAGGTGGAATCGCCTGCGGCTGGGCCGACTGCTAGGTGTGAACCCGCACCTAAACCACCCAGGTGACTGGACCCTGTGTTGGCCTGTTTTTGTTTTGCCACGTTATTTCCGTTGTGTGTGAACTGTCACCAAAGAGACTGTTTTTCATTTATGGTGTGCAAGTGTGAATAAAACACTGTTTGTTGCACAATCTGGACTCCTTGTTTTGCCTCTAAACTGCACCCGCACCGCTGTCTACCAGAGCGACTCCCCACAATATATATATATATAAAAAAAGAAAAAGGACAGCACTCCACTAATAAAAGTGAGTTATTTATTTACCCATATGGTGCAAAAAAAAACGCGACGTTTCGGCTCAACAATAGAGCCTTTCTCAAGCATAAAACACTGGTGAATACTGACAATATATATAGGTAAGTTCAACCAATCACAGAACAGCAATTAGTCACAGGTGAAAATTAATTAATGTGTAAACAAAACTTCATACTCTTCATATAAATAAAGTGCATCGTGCATAATTATATAAAAAACGACAATAAATCAATATGTAAATATCTGATACATCAGAATGTGAGTACTGACGTACATGATCGTGAAAAAATAAAGTTCATATCATAATCATCATGTGCAAAGTGCTACCTTGTGAATAAAGTTCATCATCATTATAATTAAAAACATCTGTGGGGACGGGTCATGGAGAAAGATTGTACACATACCCCCTGTAGTCCGACATGAGAGCACGAGCAAACCAATGACATCATCGGTATAGGCCGCGGTCAGCAGCCGATGACACAAGACCAAGACATGCGCAGTGGCATAACATGCCCAAGCGCAACCATCTTGGATGATAGAGATGTAACCGGGTCGTTAGCGCATGCGTACAAAACCTTCTTTATACACCCACAGACTGGTACATCATTTCCTATTAAGTTTCATTTGACCTGTAACTCTAATTTTGTAATTTATGTACTAGTATGCCCATGCAATCTTTTGTATGTGGGTGAGACATCTACTGATCTAAAAACTAGACTTAATAATCATCGATTCTCAATTAGACAGGAACGACAGGATTTACCGGTTCCAAAACACTTTTCTAGAGTGGACCATAAGGAGAGGGATCTTAAATGCTGGATCATTGATCATATTCCTAACCCACGAAGAGGAGGTAATAGGTCCCTTTTATTAAAAAAGAGGGAACAATATTGGATTTACACCCTGAACAGTGTTAGACCTTTTGGACTAAATGTAGAATACAATCCTGGCTGGTACTCTTGAAGATTTCCCGATTGATGGTACGGTCAGCCGTTCAGTATCCCCTGTTCTGTATAAAACAATTGATTGGTTATATAAAAATATGGTCTTTTGTTACATTGATTTAATTATGTCCTTTATTCTCTATTGCAGTTACTGTGGGATGAATGTACGGGACCTGGAGAAGATACTACGCATACCCCAATGTGATGAACAATACGAATATCAGCAACCTTGACAACAGAATCGAATTTGCTCATACTAGGAAGTTTTTTCCGGTGTTCGTTGCATGCATTACAAGTTAGGGTGAATTGTGTCTGTGGCTGGAAGTATTCATTTAGGAGATCCCTTATTGAGGGTAATTGCAGTGCCTGTGGATTTTGACCACATACATGGACAACAATTGACAGTGATATGTTTTTTGCTGTTATGTATATATGTGGTCGCATGGGGGTTTCATGTGCCTGACGGTTCATGTCCCCCTATTCCGCTTCTGGCACCTTGCCCTCGCGTGTATTGCTTTCATTCACGGCTGCCCACACTTCCGATGGCCGCTTGACACGCAGAAGGTTTTGTACGCATGCGCTAACGACCCGGTTACATCTCTATCATCCAAGATGGTTGCGCTTGGGCATGTTATGCTACTGCGCATGTCTTGGTCTTGTGTCATCGGCTGCTGACCGCGGCCTATACTGATGATGTCATTGGTTTGCTCGTGCTCTCATGTCGGACTACAGGGGGTATGTGTATAATCTTTCTCCATGACCCGTCCCCACAGATGTTTTTAATTATAATGATGATGAACTTTATTCACAAGGTAGCACTTTGCACATGATGATTATGATATGAACTTTATTTTTTCACGATCATGTACGTCAGTACTCACATTCTGATGTATCAGATATTTACATATTGATTTATTGTGGTTTTTTATATAATTATGCACGATGCACTTTATTTATATGAGTATGAAGTTTTGTTTACACATTAATTAATTTTCACCTGTGACTAATTGCTGTTCTGTGATTGGTTGAACTTACCTATATATATATTGTCAGTATTCACCAGTGTTTTATGCTTGAGAAAGGCTCTATTGTTGAGCTGAAACGTCGCGTTTTTTTTGCACCATATGGGTAAATAAATAACTCACTTTTATTAGTGGAGTGCTGTCCTTTTTCTTTTTTTATATGTGGATTTTTGGCTTGGTCCTTGGACATTGCACCCACATCTGTACATTTATGTTCATGCGGTGCTGCCATCTTTTTTCATTTCGTATATATATATATATATATATATATATATATATATATGTAAAACGAAAACATAAGTGATACAAATTCATAAATTCCTGATCCGTGCAGTCTCACATAGCATTCAAAAAATATCTCCACCAAATTCAAGATTATAAAGTCCACCATTCCATGATATTTCATATAGGAAATGCCCAGATCGAATATTCTCCCACAAATGTTTATAATTATTGTTCCGGCATGCTTCATCCAGAAAATGACATCCAGATCAAACTATCAAGAAAAAATATAATAAAACAAATGACAATTACACACATATTAAAAAACGCATAATAAAAAGGGTTTGAAGCTGAGGGCCTCATTCGGCCCCAAAGGAGTCACAGCATCTGGTCTCTTTTTGAAGAAGGCATTTTTTATATCGCCCCCCCATTTCCTAACCTCACTCTGTCAATCCCCTTGAAACAACCCCCCCTTGGGTTGTTCCCATGGACCTCTCTGAAATGTTTTGCAATAGGTTTACATTTTTTAAGTTTGTCTAAATCATGAACCTCAGCTGCTGCTCTTATGTCTCGGACATGCTCTAAAACTCACTTTCAAGGCCCTTATCGTCGTCCCTATGTAAATCAAACCGCAGGGGCATTGAGCATAGTACACCACCCCCTCCGTGTTACAGGAGATGTGGCGTACAATTTTAAATTCCATTCTTTTCAGGAGCAGAAGGGCTGAAGGCTGATGATTCCATACAGCATTAATCCCCGATTTATGGTTTTTATATATATTTTTGGGATTAAATATAACTTTTTTTTATATATGTTTCTGGGTATGTTTTTTTGTTCTTGCCTTGGGAATATGTTTGTATGCTATACACATAATACAAGTTT
The DNA here is from genome assembly GCA_033119425.1 of Bufotes viridis. Taxonomy (NCBI): domain Eukaryota; kingdom Metazoa; phylum Chordata; class Amphibia; order Anura; family Bufonidae; genus Bufotes; species Bufotes viridis. The sequence continues at coordinate 273,436,509 of CM065591.1, forward strand.
GGCCGAGCTGAACTTGTGTGTGTTTTAGAAAACCAGGAGGGAGTCGGGAGAGATTTCTGTCGGCCGAATGATCGTTTGGCTGACAGCTATTAAATGTTTATGTGCGCTTTTAAGGACCCCTGACAAACAATCCCATAGCATTGTTCCTCATTCACCAAACTTTACAGTTGCCACAAAGCAGTCAGGCAGGTAACGTTCTCCTAGCATTTTTCAAATGCCAGAGGATAGCTATTGAATCAGCAGAGCGTTGGTGACATTTATGCACTGTGTGTCTCAGCACTCGATGACCATGCTGTGTATTTTACGTGGTTTGCCACTTCATGCCTGAGTTGCTGTGGTTCATAAACACTTCCACTTTCCAATAATCCCACTCACAGTTGATGGTGGAATATCTAAGAGGTAAAAAATGTCATCAACTGACTTGTTACTCGAATTCCGTGAGCTCTTTAGAATGAGACATTCTTTCACAAATGTTTATAAAGTCAGACTGCATGGCTAGGTGCTGGATTTTATACACCTGTGGCAATGGGACTGAATGAAACACCTGGATTCAATGATTAAGAGGAGTGTCCCAATACTTTTGTCCATATAGTGTATCATATTAAAAGTAGGGGTTGACTGACAGTGATCTGGGCTTTTGTGTATTAAAGGGGTTGTCTAACTTCAGCAAGTGGCATTTATCATGTAGAGAAAGTCATAAAAGGCATTTACTAATGTATTGTTATTATCATATTGCTTCCTTTGGTGGCTAGACTCTTTTTTTTCCATCAAATTAAGCTTCTCATTTCCATGGTTATGACCACCCTGCAATCCAGCATTGGTGGCCATGATTGCACACTATAGAAAGCAGTGGCGTGCCTAAGGTGTTTGGCACCCGGGGCGGGTCCTTTCTCTGGCACCCCCACCCCAATATTTTAAAAAACTGTACCCCCTGTGACACAGTAAAAGGTTTGGTCGGGAGGGGAAGGTATTTTCCTCCCAGCTTGTGCTGCTGGACTAATTGACAGACAGGTGAGGTCAAGCACCGGACTAGATCTTAGGTGCCAGTCCGGGCTTTGCCGACACCTAGCTGTCTTAAAAGCCAGCTGGATGGCAGCAGGGGGGGAACCTGTGCTTAGATGTGTGCTTGTGACTGGTTTGGGGAAAACAGGTCGCCTAATGCCTGGAGTAGGACTCTGTATGGAAAAACTTGCAGCATGGTGTGAATGAACACCTGGACTTTGTCAACTAAGGTGAAGTTGATTACTGAACTGTTAACCGTTAATACCTACTTGTGTGAGTAAACACTGCAGTTGGATCAAGTTTTGTTTTTGGTGCCTGTTTTGCTTACCCTGCCTACCAAAGTAAATCCACACACCCCTCACAGTAGTATTTCCCTCATTGTACAACCTTCACTGAAGTTTTGTCCAGATATGTGCCCCCTCACAGTAGTTATACCCATATTGTGCCCCCTCACAGTAGTTATGCCCTCAATGTGTCCTCCTCACAGTAGTTATGCCCTATCTGTGCCCCCTTCAGAGTAGTTATGCCCCTTCACAGTAGTAATGCCCTCTGTGCCCCTTCACAGTAGCAATGCCCATTGTTCCCCCTTCACAGTAGTAATGTCCACTGTGCCCACTTCATAGTAGTAATGCCCATTGTGCCCCCTTAATAGTAGTAATGCCCTCTGTGCTCCATTCATTGTAATAATGCCCATTGTGCCTCTTTCTTAGTAGTAATGCCCATCGTGCCCCCTTCATAATAATAATGCCCATCGTGCCCCCTTCATAGTAATAATGCTCATCGTGCCCCCTTTATAGTAGTAATGTCCATTGTGCTCCTTCATAGTAGTAATGTCCATTGTGCCCCCTTCATAGTAGTAATGCCCATTGTGCCCCCCTCATAGTAGTAATGCCCATTGTGCCCCCTTCATAGTAATAATGCCCATTGGCCTTTTTGTGACTTCTGTTGACCAATGTGTATATAAGATGACTATATGGCACTTACTAATATAGCCTTTGTTGATAGTCTTTGCAGTGTACCATATTTCATAAGCCATGCCCCTTGTTAGGTAAATCTTCTGTGCTGTCCGCATAGGTCCTGTCCATAAGATGGCCACTGATGGAGGGTTATGTGAGGGTTATGTGACCAGACACATCACTGGGCCTCCTCCATTCAAGCACACCGCACCCACACTCCCACAGTACAAGTGCAGATGGCAGGTGCAGTGCATTTGAATGGAGGAGACATCACATGGAGGTCATTTGCCTGGTGAAACGATCCTCCATCATTAGCTATTTTATGGACAGGACCTCAGTGTGGACAGTACAAAAGACTTGGCAAACAAGGGGACACACCTATAGAAAATGGCAGAGAATTTCAATGAAGGTTATATTAGTTAGAGCCATATAATCATCCTACAAACACATTGGTCAACAGTAATCAGAAAGTGGCCAGCCCTTTAACCCTTTAGTAATATACGCTTTTCAATGTAAAAAATTGTATAAATAAAATCTCCCCCACATGTTTGGTATCACCGTGTCCGTAACCACCTGCACTGCACAAATATCATGTAAATTATCCCCTATGGTAAATGCTATAAAAAATAAAAAAAAATACCAGAATTGCTAATTTATTCTTAGTTGCCACCAAAAAAATGTAATAACAAGCGATCAAAAAGCCTTATTTAATCAAAAATGATACCAATGAAAGTCATCACGCAAAAATAAAGCCCTCACACAACGTCATAGAAAGAAAAATAAAAAAGTTATGGGTCTTGGAATACAGCAATGCAAAAAGATTTTCTTCTTTGTAAAAAAAAAGGGTGTTTTATTCCACAAAAGTAGTAAAACGTTAAAAATAACTGTGTTTGGTATCTCTGTAATTGTACTGACCCAAAGAATAAAGATATTATGTTATTTATGCAGAAAAATTACCGTCGCAAAATTTATATTGTAAAAACTTTTCACATCTCATCCCTAGAAAGAGTTAATCATAGTTAATCAGAAGGTTATGTGCACCCCATTGTACGCCATTAAAAACTACAACTTGTCCCGCAAAAAACATGTGCTCATACAGCTACATAGACAGAAAAATAAAAAAAGGTTAAGCTCTTGGAAGATGACGATGAAAAAGGGAAGAAAAACGCTTGGTCAATAAAGCCCAAAACAGGCTGGTCACTAAGGGGTTAACTTTACTGTCCACTAATATCCCCAAGTCTTTTTCACTGGCAGTTTTTCCAAGTGTTTTTTTTTTTGTTTCCATTTTACCACATGGAACCTTATATGCCTTTTCTTTGCTTAAGGCCTCTTTCACACAAACGTGTTTTTTTTTGCAAGTGTACGGGCCGTTTTTTTGCATTCTGTATACGGAACCATTCATTTCAATGGGTCCGCAAAAAAAAAACGGAAGGTACTCTGTATGCATTCCGTTTGCGTATTTCCGTTCCGTTCAAAGATAGAACATGTCCTATTATTGTCCGCATCACAATCACTGATGGAAATCACTGACCAAAGCACTGATGTGTGAATGAGGCTTAAGTCTCTAGCTTCCCAAAATAACTTTCCAATGTTATAATATCCTCTTTTGTACGATTACTTAAGGTATAAGGGAAAGATCTGCACCTATTCTGTGTTTAGAGCCGCACCTGGTTTTGGCTCAAAATAAGGCCTCTTTTACACAAGCGTGTCCGGATTAGGTCCGAATGCGTTGCGGATGCGTTCAGTAAAAACTGTGCGATTTCGCAGGCAAAGCCATTCAGTTTTGCCTGTGATTGCGTTCAGTTGATCAGTTTTTATTGCACTGGTGCAATGCGTTTTGATGCGTTTTTCACGTGCGTGATAAAAAACTGAAGGTTTACAAACAACATCTCCTAGCAACCATCAGTAAAAAACGCATCGCACATGCACTTGCTTACGGATGCAATGTGTTTTTCACGCAGCCCCATTCACTTCTATGAGGCCAGAGCTGCGTGAAAAACTCAGAATATAAAACATGCTGCGATTTTCACGCAATACAGAAGTGATGCGTGAAAAACAACGCTTATGTACACAGCCCCATTGAAATTAATGAGTCAGGATTCAGTGCGGGTACAATGCGTTCACGTCACGCATTGCACCCACGCGGAAAACTCGCTCGTGTGAAACAGGCCTAACTGATGGAAATCACTGACCAAAACACTGACGTGAGAATGAGGCATAAGTCCTACACCAGGTCATTACTGAAAAGGTAAAAAGAGAGCCCTATACTGACCTCTGTGGCAACCCACTGGTTACTGTGACCCATTCTGAGACTGTACCATTAATAACCATCCTCTGTTTCCTATCACTAAGCTACTTATTAAACCAGTTATGCTAGTTTTACACTAGTCTCTGGCAGGCTGTGCCGGCAGGGAAAGACTGCAGAAGCTTTCTGGATTTGGCATAGCCATATGTTACTGCAATATTTGCCAGGTAGTGAATGGATCTCCACCGGATCCCATTATTTGATCGATTCAAGGGGCACACTCCAACATCAGGATCATACGTTTAATTCAATTCAATATAAAACCACAATATAAGACACTATTAAAATCGCAGCTTACTCGAAAAGCCCACACTTAAAATAGCTAGCTACCATATATCTTCATATCAGTGCAAATATACGTGAACCTGTGCACAAAATGTTAGGTCAGTAGCGCCCAACTGATAAGTGAATTGTGCAAAATGAGCAAAATGTGCAAATTGTGCAAATTACAAACTTGCTAAAACCTTGATAAAAACTTGCCAAAGGAGGATTAGTAGTTCAACGTCTCTTGGTAGGGATAGCTTATATTGTCTGGCCAAGTTGTAGATACGGGGTGATAACAGTTGCACCAGGTAGTAAAATAAAGTTCCAATATTAGTCCGATAGTTCGTGCTATTACGGGCACTTGCTTACCTCCCTCTAGAAGAAGGAATTGCAGCCTTCCCGCGCGTACGTTATCCCCAACACCACTGGCGTCCCACGTGGTGTAGGTCTTCCGTGGCGTCCCACGTGACCGGAAGGGAGCGAGTTAGAGCGCTTCAGGGAGGATCGCTGCTTCAGGTCCTAGCGCCCTCGGCTTCTATGTTGTCTATAGGCACCGGTCGCTATAATAGAGGGAGGCTTTATAAATGATCAAAGTTCTTCAATGATTTCACAACACCGCTCAGTAATCCCAAACGCGTTTCGGGGAGACCCCCTTCTTCAGTGGATACTGTTAGCGTGTGCTTGACTTCTTTATATAGCCGGACAGCAGTCACCAGTCTGGGCGTCAATCAATTGTCAGTCATTCTTAAAACCTGACATGGAATACTTTTTACATCCTTTTGGCTTCTGCTAAATAGTACATTTCTTAGTATACCCATATTGAGCCTTCTTACTTTATATAAATAATGAGCTTTCTAAAAATATATTGTGCATATTAAAATTAAAGTTAAAATCACATATATAATCACCAATATTCCATTCCATACGGGTCCAGATGTGAAGATAGGTGGCTAGAATGGATATATGGGGACGGGACTTCGTGGTCTGGTCGTGTATCGACACCACGATCTCCCTTCCCTGCAGCCCCCCTCCCTTAGCTCATCGTTATATCCATTCTAGCCACCTATCTTCACATCTGGACCCGTATGGAATGGAATATTGGTGATTATATATGTGATTTTAACTTTAATTTTAATATGCACAATATATTTTTAGAAAGCTCATTATTTATATAAAGTAAGAAGGCTCAATATGGGTATACTAAGAAATGTACTATTTAGCAGAAGCCAAAAGGATGTAAAAAGTATTCCATGTCAGGTTTTAAGAATGACTGACAATTGATTGACGCCCAGACTGGTGACTGCTGTCCGGCTATATAAAGAAGTCAAGCACACGCTAACAGTATCCACTGAAGAAGGGGTCTCCCGAAACGCGTTTGGGATTACTGAGCGGTGTTGTGAAATCATTGAAGAACTTTGATCATTTATAAAGCCTCCTCTATTATAGCGACCGGTGCCTATAGACAACATAGAAGCCGAGGGCGCTAGGACCTGAAGCAGCGATCCTCCCTGAAGCGCTCTAACCCGCTCCCCTTCCGGTCACGTGGGACGCCACGGGAAGACCTACACCACGTGGGACGCCAGTGGTGTTGGGGATAACGCACGCGCGGGAAGGCTGCACGAATTCCTTCTTCTAGAGGGAGGTAAGCAAGTGCCCGTAATAGCACGAACTATCGGACTAATATTGGAACTTTATTTTACTACCTGGTGCAACTGTTATCACCCCGTATCTACAACTTGGCCAGACAATATAAGCTATCCCTACCAAGAGACGTTGAACTACTAATCCTCCTTTGGCAAGTTTTTATCAAGGTTTTAGCAAGTTTGTAATTTGCACAATTTGCACATTTTGCTCATTTTGCACAATTCACTTATCAGTTGGGCGCTACTGACCTAACATTTTGTGCACAGGTTCACGTATATTTGCACTGATATGAAGATATATGGTAGCTAGCTATTTTAAGTGTGGGCTTTTCGAGTAAGCTGCGATTTTAATAGTGTCTTATATTGTGGTTTTATATTGAATTGAATTAAACGTATGATCCTGATGTTGGAGTGTGCCCCTTGAATCGATCAAGTGTTGTGAGTATCTATTTGTACGCCTTGGGGTGAAGGCAACTAGGTGAGCACCTCCATTCCATTAGTCCTCTGCCGGGTGAAGCCGCTTCTCCAAATATATATTTTGATCCCATTATTGTCAATGGGGTCAGTAGGCATTGCGGTATCATCTGGGCACGCCGGATCCAGAGAGCTCCGGCAGGCTGATTGGAAATAAAGCTTGCAATATTTTAATGGAAGATATGCTTGCTGGACAATATTCCTTTGAATTAAATCCCTGTCTCTGCCAGAACAGCCTTTCGGCAGTGTTCCCTCTAAGCCTTGGCAGCTGCTGAGCGGGGTCAGCTTAGTCAAAGGTGGGCGATATGAAATTCAAACATGAGATAATTGTCACATCGGTCAAACATCGAATCTAGCTTACTAAATAAGGCATTGGCCAGGGTTGAGCATGGCATTTCTGGGGGCCCATAGATATAAGTATATACAGGAGATGCCCAGGTTATACCAGCACGCTCCATATCACTATATACAAGAAGATATATAACCTATACCAGCTGTACATATATAATTATACACGGGAGATGCCCAGGTTATACCAGCATGCTCCATATCACTATATACAAGAAGACGTATAACCTATACCAGCTGTACATATATAATTGTATACAGGAGATACCCAGGTTATACCAGCACTCTCCAAATCACTATATGCAAGAAGATGTATAACTTATACCAGCTGTACATATATAATTAAAGACAGAAGATGCCCAGGTTTTATCAGTACTCTCCATATCACTATATGCAAGAAGATGTATAACTTATACCAGCTGTACATATATAATTGTATACAGGAGATACCCAGGTTATACCAGCATGCTCCATATGACTATATAGAAGAAGATGTATAACTTATATCAGCTGTACATATATAATTATATACAGGAGATGCCCAGGTTATACCAGCATGGTCCATATCACTATATAGAAGAAGATGTATAACTTATACCCGCTGTACATATATAATTATATACAGGAGATACCAAGGTTATACCACCATGCTCCATATCACTATATACAAGAAGAAGGATAACTTATACCAGCTGTACATATATAATTATACAAGGGAGATGCCCAGGTTATACCAGCACGCTCCATATCACTATATACAAGAAGATGTATAACTTATACCAGCTGTACATATATAATTATATACAGGAGATACCCAGGTTATGCCAGCATGCTCCATATCACTATATAGAAGAATATGTATAATTTATACCAGCTGTACATATATAATTATATACAGGAGATACCCAGGTTATACCACCATGCTCCATATCACTATATACAAGAAGATGTATAACTTATACCAGCTTTACATATATAATTGTATACAGGAGATACCCAGGTTATACCAGCATGGTCCATATCACTATATAGAAGAAGATGTATAACTTATACCAGCTGTACATATATAATAATATACAAGAGATACCCAGGTTATACCAGCATGCTCCATATCACTATATACAAGAAGATGTAGAACTTATACCAGCTGTACATATATAATTATATACAGGAGATGCCCAGGTTATACCAGCATGCTCCATATCACTATATAGAAGAAGATGTATAACTTATACCAGCTGTACATATATAATTATATACAGGAGATACCCAGGTTATATCAGCATGGTCCGTATGACTATATACAAGAAGATGTATAACTTATACCAGCTGTACATATATAATTGTATACAGGAGAAGCCCAGGTTATACCAGCATGGTCCATATCACTATATACAAGAAGATGTATACCTTATACCAGCTGTAGATATATAATTATATACAGGAGATGCCCAGGTTATACCAGCATGGTCCATATCACTATATACAAGAAGATGTATACCTTATACCAGCTGCACATATGTAATTATATACAGGAGATACTCCGGTTATACCAGCATGGTCCATATCACTATATACAAGAGGATTTATAGCTTATACCAGTTGTACATATATAATTATACATGGCGGGAGATGCCCAGGTTATACCAGCACTCTCCATATCACTATATACAAGAAGATGTATAACTTATACCAGCTGTACATATATAATTATACACGGCGGGAGATGCCCAGGTTATACCAGCATGCACACTGACTGACTGAGGGTGAGTGAAGTACTCTGGGCACCATGCAGCTCAACTTCAGGTCTATACGTCCTTTTTTTCTATTTTTGCACGGCACTGCTACAATGGTGGTGTGGCTTAGCAGATTTGAGGACGCGGCCTACAATGTCCTCCTTTTTGGGGTGAACCAAGTGGGCACTCTAATCAAGGTGGTGGTAGAAAACAACTCACATTTAGTAGGTGGAGGGTCAGCAAATCTGGTGGGAAAAGTACCTTGAAAGTTATCTAATGTTTTTTTTTCAGGACAATACATTTTAAGTGCTAAAAATATAGAACTCTGTTTGTTGCTGCAAATACATTACACAATATTTTTCCCGTATAGAACTGTAATACACATATCAGCGAAAAATAGCGATGTAAATGGAAAGTTCACAGCACTCTTCTTAATCCTTTTATTTTGACCTGAAATAATCTCTGGACAAAGCCCTTGATCCTCCTCATGATAGATTATACAACTATGCTTTTCATGGTTTGGTAGCGTGTTAAATATTTGTCTTGATGAAATGCTGTCGCACTATATAAACAATTTAACCAACTACAATATCTGTAAAATTGTATTATATTCTTGCAGGAATCAGTTATATCATATGTGGGAATCACTCTTACACATTTGTAAACCACTTGTCTTCTGTTGCTGCTTTACCACCAGGAGAATCTAGGGTAGCAGGAACAATAATATTTTTTTCTGCATTCATTTCAGTATTCTGCCCATGGCGCAGATACATGGAAACATTTGGTTGTGCCCTTTTGATAAATTTGGTTCATGCAATATGATGCAAATAATTTTTAGAGATGCCTATTCTTATTTAAAGTCCTAAACATCACAGGCTTTCCTATAGGCTTATAGTTCTCACACAGCATATAGAGGAACATATACTCCTTCATGCATTTGGAATTCTTCCATTTATTGAATAGATATACAAGTACCTTTACATGGATACACGTGAGCATCAGAGAATGCTGAACTCCTCCAACCTTCTGCACATGTGCGTAGGGAGGCAGAGTCCTCTGAAACGGCGTATGTGTATAGACTCTGTGTTCTCTGGTGTTTACGTGTGTATCCGCTATCTGGGAAGTAGTGGAGTAGACGTAGGAATATAGTGCAGCCCCCGATGTTACTAAACTGCCCCACAGAGGAAGAAGAAGATGGAATGATAAACACTAAGTCTGCTTTCACACAGTCAGTGTTTGATCAGTGATTTCCATCAGTGACTGTGAGCCAAAAGCAGTAGTGGAGGCCAAAAACACAGATCAAGTGCAAATCTTTCCCTTATACCTTATCTCTGTGTATCTTCCAATGCTGGGTTTGGCCCATAACCACTGGTGGAACTCACTGATCAAACACTGTCTGTGTTAAAACCTAAAACTGGAGCAGGTTTAAACCTACAGTTGGTCTTTACTAGGCAGACTCACTTCGGGCCAGGGGCTAACTATGGCCGTAGCAGCTGCTACAGAGCCATCACTAGTATAGGGCCTGGGCCGCTAGGCTCAGGGCCTGGACAGCAGCTAGGCAGTGCAGGACCATCATTTACATACAAAGCAGCAGCAGGCACGGGATACTACTGTCTGACTCCTTTGTCTAGTGCAGCACTATCTATTGATAATTATAGGAGGTAGCCAGCAGGTAAGTCAGGTCCCCTCCCTCCTTCACTGAGGCTCCCAATCAAGCTGCAGCTTCTAAAGGAGCCGGAGCTCTTGCCCAAGTCATAGGATGCCCTGCACCCAAAATGAGGAGTTTTCAGCCAGGTAACATTAAAGGGGTTTTCCGAGATTTAAATAATGATGACCTATCCTCTGGTCAGGGTCCAACACCCGGGACCATTCATCTGTTATGTGGCCTAGGTGCAGCTCAGCCCCTTAGAAGTGAATGGGGCTGAGCACCATACCAAGCACATCTGCTATATGATGTATGGCGGTGCGATGTGTGTAAGCTAGGAGAAGGCAGTGGCAGTAGCACCAGTGCCTATTCAAACAGCTGATCGTCAGGGGTCCCACGTGTCGGACCCCCACCGATCAGATACTGATGACCTATCCTGAGAATAGGTCATCAGTAGTAAAATCCTGGAAAACCTTTTTAACTATCTAAGTGAGCTATCAGTGTGTCATCTGCCCTCAGAGAGTTATCACTGTATAATCTGTGGTGTTACATAGGACTGCAGAAAACATCTACAATATTATCTACACTGGGAGTTATCACTGTGTTGTCTGTGGTGTTACATAGGACTGCAAGTAACATATACTATCTGTACTTAGAGAGTTATTACTATGTTATCTATTATGTTACATAGGACTGCAGGTGACATCTACTACATTATCTGTACTCAGAGATTTATCACTGTGTCATCTCTGGTGTTACATAGGATTGCAGGAAAAATCTAGTATATTATCTGCCCTAGGAGTTAAACGTATTACTGTGTTATCTGTGGTATTAGGATTTCAGGTAACATATATTACCTGTACTCAGAGAGTTATTACTGTGTTATCTGTGGTGTTACATAGGACTGCAGGTAACATCTACTAAATGATCTGTACTCAGAGAGATCACTATGGTGTTACATAGGACTGTAGGTAACGTCTCCCCTTTCCCCGCATCCTCTACACTGCTCATCCCCCAATTTATAATCTTACTGTCCGTGCAGCATATACATTTCTGCAGGAATTTAGGCAACAACTGTTTGATTATTGGGGGGTTCAGTGCCCCTGCCAATTATCACACTGAAGGGGCCATGTCACTCCTGTGAGTTCTGCATCCCCTTCATCCATGTACATATGGCTGTATCTGTGCTTTTTCACTTAAACAGGACAAGATGCAGTGTTCGGCACAGCCGTCATATGGATGGCCCTGGTATCTGTGACTTGCAGGAGTGTAGAGATCCTTTCACTGTGATGATTGGTTGGGACCTGGAGTTCAGATCCCCATTAACCGTATTGATAGCCTACAACAGGGATCAGCAACCTCCGTCACTGCAGCTCTTCTGCAACCACAACTCCCAGAATCTTCCTTTAATTTCCTTGAAGGTTACAGGAACAACTGGGAGTTGTAGTTTCACAGCAGCTGGAGTGCCGGAGGTTACTGATCTCCTGCCTACAATACTGATGTATGGCAGTGCAGAATACAGTTCTGTTTGGTGCAATGTTCATGTGCGTTAGGCTGAGGCTACATAGCGATCTTTGGTGCGACAGCTGTCATGCAAACAAGGATTGCAGTGTAGCAGCGCAGCCATAGAAATCATTGCAGTCCCAGTGTGACTTGCAGGTTGCCATGACCCCAACATTGCAAAAAATCTTATTTTATTTTCATATTTGTTTATATGATAAGGCGGTGGGTTGTATGGCAAGCATGGATGATCTTGACTAGCCACAGGAGTGGGGGAATAGGGATGTAGCTGGGGGGAGGACCGTCAAAAATTTGCTATTGGGCCCAGTCATTTCTAGTTACTTCTGACTCACAGAAGCACATATGCAGCAGCCTCCCACCCAAACAGCACACACCATAGAGGCCCACTACCCCACAGCAACAAGCCACACCAACTCAAAAAGCTCACACCAAACTGCGGGCTCAGTCGGGCATCCAACTCCCGTTCCTAACCCTCCCCCTTATTCCCGGCCAGTAGACCCAGCCTCAGGCAGCGGTGACCCACCTCCCCCCAAGGCTGCAGCATTCACCAAATCCCCCACCTGCACTTACATGAGGTGGGGAACTGAGTACTCCTCTATAATGGAGGGGTGTGTCATGAGTATTAGCTCAGGTAGCGTCACCTGTTTTCCAGAACTAACCAGCCCTTAAGGTTATACTAACCCATTATCCCAGAAGGATCCACCCTATGACTCATCATCACAAACCATCATATTCTGTCAGTCAAATCCATTCATCATCATTGGTCATTGTAAACAGTGTAACAAATACTTTAATGCAATTGTAACAATATAATCTTTATTTAATCTGTTTCCTTCGATAAAACAATATTACATTCACATTATCACAGCTTCACATAAAGGTTTTGGTAATTAATGGAGCAATCCTTTGTGTACCCCGACTGTGATATTACATAACCGTAAGAGATGAAAATGTCCCCCACTGTGGTCTCCTTGAGTACAGCCGTGATATAAATCCAGGGTCAGTTACTCTTTTTATTCACCAAAAAAACATTTTTCAATGCTGAAAAGCACCTTCTGTGATATCTAGCTGTTCCGAATGGCCCCTCTCAATTATAATGATTGAGACATCTTGTCATTGGTCCTGCTTCCCAAACTTCCTGTATGTTTGAGATGATTGTGTAGTCTGGGCAGGGCACTGATGTTGATACCTGTCTGTGTCTGTTCCTAACTCTAATCACCAGCACTCGAGACAGCAAAATCAGTACAAGTTAAGAGGATATCTCATTAGAGCTTCCATGGCCCCCTGAATACAGCCTCCCCAACCTTATCACCCATCTTTTATACCAGGATATCTCCTGGTAAGGATAATGGCCAATCCATTCCTGGCTCTATGGGAAAACATTCAGTATATCTTGACATTAGGCTTAGGAGTCCATTGGGCTGCCCTAATCAGTGATTAAAGAGGTGTACCTATCACGAGGCAAACAAGGCATTTGCCTAGGGCGGCACTTGCCAATAGGGCGGCAAAATGCCGGTTTACTCAGATCCGATGGTATTTTCTAACCCCCAGTCAGGTGTTCCCATGGTGACGGGGACGCTTGCCTGGGAGTTAGAATATACAGGGCCCCGCCGCTCACAGGATTATACATTTATTAACTGTAATCTGTAACTTTAACTTTAAATGAGCGCTTATCTTACTCTCATCTCCAGAGCGTGACGTTAGTGAGTGAGCGCCACCCGCACTGCCTGCTCCTCCTGCTCTAGAACATAGATTAAACAGAACTAGCAAACACTAGCAAACAGGAAAAGAACACAGATCCAACAAAACTCCACTGGCGCTGGTTAAAGACGATAAGCTGCAATATCACTGTATGGCTGTATCCATACAGTACAACTGAAACCAATGAACTTTTAAACTACTGATATCGTGCTCACCATACACATGCAACTACTGTGAACCTACTAGGCTAGATTCTAACTGCTATTGGGATGGACTGTTTTGCCTCCACCAGCAACCTGGAGCTCAGACGGAGTGACGCCACTCGCTCCTGTACAGAGCATCAATGAATAATTTACAAGGTATACAGGATCTTTTCCCACAAAACCGTTTACAATTCTGTTCAGCTCCTCCTGCTCTAGAACATAGATTAAACAGAACTTTGACAGGTTCCCTTTAAATTGTACTCTCAAAATACCAGTCTATCTTCAACATTCAGAAGGTTAATCTGGGAAGCTTTCCATCTCAGCAAACATATATGACACTAGCAAACAGGAAAAGAACACAGATCCAACAAAACTCCACTGGCGCTGGTTAAAGACGATAAGCTGCAATATCACTCTATGGCCGTATCCATACAGTACAACTGAAACCAATGAACTTTTAAACTACTGATATCGTGCTCACCATACACATGCAACTACTGTGAACCTACTAGGCTAGATTCTAACTGCTATTGGGAATACTTTTGGTATACATTCCCTCCTTGAAACGATATCCAACGCGTTTCGAGCTATGTACGTAGTTTTTCCTCAGGGATCCCTGAGGAAGAACGACGTACATTGTTCGAAACGCGTTGGATGGACTGTTTTGCCTCCACCAGCAACCTGGAGCTCAGACGGAGTGACGCCACTCGCTCCTGTACAGAGCACAAGGACGTTTTTGGAGCAAAGTGCTACCGACCGGAGCACGCTCCTAGTTTGGAATACAGACACCCATCACAAGTAACATCCTGGCTTTGGAACCTGCTTGAAGGACAGAAGGAGGACACTGCAAGCGATACAAACAAGGTGGGAAGATATACCAAAAGTATTCGCAATAGCAGTTAGACTCTAGCCTAGTAGGTTCACAGTAGTTGCATGTGTAGGGTGAGCGCGATATCAGTAGTTTAAAAGGAAAAGAACACATATATTGGATAGAAGATGATTGGAGAAAAGTATTGTGGACAGATTTGTCTAAATTTACATTGGATAGCAAAAAAGAACATTTGTGAGGCGCAGAACAAATGAAAAGATGCTGGAGGACAGCTTGGCGCCATCTGTGTGGATATGTGATGGTCTGGCAATGCTTTGGTGCTGGTAGAGTGGGAAATTTACTAAAAAATAAAATATAAATATATATAATATATTATATATATATAATATAAAAAAATAAATAAAAAATATTTAAAACAAAGACAGCTATATTTCCAGATTGCAACTGGGATGGATTGACCAGAATTATCACCAGACCTCAACCCAACTGAGCTGAGGCAGCAGATACAAATTGATCTGATATAATAAGGAACTCATGAATATGAGGACTCCTGAGCTCATGCTTCATAGTGAGCCAACTCCAGCTCCCAACTAGCACAATAATGATTTGGTCAGTACACGTAAAAGTGGCACACCATTTAAATCATGGTCTTTGTCACAAGTTTATGCTGTCCTCTGATAGAGCAGCATAAAACTGCTGACAGATTCCCTTAAAAAACTGTGCATATGTTGTGGCTGGACCCGGTTCATTTCTCTTTTTATTGACTAGTATTAGTTACTTGTTATGCCGAACCATACATCTCTTAGACAGTTTAAGACCTGTGGTTTTATATTTTTTTCCATATACCCTTGACTATGTCAGAACAGATATGTAAATCTACACGCAATGTCTACCAGAGAACATGCACTTGATTCCTCACGTTTGCCCTATGCAGTTTTTCTGGTACGCCTAGCGAATAAGTTCTATGTCATAAGATTAATGTTGAGACATTGGAGGTCGGACCTGAGAGCCTTGATGATGCAAACTGATCTTCCCCTTTTTTCCAGATAGGTTCATACCTGACGTCTTTCTAATATGACTACTTTGTATTGTTTATATTGTTTCACAGTGTTTGAAAAAGGTCAATTTTTGACCGAAAAATCACTTGAATGTGAAGTTGCTCTACGAATAAAGCCTTAATTCTGCATACATTTGGAGTGCTGTTGTTTATATCTACTACTAAGATTAGGCTGGGACACCGCAGACAAGAGTGCCGCGCCATTTCTACATCCCTGTGGCTGCATATGTGATGTTGGAATCATATAGCTTTCAGTACCACATTTACACTGATAAAACACAAATTTACATCCCTGGTCCAGTTACCCTCTGCTATCCTAGATTCCAGTGTGTCTATCAGAAATATCCCTCTTCTCCTCCTGCTTCCTAAAATCAACATGGAGAAAATAAATGTTATCATCTTTCCCCCATCTTACTCAACCGTCTCCACCAGAACTATCAATCACAAGGTTTTATACTTTCCCCAGTCTCACAAGCTCATTGCTCTTTCCTTAACCTCCATAAAAATGCTAGTGCATACCTCCATCATTACCCAAAAAAAAGAATTGCAACATCCTTCTCTGTGGACTCCCATCTGACACTCTTTTGACCCTTCAATCCATCCTCACATCAACCCATAGAACTCCGTTATATCTATTAACAGTGGATACAAGGCAATCCTAGTGGCATAACTAGAAATGACTGGGCCCCACAGCAAATTTTTGAACGCCACCCCCCTGCTCAAGCAACTTTTATGCAACCTCTCCTCCCGTGCAACCTTCACTCCTGTGGCTAGTCAAAATCGCTCTCTCAGACAAGCCGCTCAGTCCGTTTCCTGCTGTGTCTCTGTATATAATTATTTTATATGTCATTTTATAATACTGTGGAGGGGGCTCTGACAATAAAATCTTTTAGTCCTTCTCCTGGGTCAGTCCCTTCTAAGTTTGTACCATAAAGCAGCTGCTTCCCCCATAGCTACGCCCCTCGGCAATCCACAACCTGTCCCTTCCATACCTCTATGGCAATGTCCTAATTCCTTGTCACGTGTAATCTCTGCTTCTCACAAGACCTCCTTCTTTGCTCTCCTCTTGTTCTGTCCACACACAACCATCTTCAAGGCTTCTCCCATGCATTACCTATATTTTGGAACTCGTTACACTGAAACATCAGACTCTTCCCCCACCATCCAAACTTTCGAATGCAACATGAAAACCCACCTCTTCAGAAAGGTCTACAACCTACAATATACATTACCACTCCACTACCAGCAGGAGCTTCTACCCTCACCTATTGTCTCCAGCCCATTCCCCTGTAGACTGTAGTCCTTCGTGGGCAGGGTCCTCTCACAGGGTTCTCTACAACAATCTACAGGGTTGGTCTACTGGAAACTTAAAATGGCCCCAATGTTGTAGGTGGGTACAACTTGATAGAAGGAGGGGCAACACAAGTAGATGGGGACATTACAAGTTGGCAGGGTCAGTAATTACATAGTGTAGCACAGAATACCATCCTACAGAACCAAACACAACAATGCAGCACAAAATACCTCCATAGAAGCCATCCCTCTGTGGTGACCATCAATAGCTACCGTGTTCTGTCATCTATTTGTCTCTAATATGCATATGGAGCAGGGGGGCTTGGGAGGTGAGATGTGGGCCACAACAACCAGCCAGCCCTATTTGAGCATGCTACCTAATTAATATTTACCCTTATAGTTGCCCCAGTAGTATGTACCTGGACAGCATCAGTGAGGAAGGCTTGGTTGGCCCTATGGCCATCGGCCCACTAGGAAAATTCCCTGTACAGTCTATGGCCAGTCCACCCCCGACAGTCTATCACTCTTTTACGTCATGTTTATTGTACTTGTTTTTGTCTATGTTATGTATGTAAACCCTTTTTCATATGTACAGCACCCTGGAATTAGTGGTATATAACAATGATAATACATTAGGCACAGAACTAGTGTTAGCCAGAGAACAATAAGGAACGTTTCACAGATCCCTTAGTCCTGATGTAAATTTTATTTCTGTATCTAGCTTGACCTTCCTATTATTATTAACCTTACTACATAACACTGTCACTTGTTCAGCCTGGTATTGAATTCAGAAAATATCCAGGGATGGCCAACCTGCAGCTCTCCAGCTGTTGTAAAACTACAACTCCCAACATACCCTGCTGTAGGCTGATAGCTGGGAGTTGTAGTTTTGCAACAGCTGGAGAGCCTGAGGTTGGCCATCTCTGACATATACGAACCAAGCACAGCTGCTCTACATGTATATGGTGGAAACATGGGCCACACAGGAACAGCACCATATGGTGAGACGACACAGTAAGTGGAAGTACAACAGGTGGAAGATGGTGTATAAACATGTTTAATCTCATGCGGTGCTGTACAGGCCCCGTCTGGTGCCAAATGGACACAGATATTTTCTCCTAGGAGAAGTAAGGTACCATAGATTGCTGCCAGTTTTCAGTTAGTCTAGCTTTGGGTTGGCTTTCATACTAAAAAGACTGGTTCAGTGACCTAAACTTGCCATTCAAACCCATTGTTTGACTAGCTTCAAATTTGCAAAGTGAAACCTTAAACGGCCTGGAGCCAGTAGAGCAGTGTTTCCCACCCTTTTCTAGCCAGGTACCCCTAATCTCAATAAGCCCAAACTGACTGACCCTCAAGGAAGAGATCCGTTATAAATGTTCCTTCATACTGATAGGAAAAGCAGTACAGCATTCGTCCCATGAAGAGACAAGAAACACCACTTTGTAACCCCAATAGACCCCATTATAGGTTAATGGGGTCTGTTGTGGGACCATTGGTGTCTGTTGTGCTACCGTTTATACAAGGGGAACAAAAAGCTCTGTGTGTCCCAAAACGATTCGCATATGCCCTGTGGATTCCTATAAGACACAACATCATCAGACACCATTTGAATCTGAGGTAGTATATATGACCTCTGAAATGAATATACAAACCCCAGATGCGCCTATATACAGACTCCAGGCAAGAACCTCCATTTTAAACACACCCCAGATCTGGAGCAAACTCCATGACAACTCTGCATGTGACTCAGATTTTGCCTCAAGATTTACGGATCCTTAAAGGGATTTTCCCACAATGGACTTTTATCTCCCTGTGGAAAGGTAGTACATTGTGGGAAAACCCCTTTTTAGGGTAACTGCGGTTTTCAAAGCGCAAATTCCTCCTGGATTTTTGTGCGGATTTCTCTGCATTTCTCGACCAAAATCCACATGTTACTTGCTGATTTTGATGTGGTTTTGCCTCGATCTCACCCTTTGCATTGCGCACAAAAAAATAAATCACACAATTTCTAAGTCCACAGCAGATCAATTTCCATATGGATAAAAAAAGCAAAGTATACTTGAGACTATTGTAATCACATTCACTTTTCTGGTACTGTATTACGTTGCGGTTTTTCCGCGTGAGAATCAGGTATCCTTAGGGTGTGCAGGTAGCTTTAGGCCTACGACCGTAGGTGTCCCGTTGCCGTATTGCGGATTGCATATGCGGATCCGCAATACACGGGCACCACTCTGTGTGCATTCCACATCACGGATGCAGACCCATTCACTTCAACGGGTCCGCAAATCCGGAAAGGGCTCACGGAACACAGAGCGCTTCCGTGAGGTTTCGTCCCGTACTTCCGTTCTGCAAAAAAGATGTCCTATCTTTTTGCGATCCGCTGCGGCTGCCCCGCAGTCGGTGTTTGTGCATTGCGCCCCGCAGCATGGCCATGGGGCGCACACGTTCGTGTGCAATAGGCCGTAGGGTGCTTTCACGTGTAGGTTTTTACTGGCATGTTAGCTGAAGGTTCATGGGAAATATGAAAGCAGGACACGCAAATGTTTCTTTGATCCTGGCCTTTTTTGTAGCATATTGTAGACCTAGGCATTTTGTCCGGTGTGTCCACATCACTTTCTTTATGGGAGGAAAGACACTGTTTGAAGCAAAAAGTCTCAAAAAAATAAAAATAAGCTTGCGCTTAGGGTGCATTCAGAAGGCCGTAGTGTTTAGCGGACCGCACATGGCGTAACCATAATAGAAAATGCCTATTCTTGTCCGTGTGTGGGGACCCTAAAATAGCAAAAAAAGTGTAAATGTTGGCCCCCCATTCACTTTGCATATTGTCGGCAGCACATCCCGTTAGGTCTCATACATATGACCGACCACATGTGTTTTGCGGTCCGCACTTTCCCATCCCCTACTTTTGTAAAAACGCCTGTTCTTGTAGAACACGGTCTATGTTTTTTGCCGGGCGGACTAATGGATTTCATTCGCGTGCTGTCCGCATTCTTTTGCGGCCCCATAGAAATGAACGGGTTTGCGTTCAATCCGCCAAAAAATAGTCGATTGGACGGAATATACAGAGATGTGAATGAATTCTTAGAGTTATATTTGGTAATTACTACCTGTATTACGTAGGATCATTTTCTCATCCAGTCTATTTCTAACAATCTAGAATGTACAGAGAGAACGTGATGAACTTTCCAGGAACTTCTGAATTGTAATCCGGTTTCTAATCCCGCAGACTGCAGTAGCAGCACGTTCCCAGTTGGCGGCGCAGATCAGAATACAGTCTCACACCTCGCCCCCTAGCGGTGTCTTCCTATGACAAACCTCTCCGAACCTCCCCCACTCGCTTCGTTCCAGTCTACAACCCAGACTAGCCAATTAGGAAAGGCATCTTTTGGTCACATGACGGCGTGCCAACCAATCACCAGCGAGAGGCCGAGCAGGCACCACGGCCGCCATTAAAGAAAGGAATCTGTAAATTCAAATGGGAAAGCTGCCCCGACATTGATCCGATTATTTATTATTGCTTATTAATCTCTATCGCCCGGGAATTTCCTGAGAGGAGGCGGTGGCGAGAGGATATCTCCATTCTCAGCAGCGACAACTACTTGTGTGTGCGCAGGAGGACAGATTCGGGGAGGAGGAGGAGAGGAAAATGGCGAACCTGTGAGAAAAGAAGCCGAGAAACACCCGGGGACTGGTGGTGGCCGGCGGGGAGCGGACTCAGCGCTTTCCTTTGTGTCCTGTACTACAGCAGGCGGAGGCCCAGAGTCCCCCAGCGCTCCGGTGACCGGGCGGTTCCCGCCATGCACTGCGCCCCGAGCAGGGGGACCAGCGGCGGGGGAGGGAGGACTGAGACACCGCCCGGATACCGGCGCTTGTGAGGACGCCCCGCCAGGACTGATCGTGCTCATTGTGCGGACATTAGCCCTCATCACGTGGAGATTTATCGTCTCGTCTGTGGAGCCGGCTGGTCGGGGGGCTGGCCTGTGACCGTGGCGAGGATGGAGTGCTAGTGGCGCCGGGAGGTGACCGTGTGCGCCAGCTGCTCCTGTGTCTCTTTCTTGTTCGGGGTGGGATAATGGCGTGCGGTCCCTGGCTGTGAGGATGAGTTCATGTTTTGTGCCGAACGGGGCCAGTCTGGAGGATTGCCACTCCAACCTCTTCTGTCTGGTGAGTGTGGGCGGCCGGTGGGCACCCTATCTATCTATAGATCTCTCTCCCATCCGTCATGTGTATCTACATGTAGTTATCTCCCTCTCATATCTGTAGATCCTATCTGTGCGTCTGGGGATCCAGCTCTCTTCCAAGTATCTGTAGATCTTATCTGTGCGTCTGGGGATCCAGCTCTCTTCCAAGTATCTGTAGATCTTATCTATGCGTCTGGGGATCCAGCTCTCTTCCATGCGTCTTGGCATCTGGCTCTCCTCCAAGTATCTTTAGTTCCAATCCATGCGTCTGGGAATCCAGCTCTCTTCCAAGTATCTGTAGATCCTATCTATGCGTCTCGGGATCCAGCTCTCTTCCAAGTATCTGTAGATCCTATCTATTCGTCTGGGGATCCAGCTCTCTTCCAAGTATCTGTAGATCCTATCCATGCGTCTGGGGATCCAGCTCTCTTCCAAGTATCTGTAGATCCTATCTATTCGTCTGGGGATCCAGCTCTCTTCCAAGTATCTGTAGATCCTATCTATTCGTCTGGGGATCCAGCTCTCTTCCAAGTATCTGTAGATCCTATCTATGTGTCTGGGATCCAGCTCTCTTCCAAGTATCTGTAGATCCTATCTATGTGTCTGGGATCCAGCTCTCTTCCAAGTATCTGTAGATCCTATCTATGCGTCTGGGGATCCAGCTCTCTTCCAAGTATCTGTACATCCTGTCCATGCGTCTGGGGATCCAGCTCTCTTCCAAGTATCTGTACATCCTATCCATGCGTCTGGGGATCCAGCTCTCTTCCATGCGTCTGGGGATCCTATCTATGTGTCTGTAGATCTGGCTCTCTTCCATGTATCTGGGGATCCAGCTTTCTTCCAATTATCTGTAGATCCGATCTATGCGTCTGTGGATCTAGCTCTCTCATGCGTCTCGGGATCCGGCTCTCTTCCGTGCAACTCGGGATCCGGCTCTCTTCCGTGCAACTCGGGATCCGGCTCTCTTCCGTGCGTCTCGGGGTCCGGCTCTCTTCCGTGCGTCTTTATCTACCTGTAGTTATCCCACTTCATGTATCTGTAGATCCTATCTATCGGTCTGTAGATCTCGCACCTCCTGTAGGGTCCCCACCTTATCTACCCCCCTGATTGATCTGTGACTCTGTAGTTGGCGGATCCTGCATCTAATAATAATCTGCAGCCCTGTGTATCCTAAACTTTGGCTGGGCCTGTCCCTGATGCTTTGAGGACATGTTCCTCTTGTAGCTGCCCCCAGCCCTGTGCCTGAGGAGATTTGACTCCTTCCTATTCTCCTCTCTGTGGGAGTGGAGGTTGGGAGGAGGCAGGAAGCAGCCATTTTCCTGCCTGTGTCGCTGGGCCCGGCCAGAACTTTAAGATGCCCTGTGTTCTCCTGTCTTTTCCCTCAGCCTCCTCTCTGTGTAAAGCGTGATATGATCTGGTTAGCGCCTCGCATCCCTGGCCTGTTTCTTCTTTTCCCCCTCTTCCTTTGTGTTCTCGGCTTCCTCCTCTTATCGTCTTCTTGTGCCTGGGTCGGTTTCTGCTGTTATCGGATGTATATTACCACATCTTGTGTTTATCTGGGATGACTTGGCCGCGGCTCAGTTCTGGGTTTAGTAGCTGACCTTGTAACGTTGCGCACCCCCAGGCTAATCTTATCAGTCTGCTGCCTGCAGATATTTAGCTGAGGGCACTTTATACAGTATATAGATGCACTCTCTTCTGCAGAAATCTCCTGGATTACGGGTTCCCATATAAGCGAGGAATTGCTCTATGTAGAAAACGTATCCAGGAACGGGTACGGTCACCCAGCTTTCCCAGACATCAGAGCTGACAGACCTTCCCCACTGTGTAGTAATATTACATCCCGCATTACATCACTGGGTAGATGTGTCACTCATGAAGATAGAAGAGCACAACTCAAGGACTTGCCCTTTAAAAGCCGATCAGGATGTGGGATCTTTTTTTCCCCCCAAGAATCCCGCCAGCAACATGGCAGACTGAACTAGCAGACCAAGCACATATTCAAGTGCGATAGGCGTACGCAGAGTAAAGAACGATCGGCAAGCCATGCCTGTCACGTCTGGCTGGTCAGAATTGTCACCTTTATCTGGTGTAGGGAGGAGCCGGGGTCATCAGTCCGTAGATAACACTGTTTACCTGCACATCCTATTAGGCCCCGTCCTGTGAAGATGCGAACGCCCTGCTGAAATGTTCTGCTGCGGACCACGGGCTCGTTTACACATTCCAGCCGAGCAGGCAATTATTGGGAAGCGATCCTTCCATCCTGATAATTGCCTGCTCATCAGAGGGGGTGAGAGCTGCATATTCATGGAGCAATCGCCACCACTGTATGGGGCAGAGCAATGGTTACTGCCATCGATCATCCTCGTGCAGATTCATTATTTCTGGGCAGCAGATCCCCGTTCACACTGCCCATAAATGATGGTTTAGGTGCCCACATAGATGATGACTTCACCCATTAATGGTCGTCTTGATTGGTGGCACAATTATCGGAAACGAGCATTCGTTGTCACTTATCGGCCTGACAATTGCACGGAGTAAATCTGCTGGTTGTCTGCCCCCTGGCTGGGAATAATGCGATGGCCCCTTCTATACCCCTCCCCTCCCCCCCCCCCCTCTTTGTGTCTCTACAAGGGAAGTTGGGATTCCAGCTGTTAGTAAGTGTTCAGTGTTAAACCTTGAAGTGTTTGTATTGTTGTCCTTCTCCCCTCCCCCTCCCTCCTTGGTCCCGCATACTGGGATCACGGTATATGTTCCTCAGCATGCAATGAAAAGGAGTGCGAGCCTCTAACAAACTCTTTTGCTTTCCAGGCCGACCTGACGGGGATCAAATGGAAGCAGTACGTGTGGCAGGGCCCTACCTCTGCCCCCATCCTCTTCCCGGTGACAGAAGAGGATCCCATACTGAGCAGCTTCAGTCGCTGTCTCAAGGCCGATGTGCTGAGCGTGTGGCGTCGAGACCAGCGTCCTGGCCGGAGAGAACTGTGGATATTCTGGTGGGGAGACGATCCCAATTTCTCTGACCTAATTCATCACGACTTGACAGGTAATATTTGGGTGGAGCCTGGAGCTCTTCGCTGGAGTTGAAAGCAGTGGATGCCATACTCATAGGGCTGCGCTTCCTTGTGAGGCATTTGGAGCCGGCCGCATGTTTGGCACAAATATGTCTATTAGTCATGGAAATTTTGACTTTGCAGCTCAATGTTTCGATGCAGTTCCATGTCGGTTTTATGTTTTCCCTTCTGCAGGCTACTTTCACACTCACGTTTTGTGCGGATCCGTCATGGACGGATCCTTTCAGATAATACGGCCGTCTGCATCCGTTCAGAACGGATCCGTTTGTATTATCTGTAACATAGCCAAGACGAATCCTTTCAGATAATACAACCGCATGCATCCGTTCAGAACGGATCCGTTTGTATTATCTGTAACATAGCCAAGACGGATCTGTCTTGAACACTATTGAAAGTCAATGGGGGACGGATCCGTTTTCTATTGTGTCAGTGAAAACGGATCCGTCCTGGCACACAATGTAAGTCCATGGGGATGGATCCGTTTTTACTGACACAATAAACGTTTGGCTCAGTTTCATCAGACAGACACCACAATGCTGCAAGCTGCGTTTTGGTGTCCGTCTCCAAAGCGGAATAGAGGTGGAACGGAGCCAAACTGATGCATTCTGAGTGGATCCTTTTCCATTCAGAAAGCATTAGAACGCAAAATGATCCGTTTTGGACCACTTTTGAGAGCCCTGAACGGATCTCGCAAACGGAAAGCCAAAACGCGAGTGTGAAAGTAGTCTCAGCCGGCCTTCATTCACTGCACAAGATCCTGATGACAAGTCAGGATATCATCAGGCCCAGGCGCCCTCTGACACAATGAAATGATGCTGTCTGGGCTGTCTCTTTCTGCATAGTTTGGACACTTGGTTACCGTAAAGTTTTTTATTTTTTTGCAAAAGTAATTGCCCATTGAAATGGGAAGGACCGAAAACCACGTGGAGTTTTGAATTTATCATAACAACCGATCAGATTCCACCTTACATTTTCCAAAGGAGCTCTGAAAAATGAAAGATTGAATTTGATTGGTTGCTATGGGTAACAAAGCCAGTTTTCCTTTGCACCAGTCTTGATGAATATTCCCCCATTGTAATCTCATTCTATCAGTCTGCGCAGGGAACCTACTAAGTCTTTCATCGGAGTCTCTCTTTTCTTGGAGTAGGTGTAGCACCAGTCTTCAGCACAGTTTACCCCACTGGGACATTATCATTTGCTTTATGCCTCATGCACATGGTGGTACGTGATTTTCAGACTGCAGTTAGAAGGTCCATGAAAAATTGACAGCCTTTGTGTGTTTTGTGTCGCCCCCTCTAATTCCCATCAATATAAAGGGCAGATGAGAATAGAACCCCAGTGATCGGGCGCACAGATACATGAACACAGATCTGAATAGCTCCATCAGCTTGTATGGGTCAGTGTGAAGTCCTTAAAGGGAACCTGTCACCTCCAATACACATATAAAACCGACATTGTGACCTGACAGTAGCCCCCAGTGTGTTCATAATCATGTTTCATTCCTCCATCGGTTGCTTCATACTTTATAAAAACGCTGTTTTAATCTCTAATCACATTGACTTCAGAGCAAGCTCAAGGGAGCAGTGGCCTCCTTGCTTCAAGCCAAGCTAAGTCCACCCCTTACCCTTCCTCCCTTCCTCAGAGCAAGCTCAAGGGAGCAGTGGCCTCCTTGCTTCAAGCCAAGCTAAGTCCACCCCTTACCCTTCCTCCCTTCAGTTTGACATCCTGCTGTGATAGCGCAAGTCTCGCGCATGCACGGTGCGCTCCTTGTTACTGCGTGATCCAGTCTCCTGCTCCTGCAGTCAGCCGGCTGCTATCCTCTCACTGCGCACGAGCCGGCCATTTCCATCGTGCATGCGTGGCGATTCTGGTCCTCAGTGTCGGCACGATGGAAATGGCCGGCGCATGCGCAGTGAGAGCATAGCAGCCGGCTGACTGCGGGAGCAGGAGACAGAATCGCGCAGTAACAAGGAGCGCACCGTGCATGCGCGAGACTTGCGCTATCACAGCCTCACAGCAGGATGTCAAACTGAAGGGAGGACGGTAAGGGGCGGACTTAGCTTGACTTGAAGCAAGGAGGCCTCTGCCCCCTTGACTTTAAGCTTGCTCTGAAGTCAGCGTGATTGGAGATTAAAACAGCTTTTTTATAAAGTTTGCAGCAATCGATGGAGGAATGAAACATGATTATGAACACACTGGGGGCTACTGTAAGGTAATGATGTCGGTTTTGGAGCTGGCAGGTTCCCTGTAAAGTGTATCTGTACTTCTTTGTGTTGTAGGGACATATAAAAGGTTCTGCTTGGCTCCTTGCTGGAGACAGGCTGAGTAGATGGTCTGAGCCCATCTCCAGCAGTGAGATCGCTTCATCTCCTCATTTTAGCTCCAGTGGGTTTGGCACACCCTATACAGATGGCAGCAAAATACAGCGGGTAGCTGTAGATGGTATAAACAGGCCTAGACCTGCGTCGGACTTATCACATTGGCTCAGGCTGGATGATGAATCTGATGCAGGGATAGACACTTTTCCCTCACTCTGTACAAACTGTTGGTTGGCTTAATTGGAACCTTTTTCTAAAGGCCCCGTCCTATTCATGTAAATGCCCATTCATTTTTTCGAGCAAGTCTGAAAAAGTAGTAGAAACCTCTAGTTGTGCCAACTTTTTAGATGGTAGTTTCTTCTGCTGCGCACTGAAAACGAAATTCTCCATTTATTTTTACATGAATGGGTATCGTATAAGCTTTCTGTACAGTAAGAGGGGATCTAATAATGGCAACTTGAAATCCCTGAGAATGGCTAGCCAGCTGCTGGGCAGAGGTGTGATCTAGGACCGCGGTTTAGCTACAGTGGCTAGTCTAGCATGTGCTACCTGAATTAATGATGAGACTACCTCAGGCTAGCCCCTGACCACAGCTCTGCCCAGCTGAAGAAAATATTAATGGAGAATTTTTGAGCTCCTGACTGGAGGGCCGCAGTGATCGCTTACTGACGTTTTAAAGGGCTCGTCATGTAAGCAGCTGTTGTAGAGATCAGTGGCTGGTTGCAGGCCTGGCTCTTTGAACTTCCAGCAGTGTGAATAGAGCCTGAATTGTCCTCCGTGTTGACTCCTGAGCTTTGCTTGTGCGTCTCGGTAAGCTGGAACGTCATCCGAATCAGTGCTATTTTTGACCTCGGTAAACAGCAGCCTTTTGTGGCAGGGGATCTGCTGCTACTTAGTCTAAACTTGTATCTTCACATGTTTCCTGCTACTTCTGACATGGCTTCTTCACAGCTCGAAAACACAGTCTGTAATCTCTAGCCTGAAACATAACATTTCTGATCAGGATATTGAGCTTTTTTTTTTTTTTTTTTTTTTTTTAAATCCTAAAAGTTCTTTATGTCCTCAGAATGTTAGCTGGCAGGCAAGACCTTGGCTCTAGTTAGGGCAGCAGTGGGTACTACTGTAAGCTTAGACTGCCGCCGACCCTTGGCTCATGGTAGAAGCAGCGCAGGAATCTAGACTTTGCACAACCTCACGATCAGTCCCACAGATATAAAATCCAAGCAGGCAGGTTTAGGGGCTGCTCACATCATGTTTTTGACATACTTTAACATATATATGGTAGGGTATTCAAAGGATAGTATTCTACTTTAGCATCCTGTGGAGGCCAGCAAAATAAATATACGTTTTTCTTACAGTGGAGCCCTATGGTGACAGATGCTACTGTATGGCAACCATCAGAGGCATCCGCATGTGCATATGTTAAACGTGGGACAAAAAAGTGGTGTAAACATGGCCTTACATGCAGTTATTCAGCACTTGGTCTACTTTTTAAATATGCAGGAAAGTCCTTGCTACAATGAAGTACTTAGTTGACTGCTAGGCCGTGCTTGGTGTAGTGAAGTCACTATATAGGTAGGGATGGGTCTAGCCACTGACTGAGAACCTTGATTATTCACATCTAGGGGATAGAAATCTGTTTTTACGGTGCCACACTAACCCTAACTGTACCTCTGTGACCAAAGCGTATTTTCATCTTCTAACAGTAAATCAGAAATAGCAGAAGCTTGGCCCCTGGAGTGGCATACCTGGCCCTTAAGGGGTACATCCACGCAGCACATAATTTACTGCGTAAAAACCCATCTAGAATCCATAAGAAAATCTGTTTGATTTCTGTGTGGATTTTGCAGCTGATTTGGCCCAGATTTCACACACCATAGGTTAGTATTAGCGCTCATGCACACAACCATATCTTCCTTCTGTGTTCTATCATTTATTTCTATGGGTCCGCCCCAAATAAAATCCATATGTCTGTTCTGCAAATTATAGAACATGTCCTATTCTTGTCTGTATTGCAGAGAAGAATAGCCAGTTCAATAGATGGAAGTGAGAAAATTGCGGAATGCATGCTGAAAGTATCCGTATTTTGCTGATCTGTGGTGTGCGGGCTGCAATATGGATACAGTCTTGTTCATAAGCCTTAAAGGGGGTTCTCCGAGAATTAAGAAAATAAAAATACTTAAATATTTATTATAAATATATTCCCAAATATTTTTCATTAGTTATGAATCTGATGGCTCGTTTTGTCCAGGGAGCAATCATTAGGAGAAAAAAAATGGCTGCCGTCCTACTAGTCCACACACAACCTGTCCTAATTACACAGGAGGACAAGTAAAAGAGCTGCCTCATCCTCCCCTCTTACTTGTCAGGGATTATGGTCCTGGATACAGTTTAATATGATCTTCAGAAGAATCTCTGTAGGAATGGAGTTCATTAGAAGGCATGAAGTACAGAGAGGATAGTGTGGGTGTAGATAATGAGCAGCAGCACTTGTATGCAGTTTCCATTACCACTGTCTGTCCTGTCCCTCCTCTCTGTACTTCATGTCTCCTCATGGACTCCATTCCTACAGAGATTTAGCTGAAGATTATATTAAACTGTATTCAGGATCATAATCCCTGACAAAGCAGAGAGAAGGATGAGGCAGCTCTTAAGCTCAGTGTGGTGAAGTAACTTGTCCTGCTGTGTGATTAGGACAGGTTTTGTGTGTGCAAATAGGACGTCGGCCATTTTATTTCTCCTAATGATTGCTCCCTAGACAAAATGAACCATTATAGCTAATGAAAGGTATTTGCGAATATATTTAAAATAAAGTATTTTCATTTTCTTTATTTCCGGAGAACCCCTTTAGCATGGATTTCTGTTTGGTGATTTCCCCCATGCAAATCCGTGGCGTTTCAGTCGAGTGTGGACCTACCCTTAAAAGGGTTTTCCGAGGTTTTGATACTGATGACCCATCCACTGGATAGGTGATTAGTATCTGGTGGAGGTCTGACACCTGGGACCCCCGCTAATCAGCTGTTTTAGAAGGTCACTGCTTTCTCGCAGCTTGCCAAGCACAGCGATCTACATTGTATAGTGGCTGTGTTTGGTATTGCGCTCAGCCCTGTTCACTTGTATGGGGCTGAGCTGCGTCTAGCCACATGACACAGGAGCGCCGCTGCCATCTCAAACAGCTGATTGGCAGGGTCCTAGGTGTCCTGAGAATAGGTCATCAGTATTAAAATCTCAGGAAACCCCTTTAAAGGTACGTGCACACGGTGCAGGTTTGTATGCAGAAGATCTGCATAATATCCTCCCCAAAACTGCACATAAATATGCACTAATTGGTTTTGATGGCCATTTTTTTCGTTGTGAATGTAGCCTTGGGGTAAAGGATGGGGGGGGGGATTGCAAATAACGATGAAACTCCTTACTAAATGATTATACTGACATAAAGCTGTCAGTATGATTCCGTAACCATAAGATTATACAGAGGCACACCGCATTATAAATCAGTATAACGCCGTGCTGTCCTGCTCGACGAGCAGTGTCCAAAACAGAGGATCACACTTCCACACGTTAAACATCCCTTAGGCTACGTGCACACAGTTGCAAGTTGTCTTGCAGAAATTCTGCACACATTTCTGTGTTGAATTCTGTGTGCTTCCATACAGAGTCCACACCAGAAACTGCATGTGTTATTTGCAGTTGTTGGTGCAGGTTTGATGCAGATTTGCTGATCTCGCCCTTGCATTGAAAAGGCTGAAATCTGTACAGAAGTACTGCACAAAGAGCTACAGATTACAAAATCCACACAGAATAAAAAGCAAAGTGTACGTGAGATTATCATACACTCTGCTGTCACTGTATTACACTGCGGTTTCTACACAGGAGAATCTGCACGGAAAAACCGCGCGGAATCCGCAATGTGTGCAGGTAGCCTTAATAAGAAGCATCTTGCTGCCATTGACTTCTTATTAAGAAAATGCTGACAGTGCATGTTAATGTGCAGCTACTTCCAGACCTGATCTATTGAATTACATCTGCTCCTGTCAGCTTATCGCCAAGATGAACGAGTTTCTAGTTCTACATTTTAAGGTGCCCTTTGAAAAATCAAAGCTGTCACCTAAATGGTTATTTGCAATCCCCCCCCCCCCCCCTGTTTTTTACCCTATGGCTACATTCATACAACATGGGGGGAAAAAATGGCTGCGAAAAACACTCCACACATTCCATACCTTTTTGTTCTTTTGTTGTCACTTTCAGCAACTGAAAAAACAATGTTTAATCCATATGCAAACGGAGCTCGCAAGTACCCAGGGGCTGGGTTCGTGGTGTAGGTGCCCAGGCCGCTCTGCATTTTTTTTCACATTACTCCTCCCCAGCCTCTTCCTTGTCCTGCCCTGTAAGTCTGTTAATTCATTCCCAGTACCGGCCGCTATCCCGCGTGTGCGCAGTTCACCGCCTACCCAGGCATGTGCTCTGGCCGCTGGTTTCACACCGGCGCATGAGCACTAGATGTATGGATGCTGCTGCCCACAATGTGCATTGCAGTGCTCATGCCCAGACTGGCGGTGAACTGCGCACACGCGGGATCGCGGCCGGGGCTGGGGATGACGCAAGAGACTTACAGAGCGGGACAAGGAAGAGGCTGGGGAGGAGTAATGTGAAAAAAAATGCACAGCGGCCTGGGCACCTACACCATGAACCTCAGCCCCTGGGCACTTGCGAGCTCCGTTTGCATATGGATTAAACATCGTTTTTTCAGCTGCTGACAACAAAAGAACAAAGGTACCATTGGAATCATGGGTAGTTGTGCTAGAGCCACATGTAACCAGTGTATAATGTCCAATTTTGGTGACAGACTCCCTTTAATGTTCCCCATATTGCCGCCTGGACATTAAATTTTACCCCCCATAGTGTCACTAATCATGTATTATTTGTGCCCCCTAGGACTATTAATGCCCCCCTTAGTGGCTCAGCTCATCTACTTGCATGCATAGTCACTCGCTCTTCACAAGATGCAGCATGAAAGGACCTGCTTTTCCAACGTCGGGTCCTTCTGCATCCAGTGAAGCGTGAGCGTCCCATTGCATGAAAGTGAATGAGGTGAGTGTTATTATTTTATAATTAAACCTAAGTGAGTTAGATGGGTGCACTCCTGTATAAATGGGCATTAAAGGCGGTCCCATTGATTTCAATAAGGTCATTCTGGACGTGAAAATGGACAAAAATAGAACATGTCCTATTTTCTGATGGTTGCTATTCACTGGCCATTGAAAAATAAAATAAAATAATGGCCATGTGATTAGCGCCACTGACTTCAACTGGTTCTAAAAGCTGTTGTGTCACAGCCGGTTTTCCACAATCGTGTGAATGTAGCCTAAGGTGTCATGCGCGTGACCATGTCCATGTTTTGGTCAGCAAACCACAGATTTGCACAATACAGATACCTTCTGTGTGTATTCTGCATGCTTCTCACTCCCATCAATAGAAATGTCTGTCCTGGTCGCCATTGTAGACCAGAATAGGACATGTTTTACAGCGCAGCCTTCCCTTGTTTGTCCCATTCGTTTCAATGGGACAGCTTTTTCCTATTCAAGTAAATAGGAAGGAACCGTCCCATAGAAGTGAATGGGAAGGCTTGTAATCACACCTACTCACCGCTGCAATGTCGCCGGCGAGCAGGTAAACAGTGAAGGGAAGGCTGCGCTCGCACAGAAGATCTGATATCTATGACCTATCCTTAAGATAGGTCATCAATATTAAAACCCGGAAACCCCCTTTAATTGGTACTAGAACACTAATCCACAACTTAGCCTGGAAATAATGGGTCACGGTGATGCTAGGAAAGAATATGGTACAGCATTGACCTATAGCATACGGTTTACTGCTTATTTGAGATCCTTAGAACCCAGATACTAGATAGTTGTGTGTTTTGAAGTAAGTCCAAAGCGCAAAATACGTCCTAGCAAGTAGATTTTCTAAGGAAATGGTTTTCTGCAGCAATTTTAACAGTTTTGGGGTCTTTAAACACATGAATTTTGCAGTTTTTTGCCAGTAAACAAAGCCAGAATGTGCAGTTTATTTAGATTTTTTTTTTTAAATGTATTTTAGGTGGGTTTTTTTTTCTTCCTTGCTCTAAATGGGTCTAAAATGGCTTTTTTTTTTTTTTTAAATTTTGTGGCTCCCCCCGTAGTGAACATTTAAAAACGCAAAGAACTCCAAAATGCTCTGCTTTTGAAAGGAAGCCAGAAAGACAAGAAAACCTAATTAACAAAAAAGCCAAGAGCAAAAAAAGCTTGTGTGTTCTGCATTTCTTTCTGCAAAAAATGCAAAAAAAAGCCACTTAAATTGTGAAACACAGCCTAAGGGCTCATGCACACAAACTTATTTTTTGTCTGACTGTTTTGCGGGTCGGATGCGGAACCATTCACTTCAATGTGTCCGCATCTGTTTGTCCCTTTTGTGGCACCCACAAAAATATAGAACAAGTCCTATTCTTGTCCGCATTACGGACAGGGATAGGACTGTTCTATTATGGGACGGACGTTCCATTCCGCAAAACAGAATTTTTTTAAATCTGAGATTGTGGTGCTGCCTTTGTAAGCTGGTTGTGGACCTGGCCTGAAATAACCTTAGGGTGTATTTACACAGTGTTTTTTTTCCCTGCCTTTTTGTGAAAAGGATTTGTGCAAGTACAGTTAACACCTTTATACATAAAATGTTACCCCAGCTTTCACAGTGAAGGCCCTCGCTGCCCCAGTATCTGCAATATCCTCTGCATCCAGGGGACGCAAGATGGCGGCTGCCACGTGACCGCTTCCTTGGCTTGTGCCTGGCTCCCTCTAGCACAGATTCAGGCGAATGCCTGCGCTGAAGTGCAGGATGCCAGGCACAGATTGAGGAAGGAATCAAGGGGACAACTAATGTGACTGCCACCAGCCTGCGTCCTATGCACATGGAGGCCTTTTCTGTTTACATACCGGGCATTTATAGGTTGGTGACTAAAACATTACCGTTTGTGGCGTTCTAGGAGGCTCTTGTATAAAGTGGCCAATCCCTTTAAAGGGGAACCCGTCTGGCTTTTTGGCTATAACACGGGCTTTTTTATTAAACTGCAGGCTAGGACTGTACCCAATCATTTCAACTGTGCCCACGTTACTTTGATTCAAATTCCCGTTCTCCAGAAAGATATGTTTCAGGCCAAGGACATTTTTGGGCTCCAGGAGCAGACAACTTTATTTATATTTTTTTGCTTGGCATTCAAGTTAATTTAACTACAGTAAACCCTTAACTATATAAACTCGGTAGAATGATGCCTTGTTTTTGTGTACCATTTTGAGGGTATGCATATACAATTCCTCCATTTTAATTTATTTTTTACTGATATATATATATATATATATATATATATATATATATATATATTAGGCCTGCACAATATATCGCGAAAGCAATCGTTATCGCAATTAATCGCCGTATCGCAATCGCAATTTGCTGACCCAAAAATGCTGCAATTATATTACCGTATTTTTCGCTTTATAAGACACACTTTTTTCCCATCAAAAGTGGGGGGGGGATGGCAGTGCATCTTATAAAGCGATGGTTGACTTTCTACGTGACACTGACGCTGTATCGCCGGTCGCTATGTTGCACAGCGCAGCCAGCGATACATCAGTTACAGTGCGGGGAGGGAGGAGGGGCTGTTGGAAAGTCGTTATTTTAATGAACACATGTTCTTATATCTATTTTATTTATCTGTTCTGTGCAGCGCTATTAAGAAAATGGCAAGTTTTGTATTTTGTACTTTTGCAGTAATGCAAATATGTATTTTATTTTGAAAAACACTGTGCATTTCAGTTCTTGAGTTCAGCATATCTACATTTCACATTATCAGTCATCTGTGTGCGCTTTTACCTTGAAAATCCAAGCAGATAGACCTCTAGCACAATTCCCTTAAAATATCACATCGCATATAGTTATCGCAATTTTTAGGGCCCTAATCGCAATCGCACAAAATTCCCATATCGTGCAGCTCTATATATATATATATATATATATATATATATATATATATATATATATATATATATATATATATATAACCAGCTTTTCTCCAAACGGAATTGACTGCAGACTTTCCCTGCGTACCATCATTTCAACCATTTCCCTATCACTTTTATTGTCTTTATTTTCTTCTTCTTTATTTTTTTAAGTCGCACTTATACAAGTGCAATTCCTGGAGTCATCTGGGTGATGCCGCAGCCTTAAGGCTTCTTTACATGGCCCAATGTAGCAAGCGATTGTCAGGAAGGAAGTGATAACCACCTTGCTGGGATTTCAGAGCTCTTGGTGATTACCGAGGCAAGGGGGATGTCAGTCAGCCTGAAGGAGGTGTGCTTACAGAGAGGGCTCGGACTCCAGGCACGTTGTCATACATCAGGCACTGCTGATAACTATGCTATGGACTGAAGAAGCCACTGTTCGAGGGTCCAGCTCTGAATGCTATACAGCACTCAGATCTTCTTGACTGGTCAGGTTGGGGAAAAAAAGACAACTCTAAGGCCCCTTTCACACGAGCGAGTTTTCCGCACGGGTGCAATGCGTGATGTGAGCGCATAGCACCCGCACTGAATCCTGACCCATTCATTTCTATGGGACTGTGTACATGAGCATTTTTTTTTCACGCATCACTTGTGCGTTGCGTGAAAATCGCAGCATGTTCTATACTCTGCGTTTTTCACGCAGCCCTGGCCCCATAGAAGTGAATGCGTGAAGAACACAATACATCCGCAAGCAAGTGCGGGTGCGATGCGTTTTTCACTGATGGTTGCTAGGAGATGTTGTTTGTAAACCTTCAGTTTTTTTATCACGTGTGTGAAAAACGCATCAAAACGCATTGCACCCGTGCAGAAAAAACTGAACAACTGAACGCAATCGCAGACAAAACTGAATGGCTTTGCCTGTGAAATCGCACAATTTTCACTGCATCCGCAACGCATCCGGATCTAATCCGGACACGCTCGTGTGAAAGAGGCCTAAGGGTACTTTCACACTTGCATTAGAGGATTCCGGCAGGCAGTTCTGTTGCTGGAACTGCCTGTCGGATCCGGAAATCTGTATGCAAACGGATTGCATTTGTTTTTCGGATCCGTCTAACAAATGCATTGCAATACCAGAGTTGTCTCTCCGGAGTCATCCTGAAAACCGGATCCGGTATTTATTTCTTTCACAGATTTAAAGGTCTGCGCATGCCCAGACCGTAAAACCGGGTCCGTGTTTCTGGAACACTTGGTACCGGGTCCGGCATGAATACATTTCAAAGAAAATTAATGCCGATTCCGGCAAGTGTTCCGGAATTTTGTCTGTAGAAAATACCCTAAGAGGGACTGAACTGAAGACATCCTGATGCAATCTGAACGGATTGCTTTCCGTTCAGAATGCATTAGGATAAAACTGAAGCATTTTTTTCATGTTATTGAGCCCCTGTGACGAAACTTAATACCGCAAAACTTTACCGCTAGTGTGAAAGTACCCCAATTTAAAGAAGCCCTTCCGTTTCAGAGGCCTCTGTTCATATGCCCTATTAGGAGATATGCATCTTCTAGGGGCCATCCCCTACCTGAGTCTATTAGCCGCAGCAGAAAGCTGCTGCCCCCTCTGGAGGCCATCAGCTGATCACCAGCGGGTCCTCCTGGAGAGCAGAGTTCACCCAGATTAGACAACTGATTTACCGATGTTATTTATGTCAGTCCTGATATTTTGGGGGCATGGTGTCTTTAGACGTGCATTCATACCGCAGAGACTTGAGGCGTTCCGTGCGCTCCGTGCAGTCCCTGCAATCTCAGCTATGTGTGTTACAAAGTGTCACCACTTCTAGTGTGAGTAACATAAACACGAGTTGTTAAAAGCCAGGACTTCCTCAAGAGAAAAGATGACGGACAAAGGTTGGGGGAGGTGCCGTCACCCTGGATCTAAGCACACGGCGTTCAGTAAAAGAACGAGCAAAGGGTGCAGCGTCACTAATGAGACTGAAATTTGTGCAATTTGATCTGTCCTTAATTTAAATAGCTTCTGTATTTGGGAATGCCTCTCAGCTCGTTCTGCAAGAACCATATGCATATAACACTGGTGTCCTGTTACACCCATTTGTTTCCTATTCTACTGAGTGAAGCAAGCACTAAAAAGGTTTCCAGTTTTAGAATTCCTCCCCACGTTAACATAATAGGAGAAACTGGTGTCTGTGTTCATAGTCACTGTATGTTTTGGGGAAGATTTATCAGAGGTTTGATGGCGCCGAGCACTATATTCATAAACTCCCCGTAATACATTTTTGACACGATTGGGTGGAGATTCAGAATTGTTCACAACTCATTTCTCAGCATTGGGTGTCCTATTGATAAAACCTCAAAGTAGTAAAGTTATAGCTCACCAAACACGTATCGCAGAAATCACCTTGGCCGACGAAGGTGGGATCCACGCACCTGGCCTCACCATATAAGCCAAGAACTTCTAAGGCCTCTTTCACACTAGCGTTTTTACTTTCCGTCTTTTAGTTCCGTCCTCGGGGCTCTAGGACGGAAAGATACTGATCAGGATTATCCCAATGCATTCTGAATGGAAAGAAATCCGTTCAGGATGCATCAGGATGTCTTCAGTTCAGTCTTTTTGACTTTTCAGGACGGAGATAAAACTGCAGCATGCTGCGGTTTTATCTCCGTCCTGAAAAGCCTGAACACATGACTGAACGCCTGATCAGGCCTTAAGTCCCATTGACTTACATTGGGGCCTGATCCGGCATTAAAAAAAGACTGAAGGACGGATCCGCATGCGCAGACCTTTAAAACGGTAAAAAAAATACAAGACGGATCCGTCTATCCGCATGGCAAACGGAGAGACGGATCTGCACTTGCAATGCATTTGCAGACGGATCCGCAATCCGGATCCGTCTACAAATGCTTTCAGTTGTCATGCGTTGTGACGGATCCGGTGGGACGGAAGTGCACGCCGGATCCACACAACGCAAGTGTGAAAGGGGCCTTAAACGGTAGCTTTTATTGAGAAACCTCAAAAATCCATAAAGTTGGTCTGCTTGACCTTAACTTTGTTTGGGTTTTTGATGTTTTTCAATAAAAATTATATATATATATATATATATATATATATATATATATATATATATATATATATATATATATTATAAATTTTTTTTTTTTTGTCTGCTACTGCTGTAAATGGGATTTTATGTATTTAGAGTGCTGTTATGGGCAGTAGGTGTGGACCCACTGTACCAACTGACCGGTTTGACTTTGGGCAAACTCTTAGGGCATTATCCTGGCAGTCTACTTGTTTTCACCCTTTAACCCTCTACACAGGGATCTGGTCTTTGGAGCCACCAGGCCGCTTACCTTTTGAGATAGTCTCAGTATAGTTGGTGGCTGACCCACGGGGTCATCCACTGGTGCAAAACACTAGGGGTCTGGCAATATACTAGGCCTGCACAATATATCGCGAAAGCAATCGTTATCGCAATTAATCGCTGTATCGCAATCGCAATTTGCTGAACCAAAAATGCTGCAATTATATTACTGTATTTTTCGCTTTATAAGACACACTTCCCCCCAAAAGTGGGGGGGGGAATGGCAGTGCGTCTTATAAAGCGATGGTTAACTTTCTACGTGACACTGACACTGTATCTCCGGGCGCTATGCTGCACAGCACGGCCAGCGATACATCAGTTACAGTGCGGAGAGGGGGGAGGGTGGAAAGTCGCTATTTTAATGAACACATGTTCTTTTATCTATTTTATTTATCTGTTCTGTGCAGGGATATTAAGAAAATGGCAAGTTTTGTATTTTGTACTTTTGCAGTAATGCAAATATGTATTTTATTTTGAAAACCGCTGTGCATTTCAGTTCTTGAGTTATAACTACCGTACATTTCACATTATCAGTCATCTGTGGGCGCTTTTACCTTGAAAATCCAAGCAGATAGACCTCTAGCACAATTACCTTAAAATATCGCATCGCATATTTTTATCGCAATTTTTAGGGCCCTAATCGCAATCGCACAAAATTCCCATATCGTGCAGCCCTACAATATACGTAGTCTGGTAACAGGCCGAGGTCTGCAACGTACAATAAATCCGGGGTCAGGGCAGGCGGCAATGGGGCAATACAAGAAACAGGTTAAGATCAAGTCAGGTGGCTAGGAGTCGGTTGTAAGGCTGGAGTTTAGTACATAGCTAGTCAGGCAGAGGATAACACTTTTGCTGGTAACTAAGTAATGTAAAGCTCGGGTACCCTCCCACTGGGAAAGGCACCTTAAATTCATAGGGATGACCAGCCATTGACTGGGGAAGCTTTTGGACTTGCGCTCGCTGGCCCTTTAAAAGGACCTGTCACCTCTCCTGACATGTCTGTTTTAATAGCTTCATGCATTCCCCATGTACTAACAATTCTGGAACATCTATTCTTATGTCTGTATGTTGTGCCGTTCCTTTATTATTTCTGCTAGAAGTTATGAATGAATTGCTAGCAGTCTGCAGTAAGGGTACAGAGGGGTGTTACCAGTTGGGGGTGTTTACCTGCACAGACTCACTCTATCCAATCAGTGCTACTATTTTCAAACTGTGCAGGGACACCCCCCCCCCAACTGTTCACCACCCCTCTGTACCCTTACTGCAGACTGCTAGTCATTCATTCATACCTTCTAGTAGAAATAATAAAGGAATTGTACAACATAGAGCCATAAGAATAGATGCTCCAAAATTGTTATTACATGGGGAATGCATGAAGATATTAAAAGGGGCATGTCAGGAGGGGTGACAGGTCCTCTTTAAAAGGCCAGAAGTGACCATGTACCTGCTCTATGGAGCCGGCTTAGAGGCCTAGACCAGATTTGCAGGCCGTGGAAACATGTTCCTTGTGGTTTCCAATTTAAGCTGTTTTGTATGTACATGAGGAGTAACCCTGTATCTGACCATTATATCATTTGTATCCTGTTTTTTCCTTCTAGTCTCTGTTTTTGTCAGTTTTTTCTTGAGCTAGTGGTTTGCTTCTAGCTGCTATGCTATGTCCTATATACAACCCACAGAGAGGAGGGGATCCTGCTCTCCTATCTTTCTGTAGCATAGTATCAGCAGCAGTATGGATGCATTGTAGCTGGAAATCCAGCACTGGGGTGAGAGAGAACTTGCT
This sequence comes from Bufotes viridis, assembly GCA_033119425.1. Taxonomy (NCBI): domain Eukaryota; kingdom Metazoa; phylum Chordata; class Amphibia; order Anura; family Bufonidae; genus Bufotes; species Bufotes viridis. The sequence continues at coordinate 273,476,246 of CM065591.1, forward strand.
GTGCCTCGGTCTCCCTTAAACAGCTTTATGGGCAGTCTGAAACCGGGTCCCTCAGTGAGCTGATCAGCTTTCTTGTCTCTGACTAGTTTAAGTGGTGAATGAAGAATGAATTATCAGTGCAGAAAGTAAGGGAGTAGTGGCAGTTTTCTGTAGAACGATATGTTACAGAGTTAATGTTCTAGTACTTTTACTGTATTGAAAGTACAGTGCCTAGTTGGCTGTTTACGTGTGTAGCATATAAGTAGTCGTAGCCATTGTGATTGTTCTAGTGGAAAAACTGGATTATATTGCTCAGTGCTGCACTTCATCATTACATTCCAGTGGAAAATGAACTGTACCTTATAGCCAGTAATGTGTATCTTCCAGATCCCTGCTGAAGGCACTGATATAGCCACACATCGTAATGTAGTGTGCCGCCCCTACATTGAGCTCCTGACTTTAAAGGGGTTGTCTCACGAAACATATTCTACATTTTTTTTAAACCAGCACCTGGATCTGAATTTCATGTAATTAAAGGGGTTATCCAATCCTAAAAAAGTTCCCCCATATGCCCTACATCAGGGCTCGACAAATCCCAGGCGCCAGGTCGCCATGGCGACCAGGAATTTGGTCCTGGCGCCTGGGTATTTGTCAGCCCGTTCTGTCAGGTGCCCGGGCGCAGAGCCGGCGCGTCCTACATGCGGACTAGGAGCGCCGGCCCCCTCATGCTGCAGCCGCCCGAGCGCTCTATAGAGAGCCTCAGGCGGCTGCAGCACTGCCCGGGCTGGCGCGTCCATGAGGTCGCACCGCCCGGGCACAGCATGAAGAGAGGGACTGACAGGAGGGAAGGGCTCAGCGCTCCCTCCTGTCAGTCCCTCATTGTAGCGTGGCCGAGCCCTGTATGGTCCGCGGTACAGGAGCATCTGTCTCCTGTACCCGGCCGGACTGACATGAAGTGCGCACACAGTGTGCACTTCCTGTCAGTCCGCCCAGGTACAGGAAACTAAAGCTCCTGTACCCGTGGGACCATACAAAGCTCGGCCACGCTACACTAGAGGCAGGGAGGAAACGGGGAGGGAGAAAGTGAATGACAAGGGGGAGGGAGAAAGTGAATGACAAGGGGGAGGGAGAAAGTGAATGACAAGGGGGAGGGAGAAAGTGAATGACAAGGGGGAGTGAATGACAAGGGGGAGTGAATGACAAGGGGGAGGGAAAAAGTGAATGACAAGGGGGAGTGAATGACAAGGGGGGAGTGAATGACAAGGGGGAGTGAATGACAAGGGGGGAGTGAATGACAGGGGGAGTGAATGACAAGGGGGAGGAATGACAAGGGGGGAGGAATGACAAGGGGGGAGGAATGACAAGGGGGAGGAATGACAAGGGGGAGTGAATGACAAGGGGGGAGTGAATGACAAGGGGGAGTGAATGACGGGGGAGTGAATGACAAGGAGGGGGGAAGTGAATGACAAGGGGGGAGGAATGACAAGGGGGAGGGGAGTGAATGACAAGGGGAGGGGAGTGAATGACAAGGGGGAGTGAATGACAAGGGGGAGTGAATGAAAAGGGGGGAAAGTGAATGACAAGGGGGAGGGAGAAAGTGAATGACAAGGGGGAGGGAGAAAGTGAATGACAAGGGGGAGGGAGAAAGTGAATGACAAGGGGTGAGAGAAAGTGAATGACAAGGGGGAGGGAGAAAGTGAATGACAAGGGGGGAGAAAGTGAATGACAAGGGGGTGAGAGAAAGTGAATGACAAGGGGGAAAGAGATTGACAAGACGGACCCCTCTGCCCTCCCTCCGGACCCTCTGCCCTCCCTCCGGACCCCTCTGCCCTCCCCTCCGGACCCCTCTGCCCTCCCTCCGGACCCTCTGCCCTCCCCTCCGGACCCTCTGCCCTCCCCTCCGGACCCTGTAATCCTTGTAAGGGTTTCCACATGTCATGGCGGCCGCAAGTGGCGATCACTTAGACGCTGGCAGCATCTGACGTGTCATATAACCTATTGAAAAGGGGAAGCATTATGGGGGGCCCTATATACTCGCACATTATGGGGGGCACTATGGAAAACAGGGGTAGGAACACTATGGGGCATCTACTGGGGGCCCTATGTACTGGCATGCATTATTGGGGGGCTCTATAGAGAAGTGGGGGAGCACTATGGGGGCATCTATTGGGGCTTTATGACGCGGCTCCGCCTGGCTCCTAACTTTTTTAGCTGGCTCCTAGATTCCAAGGAAATTTGTCAAGCCCTGCCCTACATTAAATATACTTAGGCCCCTTTCACATCAGCGTTTTTGCTTTCCGTCCTAGAGTTCCATCCTCGGGGCTCTAGGACGGAAAGATACTGATCAGGATTATCCCAATGCATTCTGAATGGAGAGAAATCCGTTCATGATGCATCAGGATGTCTTCAGTTCAGTACTGACACGTTTTTTGGCCGTAGCAAAATCCGCAGCATGCTGCGGATTTTCCTCCGGCCAAAAATCCTGAAGACATGCCGCAAGGACGGACCCGGAATTGATGCCGCATTGAAAAGCATTAATCCGTTGAAACATTGTTTCGGCAGATTACCGTATCCAACGTTTAGCTTTTAAGAATGGTAACCATGGCAGCCAGGACGCTACTAAAGTCCTGGTTGCCATGGAAAAGCAGCGGGGAGCCGGGGGAGAAGTTACTTACCTTCTGTGCGGCGGCCGGGGCGCTCTTCCATGACGTGACCGGGTCCCTGCGTCGCATGGTTCACATAGCTATGCTATGGATCGTACGGCACATTGCTCGCATAGCTATGTGATCCATGCGACGCAGGGACCCGGTAACATCATCGAAGAGTGCCCCGGCCGCCACACGGAAGGTAAGTAACTTCTCCCCGGCTCCCCGCTGCTTTTCCATGGCAGCCGGGACTTTAGTAGCGTCCTGGCTGCCATGGTAACCTGAAAGCATATTTATCAGTATATTCAGCGTGGGGGGCCTGGCATGACGCCTTTAAAAACTTAGATTTCAATGAATAGCTCACTGGTTATACTAGCTATATAGCACCACCTGCTGCCTGTTCTTTTCCTTATTTTTTTTTTTTATTCATCTCACTGAACTGGTTGAACATGCAAAGTTTTAAATCTTCAACTGCCACCAGCCATATGTTCTGTTAGAAGCTGTGGCAGTTACAGGGAGAGATCTGCAGCTGAAAGGACACGCCCCTTGACCTGCCAGTTTGAACAGAATCTAACAGGGCAATTGGAGCAGTGAATATGAAGATCTCTGGACCCATGTGCGGTACAAGGCAGGTTCTAGCTCTGCTAGAAACGTGTTGTCATGCACTATATGATGCTAGCTCACATCAGTCATGGCATAACCCCTTTAATGCTTGCAGTGAGATCCTTCTTGCTTTTGGTGGGAGCAGTGACATCATTTTACCTGTAGGCTTGTAACCAGGAGTGGTTGATAGTATGGTAATCAGCTGCTCCTTTTCTCTGATATCGGCCTGTGTGCATGGGCTAGAAAGCAAGTTAGTGGGATGTGTGCCAGGCCTAGCGGGCGGGACGTGTCGCCTATAGGAGAGTGGAACGTGTGAACTGGCATCCAACGGGCAAAACAGGAGGCCTAGGGCTTGTTGAGCTGACCATAGAACGAGAGTTTTCTCATTGGAGCCATTGTCTGGAAGGCGGTATACACAAAAATGTTTCCTGCAATATTTCTTTTTAATGAATATTGTTGGATGTCATGGGAAATGCGGTCTCATTTTTGGAATGAAATTAAAGGCGTACCCCTGTGGAATAGAAAACTTTGCTGTCTGCTTATGCTTACTTCATTTTACCGCTGACATTCCGGTGGTGTCGGGGTCTATGCAGTGTGCCACGTCCTGGCTGTGAAGGCCACGCAACCAGTGACTGGCTACCAGAACGGCCCACCCCATGGTGGCTGGCTGAGCAGGACTCACAGCCATTTTCTATCGGGACGTGGACTAATGCTGGGACCTGGCACTGTCAGAATGGCAGCCACTGGGAATCTGTGAGGCAAGTTTAAACAGTTTTTTTTTTTTTTTTTTTTTTTGAGCATTTGCAGCCAGTGGCCACTCTTTCTGGAATACCCCTTTAAAAGGACATTGCCATCTAAATATGTTTAATAACATTAGCAACCTGTATGTAATTGTTTTAATATATCATGGCTTTCTAGATATATCCATGTATTCTGGCTCCTGGGCAGAGCTTTTAAACCCGCTCCCTGGACTCTTAGCATGGCATGATAGGTGATAAATATTTGACAGGGGTCTGGCTATTTAACCCCCCCAGCACGCATAGAACGAGGGGTCCTGAGTCCCCTCTGAATGAAGCGGTAGTGTGCATGTCTGTCCACCGCTTAATTCGCTTCTGAGGCACTGATGGAGTTCTGTTCACACACTGCAGTCATACTGCGTTTTTGTGTGCATGTCTGTACTGTAGCCCAGCACTGAGCTTTTTGCAGCAAGTTTCTAAAGTCGCTGCAGCACGCATGGTGTGACTGCAACTTGTAAAGCTAGCCCTGTCTGATCCCTCCCGAATCGTCAGATGACGTCTCCTGCATTTCACCTGCTTTATACTAGCCATAATTGTGTTTTCCCCACACAGAAACCTCTACAACAGCAACTGTCTGACCATAATGTGGCAGATGGAAGTACAGATGTTTAGATAACCGCAAAACCCAGAAGGGCACTTTCTACATGTAAAGTACATGTTAGAAACACTGGAAGGACCGTTTCCCATCTGACCGTGCTATAGGGCTCCTGAAATATGCTCAGTTTCCGCTATACTAGACCTTATTTATTGACTTTTTCTTTAAGGATACTTTCACACTAGCGTTTTTCTTTTCCGGCATTGAGACCTGTCAAAGGGGCTTGATACCGGAAAGGAACTGATCAGTTTTATCCTAATGCATTCTGAATGGAGAGAAATACGTTCAGGATGTCTTCAGTTCAGTCACTGAACTGCGTTTTGGATTAGGAAATACCGCAGCATGCTGCAGTATTATCTCCGTCCAAAATGCCATATCCGGCATGAATTTACATTGAAATGAATGGTTGCCGGATCCGGCATTAGAAATACCTGAAGGACGGATTCGCCCTTCCGGTCTGTGCAAGCGCAGACCTTTAAAACTGTAAAAAAAAATAATAATACAAGACTGATCCGTCTATCCGCATGACAAGCGGAGAGACGGATTTGTTCTTGCAATACATCTGTGAGACGGATCTGCATCCGGATTCGTCTACAAATGCATTCCGTTTACATCCAGATCGACGGATCCGGCAGGCAGTTCCAACTACGGAACTGCTTGCCGGATCACTCTGCCGCAAATGTAAAAGTACCCTAAGTCATTGTACTTTTTTAACCTGTTAAGGGTGAAGCCAAGTTTGGTACTTAAAGGGGCTGTCCGAGACAATAAAAAATTGAATGCTGTGTTACATACCCCTTTCTCCGCGCTTCCTCTCCGGGCCTTCTCTTTACAGATTGCAGTGATGTGTGCTTATACTGCATGTGACCGCTGCAGCCAGTCACTGGAAATGCTGTCTGTCACTGATAATACTGTCCACGTGGGCAACTGATTTCAGAAAGGTTTTAGTAAATCTTTTCCCATAAAACTATATACAACCTGCTCAGCTCCTGCTCTATAACATGCAACCTGGCATTTTCATGACAGGTTCTCTTTAAAGAGGATCTGTCACCAGGATCAACCCTATTAAACCAGGCATATAGCCTGGTAGGTTTGATGAAGCTGTGTAAATGGATCCCTTTCTTTTTTGTGTAGGTGCCGGCGTTATTGAGAAATGTACACTTGGCCACACGGATTGACGAAAAATCTAAATGTGTGCACGGCCCCATATACATGAATGGGTCAATTTGCTCTCCTAAAAGATTGTGGATAGCACATGGATAAGAAATGCAGTTTTGCATGCATGAAGTCTTAAACATTTGCAGTAAATGCTCTTTAATAATTGCATCAAAAAGTATTGTAAAATGTCTTCTGTATGAAACCGACATGTGTAATCAGTCCCTTTATCATTTGCTAAGATATACCTTTATGGACATTTGTATAGGTTACCCTGCTGAAATAAGGACTGTTCTTGACCTTCCCTGTATTTAAAGGGGTTATCCCATGACTACTGTAAAAAATCAGACATCATATAGTACATAACAATCTCTTTCTAACAAAGCTAGAACCAGCCCTGTACCTCACATGGATCCAGAGATCTCCCCATTCATTGCTCTACTAGATTTATGTCAAGCTGACAGCTCAAGGGAGTGTCTTTCCTGCTGCAGCTCAGGGGCGTGTCTCAGCTCTCCCTATCACAGCTTAGGGGGCGTGTCTCAGCTCTCTATCACAGCTCAGGGGGCGTGTCTCAGATCTCCCTATCACAGCTCAGGAGGCGTGTCTCAGATCTCCCCATCACAGCTCAGGAGGCAGTTGAAATATATACCTGAGCATGTTCGGCCTTGTCAGTGAGCAGGTCAAAGAAATAAGAGAAAAAAAAAACAGCAGGTGGTGCTATACAGATAGATTTCAGTAAATAACTCAGTGGCTATGCAAATTTTTTAATTACATGCAATTACAAAATAATTCAGATCCGGGTACTGGTTTGAAAACTGTAGAATATTTTTCGTGGGACAACCCCTTTAATATGGCACACGCGTATATTAAAGACTTTGCTATGTCAGATCTCTCACCATGTACTATCTAAGCTAATGTAGCATTCACTTTTTTTTTTTTTTCATTTTCAGTGGAGGAAGATGGCAGCTGGGATAATGGTCTCTCCTATGATTGTCGTACCCTACTATTCAAGGCTATCCATAACCTGCTGGAGCGATGTTTAATGAACCGAAATTTTGTGCGCATAGGGAAGTGGTTTGTAAAGCCATATGAGAAAGATGAGAAGCCAGTTAATAAAAGGTGAGTGGAGGGTTTCTTCTTTACCAAGGACACCTGTGGTAAAACTACAACTCCCAGCATGCACACCTCATTGGTTGTTCTCTGTACTCTCAGAGAAGTGAATGGAGCATGCTGGGAGTCGTAGTTTCACCACAGCTGGAGTGGTTATAGGCTAGATCTCCATGGTCTGCCCTCCTGTCCATTCATTCTCTGCTTGGATGTGGGAACTGCACTGTTACTTCTAGTTCATATCCTGCGGACAGGCCATAATTATCTAATTTGGGAATGCCAGTTTATCCTAACCCTTCTCTGCGTGTTCCGGGTACATCCAATTTTTTTTAAGCCGCTGAGCCTTTAACAGTATAGTGTATTGTCTCAGCCTACTTGAGGAGTATAGTGTATATCGGTACAGGACATTCTGTACATATCGGCATAAAATATCTAAATGAATTTACATGCGAGGCTCGCTCTCACCTTTTATAAGAGAATACTAACAGCAGGTGATGGTTTCTGCGCACAAAGGACAGCTGGAGTAGCTGAAAGTAGGACATCCTGGGATAAGCGGCAGAAGCTCAAAGCTGTGCTTGTCTGTTTCCTTGGAACATTATGTTTCACTCAAGATCTTTGAGGTTCCACTGCATAAAGGCTTTGGCCACTTCTTATATTTTGTCGCCTTACTATATGTTATGTACTACTTTTAAAGCTTGTTTTTTGTGCCCATCCTCAGATGTAAACTGTAAGACATAAGATGCCTAGCTTCACCCACCTGTCCGTTTGGCAGTACAGACTCCCATATTTCGTGTTACTGCACAGAGCCGTGGGAAGAGTCCTCCGTGTTCTCGGTATCCTACAGCTCTCCTCCTGTGTTCTCTTGCCACAACACTTGGGCTGCACAGACTCTGGTGGAAGCATCCAGCGCATGTACAGTGTACTCCCACTCCACTTTTTCATATGCAGCTGTTTCTCTGCACATACTCCCAACGCTTCCAGTAAGTCTCCTGTATGGCGACTTACTGGAAGTACTTTATGGTATGGAGGGTTCTCTTTCTTAGGAGATACTACTTTGCATAATCTTTTCCTGTGGAGAATTGCTAATAAGTCTCCATACCATGGAGTACTTCCAGTAAGTCTCCATGCAGGAAGGAGATTCAGCACCCTGCCTAAGCCGCTTCCGAGACACCGCACTGAGCCAGCCAGAATACTGGGCCAGAGGTCAGGACAGATTGTATGGTGATTTGTCATTGGGACTTACGATGTCGGCGGATAACTGTTGTACAACATGCACTCTACACAGAAAGCATATAAGGCAGCCACACTGAGAAATCACGAAATGATGAGCTGGATGAAGATCTCTGCTGAGAATCAAGGGCTAAAGGAATGACTTGTGGTATTTTCATAGAACAGCATGGTGGATGTGCTAGAGCTGCGGAGCAGAAAGCCTCCTATTTGTTTTTCTTGTCCTTGGTGGCTTTCCAGCTTCGACTGGCAGCTGTCCTGTTTTCTTTTTAGAAGCTGTAATAAGTAATCTTTTACATGATAGTGTAGTTGTGTGCTGTCTCAATGCACAGCTTTAACCCTTAGGATACCAGCGCAGTACATGTACGGTGCAGAAATGTGGGACAGAAATCCCAGCGCAGTACAGGTACGGCGCACTGATCAGGCGGGTGCAGGAGCTGCGCCTGCCCGATCAGAGGCAGGCGTCAGGCTGTCACTGATAGCCGGACCCCTGCTGTATGCGCCGGCATTGGTGAAATCACCAATGCCGGCGCATTAACCCTTGCACGGCGGCGGTCAGCGTTGACTGCGTCACGTGTGGTATCCTCACGGGTGCCGGTGTCCATGGGGTCCCTGCGCTGCTGTGACGGGGACCCCATGGCAGGGAAGGCAGCCTGATGCCTTCCTTAGGTATCATGGCTGCTTTCGGGAGAGCCTGTGAGATCCAGCCTCCTGGATCTCACAGGCAGGAAGCCTGTAAGTGCATTACAGTGTGTAATACACTTACAGCCAATGCATTACAATACAGAAGTATTGTGATGCATTGTAAAGGGGATCAGACCCCCAAAAGTTGAAGTCCCAGAGTAGGACAAAAAATAGTGAAAAAGTGAAAAAAATAGTTTCTCCCCCCAAAAAATATGATTTAAGTAAAAAGAAAAAAGCGTCCTTTTCCAAAAATAAAGTAAAAAAAAATTAAAAAAAATAGGAAAAAAAAAAGTAGTAGACATATTGGGTATCGCGGCACCCATATCGACCGGCTCTATAAGAATATCACATGACTGTAACCCATGGATGGGCAAACTGCGGCTCTCCAGCTGTTGTTTAACTACAATTCCCACCATGCCCTGCTGTAGACTGATGGCTGTAAGCAGTCTTTGCATGCTGGGAGTTGTAGTTTTGCTACAGCTGGAGAGCCACAGATTGCCCATCCCTGACCTAACCCCGCAGATGAACACCGTCAAAAAATAAAAACTGTGCTAAAAAAAACATTTTTTTTTTTGTCACCTTACATCACTAAAAGTGCAACACCAAGCAATCAAAAAGGCGTATGCTCCCCAAAATAGTACCAATTTAACCGTCGCCTCATCCCACAAAAAATCAGTCCCTACCTAAGACAATCGCCCAAACAAATTAAATGGCTCTCAGACTATGGAGACACTAAAACATGATATTTTTTTCTTGCAAAAATGCTTTTATTTTGTCAAATGTAAAAAAAGAAAAAAAAGTAGAAATATTAATTATCGACGCGTCCGTAACAACCTGCTCTATAAAAATAAGTTATGGCACTCAGACAATGGAGACACTAAAATTATTTTTATTTGCTTCAAAGCTGCTATAATTGTGCTAAGGTGAAATAAAAAAAAGTATACATATTGGGTATTGCTGCATCCGTAACAACCTGCTCTAGAAAAATATCACATGACCTAACCACATAACAAAGTGTAACCAAGCGATCAAAAAGTCATATCCACCCTAAAATAGTACCAATCAAACCGTCATCTCATACTGAAAAAATGAGCCCCTATATAAGACAGTCGCCCAAAATTTTTAAAAAAATTATGGCTTTCAGAATATGGAGACACAAAAAAATCATTTTTTTTCAAAAATGCTTTATTATGTAAAACTGAAACAAGCAACCAAAAAAAGTAACACTGTTAATAACAAAAAATAACGGTGCCAAAACAGCTATTTTTGTTACCTTGCCTCACAAAAAGTGTAGTATAGAGCAACCAAAAATCACATGTACCCTAAAATAATACCAAGAAAAGTGCCACCTTATCCCGTAGTTTCCAAAATGAGGTAAACATTTTTTCTTGGGGGGAGTTTATACTCTAGGGGTGCATCAGGGGGTCTTCAAATGAGACATGGTGTCAAAAAAACAGTCCCGCAGAATCTGCCCTCCAAAAACCATATGGCGTTCCTTTCCTTCTGCGCCCTGGCATGTTCCCGTACAGCAGTTGACGACCAACTATGGGGTGTTTCTGTAAACTACAGAATCAGGGCAATAACTATTGAGTTCTGTTTGGCTGTTAACCCTTGCTTTGTTAGCGGGAAAAAAATTGATTTCAAATGGAAAATCTGCCAAAAAAGTGGAATTCAGAAATTACCTCTGCAATTTCCATTAATTCTTGTGGAACACCTAAAGGGTTAATGACGTTTGTAAAATCAGTTTTGAATACCTTGAGGGGTGTAGTTTCTAAAATTGGGTCATTTTTGGGTGGTTTCTATTATGTAAGCCTCACAAAGTGACTTCAGACCTGAACTGGTCCTTTAAAAAGTGGGTTTTGGAAATTTTATGAAAACTTTCAAGATTTGCTTCTAAACTTCTAAGCCTTGTAACGTCCCCAAAAAAATAAAATGTCATATTCAAAATGATCCAAATATTAAGTAGACATATGGGAAATGTAAAGTAATAACTATTTTTGGAGTTATTGCTATCTATTGTAAAAGTAAAAAAATGGAAATTTACAAATTTGTCATGAAGTACAATATGTGACGAGAAAACAATCTCAGAATGGCCTGGATAAGTAAGTGTTTTAAAATTATTACCACATAAAGTGACACGTCAGATTGCAAAAATAGGCCTGGGATTTGAGGTGAAAAGTGGCTCGGTAGTGAAGTGTTTTATCGATGCATTAGGCTGCTTTTTGTGGGTCTTTAGTGTGCATTTCACAGCATGTTCCTTGGTGGATTGCTGGGAAACTGCAAGAGATCCCAAGCCAACTGACTTCATCTTATGGGTTTCCCAAGTCCCTGCAGCTTTGTGTGCATCTTGTTTTATAGTTGGTTACTATGTGCATATGAACATAGGGGGTCATTTATTAAACAGAAATATGGCTAAATTAGGAATATTTCTGGCACAGATTCTGCAACTTCTTCCCGCTCACACCAGGTCAAAAAAAAAGTGGACAGGAAGGGACGGGTCAGGTGGCCTGTCTTGGTGAATTTTTGCACATGGTTTAGGCGTAGAAAATGGTCTATATGTAATACAGCTAGGCAGCTGTCTTACATTTAGAAGCGGCGGTGGATCCGCTGAAGTCTATATAACTGTGGCAGATCCACCGCCAGTGCAGGACCTAAAACGCCAGTATTAATAAATGTGCCCCTGTTCTGCCAGCATACTATACCTTGTCAGAATGCTATACCCTCTTCACTTCTGGTGACGCGGCCGCAACGGAAGTGATGAGAATCGGCCGGAGGAAGGGGTGTGCTGCGCAAGCGCCGATCCACGGGAAAGTTAGAATTTATAGCACTGCCGCGGGAGAAGCGCCCACTTAATGCGCCCAGGGCCATGGCTGGGTAGGAGAGGGTGCGCACGCACGGCTATATACTCCCGTTGGCCACACACATCAGAATTACACCCCGCGTAGGGAGTAGGGGGTAGGGAGATCTGATGGAACATTTTGCATGGACAAATCTACCTACCCCTGAGTGCGCACGCGCAGTGTTATCCTGATGTGTGTGGCCGACGGGAGTATATAGCCGTGCGTGCGCCCCCTTTCTTACCCCGCCGTGGCTCCAGGCCAGGCATAGGCGCATAGTGTCCCGGCCTGTTTTGCGCATGAGCATTAAGTGGGCGCTTCTACCGCGGTGGTGCTATAAATTTTTTACTTACCCGTGAATCTGCACTTACGCAGCGCAGCACACCCCTTCCTCCAGCTGATTCTCGTCACTTCCGGTGCGGCTGCGTCACCGGAAGTGACGAGGGTATAGTATCCTGGCAGAACACCCCATAATCTTTTATATAGATGCTTATTGCACTGACTACTTGACTACCTCTGACACAGTTCTCTCTCCTGTCCTTTATACTTTGCCACATGTAACCATCCAGGTGGTTAAAGGGCTTCTGTCACCCCCAAAATGCATTTTTTATCAGCTGACATTGGCGATTTGCTAATGTCAGCTGATATCAAACATACTTTTCTTACATTCCCCTGTGATTTCGTTCTTTTAAAATTCTTACTTTTATTATATGCAAATATCTTCACTACCAGAAAGTTTGGCGGTAACTTGCTGGTAGCCGCCGCATCCTCCAGTTGCCGACGCGCCTCCTCTCCTCTTGATTGACAGGGCCAGCGAGCGCTCTCCTGCAGCTCGCCCCGTCTTCTCATTAAGTCCCGCACCTGGCGCAGGCGCACTGAGGACGAAGCCAGCGTCCTTCACTCAGTACACCTAATTAGAAGACAGGGCCAGCAGCAGGAGAGCGCTCGCTGGCCCTGTCAATCAAGAGGAGAGGGGGCGTGTCGGGCCGGCAACTGGAGGATGCGGCGGCTACCAGCAAGTTACTGCCCAACTTGCTGGTAGTGAAGATATTTGCATATAATAAAAGTAAGAATTTTAAAAGAACGAAATCACAGGGGAATGTAAGAAAAGTATGTTTGAGATCAGCTGACATTAGCAAATAGCTAATGTCAGCTGATGAAAAATGCATTTTGGGGGTGACAGAAGCCCTTTAAGCTCCCAAAGAATTCTCAAGATATAGCGAAGACAGGCACTCCTCCATTGAAACCATCCGAAGAGAATGTATGCTTTATACAGATAATTATTGCACAGTAACTTACATAAGGCTTCTTTAAAACAATAAAATGAAGTATTTCTGGCAGATATGTCAATTTGATGTCAATATTGTTTGTGTATTAGATCCGCTATAGGCTTATTGGACCCACAATTGGGTTTCAATTGAGGAGTGCCTGCCTTGGCTATATATAACTTCCTATTTTTATGGATGGGGTGGGTCAGTTTGACAGAGCACCATATCCATAACTACAAGGAGGTGAGCCGCTGTAATTAGTTTTACTGGTATATCAATACTCAAGATATTTGTATTTTGTTCTAAGATGTTCTAGGTCAGGGATGCTCAACCTGCGGCCCTCCAGCTGTTGTAAAACTACAACTCCCACCACACCCTGCTGCAGGCTGATAGCTATAGGATGTCCAGGAATGCTGGGAATTGTAGTTTTGCAACAGCTGGAGGGCCGCAGGTTGGGCATCCCTGTTCTAGGTATTCTACAAGTTCTCAGTATGGAAGGGGTGGAAATTTTTTTAGTTTTGCCGTGAGAGCAGCCCACTCCAAAAGTGACACAAATCGCCCTTTGCAGAGCACATCCAACATGAGCATTTCACATAAGGGTTGTCAGAAGGGACTTCCTGCCAGCAGTTGCGGACAAGAATAGGACATGTTATCTTTTTTTTTTTTTTTTTGCTGGGCCGTGGAGCAGAACTACGGATGCGGACAGCTGCTGTCTGCATCTTTTGTGGCCCCGTCCGCACCTGTTCCGCAAAATGGGGAGAAGATCCATGCGGCCACTCCTTTCCCCTGTAGGGAAATTGTAATTGTACATAGTGCTCATACTACTGTATTGGTGACTGACGCCATGTAGTACATAGTAGCGCTGAGTACCAAATAGAAAGAGTCCTTTAGTGGCTTCCTATCCTGGTATATAAAAAGGCGTCCTCATTGGGACAACCCAGTTTTTGACTTAATGGGATTCTGCAGATGGGACAACACGTTTACACGACATAGGGTCAATGATCAGAAAGCAGGGTTCCTAGAAACACTTGTTCCCAGTAATTGACCTGTGTAAAGATTCTGCTGATTAAAGAGCAAATACTCATTGATTTGGTAGAAGCATCATTGATGCGGCACCCAAAATCATTGTTTCTGGGCAGCAGATCATCCTGTGTAAACGGCAGTCTGCTGCTCGAAGCCTTGAATCTGTATGGGGACGAGCAGTGGCTGTAACATCGTGGAAATACAGCTCTCACTTATGGGCAATGAACATTTCGTTCCCAATTATTGCATGGTTGGTGCACAGTTTGGATGGTTGCCTCTTATAATTTATATGTATATGAGCCTTGTCTTTAAGGGGTATTCTTGTTATGTAAAGTTATGCCCTATCCACAGGATGAGGTATAACTATTAGATGGAGGGTCCTACCCCTGAGACCCCCACTGATCAAGAGCAACAGAACCTCGTACCCCATGGAGCCCCGGAATGGCCGGTTGAGCATGCACGCGGCTGCGGGTAGGGAAAGTAAAAAATAAAATAAAATGCATGTGACAAAAATTCATTTAGTCCCGTTTAGAGTAGGTTTTAGTAAAGTTAATATGTGAGTTTAGGTACACTTTAGGCCTCTTTTCTTGTTTTTAGTGACCAGGCAATCATTGGGTAAGAACTGGTTTTTCCTGATAATTGCCTGAAGGAGAAGCGGAGATGATGGCTTCATTTACATGCAGCTCGACTGTATGGGGTTAATTGTTTCTGGGCATCACAGCCCTGTTTACACTTGGATGCCACATCTACGACGATTTCACCCAGTAAACGAGTGTTTTCATCTGGTGATCGGGGGCACCTTTTTAGAAACGAGTGTTTAGTGCAAACATTCATTGCCAATAATCGGCCTGTGTAAAATTTTGGGCTATCGGCTGAGAATTTTAGAAAGCACCTTTTAAAGAGGTGCTTGCCTTTAGATACTTCTACTTTCTTGCCCAATGTGAATAATCTGTCTACCTTGAGGACAGAATAGTTACTGTGCACATCCACATCCAAGTGATTTTTATTTTTTTTGTGCAGTAGTTGGGCAAGGGGTGACTAAAGACTCATGCTGTTAACACTGTTTGCGCTGTCTTTCAATGTGTTATTTTTTTCTTTTGGAACTACGGATGCGGACAGCTGCTGTCTGCATCTTTTGTGGCCCCGTCCGCACCTGTTCCGCAAAATGGGGAGAAGATCCATGCGGCCACTCCTTTCCCCTGTAGGGAAATTGTAATTGTACATAGTGCTCATACTACTGTATTGGTGACTGACGCCATGTAGTACATAGTAGCGCTGAGTACCAAATAGAAAGAGTCCTTTAGTGGCTTCCTATCCTGGTATATAAAAGGCGTCCTCATTGGGACAACCCAGTTTTTGACTTAATGGGATTCTGCAGATGGGACAACACGTTTACACGACATAGGGTCAATGATCAGAAAGCAGGGTTCCTAGAAACACTTGTTCCCAGTAATTGACCTGTGTAAAGATTCTGCTGATTAAAGAGCAAATACTCATTGATTTGGTAGAAGCATCATTGATGCGGCACCCAAAATCATTGTTTCTGGGCAGCAGATCATCCTGTGTAAACGGCAGTCTGCTGCTCCGAAGCCTTGAATCTGTATGGGGACGAGCAGTGGCTGTAACATCGTGGAAATACAGCTCTCACTTATGGGCAATGAACATTTCGTTCCCAATTATTGCATGGTTGGTGCACAGTTTGGATGGTTGCCTCTTATAATTTATATGTATATGAGCCTTGTCTTTAAGGGGTATTCTTGTTATGTAAAGTTATGCCCTATCCACAGGATAGGGTATAACTATTAGATTGGAGGGGGTCCTACCCCTGAGACCCCCACTGATCAAGAGCAACAGAACCTCGTACCCCATGGAGCCCCGGAATGGCCGGTTGAGCATGCACGCGGCTGCGGGTAGGGAAAGTAAAAAATAAAATAAAATGCATGTGACAAAAATTCATTTAGTCCCGTTTAGAGTAGGTTTTAGTAAAGTTAATATGTGAGTTTAGGTACACTTTAGGCCTCTTTTCTTGTTTTTAGTGACCAGGCAATCATTGGGTAAGAACTGGTTTTTCCTGATAATTGCCTGAAGGAGAGCGGAGATGATGGCTTCATTTACATGCAGCTCGACTGTATGGGGTTAATTGTTTCTGGGCATCACAGCCCTGTTTACACTTGGATGCCACATCTACGACGATTTCACCCAGTAAACGAGTGTTTTCATCTGGTGATCGGGGGCACCTTTTTAGAAACGAGTGTTTAGTGCAAACATTCATTGCCAATAATCGGCCTGTGTAAAATTTTGGGCTATCGGCTGAGAATTTTAGAAAGCACCTTTTAAAGAGGTGCTTGCCTTTAGATACTTCTACTTTCTTGCCCAATGTGAATAATCTGTCTACCTTGAGGACAGAATAGTTACTGTGCACATCCACATCCAAGTGATTTTTATTTTTTTTTTGTGCAGTAGTTGGGCAAGGGGTGACTAAAGACTCATGCTGTTAACACTGTTTGCGCTGTCTTTCAATGTGTTATTTTTTTTCTTTTGTATGTATATTTAAAAAAAATGTATCTTTTTTTTTTTTTTCATTTCAGTGAGCATTTGTCCTGCTCATTCACCTTCTTTCTTCATGGGGACAGCAATGTTTGCACAAGTGTAGAAATTAACCAGCACCAACCAGTGTACCTTCTTAGTGAAGAGCACCTTAACCTAGCCCAGCAGTCAAGTAGCCCATTTCAAGGTAAGAGGGGTGTCATTGGGACCTTGGCATGAGTAGTCCACTCATGAAGCACACAATGGGGCAGGTTTACTAAAGGATTGTCACCATTTTTATGGCATACATTTTTGAATTATGGTGCACTCCATGTTTGGTACATTTCTCACTACTTTAAAAAAAAAAAAAAAAAAACAGTGATCATGACTTTAAGGAGTTGGCCCATCTCAGATATTGATGGCCTATTGCTAGAATATGCCATCAATGTCAGTAGGTGAGGTTGCCACCTCTGGATCCCGCCTCTGTTTCCAGAACAGGCCCCTGAAGTAAACTGAGAGCAGCCGCATATATTCGGCCACCGGAAAATAGCGAATAGCCGGCTCGGCTGTATCAAGCAGTCCCATAGCTGTGAATGGAGTGGTGACCGCATATGTGCAGCTGCACTCCGCTTACTTCAGGGGCCCAATCTGGAAATGTGAGCGGGATCCAGATTTGGGACCGTTCTACTGACACTGGTGTAGGTTCCCCATTTTGTTCTAAACCAGCTTAAAACTTGTTTTAAAGGGGCTTTCTCATCCGGACGTAAATGGCATATTTACAGGATATGCCATAAATGTCAGGTGGGTACGAGCTTCGCCTCTGGGACACACTCCTATTAGTCGTTTATGGCCTATCCTGTGGATTTGCCATAAAAATGTTCAATTGGGTTAGCTTCTTTAATGCCATTTGCAAAAAGTGATTTCTAGTTTATTTAGTCTGGTTAATTTCCATACGTAAAATCTTAATAAACTCTCAACCTTTTTTATTTTTTTATTTTCTTTTTCAGTTATCTTGAGCCCATTTGGATTAAATGGAACCCTCACAGGGCAGTCATTCAAAATGTCTGATTCTTCTACTAAGAAATTAATAGGAGAATGGAAACAGTTCTACCCCATTTCATCCAATATAAAAGAGTGCCCCGAGGAAAAGCAAGAGGAAATGGATTGGGAGGATGATTCACTGGCAGCTGTAGAAGTTCTAGTTGGTGAGTCTAAGATATTTTATTTTTCTATCTCAAGCTGTTTAAGAGGGCTGTCTGATGTCCCCCTACCCAACTCCAGGCTGGAATGATCATCAAGTAGCATTTATTCACCTATGTCACCCACTGTGATCTCCTGTTTTGCTGCTCCTGGCCCGGCTTTGTTTGGCTGCAGCGATGACGTGCTCATATATTCTGTGACTGCTGCAGCCAGTCACCGTCCTCAGCGGTCATGTGCTGTATACCTGGGAGGCCAGATTGGCTGCAGCAGTGAACAGGCGCTTTAAGCATGTCATCACTGCAGCCCAAAGGTTACATCACAGCTGCAGCAATATGAGAGGTGGCGGCTATTTCTGTATTGGTTAGTTGTCCGGTCCTGCCCCCGGGGTTAGGGTTAGACTAGACGTGTGTCTCCCCCCAAACTTTAATAACTCTGACAACCCCTTTACGTGAGGTTTGCCTGGCTCTTTCGTTATGTGGCAGCTGCAGTAATAATGTAAGCAAATTGTGGTGTTTTTTAGTGCGTGACTTGCACATGTGGCAATACATGTCACTATTTTCTTGTAGACTAAACAATATGACCTTGCAGCAATCTGTTTCATGTTACTGTTTGTTCTACAAACATACGGCACCTTCCTTACTGTATGATACACATAAGGACAAAGTGTTCGTGAGCAAATACCCAGTTTTCTTAATGACTTAGATAGATAATGCTTTTATTATTTTTCCTCGGTTACAATACCTATTGCTGCATTTAACGGCAAATTCCTAGAGGATAAGGGAAAACTGTCGGGCAAAATGAGTAATCTCAGATTATGTAGAAGTGGTAGGGGAATGAAACTTGCATGCGGAGTGTATGACGGCGCTGCAGCCTCTTCATTCTTGGTCTCCGTGGGGGTACCACCGTTCAGAGGGATGGCTAATCCTAGTGATATGTGATATGATTTATACAATGGCTAAATAGTGGTGCAACTAGTGGAAGGGGGGGTAAGATGCAACGTTTTCACCACAATTCTGGTGCAAAGTTCTGTCTCAAATTCAGCCATCCAGTAGTCGCATCACATTTTTCATCCATCCATACACACACACACAGAGGCTGCAGCAACACTTATACAAGCATGTAAACACTGTACAGGCAATTTTACTCTAAGTCTCTACGCATGAGAGTTTCTTTGGTCCGGAGGACAGGGCAGCCTATGAAGTCTGTTAATTCCCTTCTGCCCGCATCATTAACACTAGAGTTGCTGGCAGGAACTGAAGAGACCTAACAGGTTGCGCTGCTCTCCGGATCACCGTGGGAGCCCCGTACTGATTGTAGCCGGCTTCCCGCTGTAAAGACCTGATAAACACCCTAGATGCAGCTGTTAGTGACTGGGCTCTCTGTCGCCATCGGCTATGGCAGCCGGGGACCCAGCAAAGGCTCCCAGGACTGCCATGGCTGTGTGTCTATTGGGCTTTGCAGCAGACACAGCCTAATAGCCTAACACTGGTACACTGGTAGGCTATAATGATGTGGTATACCAGCGCATTATTAAAACAATGCCCTCTAGTGGGAGTTAAAAAATGAAGGTTAATCAAGTTTATAAAAAAAAAAAAAATATTCCATAAAAATTGTTTTACTTTTTTAAAAGTGTTAAAACACATGTGCACATGATATCCGTGTTTGCCGCAACCTGCATAATAAAGATAACATGCTATTTAAATTGCCCTGTGTATCTTAACTGAACATGTGGCTTTTCTTGCCCCACTGTGTTTTCAGTCATAGGTGTTTTTGCCATAAGTATTCTATGTCCAAAATGTCACAATAAAAAAAGCTAAAAATGTATATACAAAAGTAAAATGCCTTGCGCTGCCGGCGTTCAATATTCTCAAATTAATTCCAATATTTAATGTAGCTGATTTGATTTACTTTTCAAATATCGCCTTTAGTTTTATTAATCGGTGTTGTGTTTTTTTTTTCCCTTCCAGCCGGTGTTCGAATGGTCTACCCAGCTTGCTTAGTGCTTGTCCCGCAGTCAGACATCCCTGCGGTTAGTTCATCTGGATCCACTCATTGCGCAAATACATGTTTAGGGGTTCAAGTGCCTGCTTCTTCCCGAGATCCAGCCATGTCTTCAGTAACTCTGACACCACCAACATCCCCTGAAGAAGTTCAAACTGGTAAGACTCGAAGACACTTGAGAATAAAATTCAGTTGTGTGTAACTGTTGAGCAATGTCTGCACTCTGTCTTTACTGCAGCAAGTGCTATACTCATGAGCCACATTCATCTTTTTGTCTTAAATGGTTATTCCCATCTTAGAATTTTATCTTTGAAACCCTACCTGTAATGATGATGAGATGACCTGTACAGACCAAGAAGTGGCCCTATTTATTAGGCTTAGTGGCCAGTGCAAAAACTGCAGACTTCTAGTTTTTTTTTTTTTTTAAATAGTGAAAAGGAAAATCAAAAATGACCACCAAAAATACTTTAAAATTACAAGTCAGACAGTACCACCAACAAAAAATATAAAAGTATGCAAAGCATTTGCACATGTAAATAAAAAAAGCTTTAAAACTAAAAATGTGCTCACCTTTAAAATGTGGTAGTAAAAGTGTAATCCTAATAGACTAATTATAATTTTGTAGATGCATATCGTTTTACTTTACCTAACTTTTTTTTTCCCCCATTTCCCCAGTTGATGTCCATTCTGCACAGAAGTGGATGAAGTTTCCATCTGTGTCCGATTGTTTTAATTCGGATAGCACGAGTCATCATGGTGGTAAAATACCAAGGAAGTTTGCTAACCAAGTGGTTGACAGAGTTTGGCAAGAATGCAACATGAACCGATCCCAGAACAAGTAAGCTTGGCAGCGTTCTAAGACTTCGGACAGACAGGCCTAGGGGGTCCAGTATCTACTATTATACAGCCTCTAGAAAGGACTGTCTTTTGTACGGCCCGGGATCCTAGCTTTCTACAGGAAGAGCATGATATTTACTATAAAACAGTATTTCTAAAGTGTGTGTATCGAGAGGATAGCGTATAATATTCACTGCTTCTCTATTCTGACATTACAGAAGGAAGTTCTCTGCTACATCCAATGGAGTGTGTGAAGAGGAGACATCTGACAAAGCCACAACCTGGGATTTTGTAGAAGCCACACAAAGAACAAGCTGTGTCTGTTCAAGGTAAGCACAATGTCCATCCATAACCATGCCTTAAAGGGGTTTTCAGAGAATATTTTACTAATGACCTATCCTCGGGGAGCTGTGAGATGGCAGCGGCGTTCAAGGAAGTGGCACTGCCTTCTCAAAACAGCTGAGTTGGCAGGAGTCCCGGGTCCCGATCAGATATTGATGACAGGTCATCATTTTTTTTTTGCAAGCGTTTTTTTTTTTTTAATTATTTTTTCCACATAGAAAAGTCTAGGAAAAACACCACACTAGAGCATGCCACCAGAGGGGAGGGGGGGTTCGGGGGTTGACCACCAGGAAATGGTCTTGAAATGACACGGGGTATTTTATGATTTCCAGCTGGCTGGGATGTGATATCTGACTGCTGTGGTCACAAAAAAAGCCCCCTATACCATAAAATGGGTTTAAAAAAAAAAAAAATAGCGCAAAAGTATCCCTAAAGGGTTTTTCCCACATGATCTGTCACCCACATAGATGTTGATTGAAGCAGCACTGCTGCTCCATTCCAGCTCTTTGTTGAGATTGGACAGTGAGGATGTATTTGGGGTGCTTGTGATCGCCCACATTTTTACCTATCCAATGGAAGTTATGTGGCTATTGTTCACTACATTTTTTTTTTTTTTTTTTCACTTTAGGCATAAAAATCTGAAGCAGAGAAATTCAAGTCAGCCAGGTCAGGTGACACCTGCAGGGCCCCAGCAGCAAGCGGCTCAAAAGCACAAGACTAATGAAAAGCAGGAAAAAAGTGACAAACCTCAGAAGCGTCCACTTACACCTTTTCATCATCGTATATCTCTTTGTGATGATGTCAACATGGAAACAGATACTACCAGCCAGAGACTTGGAATTCGCTCCCAAGATAGTCGAGGGCGTTTCTCAAATATCCGGCCAAATGATGTAGCAAAAACTCCGCAACTACTTGGCAATGAGATGAGCAATTCGCCTCCACCTCCTCCATTGAGTCCTCATCCCTGCGAGGTCTTAGATGATGGTGGTGAAAGCATAAAAAATCCCCAAACGCCTCAAAGTCAGCATTTCTATCAGATGCCTACTCCAGATCCTTTAATTCCTGCTAAAGCAATAGATGAACGAGTAGACTGCTTGTCTCAAACCTTTGCTTCCTCTTTTACTGAAGTCCTTGAACCAACAGTTTATGTTGGCACAGCAGTTCACTTGGACGAAGGTGAAACTGACAATACGTGGAAGTATTACAAGGTCCCAAAGAAAAAGGAATCTGACTTTCTCCCGCCATCACTTCCAAATGATAAAGTAAGAGATGACGGCTTTGGTCCAGCTGGGAAAGAAAATAATTCTCCTGTGACAGAGTAAGTGCGAAAAATGTAGTTACGTGATTTAGTGTGGATATAGAGGAGGTGTCCTGGCTGTTGTTTGTAGATGGAGAGCCACTATGGTCTTACCTACAGTTACAATTTCATCATAAATCATGGTCAGTAGTACGTTATTGCTATTTCTGCTGCTGCTGGACATCTTAAATCGTTTCTAGACTTAATGATATGTAGATGTTTTTAGTCAAACTCATCATTACATAGTGAAACGTTACAAGTGGTGTTTTAGAGGGGGTAGTCCTCTTAAAAAATTTGGCCAGTATGCATAGCATATGATGGAACTGAACATCTGTAGTAAGATTCTGGTCTGTCTAAGTGATGGCCTTCCCCCTGATCCGTAGGGTTCCAACACCCTTTACATCTGGGACTAAACAGCACTGTAAGCATTCTAGCGGACGGCGCTGCAATGTTGCCAGTGCTGTGTAGTTCCGGTGCTGACTTCTGGCAATGGACACAGAAGGGCAGTGGAGCCAAACATAAAAGGACGTAACTGCACATCATTTGTATCCAAGGAATGTGGGATTCAGGCTCACGAGCATACGTGGCTGGTGCTGGCTGTGTAATAACGCTGACACCCTGCTGCAATGACCAGGATCGTAGATCACTCAGATCCCAGTCACTTAACCCCTCAGATACCACAGTCAATAGTGTCTGCTACATATAAAAGTTTAGACAATGGGAGTACCCATGGCAATAGTGCAGGGTTCATATCTGTTAGTATGGCAACCTGGGACCTTGTGAAGGCTCCGAGGCCTGCCATAGCAGACTGCTTGTGAGCCTCTGAAAATCCCATTAACTGCGTTAGTATTGAAGTCTGCGGTATAAGCGATCAGAGGAGCCCATGTTCAAGTTCCCTTAGGGGACTAAAATTTACACTGTAAAACATAATAAAAATTTGTTACTGCTCTTATTGTACTGGCCCGCAACTCATTATGTCATTTTTGGCATGCAATGAACGCATAAAAAAAAACCATGGTGGAATTGTCTTTTTTTTTTTTCAGTCTCGCCTAACACACATTTTTTTTCCTATTTTCTAATTCGGAATATGGTAAATGAAGTGGTGCCCTTAAAGGTTCTCTGAGATTTGATGTTACAGAAACATAGCAGTGGGATCTGAGACCCCCACCAATCGCTAGAGCCAGGAGAGAGAGATAAGCATGCACCTATCGTGCTCTCTTCTCACTGGAGAGAATTTAGACTGGCCCATAGACTTTTATTGAGCGGCAAGTAGAGAGAGCCCAGTTTGCACACACTTCTCTCTGTGTACTCAGACCTTTCCCTTCCGATCAAAACTTTACATATGTTTCTATGACATAGCAAAAGTTTTACCAAGAATATGTGACCCTTTAAATGTACACCTTGATTTTTTGGAATTGCTGTTGAGCACAGAAGTGTTCTGTATGTAATAACTATTTGTTCTCCTTTTTAACTATCATTTTCACTATCATTCAGGTTACTAGTGCACTGTAATAAGCCATTGAAAATTTCAGAAGAGTTGCTCCTAATGTATCAAAGCAAGAACCAATGTATCCCAACAGCTGTATTGGACAGAGATCAAGACCCTGACCCCTATGCGTTTGTGGAAGGTGATGTGGAATTTGTATTCTCAGATGCCAAAAAGGAAAGACAAGGCAATGAAAGAGAAGTTGGGAAAAAACATAAGGTATGTTCATTTATAGTGTCTTTGCTTGCTAAAGTGTTCCTCTGGTCTTTTATTTTTTTTTATTTTTTTATTTAAGAAATTCCTAGAGTCATCTCTTGTGTGTGCAAGTGTTGGTTTTCTTCAGTACTTACATGTCCATCATGCCCTCCCCATTGTGCTCAGATTGGCTGCGGTCTCTTCCACTCAGGACCCAACTGGATTTGCTCCTTGGGGCTCATGCACACGACTGTATGTATTTTTCGGTACACAAAAAACAGATCCGGAAAAAATACGGATGATGTCCGTGTGCATTCCGTATTTTGCGGAATGGAACATCTGACAATAATAGGACATGGTACGTAAAAAAAAAAAAAACTGACATGGAAAGAAAATATGTTCTTGTGCATGAGCCCTGAGTCTGACTGTTCAGCTGCATATAGATTATATGAAGCGGATAAGGAAAATTCAGCAACATGTCCTGTTGAGACCTGAGTGAAAAAGACCCTAGCCAGTGTGAACACGGCGGAGACAGCGACATCGGTAACGTGACAGACGGGTAACTACTCCACTTTCTGCACCATCTTGTTACTGTGTTAAGATTGTGACAATTTTTGTGGCTTTTTAAAAAGTCTCAGCTGATAAATTTTGGCTTAAATCAGCTCGACAAGGCTACCAATGTCCACACTCCTACTCGCTTTTCAGAACTGGAGTGAGTGGAGTAAAAATGCAAAACGTGCACAGATGAGCCCAAAAAGTCACAAAGCCCTTGGGTATCACTACAGTAGTAACGACCACTTGTGGGGTACTTCTGTAAACCGCAGAATCAGGGTAATAAATATTGAGTTTGGCTGTTAACCTTCGATGTGTTAAAGAAAAAAATGGATTAAAATGGAAAGTGAAATGTAGAAATTTTATCTCCATTTTCCTTTTAATTCTTGTGGAACACCTAAAGGGTTAACAAAGTTTGTAAAATCAGTTTTGAGTAACTTGAGGGGTGTAGTTTCTACAATGGGGTCATTTATCGGAGGGGGGGGGGGTCCACTAGTAAGCACCACAAAGTGACTTCAGACCTGAATTGGTCCTTAAAAAGTGGGTTTTGGAAATTTTTGTTAAAAATTTTAAGAATTGCTTCTAAAATTCTAAACCTTCTAACATCCTAAAAAAATAAAATGACATTTACAAAATGATGCCAATATAAAGTAGACATATGGGGAATGTTAAGTAATAAATATTTTATAAGGGATCACTTTCTGTTTTAAACGCAGAGAAATAGAAATTTTGAAAATTGCTAATTTTTCAAAATGTTTGGGTAAATTTGGGATTTTTTCATAAATAGGTTAAATATATGGACTCATATTTATGACTATCATGAAGTACAACGTGTCACGAGAAGACAGTCTCAGAATGGCCTGGATAAGTAAAAGTGTTCCAAAGCTATTACCACATCAAGTGACACATGTCAGATTTGCAAAAAATGGCCTGGGCAGGAGGGTGAAAAGTAGCCCGGGGTAGAAGGGGTTAATACCGATCAAAAAGGAAATCCATTGCTGAAAATGGTTAAACCGTTTAATTAGGATGGAATAGAGTCTCTCAATAATTCATTCAAATTTGCTACATTATTTAATGCCAAATGCATGCAATTTTAATCCATCTAAAAATCTGTCATTAATCAATGAATGTCTTTCCTTTTAGGCAGATGATGGAATGTCGGGTGTTGCTGTTTTAGCCCAAGAAGGTGAAGATGCAATGTCATTATTCAGCCCATCAGTTAAACAAGGTGGGTAATGTAGATGAGGAATTCCGTCATGTCCCCCTCCTTCCCACTGTGTCTGGCTGTAAGACAACTGGCTGCAGCTGGAGCCCCTCAGTGAATGAAAAGGCAGGTCTGTCAGGCTTTTTATGCTACCCTATCTGAGGTTATATAGGGGACTGCCGAGCTCTGCTCTATATTTTTTTATTTATTTATTTGTTGTTGTTTCTAAGACACAATTTATTATTTTAAAGTTTTAAGGGCATTCCCAGATGAAGTATTTTTCTGCATTCTTTGAGGTGGGTTTTTGTCTGGTAGAGACTCCTATGGGAAAGCATCTGGGGGAAAAAATGGCACAACTAGAACAAAAAAGTCTGCAAGTGAGCAAATACCGCTAGTAAACTTTCTTAAACACTGAAACAAAGTGTTTGTAGGGCGTTTTATTATTATTATTTTTTTTATTAACCAGCATGCAACCTCTAACCCAGTGTTTCCCAACCAGTGTGCCTCCAGCTGTTGCAAAACTACAACTCCCAGCATGCCCACACAGCCAAAGGCTGTCCGGGCATGCTGGGAGTTGTAGTTTTGCAACAGCTGGAGGCACACTGGTTGGGAAACACTGCTCTAACCCATCACCCTCTCCCCTTATATTGTGAAACCTTACTTAGGCTATTTTCACACTTGCGTTGTGAGGTTCCGGCAGGTAGTTCCGTTGCCGGAACTACCTGCCGGATCTGTCATACTGCATGACAACTGAAAGCATTTGGAGACTGTTGCGGATCCGTCTCACAAATGCATTGCAAGTGCGGATCTGTCTCTCCGCTTGTCTTGCGGATTGACGGATCCGTCTTGTATTTCTTTTACAGTTTTAAAGGTTCTGCGCATGCGCAGACTGGAAGGACGGATCCGTCCTTTAGGTATTTCCTAATGCCAGATCTGGCACTAATGAAAGTCAATGGGACCCAATACCGGATCCGGAATTCAGGCATGTGTTCCGGCATTTCAGGACGGAGATAATACCGCAGCATGCTGTGGTATTATCTCCGTCCTGAAATGTCAAAAAGACTGAAGACATCCTGATGCATCCCGAACAGATTTCTCTCCATTTAGAATGCATTGGGATGTGACTGATCAGTTCTTTTCCGGCATAGAGCCCCGACGACGAAACTCTATGCCGGAAAATGAACATGCAAGTGTGAAAGTACCCTTAAGTTGCCATTAATCACCATATACTGATAGGTGGAGGCATTTAGACTGTGTGTATACTAACGTACATTTTCTTCCAGATCCTCAGAGATCCGCAGCTCATGCCCGCACAGCCTCAACCAGCCTCTTCCACGAAACTGACCTTGTAGTGTCCTACACCGACTTGGATAACCTTTTTAACTCTGATGAAGATGAGCTCACGGTATGAATCTCTTCCTCTAAATAAGTGTCCATCGTGTGCCCCCACCCATCCCCTCTTCATGCCCTCTTTTCCTCCTTTCTTGTACTTTTGAAAGGGATTTTTTTAGACTTGCTATTCCCATTTTAAAATATCAATTCTTCTTTTTGTTTTATTCAAAGCCCGGATCAAAAAGGAACCTTAACCACGATGACAAGAGCAACAACAAGGAATCAAAATCCGGAAATTTGGACCCATTGTCGTGCATAAGTAATTGTTTTTATTTTTTTTTATCTTTACCTTGAAATTGTGGCTTTGCCTTCTCAAGTTTCTTGGTTATGTATTTGAGAACTACATTTTTGAGCACTTGGCATGTCTATTACACAGATGACGCCTTGAGAATTTGATCCTTAATGGGGTGGTCAGTTTCCCCATGGTTGGTCTGCCAGGTACCAGGGGCATAATACAGGTGTTATATACAGAGTTCTGTGAAGAAAAGGATCATGCTGTGCATCCCTCTTTTAAAGGGAACAGTTCAAGTATTGTCAGATGCTGCATATGGAGTCCCCTCTGTATACTGAATCTACTGTATAAAGGGCTATCAAAGGTGAACCTTTTGCTTAAAAATTAAGCCCTGATGTGTTTCACATACACCTATAGATTTTTATTGGTTTATGAAGAGCAGGGCTTTCTAGTCAGATGGAAATTATGAAAAAGTGGCTTTATGCAAATTATTAAATTGTTCTTTATGCAATTATTAAATTATTCTTCTGCAGGTACAGTTGATCTTCATAAAATGTACCCCACGCCACCATCTTTGGAACAGCACTTGGGCTTCTCGCCTATGAATATGAACAGTAAAGATTATGGAAACATAGACACTACACCAGGAGGAACAACACTTGATGGGATATCTACCCAGTTCAAAATTGAAGTGGATGAAGGATTCTGTAGCCCAAAGCATTGTGAAGTCAAGGTAATTGGTGTATACCTGTACATACGTAATTGTGATTATTCACATTAGAAAGTTGTTGTTGTTTTTTTAAAATTTTTATTTTATTTCCAAAATATATTACAATAATTTCATTAAATTACATCATTTTTCATTTCCATAAATAATTATAGATACATACAGTCTATTAGTCACAAAATTCCACTTATTAATCCCCACCCATCCTATTCCCTCCCCCCAACAAACCCCTCCCCTTCGGTCGGTTCAGTGGAAAGGGGATCCAAATATACTTTCAGAGATTAGATATCAAACAGTTTTAGGCATTTCTCATAATTCAATATACATATCGCCAAGTTCTCCCAGTTCTTAAGAGAGAGGGAAGAACCTGAACCCCATTCGCGCGCCAATACTACTCTTGCGGCTACAAGGCCTCTATTCCAGATCGCTTTAATAGACTTATTATGGATCGTTGGTGGGAATATTCCCAACAAGGCGAGGCCACCATCCAATGGAACGGATAGCGAGGTTTGGGAATTCAGTTCTTGAAACACTCTCCCCCAGAACCTTTGCATTTCTCTACATTGCCAAATTACATGGAAAAAATCTGCCTGCTCTTCATAACATTTCCAGCATTTAGGATCATAATTCTTATATATCTTCCCCAAGACTCTTGGCGAATAATACACCCTATGCAGGATGTTGAAGAAGATCATACGGAAACTGCTGGAAACCGATACTTTCCCAATATTTCTATATATTCTGTGCCAATCTAGTGAACCTAAGGCCAAATCTTGTTCCCACTTTTTCTCACTTTTAAAGCTACTTTTTTTACCAATTTCCCTCCTGAACAATTTATATAATTGTGAGATTTTTCACGTGACCTTCTCATTTGTGTTACAAAAGTCTAAGAAAGTATTTCTTTTAGTGTCAAAATATTGTTTGTTATTCGTACATCTAAGTGCGTGCTTAAGTTGAAATAATCTAAAACAATCATAAAAGTTGCTATTATTCAATGTCGTCATAACCTCTACATTCATATCCCCCTCCTTATTTATCTGCGACACGAATTTTAATCCTAAATTTACCCAAAATCCATAGTCCCTAACACCTACCAATTCTGTGAGATTATAATTACCCCATAGGGGAGCATAATACCAAGTACCATAATACCAAGTTTTTCCAATCTCCAGCAGTTCCTTGACATTAGAGAGTTTAGGGTGAGAGTTTTTGAAATTAATTTTTTAGAATTTAAGTTCAGTGAAAATGTTTCATAGCGTGCAGTGCCCTCTACCATTTAGTGTTGTGAGCTATGACTATAATTGAGCCTGGGCGGTGTCATTGTGACCTTATTGCTATTTTTGTTTTCTTGTTAAATGTGACTCACTGTTTCTTTCTGCCTTGAAGAAATGTCTTAGAGGAGTAAAATATGGAATTATCTTTCCTCTGCACAGGATTTCTCCTATGTATACAAACCAGAAACCTGTCAAGTAATGGTGGGGTGTACCATGTTTGCTCCTTTGAAGACCCTACCTAGCCAGTGTTTGCCACCCATCAGGTTGCCAGAAGAGTGCATTTACCGTCCAAGTTGGACTGTTGGAAAATTGGACCTGCTTCCACCTGTACCCACAATGCCTTTCATCAAAGATGGGTAAGCCGCTTTCTGTATCTTTCTGGTATAACTGATTATGAATATATGATCTGATTGTATTATTTTATTTATTTTTTTGTAATGGTGCTTTGTGACGGGCTGATTGATAAAAAAAAATAAAATTTTTTTGGGGTGGAGGGGTGTTTGTTTTAAGACAATCCAACTAAAGTTTTAGATATGTGCACTTTTGCGTCTTAAAGCGGTATTCCCATCTGAGACAATGGGGGCATATCGAGAACATGGCGGGGAAGATGGTGCCTGGAGGACTCTGGGTGTTTTCTGGGGTCTGGCCACCGCCAAGCGCTTTCTCCTTAGCAGTGAATGAGAGCGCACCACGCTTGCGCAGCCACTGCTCCAATTCATTTCTATGGGGTCGACTGAAATAGCCGAGCCAGCACTTTGCTATTCTATGCCGCTAGTTCATGCAAATGAATAGAGGGCGGCTGCGCATGCGCAGTGACCCTCCATAATTTTCCGTGCTTAGTGCAGGTGCGGGACCCAGAGGAGGGACCCGCACCTATGAGACAATGGGGACATAACCAAGCGATATGCCCCCATTGTCCTAGATTGGCAAACCCCTTTAAGGTGGCCATATACATCACATGAATGTCTTCAGAATCTGCAGAATTTCCTGGGACTAGCTGACCCTATAATGTGTAAGGGGGGGGGTCCCAACTGTCAAGAATGATGGCGGTCAACCTGCCCGATCCTTTGTTCTTACACAAGATAAGCCTTGTTCCCCCCTCCCCATCTCAGCATTCATGTTTGTGGAAAGTGGAGATTTGGAGGAATGGCTATTGGATAAATGATCATTTAGTTGAACGTTATATAAGGTTCTTGGCCACATTTAGGATTGCTTCAAATGTATATTTTATTAAACAATTACATTAGTACCCGAACTGACATTTTTATTTTTTTCCCCCTCGTAGGAATATCTCTAGTGTCAGCAGTGCAATTGACCAAGAATACGTTCAGACCTACACACCGCAAACCCATACACCGTTTGGAATGTCTAATAGTGCCCCACCAAGCAATGGCGGAGCAGGCATTCTTCCTTCCCCTGCCACACCTCGCTTCTCTGCTCCCACTCCGCGAACGCCAAGAACTCCTCGCACCCCAAGAGCAGGTCCAGCCAGTGCTCAAGGGTCTGTCAAATATGAGAACTCTGATTTATACTCTCCAGCCTCCACACCTTCAACATGCAGACCCCTAAATTCAGTCGAACCAGCAACTGTTCCATCGATACCAGAGGCACACAGCCTCTACGTCAACCTTATCCTTTCCGAATCTGTAATGAATCTTTTTAAGGATTGCAATTTTGACAGCTGCTGCATTTGTGTGTGCAACATGAACATCAAAGGTGCAGATGTTGGCGTGTATATTCCCGATCCCACCCAAGAAGTTCAGTACCGCTGCACATGTGGCTTTAGTGCAGTGATGAATCGGAAGTTTGGCAACAACTCTGGCTTGTTTTTGGAGGATGAGTTGGATATAATTGGCAGACATACAGAATGCTCTAAGGAAGTGGAGAAACGATTTGATGCCCTTAGAGCTGCAGCATCTGATCATGGGGTGCTAAAGGATGCTGAAAAAATGCCGGATGAATTAATACTACTTCTACATGATCAGTGCACTAATCTGTTCTCACCGTTTGGAATTATGGATGAAGAGCCAGCAACAAAAACCAGCATTGTGAACTACGCAGCTCGTGTTGAAGAGCAAGACTGCTGTAACGATTGCTACTTGGCACTGGAGCACGGCCGACAGTTTATGGATAACATGTCTGGAGGCAAAGTGGATGAAGCACTTGTTAGAAGTTCTTGCTTACATCGCTGGTCTAAACGAAATGGTGAGTATCCTGGCGTTTTTATTTCCATCGATGGCATTGACAAAATGTACCAGAATAGTTATATTGTGAACTGTATATAATGGTTTTGAGTGTTTTCGATGCATGTGTTTTTATTTTTAAGCCTAGTTTTGGCCCTAATATGGTAGAATTTCTCTTTGGCTGGTGATATGGTCCTGATGATATGGCTGAAATCATGGCCTGACCATTGGTCTAATTACATGATCTTCATCATAGAGATGTTATTTTGTGTCCTTAGACCTGCAGTCATGCCAGGATTTGCTGCTGTAATAAAAGCGTAAAAGCGCTCATGTGAAACTAGCCTTAGGCTGCTTTCACACTAGCGGCAGGACGGATCCGACAGGCTGTTCACCCGACGGAACAGCCTGTCGGATCCGTCCTGCCGCTAGTTCACATGTGCCCCCGGACTGCCGCTCCGGCCCCATTGACTATAATGGGGGTGGGGTGGAGGCACGGCGAGAGGCTTCCGGAATAAAACTACAACATGTCCGACATTTGTTCCGGCAGCCTCTCGCTGTTGGCTGCTGTGCCTCCGCCGGAACTCCACCCCGCCCCCATTATAGTCAATGGGGCCGGAGCGGTAGTCCGGGGGCACACGTTCACTAGTGGCAGGACGGATCCATCGGATGGACAGCCTGTCGGATCCGTCCTGCCGCTAGTTTGAAAGTAGCCTTTCTCTCCACATGCCTGACACGTGCTTTACTCCTGTAGTGTCTCCTCCTTTAGTCTTCGGTGCTGACCCTACTTTAGGCTCCTTTCAGGGGCTGCAGCATCTCTCTCTTTGCCACTTCATTCATATGGGCACATGCGACACCCCCCGTCTCATGATCGGTGGGAACCCTCATAATCAGATCTCCTGCTCTGTGTGTAGCTTGATATATTGGCACAGCAACTGTAATTTAAGCTTTAGATTCCATAATTCCAATGTGGATAGAGATGACAATCCTCTGAGTTCTATATAAATGAATAAAATAAATCTGCTATAACCTGCAACATGCCTTCAGGTAATGTGCTTAGCACAAGCAGCCAATCTCTTTAGAGAGTCACTTGCCAGCTTTAAAACCTCAAAATTGCATCATATAGAGATTAAGCTGACAAGGCAGCAGTGGAACGTGCTCTTTACTGGTTTATTGCAATTCAGTTTTTTTTTTTTTTTCAGCCTTAGGGCATGTTCACATGCTGCAGATTTTGCTGCAGAAAATTTTCTGTCTCAGAATCCGGGTCCACTCATCTGAATGAGATTTTTTTTGGCAGAAAGCACATGGGTTTCTGCAGCAAAATCTGCTGCATATGAAGGCAGCCTTATCGTCTGAAGGGAGTGACCAGTAACCCGGTGGTGCATGCGTTTCGGATCAGGCATATAACACTTTTTGCATTTGAAATCGTAAAAAAAAAAAATTCCTGTGTCTAGATTTTGCTGCCAGATACTTTATGGCCCCTGGTGGTCTTTTTATACCATTTCAAAGCGTTCTCCTAAAGTGTCCAGATTCTAGCTAGAGTACTTTATCATTCCACCACATAAGGAGAATGTTCTGGGAAGGAATTGGAAGAACACCAGGGGGCGCTATAACTACACAGGATATGCCCTAATCTCAGTATGTGTCGCTCCTGCAGACTGGAAACACATGCGCGGCTCTTACCAATCACCTCTATGGCAGTTCAGAAAATAACCAAGCATACCATAGAAATGTATAAAATCTACACATCCGTGGCCTCCTCTCTATTGGCAGCAGCCACAAGTCTGCCTCCTGTTGATAGGTGCAGGGCGGCTTCGGAAAGAGGAAAAGCAATTTGCACATACACGTGCACAGGACATTAAGTTGTTGGAAACTTTCTTAAAAGCTTTAGTGGATAACCAGTCACCTAATTAATCCCATGTACAGAGCTTTTTTAGGTTTAAAGGAGTTTTTTCAGAGTGAGGTATTCATGAAAGATCCTCAGGATTGGTCATCAATATTTGATTTCTGGTATTCCGACTCCCAGCACCCCTGCCGATCAGCTGTTTGAAGAGGCTGTGGCGCTCCAGTGAGTGATGAGGCCTCCTCGTAGCTTACCAAGCACAGCGCCGTCCATTGGTTAGCACCTAGACCATGACTGATGAACGTGATGCCCATGGGTTAGGAAGAGGCTGTGGCGCTCCAGTGAGCGCTGTGGCCTCCTCGTAGCTTACTAGGCACAGCGCCGTCCATTGGTTAGCGCCTAGACCATGACTAATGAACGTGATGCCCATGGGTTAGGGAGAGGCTATGGCGCTCGCCAGAGCACAGTGGCTTCTTCAAACAGCTGAGCGGCGTTTGTGCTCACCAGAGTCAGACCCCTGCTGATCACATACTAAGGATACATCATCAGTATAAAACACTCAGAAAACCCCTTTAAATGGAACCTGTCAGTAAATTCATTCTATCCTAACTACTAACAGGCTGGAACATTACAAAGGAAATTTTACTTTAAAATCCTGCAGCATTTCAGAGAGCACTTGCTTTAAAAAGAAGTCTTCACTGGGCATCCTGCTTATCCTCAGTCCAGCAAAGCCGAGGTTGACTGTTGCTCTGAAACAGCACAGCATTTCATAAAACGTAATTCTTTTCACATGGGAGCCTGTCAGTGGTTAGGGCAGCATGAGTCTACTGATGTTAAATGGGTGTGTCATTAGAATATGTTAAACGTCATTTTTTACATTTTCTTTTTTTATTCATGTCTCTATATCTAAAAAATGAATATAATCCTGCAATTTTTGCACTGACCACTAGGCTTAATAATAGGTCATGATTAGGGATGAGCGAATCGACTTCGGATGAAACATCCGAAGTCGGTTCACATAAAACGTCCGAAGTCGATTCGCATTAAACTTTCTTCTAATACTGTTCGGAGCAGGAGCTCCGTACAGTATTAGAATGTATTGGCTCTGATGAGCTGAAGTTATTGCTTCGTGAAGTCTCGTGAGACTTCGCACAATAACTTCATAAATGAATTTGAATTTGTACTGTAAAAAACTATTTCCTGAACTCAGGTTCGGTTCCAACCTTGGAACCAAACCCGAGTTTGGGAAATGTTTTTTTACAGTACAAATTAATTTATGAAGTTATTGCTCGAAGTCTCGCGAGACTTCGAAGCAATAACTTCAGCTCATTGGAGCCAGTACATTCTAATACTGTACGGACCTCCTGCTCTGAACAGTATTAGAACGAAGTTTTATGCGAATTGATATCAGTTGTTTCATCCGAAATCGATTCGCTCATCCCTAGTCATGATTTCCTGTTCTGTGCAGGTATCTTTTTAGTAGTCATTATCACTAGGCAGAATTACATTGAGAAGTAATTCCTCTATATAGATAACACAGGATCCACCATTGACTCATTAACTACAGGTGATATCACAGCTTTTCTACTCCCCCATGCCTCTTCACAGGTCACAGAACATGCCCAGAAAACTCTACCATAGAAGTCAGTAGGGTGATCTCATGCCCATTGTGTTTATGGCCCATTTGGCTGCTGTCAAAGAATCAGACAGTCTACTCTTGACATATTTCATGCCTAGTGCCCAGTGCGAAAACTACATAGAAAAATAAGTTAACAATTTTGACCTTTATTTTAACGATAGATCAATTTAGTGTTTTGTTATTTCTCGGGTCTCTGGATAGATCCAGTGTTGCTCATTTCTCGGGTCTCTGGAAAGCTACAGTGTTGCTCATTTCTCGGGGCTCTGGATAGCTCCAATGTTGCTAATTTCTCAGGGCTCTGGATAGATCCAGTGTTGCTCATTTCTCGGGGCTCTGGATAGATCCAGTGTTGCTCATTTCTCGGGGCTCTGGATAGATCCAGTGTTGCTCATTTCTCGGGTCTCTGGATAGCTCCAGTGTTGCTCATTTCTCGGGGCTCTGGATAGCTCCAATGTTGCTCATTTCTCAGGGCTCTGGATAGATCCAGTGTTGCTCATTTCTTGGGTCTCTGGATGGCTCCAGTGTTGCTCATTTCTCGGGGCTCTGGATAGATCCAGTGTTGCTCATTTCTCGGGTCTCTGGATAGCTCCAGTGTTGCTCATTTCTCGGGGCTCTGGATAGATCCAGTGTTGCTCATTTCTCGGGTCTCTGGATAGCTACAGTGTTGCTCATTTCTCGGGGCTCTGGATAGCTCCAATGTTGCTCATTTCTCAGGGCTCTGGAATGCTCCAGTGTTGCTCATTTTTCGGGTTTTTGGATAGCTCCAGTGTTGCTCATTTCTCGGGGCTCTAGATGGCTCCAGTATTGCTCATTGTTCTGTTTTTGCTTTGCAGCTGTGGACTCGAGCAAGCAGTGTTCCCAGGACATCCTTCGGATGCTTCTTTCTTTGCAACCTGTTTTGCAAGATGCCGTTCAAAAGAAGCGAACTGTACGATCATGGGGTGTGCAGGGGCCCCTGACTTGGCAGCAGTTTCACAAAATGGCCGGCCGTGGCTCGTATGGTAAGTAAAGTGCGGGACATTGTACTTTAGCCTGGGACTACAAACAGTCCATAAAGTACATTGTGTAGTGCAGTCTGTGTAAGCCCTCCTTGTACCACTTTTTCACCTGCTTTGATGGCATTTTGTTTTGTGTCTTTAGGAACAGATGAATCGCCAGAACCACTGCCAATCCCCACGTTTCTGGTTGGATATGATTATGACTTTTTGGTGCTGTCTCCCTTTGCTTTGCCTTACTGGGAAAGGCTGATGCTAGAACCTTATGGGTCTCAGCGAGACATCGCATATGTTGTGGTTTGCCCAGAAAATGAAGCTCTTCTAAATGGAGCGAAGAGTTTCTTTCGGGATCTCACTGCAATGTACGAGGTAAGCGTTTCATTACAGTTAATTTAAGTTAAGAGTATTTGATTTACGTTTTTTCCAAGACCCTCAAAATGGACCTGATTTTAAATGGGTTCCCCGTGTTCTGTGGCGATCTGGAACCCCTTTAGGTACTAGATAATGAGGTGCAGCTCAACACAATAAGTCATACAGGCATGAAGTATAGAAATTAGTGAAAAAAAAAGGATAAATCATTCTTCTTCAGTTCGTATTTTCCTCAATGTATGCGTGTTTTTCCAATTTAACTGATTAAGAGATTCTCTTAAATGTCACCCCCCCCCCACTGCTTCTTTCTTTTGATAATTTTGAGATAAATGTGAACTATTTTTGTATATTTTTCTCAGTGTTCAGGCTTATGGCTCATCACGTATTCTGTAGTTATTCATTAATGTGTGTTTCAGTCTTGCAGACTTGGTCAGCATCGGGCAATTTCCAAACAGCTAACAGATGGCATCATGCGCGTTGGGTCCACTGCAGCAAAAAAGGTTTCTGAGAAGTCTGTTGCAGAGTGGTTTTCTCAGGCAGCTAGTGGCGGCAATGAAGCCTTTTCCAAATTGCGATTATATGCACAAGTGTGCAGATATGAGCTAGGTGAGTACCGGGCCCTCAAAATGCAAATGTTCTTTAGGTGTAGATTTGGCCATCCAGTTTTTACATGTGGTTGATATGCATCCATAATAACCGCATGTAACAATACACTTTCAGTGTACCAAGTAGAAGTAGCCTTGGTGGCTATGGAAATCACTTGTGTCAGTCAAATAAGACATCTGTGAGTTTCATGACCATTTTCTGAGCCGTTTACCTGGCACTGACGGCTATTGGCAATAGCAAAGCTTTCAGTAAATTGTGACTATGATCAAGGGTGTTACTTATAATCGCCTCTAGTGAGAATCCTAATAATGGCTGTTTTCTAAGAGCTATAAAAGCGTTAATAATATGTTTGAAGTGTTAGAAAACTATACATTTTGGAAATGTCTTGGTCATTTCTAATACAGATTTCTTATTACAGGGCCATATCTTGCTTCCCAACCACTGGATAGTTCTTTACTCTGTCAGCCGAACCTTGCACCTCCTGTTAGTCAGGCTGCTTCCACTCAGCCTCTCTCTACAAGCAACACTGGAAACCCCAGCACTCCTTCATCCATGACCCCAGCTCCACCAACGAACCCATCTACAACGCCGAGCAGCTCTCTGCCCTCAACAACCGCGCCAGGCCTTTCTGCCTCTGCAAATGGGACAAGCTCCTTACAAGGAAACAAAACTACCAGCTTTCCTCCCTATGGGAGCATGAACAACTCCAGTAGTGCTGTCCCGACACAAGCCACGTCTGTCCAGCAGAACAATCAGCCAGGGCAGCAGCAGAATCTGCAGCAAGGCACTGCGATGTCAAGTGAGCAGGCGGCAGCTGCTGAGGTTACTGAAAGGTGAGACTCGTGTTTCCACATTATCATGTGTACAAACCAACTGAAAGGTGGCATGAAGCAGGATGTGCTCAACCCAAGATGCAGTTGTGCATATATATATATATATATATATATATATATATATATATATATACACAGGGGAGCAGATCCTACACTTGTGGCCCGTTGCCCGCAGCGGACCACAAGTACTACAATAGACATCCTAAACAAGATGGCAATTGTGTGGATGTGATAAATAATATAACAATATAGCAATAACAAATGACAAAACAGGTGCACACTGCGGTCTTACTAAGCCCTCAAACTGATGTTAAAATTGAGAGATTGGTCAACATGTCCTGCAGTGGAGGACATGTCTTAGGTCCCGAGCTACTTGAGAAACCTTGGCGTGGTACTCGGGCTTAACACTCACCTACCTGTGCCGTATGGGAAATATCAGGGGCCAGTCGGCTAAATTACAGGAATGTAATTCCTGTAATTTAGCCCAGGAACCTTAACAGTTTCCTTAAAATATGTAACATTTTCAGCTGTATTTTAATATATTTCAATAGTATACAACCAATGACCCTTTTGTACTGTCTCTTCTTATTTAGCACCATGGATCGAGATAAGGTTGGAGTTCCAACTGATGGGGACTCTCACGCCATCACCTACCCACCAGCTATTGTGGTTTATATCGTCGACCCATTTACTTACGAAAATAAAGATGAAGGCTCAAATTCCTCTAGTGTGTGGTCCTTGGGGCTTCTCCGCTGTTTCTTGGAAATGTTGCATGTTCTTCCACCACACATCAGAAATACAGTTTCTGTACAGGTATTTATTTTTGTATGTTTCCTTGCACTTCTTAGTTCTGCAAGTATGTGGATTTTATGAAAAGTGAAATAATAGCCAAGTACATTGCCGTACGTATCATGGATGCAAGTACACCACATTGTACTCCTGCTTCCTGAGTAAAAAGCAGGCCAGTTTTCTTGTAACAACCACTAGTGCTCAGTGAAGATATTTTACAGCTTCCACTGAGTTCAATGGTAACTGTATACATTTGTAGGTACTGAGCTCCCCCTAGTAGTGGTTGCAGGCAGCCAGTTTTATAATATAGTATCTGAAGGGAAGTTGGAGCCAGAGAGATTTGTCAATCTATTTATGCCAGTTTTCTGGTGTAAATGTGTTTCAAAATCTGGTGTTAAGGGAACACAATATTAATAAAGCACCTCTTCCAACATACAAATTAGGAAAGTGGGTTAAAGTGTGACTTATTAAAACACTCCGCCACAAATAAAAAAAAATGGTGAATTAATCACGAATCTCAATGGGGCTGATGCTTTTTGTTGTGGGGGCCCTAGCATATTTGTATATGCCTCTGTCCATGTACAAGGGGCACACACCAGCTACCATAGTCGTGGTCATAGTACAGCTCCCTGACTGGGACTGACGGAAACCTAAAATCTCAAATTCGGACTACAGTGATTGTAAGTTCTTATTGTACGTTACAATGTTAAAGTGGCCCATCAGAGAGGGGGCTTAACATTCATTCTCTCTTCTCTAGATTGTTCCATGCCAGTACCTTCTTCAACCGGTGAGACATGAGGATCGGCAGATTTATACTCAGCATCTGAAATCCCTGGCTTTCTCCGTGTTTACTCAGTGCAGAAGACCGCTTCCATGCACCACAAATGTGAAAACTTTAACTGGATTTGGGCCTGGCTTAGCCATTGAAAATGCTTTGAAAAGTCCAGAAGTAAGTAACCTCAATTACTGACGATGGGAGAAACGTTACTCCCGACTCTTTGACCACAGTAAACAGGTGTGCAGCAGGACAGTGACATATCTCCAATATATCCCTGATAAACAGTGATAGCCCTTCCCCGCATCAGGAGATTTGTGCTGGCCAGCTTATGAAATGCAGTAGTGTTTTAGAGAGAACTTGGTTTAAAAATGAGCTGTAAATGGGGAGACAAGTCATCTTTGACATTTTGCATATTTACACCACTCTCTTCACTTTTGAAAAGTGGGTGGGAATGTGGGCATGCTTAGCCTCGTCAAGCTGAGGGAAGCCAGATTTATCAACTGAAACTTTTTTTTTTTTAAGTCACAAATTTTTGCAGTCTCACTTTCACTAAAGTGTGGTATGTGTGCCAAATTTTACACATCATGCGACATCTAATAATTTTTGCACAAATGACGACCACACAGACACCAGCAACACATATTTTAAAAATTCCTCAGATAAATCTGGTCCTAAAACCTAGCTGACTAATGCTGGAGCCTGTTAGGCTTGTACGCCTCCCAAACCAGCTTCATATTAAGAATAGCTACAGTGAATGGTGAAACGTCACTTTAAACGAAGCCACCAGTTAGTTTGCAATCTATATCATTATTATGTATGTCTTTGTTTTGTAGAGGCCAGAATGTGTTAAACTATACACGCCTCCGTTTGTGTTGGCGCCGGTCAAAGACAAGCAGACAGAGCTTGGAGAAACCTTTGGAGAAGCTGGTCAAAAATACAATGTTCTCTTCCTTGGTTACTGCTTATCTCATGATCAAAAGTGGCTCCTAGCTTCTTGCACAGATCTCTATGGAGAGCTCTTGGAAACCTGCATCATTAATATAGATGTGCCAAACAGGTAAGGGAAATCGCACGTAAAGAGCTGGGGACGTTTTTACTTTCCCTTCTACAGTCTTTTTTTTTTAGTATACTCCATAATTGTCCGGCCGAAAATGTGAATCGCTGCTTATGATTTCAGAGCTCGGCGGAAAAAAGGCTCTGCTCGCCGCAGTGGTCTTCAGAAGCTATGGGAATGGTGCCAAGGACTTGTGCAGATGAGTTCTTTACCATGGAGAGTTGTAATTGGCCGTCTAGGAAGGATAGGGCATGGAGAGTTGAAAGGTACGTTACATTTTTTTATCACTTTTTATTCCATAGTTTTATCCTGTGCAGGTGAAATATCCAAAATTATGCAGTTATTGTGTTATTACAGTTGCAGCAATACCAGTTTTTTTTTTTTTATCATTATTATTATTATTATTATTATTATTATTAAGCAGTGTGTAAGGGGAAAAGATTTTTTGGGGATATTTAAAAAAAAGAAAAATGCTTTTTAACACATTTTTCTGTTTGCCTGATATCTGTCAGTTTCTCTCTGACTGATAGGACCCAATAGGCTTAATTAGATGGCAGATCTGGAAACCATTGGTAGGCCATGGCCATGAACAGCTCCTTGGAGTGCTGTGATTGCATCATGGGATTGAGCTGAGGGCCTGATAGTGAACCTCTAACTGCTTAGATGCTGTATTTGCTATTGACCGTGGCATCTAAGCGGTTAAACTGTATACAGGCTGGATCAGATTTATCCGCAAGATCATTAAGAGATATCAATCATAGAACTTAGTTATCCTTGGTCATGACACATGGAGTGTTAAGGGGTTAAACATGAAAAGTTTTGTATGTGTAGTGCTATTGTATTATTTCTTTGTTTTTTTTTTTTTCAGATTGGAGTAGTTTGTTGAGTCGGCGCAATTTGCAGTCACTGAGCAAGAGATTGAAGGATACATGTCGAATGTGTGGCATATCGGCAGCGGATTCTCCCAGCATACTTAGTGCTTGTTTGGTAGCTATGGAGCCACAGGGTTCATTTGTGATCATGCCAGGTATGTAAAAAAAAAGATAGAGTAGTATACAGTTTATGTAATTTTACTCATGTTTGATAAAATCGGTTGATGTGTGCTTTGGCAACCAAGGGATTCCTGGCTCGGCCTCCATTCCTGGATTCAATGATGTAGGTCGATGCTCAGCCATGGCAGAATCTCAGCAGACAAAGCCAAACACTCAGTGGACAAACTGGATTACAGGGCTTGTGAAGTGAATGGGTCCGCATCGGATGTGGAAAAAAAAGGAGATTTTTGTGAAACTCACCTGTAAAATCTTTTTCTCGTAGTTCCATTGGGGGACACAGACCATGGGTATAGCCTAGAGGTATTACTAGGAGGGACACTATGCAAATAGAAGAAGCTCCTCCTCCTTGGGCTATACCCCCAGGCTCCAGCAGGAGAACTTCAGGCGTTGCCAAAGCAGTAGGAGAAGGAGAACCATAAAAAAACAATGGAACCAAACGGCCGTAAACCAAGAGGCCCAAACAGGATATAGAAATCCTCCCATGCATACGCAAAAAGGGGTGGGAGCTGTGTCCCCCAATGGAACTACGAGAAAAAGATTTTACAGGTGAGTTTCACAAAAATCTCCTTTCTCGGGCATTCCATTGGGGGACACAGACCATGGGACGTCCTAGAGCAGTCCATGGGGTGGGAGACACTCACGGCACCGCCAGGAGCCACGTCCAACGGTCAAGCGGAAACCGCTGCCTGCAACACCTTGCGCCCAAGGGCCGCGTCAGCGGACGCCAGCAAATGCACTTGATAAAAC
Source organism: Bufotes viridis (assembly GCA_033119425.1). Lineage (NCBI taxonomy): Eukaryota > Metazoa > Chordata > Amphibia > Anura > Bufonidae > Bufotes > Bufotes viridis. The sequence goes on from CM065591.1 coordinate 273,518,313, forward strand.
TTAGTGAAGGTGTGCAGGGACGACCAAGTGGCCGCCTTACACAGCTGGGACGCTGAGGCCCGGTGCGACAGGCCCAGGAGGATCCCACCGCCCTAGTGGAATGGGCAGTAATCCGGACCGGAGGAATCTTACCACGAGCACGGTAAGCCGCCGATATGGCACAACGTATCCAGCGCGCCAAGGTGGCCTTGGAGGCCGCCAAACCCCGCCGAGGACCGTCAGGTATCACAAACAAGGAGTCCGAGCGGCGGAAATCAGCCGTGGTCCTGAGATACACTCGAAGAGCCCGGACCACGTCCAGGGAATGGAGAGCGCGCTCCTTGGAGTTAGCCGGAGAAGGACAAAAGGAAGGCAAAACCAGATCCTCATTAAGGTGGAAAGGAGACACCACCTTGGGTAGAAAGGACGGAACCGGACGAAGAACCACCTTATCTTGGTGAAAAACCAGGAAAGGTTCTCTGCAGGACAGCGCAGCCAGCTCCGACACCCGCCGAATAGAGGTTATGGCCACTAGGAAAACCACTTTCCAGGAAAGGAAGGAAAGGGCCACGTCCTAAGGGGCTCGAAGGGGTTCCCCTGGAGACCAAGGAGGACCAGGTTAAGGTCCCAAGATGGCAGAGGATGGACGTGCGGGGGAACAGAATGTGCCACCCCCTGAAGAAAAGTTCGCACCGGACCCAGAAAGGCAAGGGACCTCTGGAAGAAGACAGCCAGAGCCGAGACCTGACTCTTCAACGAACCGAGAGAGAGACCCTTCTCAAGGCCCGACTGCAGAAAGGCAAGTACCACCGGAATGGAGAACCGTAGGGGAGGAACCCCTGATGACTCACAAAAAGACAGAAAGGCCTTCCATGTGCGGTAGTAAATCCTGGAGGAAGCCGGCTTCCGTGCCCTAATCATGGTGCGCACCACTGAATCGGAGAAACCCCGTTTCCTCAGGAGGAGGGCTTCAGCAGCCAGGCCGTTAAGCGCAGAGACCGTAAGTTCCGGTGGAAGAGAGGCCCCTGAGACAGCAGGTCCTCTCTGTCCGGGAGGGGCCAAGGAGCGTCTGCGAGCATGCGCACGGCGTCCGCGAACCAGGAGCGGCGAGGCCAGTCTGGGGCGATGAGAATCGCCGGAATCCCTTCCAGCGCGATCCTGCGAAGAAGCTTGGGCAATAGAGGGATCGGAGGGAAGACATAGAGAAGGCGGAAGTGTTGCCATGGAGCCACAAGCGCGTCCACTCCGCACGCCTTCGGGTCCCGTGCCCTCGCCAGGTACACAGGAACCTTGCAGTTCAACCTGGATGCCATCAGATCGACATCCGGACGGCCCCACCTGCGGCAGAGCTCCTGGAAGACTTCCGGGTGCAGCGACCACTCGCCGGGATCCACTATGGTCCGACTCAGAAAGTCCGCTGTCCAATTGTCGACACCCGGAATATACACTGCCGACAGCAGCGGAGCGTTGGACTCCGCCCACTGGAGAATCCGCTCCACCTCCTGCATTATGGCCCTGCTGCGGGTACCACCCTGATGATTGATATAGGCCACGGCCGTGGCATTGTCCGACTGGACCCGCACAGGAACCCGGATAGGATCCGGGTCCAATGAAGAGGGAGAGAAAGATTGCTCGCAGCTCCAGGATATTGATCGGAAGGCGAGATTCCTCCGCCGACCAGACCCCTTGAACCGTCTGGTCCTTGAGAACACCGCCCCAGCCCGAAGGCTGGCATCCGTGGTGACAATTGTCCAGACAACGGGGAGAAAGGAGCGGCCGGACCCCAGATTCGGGGAGACAGCCACCAGGATAGGGAGGCCCGAACCCGAGGGGAGACGGACCCTGGAATCCAGACCCAATGGGGACTTGTCCCAGCGTGAGAGGATCAGCCGCTGAAGTGGGCGAGTATGGAACTGAGCATACGGAATGGCCTCTAAGGAGGCCACCATGAGGCCCAGAGTCCGCATGCACTGCCGGATGGACAGAGTCTGGGGAGACCGCAGGAGTCGAACCGCCTCTTGAATCTGTGAGGACTTGGAGTCCGGAAGGAACACCTTGGAGAGTGACGTATCCAGAATCATCCCCAGGAAGGCGAGCCTCTGGGATGGGAGGAGAGACGACTTTGGTCGGTTGATCAACCAGCCGAACTGTTCCAGAGTCTGGACAGTAATCTGGGCGCTGTCCACAGCCTGAGGAAAGGACGGGGCCTTTATCAGAATGTCGTCCAAGTAAGGCAGAGAGAAATGCCCCTTGAGCGAAGAAGGGCCATGATAGGTGCCAGGATCTTGGTAAAGACCCGAGGCGGTAGCCAACCCGAAGGAAGGGCGACAAATTGATAATGGCGGTCTCCGATAGCAAACCGCAGGTAGCGCTGATGCGACTCTGCTATAGGGACGTGCAAATAGGCGTCCTGAATGTCCACCGAGGCAAGAAATTCCCCTGGAAGAAGTGGCGCAATGACCGACCGGAGGGACTCCATGCGAAACTTCCTGACCCACAGAAACTTGTTGAGCAGCTTTAGGTCCAGGATAGGACGCACAGACCCCTCCTTTTGGGCACTACAAACAGGTTGGAGTAAAAACCTGAGCCCTGGTCCTCCAGGGGACGGGGAGATGACCCCGGTCCAGCAGAGAGGAGACCGCCCCCAACAGGGCCGAAGCCCGGGCGGGGTCCCCGGAACCCGAGAGAGGAAAAAACGTTCCGGTGGTTTGGACTCGAAGTCTATCTTGTAACCGGACATTATAATCTCTAGAGCCCAGGCGTCCTGAATGTGAGCTCTCCAGGGTCTCAGAAAGGAGAGCAGACGACCCCCACCGTGAGAGGTGGGGCGCCCCTTCATGCAGAGGACTGTTTGGGGGCTGCAGGACGGGCAGACTGAGCCTTCGGGCGCCAGGAGGGCTGGGGCTTGAAGGAGGGCTTTCTACGGGAGTCCCGAGACCCTCCGGCTGATGAAGAGGAGGACGGCCGGGTGGAGGAGAAGCGGCGAAAGGAACGGTATCGGGAACCAGAAGAACCCGGACGAGCAGGGGGTCTGGACCGAGGCTGGGGCAGATGGGTACTCTTACCCCCAGTTGCAGCTGAAATAAACTCATCCAGCTGAGCCCCAAACAGACGGGATCCGTCAAAGGGAAGGTTTGCAAGGGAACGCTTGGAGGAAGCGTCCGCGTCCCAGACCTTCAACCAGATCTCTACGTTGAAGTATAGAGAGGGAGGAGATGCGGGCAAACAAGGCTCCAATGTCCATGGAGGCCTCGCAGAGGAATTTGGCAGCCTGAGACATTTGGAGGATAAGGTCCAAAGTGTCAGCAGGCGCATGTTGGTCCGTCAAATCCTGGAGATGACGTTGCAGCCACATAGAGAGGGCCCTAGCCACCCATGCAGATGCAAATGCCGGGCGCAGGGACGTGCCCGCTAGGGAAAAAATGGACTTTGACAAGGAATCCAAACGCCTATCCACGGCATCTTGTAGGGAGGAGCCGTCCAGGACTGGTAGGGCAGTGTTTTTGGCCAGTCTGGCCACGGGCGGATCCACCTTAGGGAAGCCCACTTTTCCACGCTAGCCGCAGGAAATGGATACAGTACATCCATACGCCTGGCTGAGGTAAACTTTTGGTTAGGCCGATCCCAGGCCTTGGATACGACCGCGGTGAACTCACTATGTACGGGAAACACCGCGGTCTCAGGTTTTAGGCGGAAGAGGGCAAACTCCTGACTGGTGGGAGGAGTAGAGCCCTCCTGGAGGTTAAAGGTGTCACGGACCGCCGAAACCAATTCAGAGACCACAGCGGACAGTCTTGGAGGGGGTCCCGCTCCATGATCTCGTCCAAATCTGACAATTCCCCCTCTGACATCTGCTCCCTGGGGAGAACCATCAGAGTGCGCCTCAAGGCGGGGAGGAAGCGGAGGCATCAGAGGAAGACTGCTGACGCTCACGCGGTCTCTTAGCGCCCGGGCGGCCCCTGGGAGGGTCACCTGGGGGAGCTAGGGTGGGGCGCCCCGGGTTAGCGGGCGGCATACGCTCCATAAAGGCCATGGCCGCTTTGGCTACTAGGGCCAAATCCGCTGCAGCACTAGTCATGGCGGACGCCCAGGCGGGTACCACCGAGTCCGCAGGGGTAGGTGGGGAACCAGGCTGGGATATCGCAGTAGGGCGACCTGATCCGGGCCAGGGGCAGGGCATGAGGCACAGACTCCCGTGACAGAGAGAGGCAAAGACACGTCTTACAGGACCCCAGTGGAGCCTGAGAAGACGCCTTGGCAGATTTTGAGGGGGCCCCAGGCTTAGGCATGATTGGCACCTTGTAGAAATAAGTTCTCCTACCAGTTAGAAGCAAAAATCTGGCAAAACTGTCGCTCAGCAAGCACTGAAGTTCATCCAAATGCTGGGAGAGCCGAGCAGACACCACTCTGTAAGCTCAGGAGGAAGCAGGAGAATAGGCTCCGCCCCCTCCGTGACGTCAATGGCGGGAAAAATAGGCTCCGCCCCTTCGTGGCGTCAATGCGGAGAACAAAGAAAAAGGTGTCCCCCTCCTGCCATGGGGGACCCCATCTCAGAATGCCCCCAGTAATAGTGTCCCCCAAGAGGGGAGAACGCAGGGAGAGAGAGAGAGAGCCGCGGCAGGTGTCAGAGACCTGCCGCTCTGCAGCTGCGACTGAACGGCCTCTTAAAGGGACCCCGACCTATTAATGGCGGCCCGGTCAAATGAGCCGGGCTCGCTCCATAAGGTCCCCGCAGAGGAATCATGTCCCCCAAGATGTGCCAAGCCTCTGGGGGAGTCCAGAGGAGAGAACCCCCTTATTTAAGGTGGAACCGTCGCTTTAAGGCGGCATACCAATAAGGTGGCACCGACTATGGGTGCTGCTCTAGTGCCATGTCCTCTATGCCCCCAGCCCAGACGTGGTCATATTTCACCCAGGCAGCCAGAGGGACAGACGGAGAGAGGGAGAACACAGACTGCAGCCATACTTATCTGTTCCTGCAGTCTTCTCCCTCATACGTCCGGACCAGCAGGGAAGCACCTCTTCAGACGTCTGACTCCGCAGTGTGGGAGATGCAGTGCTCTGGAATGAGGGTGGCGATAGGTGTCCCAATGGCTGGCGGGATGCGGTGCTACCAGGGAGCCCGGATCCTCTTTTCTTCTTTGGGGGACGGTGGAGGAGGCCAGGCAGCGTCATGGACGGCGGCAGTCACTCCACGGGGGACCAGGAAAGCGCAATGCTGACCTGCGTCCCCATCTGTAAGAAAAATAATAAACAGGAGTAGCAGTGTCATCCTCCTTCTACAGACACTAAGCAAAGACTGAAGTTCTCCTGCTGGAGCCTGGGGGTATAGCCCAAGGAGGAGGAGCTTCTTCTATTTGCATAGTGTCCCTCCTAGTAATACCTCTAGGCTATACCCATGGTCTGTGTCCCCCAATGGAATGCCCGAGAAAATACGTTTGTGTGCATGAGCCCTTACGCTGGTGCACCTATAGACAGTCTAGCGGACTTTCAGACCACAAACTCGTTGTCCTATTTTGGGCCAGAATTGTACATTACATTTTCAGCATTTTTTTGTGCACATTGTTATGCCTTATGCCATGCCCCTAGGAATTCTGGCACACTTAAAAGGGAATGTATCATCAGGAAGTGACTTATTGTTTAAATATCGTTTTTATGTTAAACATATTTTTGAAGACTTTTTGATGGTTATTTTTAATTTTTCATGTCCGTATCTATATTTTAAGAAAAACTTAAAATCCTGCAGTTTCCCCACTGGCCACCAAGGTGTCGCTTCCTGCTCTGTACAGATCACTTTACCGTAGTTATCTGCTTATCACAGACAGGATTACAATGACAGATAAAATATTTATGCATGCATACATTCCAGAAAAGGAATAAAAAACAAAGAAAATGGTTTCAGGCTGCATTGAGCACTTTATTCATAGCAATTTGTATTTCTGCCTTCTAGAGTATACTGTTCAATGTTTAGTGTGCAACCTTTTCATTGCCTTCTCTGAGTGATGTCGCCAAGTGGCATTTCCCTGCTGGGTCATGTGCCACTTGGGGACATGTCACTGCTGAGACCAGTCATCGGCTGCAGGGATGCACATGACCCTGTCTGTCCAGATGTATATAGGACAAGGATCAGAAGACTGCTGAAGGCAGATAGGGGTGGTGGGGAGCAGATGAGTGATTTCACCTCCCATCCCCCTCTCTGCAAAATGCTGCTGGCCATAGCTGGACAACCTTTTTAAGCCAGGACACTGGTGTGAACAGAGCCTAATGCTGTCAGACAACCTGTGTCTGCAATCATACATTTCTTTTGTACCTAGTATATAATTGACTCTTTGTTATTGCAGATTCCGTGTCAACCGGTTCAGTGTTTGGACGTAGCACTACATTAACCATGCAAACTTCACAACTAAACACGCCGCAAGATACGTCCTGCACTCACATTCTGGTTTTCCCTACATCAGCATTTGTGCAAGTGGCATCTGTGAATAACACCAATGAAAACATTTTCAGTACAAACAATGGTAAGGTTTTTGGTTTTCTCTGCCTCCTGGTAACGTGCTGTACAAGCCCAGACACCAGAAATATACTTGTGTTGATGTCCGTAAGCTGTATATAGACTACTCCGTGTTCGAGAGGATGCAGATTTCTTTGTTGTACCTGAATCCGTTGAATTGGGGGGTGCACGGTATCTCTAGCTCTCCGCATTCCAGCTTTATAATAAACGATCTTCATGTTGCTAGTTGACCCCTTTATCAACATCTCTCAGATGTCCATGCTTTCAAATGCACCCTATGACAAATGTACCTGAAGCCTGTTGATTTTCACGGGTACATTAAAATAACGGTGATGCTTATAGTGGCCAAGAATGGTTTGGCTTAATTTTCTTTCTCTCTCCTCCTCTATGATAGATGGATCAGATGGCATGGGAATTTTCGATGTGCTTGATACGCCGGAAGACTTGGATCCAGATCTTATAAATATTTTTCCTGCATCGCCCAGTGGATCTCCAGGCCATTCACCCGGCTCTCATTACCCCCATGGAGGTGATGTTGGCAAGGTAAATAATCACTTATACTGTTTTAATGCAGAGTTAAATTTTGTGTTCTTTAGTGTTAAAGTAACCATTATTAATGTTTCCTAATGAGGACTTAACCCTTTGCAGCAATGCATCTCAGAGTGCTCTACACCTTCAGGGTTTAACTGCCGTGCTTTTCCAGCATGCAGATTATGGATTCCATATACATTCTGTGGATCTGTACTCTGCATTCTTTACTCTGTTTTTATTTAACCCTTTTTTCCCCTCCTCTAGGGTCAAGGAACTGATCGACTACTATCTACAGAATCCCATGATGAAGTGCCGAACATCTTACAACAACCCTTGGCACTGGGTTACTTTGTTTCAACTGCCAAAGCTGGTCCATTACCTGACTGGTTTTGGTCAGGATGTCCTCAAGCACAAAATCAGTGCCCACTGTTTCTTAAGGTAAATGACTGTAGAGTAAGACCTCTTGGATCTGTGCATACAATACTGCCGAAACCTGACCTTGAGCTGTACAGTTAGAAAATGTTCTAACAAGGGGCTGAACCTTTAAAATCCATGCGTCTCCTGAAACACACCCATCAGATTATAAAATAATCACCTGCTGCTTTCATGCGACTGTGTCATTGATTTTCTGCTGTTGTACTGCCTTGTGGGGCGCACACAGTGTAAAAGAAAGATTTAAGGGAAGAAAAAAAAAAGCTGCCACCTGACATCCCATATATCAAAACAACTGTTTTATAGTTGCACATTGCGTAATTAACAAACAAAAATGTAACAAAAACGAAAAATACTAAAATAAAAATGCACCCTGTATCACAAAAAAAAACAACTCAAAAATTTATGGCATCTTTGAAAGTTATGGCTTTCAAAGATGCATGTACTAAAAAACGGAAAATGGCCCATTCTTTAGCTGGTTGAAGGGTTTTTAAAGTCAAATTTTTAATAGGGCAACTGCAGGAACTTTGTTAAAATAACAAAAAAAAACTTCAGCTTTCCTTCCCAGCCGCTCTGTTGTCCTCCTGGGCAGCTGCAATGGTGTATCACTTTGGTTGCTGCAGTGAATCACTGGCTTCATCAGTGTAGGTCACAAGACTACTGATGCCAGCGATTGACTGCAGCAGTATGCGGGACGTCACTGGTGCAGGCAAAACAAGGGGGGCACCTTATTAAAGCTTTTATGCCACTGTTGTGGCGTACAAAAGCTGCAAATTATGGTGCACACCATATTTGCTCTAAAATGTGCAACTTTTTCAGCTTTGCCCTTAGCGGGAGGGCAGGGCTTTCCATCACTATAACTTGCGCCAGAAACTGACGTAAGTTATAGCTTGACTTTCTGGCGCATGTTATTCCAATACACAGGGGGATCAAGACTGGCATATGGGAACTTATGAGTCTTGATAAATATCCCCGAATGCGTCGCTGTACCCCACAGTTTAATACTGATGCCCTTTCCTGACGCATTCATTGTTAATGCCTGAAGGCCCATTTTAACATAATCGTGTATCCTCTCCAGGTTTTGGCTCATAAAACGTCATAAAGCCAGAGAGCCCTGCTTGTTCCAGAAAATTAATTCAATATATAGAGCAAAAAGTCTATGTAATAAACTGCTTCAGCAAAACGCATGCTCCTGCATGGAAAGAGTTGGTGTTCTGGTACTTTTGTCCTCCTAATATCTACAGAAATTGTGATCATTTTCCATTTGTATTTTAGGCCTCTCTGCACCTTCATGTGCCTTCAGTGCAATCAGATGAGTTGCTGCACAGCAAACACTCGCACCCACTGGATTCCAATCAGACTTCAGATGTCCTCAGGTATGGAGCTGGATCTGTGCATTGGTGCACCCTGCTTTTACCTTTATTACTTATATCTATAGTAATATCTACTGCTTACACTGCTGTTGGGGCTTCCGTTTTTATACTGGAAGCCATGTCACTGCTGGGATACCACCAGTGCCTGACAGACCACACACTTTAATGGGTTCCATTAAGTGTTGTCATGTTTTTTGTCATTTTGACGAGAAGAATAGTGCTGTATGCAGCACTGTCCTTTCCGACATATCTGCTGGGGCTGCAAATGGTGGCTCTGAATTGAGCCTTTCATGGCATTGTGAGTAGACTCTAATAGAGTATCAGTTGATAGTAAGCTGATGTATGAAATTCCTATTCAGGCAAGAGACATTAAAGGGAACTTTTCATTATGAAAATGTGAAGTAATCTGCAGGCAGCATGTTATAAAGCAGGATAAGCTGAGCAGGCTTGATATATAGCTTTGTGGGGAAAATAGTATAACTTGTATTTCATTTAAAGAGGACTGGTTACCACAAAACACAGTGCAGTCTGCATGTTATAGAGCAGTACGTGCTGAGCCGATTAGTTTATAGTTTTATAGGAAAATACTCAGTAAAATGTGTAATGTCTACATTTAAATCTTATTTCTGATCTCAGTTTGTACACAAGGGCAGTCTTATCAGTGATTATTAGTGTGTATACATAGAGAGCTGTCAGTCACTGATGACACCTCCCTGTGTACAACTATTACTGATTGATGGCATTCTCTGTGTAAGTGTTTATACATAGATAGCTGTCAGTCACTGATAGTTGTACATGGGGGAGGTGTTATCCGTGATTGATAGCATTCTCTGTGTAAGTGTATATACATAGATAGCTGTCAGTTACTGATACCTGTACACGGGGGAGGTATTATCAGTGATTGATGGCATTCTCTGTGTAAGTGTGTATACATAGATAGCTGTCAGTCACTGATAGTTGTACATGGGGGAGGTGTTATCCGTGATTGATAGCATTCTCTGTGTAAGTGTATATACATAGATAGCTGTCAGTTACTGATACCTGTACACGGGGGAGGTATTATCAGTGATTGATAGCATTCTCTGTGTAAGTGTGTATACATAGATAGCTGTCAGTCACTGATAGTTGTACACGGGAGAGGTATTATCAGTGATTGATAGCATTCTCTGTGTAAGGGTCCATTCACACATCCGTGTGTGTTTTGCGGAAAACACGGAAACCGGCAATGTGCGTTCCGCGTTTTGCGGACCGCACATTGCCGGCACTCTCATAGAAAATGCCTTTTCTTGTCCGCAATTGCGGACAAGAATAGGACATGTCCTATTTTTTTTCGGGCCCGGACATCGTCTGTCCCCATTGAAACTAATGGGTCCGCAATTCCGTTCCGCAAAATGCGGAACGGAATTGCGGACGTGTGAATGGACCCTAAGTGTGTATACATAGATAGCAGTCAGTCACTGGTAGTTGTACACAGGGGAGGTGTTATCAGTGATAGCACTCTCTGTGTAAGTGTGTATACATAGATAGCTTTCAGTCACTGATAGTTGTACATGGGGAAGGTGTTATCAGTGATTAATAGTGTTCTCTGTGTAAGTGTGTATATGTAGATAGCTGTCAGTCACTGATAGTTGTACACGGGGGAGGTGTTATCAGTGATTGATAGCATTCTCTGTGTAAGTGTGTATACATAGATAGCTGTCAGTCACTGATAGTTGTACACAGGGGAGGTGTTATCAGTGATAGCATTCTCTGTGTAAGTGTGTATACAGAGATAGCTGTCAGTCCCTGGTAGCTGTACACAGGGGAGGTGTTATCAATGATTGATAGCATTCTCTGTGTAAGTGTGTATACATAGATAGCTGTCAGTCACTGGTAGCTGTACACGGGGAGGTGTTATCAGTGATTGATAGCATTCTCTGTGTAAGTGTGTATACATAGATAGCTGTCAGTCACTGGTAGTTGTATACAGGGGAGGTGTTATCAGTGATTGATAGCATTCTCTGTGTAAGTGTGTATACATAGATAGCTGTCAGTCACTGATAACTGTACACAGGGAGGTGTTATCAGTGATTGATAGCATTCTCTGTGTAAGTGTGTATACATAGATAGCTGTCAGTCACTGATAGTTGTACACAGGGAAGGTGTTATCAGTGATTGATAGTATTCTCTGTGTAAGTATGTATACATAGATAGCTGTCAGTCACTAATAGCTGTACACAGGGGAGGTGTTATCAGTGATAGCATTCTCTGTGTAAGTGTGTATACATAGATAGCTGTCAGGCACTGGTAGTTGTACACAGGGAGGTGTTATCAGTGATTGATAGTATTCTCTGTGTAAGTGTGTATACATAGATAGCTTTCAGTCACTGGTAGTTGTACACAGGGCAGGTGTTATCAGTGATTGACAGCGTTCCCTGTGTAAGTGTGTATACATAGATAGCTGTCAGTCACTGATAGTTGTACATGGGCAGGTGTTATCAGTGATTGATAGCATTCTCTGTGTAAGTGTGTATACATAGATAGCTGTCAGGCACTGGTAGTTGTATACAGGGGAGGTGTTATCAGTGATTGATAGCATTCTGTGTAAGTGTGTATACATAGATAGCTTTCAGTCACTGGTAGTTGTACACAGGGGAGGTGTTATCAGTGATTGATAGTATTCTCTGTGTAAGTGTGTATACATAGATAGCTTTCAGTCACTGGTAGCTGTACACAGGGGAGGTGTTATCAGTGATTGATGGCATTCTCTGTGTAAGTGTGTATACATAGATAGCTGTCAGTCACTGATAGTTGTATACAGGGGAGGTGTTATCAGTGATTGATAGCATTCTCTGTGTAAGTGTGTATACATAGATAGCTGTCAGTCACTGGTAGTTGTACACAGGGGAGGTATTATCAGTGATTGATAGCATTCTCTGTGTAAGTGTTTATACATAGCTTTTTTTTAAAATTCTTGATATCATTGTACTGTATTGGAAATGAAGATATAAAGAGGCGTGTAAATAGTTTTACATTTAATTCACACGACTTTGACCATTTTTTTTCCCCTAGGTTTGTTTTGGAACAGTACAATGCCCTCTCCTGGCTAACCTGTGATCCTGCAACTCAAGACAGGCGTTCATGTCTGCCGGTTCATTTTGTGGTGCTGAACCAGTTGTATAACTTTATCATGAATTTGCTGTGATATTTATCAGGAAAGCTGTAAGGAACAAGAAGATTTTAATTGCATTGCAGGATTTGGAACTAGTTTTTTCATTTTGTGAAGCCACTCGTTGGCAACCTTTCCACCAGTCTGCGTTTCCAACCTTGCTGTGTTTTACTAAAATGGACACTTTGGATTTTTGCTTTGAAGCCAGTTCTGTTTTAGAAGTCAGTTTCATTGAACACTGCTCATCATCTCCAGTCTCAGTATTTGCTCGAAGATCTTCTCCACACGCTGGCATCGAGGGATTGGAGAAAGCTCGGGGATGCCCTAGTCTAGCAATGAGGCGTTTCTGCTTTGAGTTTCTAAACATCGTAAAGATGTTGTGTGGATTCTAAAACCTAATATCAATATACAGAAAATGCCTGCATCTCTTATTTATTGTAAGTTTTTAAATGTGTAAATTGTCTTATATTTCTTAACCTCTTTTATAAAGAAAACAACTTTTTTCCTAGAAGGTTTATACCGCCTTCTTGCTTTAAAGCAATTGGTTTGAACTCTATGTACTCGTCTTAATTAAAAGTTGCAGTAGGTTGCTTTTAGAGTATTATTTTTTGTAAGTGGGTGGGAGGCATTAAAATTTGTATTGTTTGATGTACAGTTGAAGGGTGGGGGGTAAAAGGGTAATGTCCATACCATTGTGTGTGGGGGATTTACAGCTAAGCTGTAGCAACAGAGTACATGTACAGAAATGATCTACACTGTGTTTATGAATTAGTCAAAAAGGTACCGGGTCTTTTTATTTTTTTTTGTTCTTGCACCTAAGCAATCCTAATGGCAATATATCATTGACTATTGTAGGTGGATTAACAAGTGCTCAGTTTCTTTTCTTTTTTTTTTTTTTTTTACTACTTTTGTTAGATTTGTTGCTACAAAGAGCATTACTTTATATTTATAAGAGCTTCTTTATCCCCTTCCCCGAAATTATAGAGTTTTTCTTTCCTTTTCCCCCCATTTGTGATGGCTGGTTAACATTGAATGCAAATGGGTAAAATTGATGACCGTGTCATTAAACCTGTTAAACCTAGCAGTCGTCCTGGGGTTCTACATGTGGTGTTATGGTGCAGTGTATATAGACTCTCACACTGGTTGGTTGATAAGATTTCTAATTTTCTTTTCTCAGATCTTGATCATTTAAAATGTGTATTATCTTGAAAACTTCTATTCACACAGTACCTGGAAAGAATTGAATTGTATTCAGAGAAACCTCACTTTTTTAAGTTTGTAAATACAGAGTATTTACCGTTAAAGCTCATATAGTTACATGGAGGAATCCAGTATGCATTTTGCGTATGTGTGTGTGTATATATATACATAGATATATATATATATATATAAATATAAATAAATATTTAAGAAGAGATGAATTTTGTTTAACACTTGGTGACAAAAGCTTTCAGACATTCTTTCAAAACCGTGCAATCAAAAAGTATTTTACTTCAGAAATCTCTATATTTTTATTTTTGTTGGTTTCCTAAAGGTAATTTGAATGCCTCAGGAAATAAGTTGGCATTTCTCTTACTTGGTTAAGATTTCTGTGGGATAAAGATGTTTTCTGATGTGTTGGAAATTTTCAATCTGTAATTAAATCAGTCATATTTTTATTCATTTTGTATGTTATGTTTGCTGTTATTTACCGTCTTCCTTGCAATGAACCAGACTTGAGTAATGAGGGGGACATATACGTGTAGTTTATAGTAAAATTCCAGTAATCTGGCATCATCGTTGCACATTTTCCCGAAGGATCTCTACCCAGTATAAGTTATGGTGGCTTCTGTTTCACGACGGACCCCAATGACTTATAAGGAGACCTTTGATGGGAAAAATAGCGCCGCATGCAGCGCTATTTCTCCTATCAAAGCTAAATAATCTGGGACAAAGGCTCCGAACAGAGACACTCAGAGCAATATGGATTCCTTTATGGATGGTGCAAAGCAGAAACTCATATGTAGTATTTTTCTCCATGTGGGACCCATATTATCGTGCTGCCCCCCTAGTATGAAGGTTTTATGCTACTGTAAGTACATTAGACTGGAAACAAATATCCTTTATGGAACGTATGACCTTGTCAGAATTTTAAAACCATTTCTACAGGAGATAACAAAATGAGCTGTAATCTGCAGAAAGTATTCCTATATGGTCTAGCATTACTGTAGGGGAAATGAAAATAAGAGCATCTTAGAAATCTGTCAAGTAATTAATTGGGTCCTCCAGAGCAAGAGACACCATTCGTAGCCAGTCTCCATGCCAGCAGATGTCCTGAATAAGGGATTCTCTATTAACTCTGATATAATAAGGTATATGAAATGAGTTTTCTAAGGGTACTTTCACACTGCATTCTGAATAGCAAGAAATCCGTTTAGTATGCATCAGGATGTCTTCTGTTCCGTCCCTTGTACGGTATTTGACCAGACAAAATACCGCAGCTTGCTGCGTTATTTTTTTCCAGCCAGAACCCTGGAGCACTACCGCACTTGCCGGATCCGGCATTCATTTCCATAGAGATGTATTAATGCCAGATCCGGTACCAAATGTTCCTGAACTTGCCACATTGCCAGATCCGGTTTTCCGGTCTGCGCCTGCGTCAGGACAAAGGAGGAGCTATTTTTGCTTTTGATCTCTGAAAAAATTTAAATGCCGGATCCGTTATTTCGGATGATACAGTTCAGGTATATAAACGCTTCTGGAAAAAACTGATTTTCGTTTGCATACGGTTTGCCGGATCCGTCAGGCAGTTCCGTTGCCGAAACTGCCTTGTGGATCTGAACAACGCTAGTGTGAAAGTACCCTGAACCAGACAACTGCTGTAAATTCATGTGGTCCATTGAGATCTGACCACTTCACCCACCAGCCTTGTAAGCAATGGTCCGATTGTCCATCAAAAGGTGTGTTTTATGCCTAGAAGAGGTTCATATGAAAGCTCAGATAACTCATCCGTGTCATTGGGAGACAAACGCCACTAGGAGATGGACACTGAGTAAAACGTGTAATTCCTCACACCAACTATACCATTTCTACAGGGAGTAAGCTAAAAGAAATTTAGCTTAGTGTCTGAATTATGGGAATACAGGCGGCAATAACTTCTTGTCACAACTATGACCAGAAAGGAGACCAGCAGGCCAAAAAAACTAAAAAATCTGCTACTTGTTCCCTACCTCTGGAAGGCAAGGAAGGACAGCAGATCACAAAGTCTTCTTTCACCTGCCAGCATTCATTTCACATTACTTGCAACATGGTTTCCCTTCCCAAGGGGGTCAGCACATTAAAGAAGGTGACCTGGCTGTATCTGGGGCCCAAGACTTTGGAGGAGGAGGAAGTATATTAGTCTACTCTTTTCTCCCACTTTCACTGCACTGACCAGAGGTTGCTAGGGTCTTAAAAGATCAGGGTCACAAGCCAAAAACATGTGTCCCACTGACTCACCTTCTCCTCCCCTAGTATGATATCTCTAAGACAACCTGTATAACACGGCAGGCTTTAAAGGAAATGTCACCGACCTTTTTTCTGCCAGTTAAAACTAGATAATCTCCTTATTTTCTGATTGCAGATTTTTTAAATTCTATTTCCGGAACATTATTATGGGGGCGGCCATCTTGCCTGAGCTGTTTTTAACGGCATTTAGAGAGCATTAAGAAAAAATACAGCCCCAGATCCTGTCTTATCTGTCATTCTAACCCTGCCTGTAATGATGCCACCCCTGTGTATAGATAAGCAGGTAACTGCAGTAAAGTGATCTGTACAGGCCAAGAAGTGGCGACTATTATTAGGCTTAGTGGCCAGTGTGAAAATAGCAGGATTTTCTTTTTTTTTAACATAGATAATGACATGGAAAATTAAAAATAACCACAAAAAATTCTTTAAAATGTTAAAAATGTATTTTTCTTATGACACTTTTCGTTTAATGCAAGCAGCTCGGCTCTAAGTATGTAGTATACCTCTACATTATGCAGTTACCAAACTGTAGTCAGATACTAGTTCCCCACAGTGAAAAGTGAATACAGTACTGTTAAATCCAATGAATGCATGTGATTTTTGAGCTGTTCACTCATGTTTTTTTTTATTTTTTAATCTCTATCCCAGACCAACATTAAAGACTACTACTTCAAGCCATTACTTGTCTCTGCTAACTCCCCATACCCCAAAGTTTTCAGAGCTGTCCCACACAGTACTAATGCCCTTTTTTTCCCCGTGAGACAATGTAGTCCTTTGCCGCGTCCTCCTCATGCACCTGCACCCACCCGATCAGTGGCACAGGCCTGGCTGTATACGCCAGCATTGCTGAAAATGCTGTCCCACAGTGGGACAAAAAAAAGTGAAAAAAGTTTTTTTAATAAAAAAATAGTTTCAAGAAAAAAAAAAAAACCCTTTCACCTTTATAAAATTATGTACAATAATAAAATAGACATTAGGTATCGCTGCGCCTGCAACGACCGGCTCTATAATGTCACATGATTTACCCCGTCAGATAAAAGCCGTTAAAAAAAAAAAAGAAAGTAAAAACAAGAAACAACAATAGCTGTTTTTATCACCTTGCCTCACAAAAAGTGTAATAGCGAGCGACCAAAAGTCGTGTACACGCCAAAATGGTACTAATGAAACCATTACCACATTCAGCAAATAGAGCCCACCCACATAAGACCATTGCCATAAAAATTACAAAAAATATGGTTTTCAGAAAATGGCAACTCAAAAACTATGTAGCTTTCAGAAAATGAAGAGACAAAAACATGATTTCTTTTTTTAAGCAATGTTTTATGTAAAATAAAAATTACACATGCTTGGTATTGTCGTGTCCGTCTCAACCTGCTCTATAAAAACAACACATGATCTATCCTGATAGAACTCTGTAAATAAATAATGGTGCCAGAACAGCCATTTTGTGGTTACCTTGCCTCACAAAAACCATACTATTGAGCTATCAAAAATCATATGTACCCCAAAATAGTTACAATAAAACTGTCACCTTATCCCATAGTTTCCAAAATAGGGTTACTTTTTGGAGGATTCCACACTAGGGGGGTCATCAATGAGACATGTTAACTTATACCAGTGAAATCTGCCCTCCAAAATCCATACAATGCTCTTTCCCTTCTAAGGCCTGCAATGTGTCCATGCAGCAGTTTACGACCGTATGGCGTGTTTCTGTAAACTGCACAATCGGGGTAATGTTGAATTTTGCTGTGTTACAGGGCAAAATGCATAAAAATGGAAAATCTGCAAAAAATTTTAAATTTCAGCTCCATTTTTCTCTATGAATTCTAAAGGAATACCTAAAGGTTTAACACAGTTTGTAAAATCGTTTTTTTAATAATTTGAGGGGAGTAGGTTCTAAAATGGAATCATTTATGGGTGATTTCTACTATGTAAGCCCCACACAATAAATTTAAAAAAGCGGGTTAGAAAATTCTCTAAAAAATGTCAAAATTGCTTCTAGAAATTCAAAGCCTTCTAACGTCCTACAAAATAAAATGACATTTACAAAATGATGCCAACATAAAGTAGACATATAGGGATTGTTAAGTAATACCTTTTATGAGGTATCACTCTCCGTCTTAAAAGCTTAGAAATTTATTTAGAAAATAGTGCATTTTACCAAATTTTCTGCAAATTTGGGATTTTTTAAAAATAAGGGTAAAACATATTGACTCAAATTTAGCACTAACATTAGGTACAATGTGTCACGAGAAAACAATCAGAACCACTTGGATAAGTAAAAGCATTGCAGAGCCAAAATTAAATTAACCACACAAAACTAAATTTAAGACTTGCAAAATATGGCTGGCTTTGTCTTGAAGGGGTTAATACTTATGTCCACCCAAGTAATCCCCCCTGTATTTAATACTAACCAAACACTGTTCGGATGTCAGACTGAGCATCTCATATTCCTTCTAGTGTGTGCTCAACACATCCAGTGCGATGTCACTTCATCACGCTACCTGTGAGTGCATCCTCGGCCTACTATAGTGAATGATGGGACAGGACGTGTAAAAACAGAAACTGTTCCAAGATTTAGTTTAAAGGATAAATTATAAGTGCTTTTAAAATGAGCAAGGCAGACTACCGGAATTCTAACCTAAGGGCTGATCCCCACTGCCCATGATCGGCCAGGGAAACACTGCCCGTGTGTCAGCTGCAGCTTCCCTGACCCAAACTGACTGTATTATTGATTTATGATACTTCATATCTGTTGAGGGATTTATTATACTGAGCTCACGTGAGTACAGTAACAGTATAATAGACCCGCAATCACATATGAACTGACTATCATAAATCAGAGAATCAGGGGACCCTCTGCCGTCACACGGACCATGTTTCCCGGGCCGATCACGGACGTGGGAATCAGAACTTTTGCAGCAGCCAAATAAAATCAGCTGTTTTATTTTTTTATAAAGGGGCTAATTTTCTCAGAGAAAGTTTTTAGTAAACCTAAAAAAAAAAAAATCTTCCAGTCCTAAAATTGATGTATTGCATTTACAATTAGATTAGAGATACTCTTCAGTAATCCCTTTGCCATGAGGATGCACTAAATTATCTGTGAAAAGAAACTACCGAGAGATGGGAAGGAGACATCTATTCGGGTTAAAATTATGAAATTGTCAAACCTTTCAAAAGCTTTGTAGTACTCTGACGATCATAATGCAGATATTTCCAATACCCCCACTAAGTAAAGTGATAAAAGGGACTACTAGATATCTGGAGCAAAAGGGCCTGACTGTATCCAATATGTCCAACTGCTCCCCACCAGAAGTTAGGCAGAGAAGGAACTTTTGGGAAACTCACAAATGTTAGATGCCACTGATCTCAGAGATTTAGGCTAGGGCTACACGGAACGCAATGTGTTCCAATGGTGTCCTCATTCTACATGCTGCGACTGCAACTTGACAGTCGCAAAAAATTCATCCAAGTTGGATTTTTTTTGTGTTGCAGTCACTGGTTTTGCATTGCGACATCATTGAAATATGTGACATGACATGTCGCACAACACAAGTGGCCTGGTTAATATTTTAGATTTTTCATGTGAATTTTGGTATGTTATGTTTTGTGCACCAAAATCTGCACTCTTCTGCAACTTTCTTTGTATGCTTCCTATTCTTTTTAGTGAGTAATCTGGGTTGAAATTAATGAGACCTAAACTCTGTGTAGAAATAATATTGAAAAATAAACAAGTAAAACACCGCAATCACAAAAGAAAACTTTTTTTTGTCACCTTTTTGTTGCTATTGCATAACTTTTCATGGGAAAATGATGTAAGTACATATTGTTTGACTAATAATCTTCCACAGCACTTCACCAATCACAGGGTACATGTACAAACTAAAATAGACAGAGTTACAAACTAAAACACTATTCAAATGTTAGGAATAAGGGCCCTGCTCGCAAGTGCTTACAATCTATGAGAAAAGGGTGGTGACGCAAAAGGTAAAAATTGCTTGAAGTAAACATAAGGAGTTACCCTAGCGGTATACAATGTGAAAGAGAAATCCCATTTGTATAGCACTGGCGGCTTCCTCAGGGGTAATGTGTAAGTCGAGTACTGTTCAATTTATGTCTACATAGTGCTGCTCAATTACGAGTGTGTTACAAAACATGGCTAAAGTAAGTTTATTATCTGTACCAATTGCATTGTTAATCATGTATCTCCAGGCAGTCCATGTCCCTAGTAAAGATTAGTTGTAGGTTACACGTCAGTCTATCCACATGTGCGCATCTGAAAGATATCACCATCAAGTGCCATGCATCAGAGCACGCGTGCATGGACCGCTAGTGGTACTACTAAAAGCGCCTGCATCTGTTTTCAACGCTTACAGTATTTTGTTCTGGGCACACGCTATAATACAAGGACAGAACATACAGCCATTATACGCCCATAACTCGACATGGAAAGAAGACTATTACAGCACACACATACCCTGATCTAGTGGCACGTACATAGGGTTTATTTTTTTAATTTAAAGATCGAAAGTCCAGCATATCCAACATACATAAAACATTATATACAATAAGGGTACATTAAACACTTCAAGAGGATAGCAACCAATAATCAACACAAAGAGGGCATATAGGTGTTTCTAGGGGAATATCAATCAATAATCATACCAATGACATAGTGTGGCAAAAACAGTTTTCAATGTTCTGCTAAATATTCTGCCACATGACTAGTGGCTCTCATATGACTACTACTTTTATGTCTGTAATATCTCTTTCAACGCCTCACTAGCGTACTCCATGTGAGTTCAATAGGTGGAGTGGGGTTCAATGATTAATGAAGCTTTTACAGTATCATTGGCAGTTATGTCACCATCCTTCCTATTTGCTTTTTCATGAAATTCTCTCGCATCCCTTATTCTTTCTACATTCTATTTTTTGCTCATATATACCTGTATATTGTTTGTCATTATATTTTTCACTGTCTGTGCGCTTTTGCGCTGACACTTGACATTCTATCTGGCAGACACACGTGAGTTCTCAGTGGTGGGTCCAGCTAATCTGTAACAAGCTGCATACGTTCTGAGGTCTGGAACATCGGGAGCACAGCCGGAAGTGACATAAGTGGTTTATCACTTCCGCCCACTTTCTATTTGGTGTGCTAGGGATGCTCCAATGATATCACTTCTGGGGTGGAGTGTTTTCCCCCCATATTGGTTAACCTATAGCAGGAGCTCTTTTGGGGCTACTCTGCATTCTGAGTGCATTTCATCTCTTTGATATCTTTTGCAGTGCTGCTGACTACAAGAAGTTGTTTTCTTTCACTGAAGATTTCTTTTAGGGCTCATGCACACTAACGGATTTTCTTTCCGTGTCCGTTTCTTTATGCGGAACCATTCATTTCAATGGGTCTGCAAAAAACAAAACATAAGTTACTCCATCTGCATTCTGTATGTCCCCTCCGCAAAAACATTAAATGTCCTGTTACTGACCGCATAACGGACAAGGATAGGACTGTTTTATTAGGGGCCATTCCACAAAATATGGAATGCATACGGACGTCATCCGTTTTTTTTTTTCAGATCCGTATTTTGTGGACCGTAAAATACTTACGGTGGTGTGCATGAACCTTTAGCCATAATCTCAGCCAAGAGAATTGGAGAACTCTAGGCTTTCTGTTCTCTTGAACATGTTTATTGCTGATCTCTCTTCCAGGTCTTTTCCCAGGAGAGAATGAGGACTCCAACCTTCAACTATTAGATGTGTCCAGGGCTTTAAAAATGTATCTAGAACCTCTACTTGTTCTATTCTATGGGAAAAACAAAGTTTATTGCATCTAAACCTGTTCTTGGGAAATGGAAATGACTGACCAAAACACTGAAGTGTGAACTAGGACTAACTTGCAAGAATTGTGCTACTTATCTTGCAGACAGATTATACACTATCTTCCACTATCTCTCAATAAATTTTGCATCTTTCGGTTTTTCGGGCACAGAAAATGAAATCTACGTCAGCTATGATGTTCATTACACTTGACACCACTTTTCTGGGGTAAATCGTGATAAATTTGTCTGGCCATGGTGGCCCAGACCCTCTGCTGAGCTGTGCCCTGTTTTTTTTTCAAAAGTGCTCTAAGCTTCCACTTATGCCCCCAGCTACATGATTTCTCTGTGTAGCCAGCGACTTGCGCCCACTGTGAGCATGGCATGCAAGGCACAGTTGCTCATATCTGTGCAACAGGATGGGCGAAGAGGCTTCCCATCATGCACTTACAGGTATAGACCAGGGAATGCTGGGAGTTGTAGTTTTATCAAAATCTGGTCAGCCCCTTAATTAAAGTGTCCCTCCAGGCAGGCTGTGCAGTACAGTTAATGAGGCAAACCTCAGGCACCCAGCAAGCTTTGTACACAGTAACTAATTATAATATGACCCATGTTGCCAGTAATACAGTTGCCCCGGCATCTGTGCCATTCAGCATGAAGCCACGTCTCTATGCCCAGTGTTAGATTTCACAGTAGTGGGAATATAATTATTTTATTTGAAGGCGGATGCTGGGAATGATCTGATGTACTTGGGAGGAAATTTGGTGGGGCATTGCCTGTGTTTAGGGTACTTTTCACACTTGCGGCAGAGTGTTCCAGCAATCTGGTCGTAAACTGAAAGCATTTGGATGCGGATCCGTCTCACAAATGCATTGCAACAACGGATCCGTCTCTCCGCTTGTCATGCTGATAGATGGATCCGTCTTGTATTATTTTTTCAGTTTTAAGGATCTGCGCATGCGCATATCAGAAGGACGGATCCGTCCTTCCAGTATTTCTTAATGCCAGATCCGGCACTAATATATTCCTATGGAAATTAATGCCAGATCCCTCATTCTGGCATGTGTTCCAGAATTTTGGACGGAGATAATACCACAGCATGCTGCGGTATTTCCTCCGTCCAAAACGCCATACAGTGACTGATCTGATGACATCCTGAGCGGATTTCTATCCATTCAGAATGCATTAAGATAAAATTGATCAGTTCTTTTCCGGTATTGAGCCTCGACGACGGAACTTAATGCTGGAAAAGTTTGCTGCAAGTGTGGACGTAGCCTTAGAGGGTATGGCTTAACCAGAAACATGTGCCGAAATATGTCCCTCTTTGCATTCTTGAAGTATTCAGAAGTATGGTAAAAAAAAAAATATGGAAAACTTTCGCAGGGAACGGTCACATCTGGATAATGCGAGGTTACTGTGTTCCCCAATGCACTGAATGAATAAAGGATTCTGTGGTAGGAACAAAAATCTATTTTTCTTGTTCATAACACGTCTCAAGCTCATGGGAGCGATTAGGAAAAAACTGTCTGCAGTACCCTGTGACCAAGAGACGTGCCAGAGGTTGCAAACGTGTGAAGGGGTGACCAAGTCGCTGCCTTACACACCTGCATACTGGAAGTCCAGTGTCGAATGGCCTAAGGGGGGACTTCAACAATGGCCATACAAATCTGTTGAGCTATAGTGGCTTTTAATGCTGCCAAGCCATACCTGGGACCCTCAGGAATCACAAACAAAAAAATTCAAACCGAACGATAAAATCTCTGACAAGTAGTAGCAAAGAGTGTGTACCATATACAACTTTAGCAAAGTACATTCTCTAGAGTGGGAAGGGTTTGGGGAAGCAGAAGGATTCATAATGTTGGAAGGGATCGGGCGAAGGACTACTTTCTCCTGGTACAGTACCATGTAGGGAAATCTGTAAGAAAGTCTCCAGCTCTGGCACATGCACTAAGGAGGAAAACCAACTTGGAAATCAGCAGACAAAAGTTCCATTCTCACAGCCGTATCAGTTTTGCAGATCGCAAATTGCAAATCCACAAAACACGGATACCGTATCAGTTTTGCTGCCATGTGCACCCTGTATTTTGTGGTCCTGCAAATTTTAAAAGCTTATTCTTGTCCGCAAAACAGAAATGAATAGTACATGTTCTACCTTTTTTTTGCAGCCCCATAGAACGGACATACAGATGCGGACAACATCATTTGCAGCCCCATTATAATGAATGGGTCTGCATCTAATTCACAAAAAATGCAGATCAGATGTAGACCAAAATATGGTTGTGTAAATGGACCCTAAAGCTGATGGTGCCCAAAGGGGGAAGTTTTCAGAGCCAGAGCAACTGACTTAAGGTCCCAGGGCATCAAAGGTTGCCAATATAGCTGTGCTGTATGTGCCACACCCTGCAAAAAAGTGCAAATTGTGGGATGGACACTACTGAGACTTGAATCATAAGAGAACTTAGACCTAGATGAAAACCAGTCTAGAGGAAAGAGAGCACGTTGGTCCAAGAAAAATGCATAGGGTGAAAGTGTTTTTTTTTTTTTTTTTTTCAATGGGCCGTGGGTGTGGACCCATTGTGCCAACTAGCCGGTTTGGCTTTCAGCTAAACCCTAAGGGCATTGTCCTGGTGGTCCCCTGGTATTCACCCTATACAAGGATCTGGATTTTGCTGCAGGGAACCAATCATGCCGCTAACTCCTGGAGTAGTCCCAGTGTAGTTGGCAGCTGACCCATGGGGGATCAGAGGCACAGGAGCAAGGCACTGAGAGGTGAGACAATATTCAAAGTCAGGAGACAGGCTGAAGTCTAGAGCAGTGTTTCCCAACCAGTGTGCCTCCAGCTGTTGCAAAACTACAACTCCCAGCATGCCTGAACAGCCAAAGGCTGTCCGGGTATGCTGGGAGTTGTAGTTTTGCAACAGCTGGAGGCACACTGGTTGGGAAACACTGGTCTAGAGTATTGGGAGGCAGCAGTTGGGCAATAGAACAGGCTAATGTCAGAGAAGGTGGCTTGGAGTCAGAGACGGTTGTCAGGCTGGAATTTGGTACACAAGTAGTTAAACAGACCTTTAGCAGTTAAATCATACCTTTGCTGTTAACTAGTGACTACGTAATCGTTTAAAATGGAGTGGCACCAATTAACAGGCCCAAAGTGTAGATAACCCCAAAGAGTAGCACAAGGGAAATATACAAAACATATACAGATGAGGGGTAGCTGTGTAGAAATCCCTCTAGTGTGCCAAACATGTGGGGGTAAAATATCGCAAAACACTGGACAGTATAAATGAGATATAAATGTATGTCATGTAACCTGCTGCTTACTGAATGTCAGGGTGTAAAGAGTGACTGACTGATGCCATGTTTCAGCAAGGCCATGGATGCGCTGCTTGGGGACACGTAAATGCTGGGGACAGTTATTGGCTACAGTGGCGTACATGACCTTGTCTGTGTGGACAACCTAAGCCTGTCTGTTCCGTTTTTTTGCGGACCATATACGGAACCATAAATTTCAATGGGTCTCAAAAAAAAAACTGAAGTTACTCCGCACGCATTCCGTTTCCGTATGTCCGGTCCGCAAAGAAATAGAACATGTCCTATTATTGTCCGCATTACAGACAAGGATAGTGCTGTTCTATTAGGACCACACCAACAAAACTGAAACAATACCTCCAATTATAGACTTTATTACCAACATGAAGACAGTACAAAAATGAAGACATGATGTGCAATAGAAAATAGCAGCAAATGGATACACCAAAAGAGGAACAAAAAACAGGAGGGGGCTGCAGGGTCAGCACGCAGTGGGCAAAAACAAAAAGTATAAAGTAATCACACTACCCAAAGCAGATAAGAGTAGCCCCGGACACAATGGTCCAATATGGATAAATAACACAGCAAAAAAGGTAAGTGTGGATAAAATCAGTAGTAGATACCCAACAGTGCGTGCCGATCCTGCAGCCGCCTCCTCCTCCCAACGCCGTTTCACCAACAACTGGCTTCTTCCGGGGATAAGATTTTAGGTAAAACTCCTCCATGTATAGCGTCCTCGCATTCAGTTAAAAGCAAGATTACCTGCTGTTGTGTAACCGCGCAGTTATGTACCCCGCGCACAAGCCTGTCCACAGCTGGCTCGTGCGTCACGTGACTATGAAGGGGATGTGTCTGTAGCCCGGGACTGACACATCCAAAATGAAAACATTGGGCGCGTCACGTAATCACATGACCGCTCTTTCACTTTTTTCGTCACTGTATGCACTGCACCCGTGTGGCACTTCACTTCCCCTTGCACTCTTCTATTTTCCATTTTTTCATCTTTAAAATATTGTTTACAACGTTTTAACTTACACGTCTTGGTCACTCAGCACAATGCAGCATTGCTATAAAGCTTCCACTATATGATTACTGTTAGGCTAGGGCCGTGGTGGTCATGTGATGGTCGCGTCACAGTGAGTATGTGGCGTTGGCGGCGTGTATGTCCCGGGCTATAGACACATTCCTTTCATAGTCATGTGACGCACAAGCCAGCTGTGGACAGGCTCGTGCGCGGGTGACATAACTGCGCGGTTACACACCAGCAGGTAATCTTGCTTTTAACTGAATGGGAGGACGCTATATGGAGGAGTTTTACCTAAAATCTTATCCCCGGAAGAAGCCAGTTGGCGAAACGGTGTTTGGAGGAGGCGGCTGCAGGATCGGCACGCACTGTTGGGTATCTATTACTGATTTTATCCACACTTACCTCTTTTGCAGTGTTATTTATCCATATTGGACCATTGTGTCCGGGGCTACTCTTATCTGCTTTGGGTAGTGTGATTACTTTATACTTTTTGCTTTTGCCCACTGCGTGCTGACCCTGCAGCCCCCTCCTGTTTTTTGTTCCTCTTTTGGTGTATCCATTTGCTGCTATTTTCTATTGCACATCATGTCTTTATTTTTGTACTGTCTTCATGTTGGTAATAAAGTCTATAATGCTATATAATTGAAGGTATCGTGTTTCAATTTTGTTGGTGTGGTGTGTGAGTCTTTCCCTCCAGTAAATTTGCTCGGTATTTAGTGTATATTTTATGTTCTATTAGGGTCCATTCACACATCTACATTTATTTTCCGCATCCGATCCGCATTTTTTGCGGATTGGATGCGGAACCATTCATTTTAATGGGTCCGCAATATTTGCGGGCAGCACACCGTGTGCTGCCCGCATCCGTATACCTGTTCCGCAGCTCCGCACAAAAATAGAGCAGGTCCTATTTTATTCCGCAAAATCAGGGCCGTGGTCTCATAGATTTGTATGGTTCCGCAAAAAATACGGATGTCACACGAATGCTATCCGTATGTCATCCGTTTTTGCGGATCCGTTTATATAGTTCCGGTCACATGAAAGAAATCCATGAGCAGTTCTGCCCTGAAGAGCGAGCCAGGAGAAGTATTTGCAGGAGGAAAAGAAGTGCCTGCGATAAAAACATGCCTCTACATGATGTAGAAAAGCTAACATTGGTGGAAGAGAGACCTGAATTATGAGACATGCGGTCAAGTCATTATCATGACTGTCTCAAATTAATAAATTTTTTTTTATAGAAACCATTACAACTTTATTACCATTTTAAATTTACCTCATGTTCCCGTTTTTGCGGATCTGCAAAAACGGATAACATACGGATGATATATGGAAACAATTTTGCGGAACAACGGATCCGCAAAAAACGGACCGCAATTCCGGATATAAATATGCGGACGTGTGAATTAATCCCTTAAGGACACGGCCCTATTTCACCTTAAGGACCAGGCCATTTTTTGCAAATCTGACCAGTGTCACTTTATGTTGTGATAACTTTAAAACGCTTTTACTTATCCAGGCCATTCTGAGATTGTTTTTTCGTCACATATTGTACTTCATGACACTGGTAACATTTTGTCAAAAAAGTTCATTTTTTTGTATAAAAAAATACTAAATTTACCAAAATTTTTGAAAAATTTGCTAATTTTCAAGTTTCAATTTCTCCACTTCTAAAATACATAGTAATACCTCCAAAAATAGTTATTACTTTACTTTCCCCAAATATCTACTTCATGTTTGGATCATTTTGGGAATGCCATTTTATTTTTTGGGGACGTTACAAGGCTTTGAAGTTTAGAAGCAAATCTTGAAAATTTTCTGAAAATTTCAAAAACCCAATTTTTAAGGACCAGTTCAGGTCTGAAGTCACTTTGTGAGGCTTACATAAAAGAAACCACCCAAAAATGACCCCATTCTAGAAACTATACGCCTCTAGGTATTCAAAACTGATTTTACAAACCTTGTTAACCCTTTACGTGTTCCACAAGAGTTCATGTCAAATGGACATAAAATTTCAGAATTTCGATTTTTGGGGCAAAATTTCCATTTGAATCCATTTTTTCCAGGAACAAAGCAAGGGTTAACAGCCAAACATAACCCAATATTTATAGCCCTGATTCTATAGTTTGCAGAAACACCCCATATGTGGTTGTAAACTGCTGTATCACCAAACGGCAGGGCACAGAAGAAAGGGAACGCCATATGGTTTTTGGAAGGCAAATTTTGATGGACTGGTTTATTTACACCATGGCCCATTTCAAGCCCCCCTGATGCACCCCTAGAGTAGAAACGCCAAAAAGTGACCCCATTTTGGAAACTACTGGATAAGGTGGCAGTTTTGGTGGTATTATTTTTAGGGTACGTATGATTTTTGGTTGCTCTATAATACATTTTTGTGAGACAAGGTAATAAAAAAATAGAAATTCTGAAATTTCATCTCCATTTGCCATAAACTCTTGAGGTACACCTAAAGGGTTAATAAAGTTTGTAAAATCAGTTTTGAATACCATGAGGGGTGTAGTTTCTTATATGGGGTCACTTTTATGAAGTTTCTATTCTAGGGGTGCATCAGAGGAGCTTCAAATGTGACATAGTGTCAAAAAACTAGTCCGTCAAAATCTGCCTTCCAAAAACCATATGGCGTTCCTTTCCTTCTGCGCCCTGCCGTTTGGCCATACAGCAGTTTACAACCACATATGGGGTGTTTCTGTAAACTACAGAATCAGGGCAATAAATATAGAGTTTTGTTTGACTGTTAACCCTTGCTTTGTTACTGGAAAAAATGATTAAAATGGAAAATTTGGAAAAATAGCTGTTTTGGGACCGTATTTATTTTATTTTTGTGACTGTGTTCATCTGAGGGGTTAGGTCATGTGTTATTTTTATAGAGCAGATTCTTACGAACGTGGCAATACCTAATATGTCTACTCTTTTTATTTTATTTAGGTTTTACACTATAATATCCTTTGTTAAACAAACAAAAAACTATTTTAGTATCTCCATAGTCTGAGAGTCAGTTTTTTTTAGTTTTTGTCCAATTGTCTTAGGTAGGGGCTCATTTTTTGCGGGATGAGATGACGGTTTTAATGGCACTATTTTGGGGTGCATATGACTTTTTGATCGCTTGCTGTCACACTTTTTGTGATGTTGGGTGACAAAAAAATGCTTTTTACAGTTTTTTTTTTTTTTGCGGTGTCCACCTGAGGGGTTAGTTCATGTGTTATTTTTATAGTTCAGGTTCTTACGGACGGGCCGATACATAATATGTCTACTTTTTATTTATTTATTTCGATTTTACACAATCATATAATTTTTGAAACAAAAAAAAAAAATCATGTTTTAGTGTCTGCATAGCCTAAGAGCCATAATTTTTTTATTTTTTGGGCGATTTTCTTAGGTAGGGGATCATTTTTTGCGGGATGAGATGACGGTTTAAAAGGCACTATTTTGAAATGTATATGGCTTTTTGATCGCTTGCTATTAGACGTTTTGTGATGTAAGGTGACAAAAAATGTCTTTTAACACAGTTTTTTTTTATTTATTTTTGCGGTGTTCACCTGAGGGGTTAGGTCATGTGTTATTTTTATAGTTAAGGTTCTTACGGACGCGGTGATACCTAATATGTCTACTTTTTATTTATTTATTTAGGTTTTACACAATCATATTTTTGAAACAAAAAAAAAATCATGTTTTAGTGTCTGCATAGCCTGAGAGCCATAATTTTTTTATTTTTTGGGCAATTTTCTTAGGTAAGGTATCATTTTTTGCGGGACGAGGTAACGGTTTGATTAGTACTATTTGGGTGTAGATACAACTTTTTTGATCACTTTTATTAACTTTTTTGGGAAGTGAGGTGGGCAAAATTTCAATTTTATCATTGTTTTTGGGGGTTTTTTTATGACGTTCACCGTACGGGAAAAGTAACAAACCCATTTTATAGATCAGGTCGTTACGGACGCGGTGATATATAACATGTGTAGTGTATTTTTTTTTTATTAGTGATAAATGTGTTTTTTTGTTTTTACCTTTTTTCACTTTTTTTTACATTTTTTTGGACCCAGACCCACTTGGTTCTTGAAGATCCAGTGGATCTGGTGTCTGTATAAAACAGTACAGTACATTATATAATATACTGTACTGTATTTTTTACTTGACACTTAGTCTGATCAGACTTTTGCCTTTAGCAAAAGTCTGATCAGACTTCTGTTACCATGGCAAGCAGGACGCCTTTGAAGGGGTCCTGTTGCCATGGTTACCGTCCTCCGCTGCTATAACAGAGCAGCGGAGGATGAGGAGGGAGGGAAGCTAGGGACTGGAGCTAGGGGGGCTGCACCAGGTACAGCAGCCCCCACAGCAGCTCCCTCCCTCTTAACCACTTCCATACAGAGGTCCCTACGGACCGCGGCATGGAAGGGGTTAATAGGCTGACATCCGTGCCTGCACAGATGTCAGCCGTTACAAGCAGAGTGTCAGCAATGTGCTGACACTCTGCTTGTCACGCTCGGCCATCCTGAAAATAAGCGGAGGGGCGGGCAGAGGATCGCGCGCCCGCCCGCCCGCAAGCCTCCCCCCCTCTCCGTACCGCCCATCACAATGAGGGCACAGGGGGGGAGGTTATAGGAATAAGAAAAAAATATTTGCCGGCATTTTAAAGTATCTGATCCCCGCGGTCATAGACCGCGGGGATCAGATACATCGCAAAGCGCTGCAAACCGCAGGTCTGAATTGACCTGCGGTTTGCAGCGATCGCCGATACGGGGGGGTCACAGGACCCCCCTCGGCATATGAACATGGTTCCTGCTGCACGATCGATTAAAGGGGTTCTGCAGTTTGTTACAACTGATGATCTATCCTCAGGATAGATCATCAGCATCTGATCTGCCGGGGTCCGACACCCGGGACCCCCGCCGATCAGCTGTTTGAAAAGGCAGCGGCGCTGCAGGAGCGCAGCAGCCTTCTCACTGTTTACCTCTGCTAGCACCCCGCCCAGTGACGTCACGACTTGCAGGAGCGCCACGGCCTTCTCACTGTTTACCTCTGCTAGCGCCCCGCCCAGTGACGCCACGACTTGTATCAAGTCGTGACGTCACTGGGCGGGGCGCTAGCAGAGGTAAACAGTGAGAAGGCCGCAGCGCTCCTGCAGCGCCGCTGCCTTCTCAAACAGCTGATCGGCGGGGGTCCCGGGTGTCGGACCCCGGCCGATCAGATGCTAATGATATATCCTGAGGATAGATCATCAGTTGTAACAAACTGCAGAACCCCTTTAATTTATTTTTACAGTACATAGACATATAAAATCTATAAATATGTGGTATTGTTATAATTGTACTGATCCAGAGAATGAAGGACACAGGTCAGTTTTGCCGCAAAGGGAACGCCGTAGGGACAAAACCCATAAAAACGAGATTTTTGTATAACTTACCAGTAAAATCTCTTTCTCGCTCTTCCTTGGGGGACACAGGAGACCTTGGGTATAGCTCAGCTCCCTAGGAGGCGTGATACTAAGTAGAAACTGTTAAGCCACTTCTCCAGCAGCTATACCCTCAGCCTGGAGAGAGAGACTGCCAGTTGCGTGTCCAAGTAGTGAGAAAAGGCAATGTCCAACAAGTGGAGCCAACAAGCCAACTACCCCACAGGGTAAACCAAGTCCGGAAACCGTGTAGAAAAACAATGAATGGGTGGGTGCTGTGTCCCCCAAGGAAGATTTTACTGGTAAGTTATACAAAAATCTTGTTTTCTCGCCCATTTTCCCTGGGGGACACAGGAGACCTTGGGACGTCCGAGAGCAGTCCAAGAGGGGAGGGACCACAGCTCCAAGGCGAAGCACCCGGAGGCATCA
The DNA here is from genome assembly GCA_033119425.1 of Bufotes viridis. Classification (NCBI taxonomy): domain Eukaryota; kingdom Metazoa; phylum Chordata; class Amphibia; order Anura; family Bufonidae; genus Bufotes; species Bufotes viridis. The sequence goes on from CM065591.1 coordinate 273,549,761, forward strand.
AGGAACTGCCGTCTGCAAAAACAGGCGGCCCAAGGCAGCATCCGCCGAAGCCCGAGGATGCACCCTGTAGAACTAGGTAAGGCGTGCAAGGAAGACCAGTGGCTGCCTTGCACAATTGCGTGACCGAAGCCCAATGTCTCCGGCCCAGGAGGCACCAACCGCTCCAGTGGAGTGAACGGTGACATGGAAGACAGAACCATGCCCCTGGTGCGGAAACCGCAGCAATAGCCATTGTGATCAAGCAGGAGAAAGCCACCCTGGAGGCAGTCATACCCTTGCGCGGACCTCCCGTAACTACAAGGAGTCAGAGCGCCGAAAAGAGCCGGTGATCTCCAAGTAAAACTGCAAGGCCCGAACAACGTCCAATCGAAGTGTCCGTTCCCGGGATGGGAAGGAGAGGACGATGGCCTCGTCGAGATGAAAGGCAGATACCCCCTCCAGAAGGAAGGAAGGGACGGGATGGAGAACAGCCCTGTCCTGGTGAAGGGCAGAAGGTTCGGAACAAGAAAAAAAACGTAATTCAGACCCTGTCTGAGAGACATGAGGGCCACAAGAAAACAACGTACAGAACAGAAGGAGTAGAGAAAACTTCTGCAACGGCTCCAAGGGGAAGCTTGGAGCCCCGAGACACAGTATGTAGTTCCAGGGTACGGTACAGAGGAACCAATGAGCCACTAGAAGGACTTGATAGGCCCAAGAGGGTCAGGGAACGCTAGAAGAGGATGGACAGCTCCGACACATGACCCATCAAGGAACAGAGTCCCAGGTCCAGGCCGGACTGGAGAAAGGACCGAACCATGGGGAGAGAAAGGCAGAGTGGGGGAGATCCTGGACGAAGCACGGACGGGAGCGAACACAAACGTGCCCATTGGAATCGCCTGGCAAGCGGGAAAAAAACCCGTGATCAGGTGCAGGCCAGTAACAGGGATAGAAGAGTCCTGCAAAACTGGTCCCGTCGGCCCCCGAGCAACGTCGTCCCGTAGCCAATAGGAGTGGGGGAGCAGAAGGGCAGATGAAGGGAATCGAAGGGGTCCGCCCAGCATCAGACAGATGCCAGGACAAGACAGGCTAAAGTCGATTTTGATTTTGCCACCAGAGGAAGGGGTTCTACCGTCCCGGTGTGGGGAAACCGAGGACAATCCTCAGGCAAGGACAACATCAGGAAGGGATAAAGAAAAAAACCTTGCTGTAGAACACAAGGCAGCTGCTCCCAGGGCAACAGGAAGGTAGTAGTTGCGGAAGCAAAAAAACGGCAGGTATTGAAGGCACTACAGGTACCAACTGTAGTGACCCAGATCCAAGCCCGAGGGTCAAGTAACCGAGAAGGTAAGTCTACAGCATGACCCTCGCCTAGAATGGAAAACACGATCTGCACCCAGCGGGGGACAGAATGCGGTAGACTCTGTAAGTGGGCGCACAGCCAGTGCGAACGAGGGAGATGGTATGAGGCCACAAGGAACACTGGAACCGTCCAAGTGAACAACCATGCTCTCCCCTGAGGGGAGGGCAGTGAACCTCCGAAGCCTGGCCGGGACAGAAGCCACATTGGAGTGATATGCCCCAAGCGGGAGCCAAAACAGAGCCGGCGAGAAGAAGCAGTCGAGACAGAAGCCATAACACCCTCCAACCGAAAGGAGGAGCGGGTAACAGGGTAGTCGTAGTAGGACAGCTCAAGTGGAGGTCCCCCAGACCTGGATAATCGAGCACCCAAGAGAAGTTGGGTGACCTTCCCAAGGAGAGCAGCCCAAACCTGACAGCAGAGTGGAACTGAAGCGCAGAGGGCGCCCATAGGAAGGACTCATACCACACAGCATCCGAAGAGGAGGAAATTGGTAGTAGGCGAGGGAACCGTAGTCCCGCCAGAGCCAACGTAGAATTCAAGGGGCGCTGGAGACAGTACTCCCATCCCTGCGACCGCTTGCAAAGGGAAGTAATACAGCAGGAGGACGAATGGTTACGCATCCAGGAACCACAACACTCCCCATGTGGAAGGGCCAACGAACATGGCGGATACCGTCACAACAGAACCGCACACTACAGTGCAACACGAGAATGAGCACCGCCTAGCTCGGTGCAGTAGACAGCAGGTAGAGCCCGTCCGGGTCAGGTGGAAGCAGAATGATCTCTTCAGAGAAGAGTGTAAGGCCTGCGGCTAGCATCGTATGTCCCAGGAGGGAGGGGAGGCATACGTACGAGCAGCCCTGTAAGCAGTAAGAAGGCCAACCCACCACGGGAGGAGAAGGCCTACACGGCCCAAACAACGCACAAGAACGTTCACTCACTGCAAATCAGTCACCCAGCGAAGGGGGCCAGCCACAGAGTCCCACAGTATCTACGGATGTGCAAAGTGCCGCCTGGATGAGAGTTATGCACAAGACTAGTACGGCATGCGATGGAACGTAAACAGTCCGCCCGGCAAGGGGGGAATGTACCCGGCAAACACTGCATTCGGCAGGAGTGCAAAGGCCTGCCCCAAAGGGGGGGATGCATAAGGCCGGTGTTCCGTTAAAATATGGTACCTGTAAAATCTTGGTACCCTCGTCACTTCCGCTATGACGTACAGCATGTAAAGGAGGTGTGATCGCAGAAGTTGGCACAACTTGGCTAAAAAGAAGGCGAGTTGGCGCCTGCACACTGCCAACCTGTGTACCATAATTTTACTGTCAGAGCATGTGAACGCGCGTGGAGGGAGGGACAACCAAACGGGGCACCATAATTTTACATTCAGCGCCTGTGAACGCGCAGAGGGAAGGAGGGTACCGTGAATTTACGGTCCCTCCCCTCCCTGCGCTCCTTCACAGGCACAAACTGTAATGTTTAGGTACCCTGTCTGCTTCACGCATGCGCAGTGGCCCGTAAATCGACGGTACCCTCTGAGCCTTCACATAAGCTCGGAGGGAGGAATGGTACCGTCGATTTACGGGCCACTGCGCATGCGTGAAGCAGACAGGGTACCGAAACATTACAGCTTGCGCCTGTGAAGGAGCGCATGGAGGGGAGGGACCGTAAATTCACGGTACCCTACTTCCCTCTGCGCGTTCACAGGCGCTGAATGTAAAATTATGGTACCCAGTTTGGCTGTCCCTCCCTCCCTCCACGCGCGTTCACATGCGCTGACAGTAAAATTATGGTACCCAGGTTGGCAGTGCGCAGGCGCCAACTCGCCTTCTTTTAAGCCAATCGGGTGCCGACTACAGCGTACATGCTGTACGTCATAGCGGAAGTGATGAGGGTACGAAGATTTTACAGGTACCATATTATAACGGAACACCGGTACCGACTTCATAGAAGTAGGACATACCACATTCCGCCCAGGAGGGGGTCATGCACATGGTCGCACGGTATCTAGTAGGAACGCAGGAGGTCCGCCTAGCGAAGGAGGACATGCCCAGGGTTATCCTCGTATTAAGTGATGGTGCGAAAATCCACCAACACCGAATTTCGTAAAGAGTGCAACTACTCCGCCAATGAAGGGGGACATGCACGAGACCAGCACAGCATGTACAAGGACAGCTGCGAGTCTCATGAGCATGTCAAATTACGGCCATAGAATGAGAGGTGGTCATGCACAAGGACAGCACCGTATCCAATGGGGGTGCGAGCATTCCACCCATTGAAAAGGGCCATGCTGATTGTCAGCAAGGTGCCAGGTGAGGATGCAGTATTCCGCCCAAGGAGGGCGTCATGCCCATGGCCAGCATCGCATCCAAGTCAGTGAGATTGAATGTTTGCAGCCTGAGGGAAGGAGGCATGCCCATGGCCGGCAGCGAATCCAGTGTGAGTGCAGCACACCGCCTATGGAAGGGGGTCGTGTACATGACCGGCCGCGAATCCAGCGAAGCCGGAAGCAAGGATTGCAGCCCCTTGATGACACCCCAGGGGCCAGCCTAGGTCCAGGAGGAACAGAAGGAGAAGGTAGCCCAGATTTGGGGGGGGGGGCCCAGTGAGGGTCAGTCACGCAGGAGACCGGGTTGGGGGGCGTAGGGCTGGATCAGCCTCCTTTCACCATCAGCCATCTTCACACTCAGTCCGTTCCAGCAGGGTCGCCCCTTCAGCTACTGGCACCATAGTGGCAGGACGCTGGAAGAGGGACTTGGCGGGCGGGCGACCCTTGCGCTGGCGGGATGCAGGGGAGCTGGGCTGCCCCGGTCCACCTTGCCTTCTGTGGGGGAGGCAGCAGTGCGGTTTACCGGCACTGGCGCAGCTCAACCCCAGGAGAAACAGAGAGGTCTAGTGCGTCTCTGTTGTCCCAGATCTTCTAGAAGAGAAGGAAAAACAAAAATAAATAAAATTTTGATCGAAATTAAATCAAAAATAAAATGACAAGGAGAAAAGAGCCCTGCAGAGCAGGGAGTGTCTTGCCTCCTTGGACACTAAGCAAAAACTGGCAGTCTCTCTCTCCAGGCTGAGGGTATAGCTGCTGGAGGAGGAGCTTAACAGTTTCTACTTAGTGTCACGCCTCCTAGGGAGCTGAGCTATACCCAAGGTCTCCTGTGTCCCCCAAGGAAAATGGGCGAGAAATTGTGTTTTTGTCCCAATTCCACCCATTTGGAATTTCCCACTACATTGTATGCCACATTAAATGGTGTCATTAGAAAGTACAACTTGTCCCACAAAATACAAGCCCGTATATGGATATGTGAACGATAAAATTAGGCCTCTTTCACACTTGCGTTCTGAAGATCCGGCAGGCACTTCCGTCTCGCCGGATCCGTCAGAACGCAAGTCGCCTGAAAGCATTAGAAGACTGATCAGGATCCTGATCAGTCTTCGAAATGCTTTGAGGTTACTATGGCAGCCAGGACGCTATTAAAGTCCTGGTTGCCATAGTAGTAGCGGGGAGCGGTATACTTACAGTCCGTTCGGCTCCCGGGGCGCTCAAGAATGACGTCAGAGCGCCCCATGCGCATGGATCACGTGATCCATGCGTGTAGGGCGCCCTGAGGTCACTCTGGAGCACCCCGGGAGCCGCACGGATGGTAAGTATACTGCTCCCCCGCTCCCCACTATACTTTACCATGGCAACCAGGACTTTAGCGTCCTGGCTGCCATGGTAACCATTGAGAAAAAGCTAAACGTCGGATCCGGCGATGCGCCGAAACGACGTTTAGCTTAAGGCCTGATCCGGATTAATGCCTTTCAATGGGCATTAATTCCGGATCCGGCCTTGCGGCAAGTGTTCAGGATTTTTGGCCGGAGCAAAAAGCGCAGCATGCTGCGGTATTTTCTCCGGCCAAACAACGTTCCGTGCCTGAACTGAAGACATCCTGATGCATCCTGAACAGATTTCTCTCCATTTAGAATGCATTGGGATAATCCTGATCAGGATTTTTCCGGCATAGAGCCCCGACGACGGATCTCTATGCCGGAAAACAAAAACGCTAGTGTGAAAGAGCCCTAAAACAGTTATGGCTCCAGGAAGATTGGGAAGAAAAATGAAAACGCAAAAACGAAAAAAATTCATAAAATCTGGTATCCTAAGGGTTAAAGGCATCTTCCAAACAACAATCCCATAATCCCTCAGAATCCAACATACTATTACTACTACTCTTCTCATGTACACAATACAGTGTGAAACTACTACCAGTAAAAAGGACGTGAGACTGCGGACTCCATAAACAAAGAACGGTGGGCCAGCGCAGCCAGCCAATCACAGATATCCTTTCAGGGGTTGAGAAACCTCCTGCTATTGGTAACTGTCCTCCTGGTTTCTCGTTGGTTGTAAGGAATGGTAGGCGTGGCCTGGCGCTTCGGGGAAGTGCACTGCTGCGGGAGATAGCTACATCCGGTCCCTTGGAGCACATTCATCCCGTGTTCTCAGGTTCCGGGCTCTATCACATCGCAATCCTTTAATATTGATTATGGTGGTCACAATAATGTAACACAGGTCCTACATGATGTGTGTACCCCAGCCATAGGACGTCTACACTTCCCTGTACCATAGGCTACGAGAACTAAGTGTCACCGGGGGGAAGCGGGCGGACCATACACCGGCCTCTCTGCTGGACGCATCAGGTACCTGGGTGCAGTGTTTACAAATGACGGTAGTGCATGGATGGGTACAATAAGGGAGAATGTTTCATTCTGTGTTTTTAAATTTTTATTTTTCCCCATTAACATTACCCTAAACTAGAAAAATGTAGGACATATACCATAAGGTAGTACTGTAAATGTCACCCGTGGATTCTGGAAGCCACATGTTTCTATGATGTTAGTTCACCTGGTCGCCCATTGCTATTATGTATCTATCCCATCTGTCACACACTATAGGAGATGCTGTATGAATATTAAATGTCTGTTGGATCTGCTAGTGACTGGCTTATGTCACTTCTGATCTCTTATATATTGCTGTACTGTTCTGAGGCCACTGATCGCCCCAGGTCCTGCCGCTGACACCGTCCACTCTTTGTATGGACATGGTTCGTCCTGCTGGGGTAACCCCTTTAAATGTGGCAAGTCCAACCATAGCCGTCATGTGACTTAAGCACAAATCGTTTCATCATCATATTTATATCTCATGAACGATTCTTCTTCATATACTGTTGATTGCAATTCCAGTGCTGCATGATATCTGTCTATTAGCATGCATGATATTAATATGTGGGGCTGGCAGCTTATTTGGAGGTCAGCTGGGAAAAAAAAAATTGATGTCACTTATACTGTATTACAGTAATATGGACAACCTCCTTGGCTAACCATCAGCCATAACCACAGACATTACAGCAAGGGCAGGATCTACTGACAAAGACTTTGAATGAATTTCTACAAGCATTTCTGCCAATTTGTGGACACACAGTGCTCAAGATTACAGTATAATGCATTCTAATATAACTATGTGACTATCAATATGGAATCGTGTAGAATCATGGTCCGTCCATTGCACACACTGGGTCTCCACCCTCATCCAGCTCACCAAGCTGTAACCTCTCACTTCCTCTCGACTGTGTGTGTCACGGAGAGTTGGAACTCCGCAGCTAACAATATACCAAATCCAGCAAAAAGTCATAAAAAGATGTCATGCACACGGCCTAATCCGTTTTGCAGTTCGCGAAACACGGGTGACGTCCATGTTACGTCTTTTTTTTTTTTGCGGACCCATTGAATTTAATGGGTCCGTGGTCTGCATTTTGTGGCCAAGAATAAGACATACTGATGCAGACAGCATCCGTGTGTGGTCCGTTTTTTGGTGGACCCTTAGAAATGAATGGGTCCGTTTGCAATCCGCAAAAAATGTGGATCGGACAAAAAGTAGTACAAAGCAGTAAAAGGAATAAGGGCTAGTGTAGCCTGAAACGCATCAGCTATTTTTACTGCTTTGTACTCTTCTATCAATAAAGAATCCGTTTTTTTTTAATGACTTGGTGCAGTGCTTGATTTCGTATATTGTTTGCTATGGTTCATCCATTGTCTCCTATCTAAAAGTACTATTTCAGTGCTTCTACAGAAAACTCTGTCTGTAATATCGACCCTCAGATGGAAATATACAAATCCTAAACACCCATTTTAAGGGATCCCCAGATTAGTGGGGGACTTGATAGGATTCTCAGTCATTTACATTGAGAGGGTCTCTTCTTTATCCCATTTAACCCAGAGACTGTCCCTTTGACAACCAGTGACACAAAACCTTTCACACCTCATTGTCCCCATTTTGGCTATTCACACTTAACCAATGTGACCTATTTCCAGACTATCTGTGTAGTGAAAAGCATGACCAATTTCAATAGTTAAACATGTAATTCTCTTTCCTAGGAGTCATTACAATGGGCGACAGTCCATATCTGCAGTATGTCAGCCCATACGCCTTTGAAGCAATGCAGAAAGTGGATGTGGTACGGTTGGCTGCTCTCAGCGATCCAGAACTGAGACTTCTGCTACCATGTCTGGTCCGCATGGCCTTGTGTGCTCCAGCTGACCAGAGCCAAAGCTGGGCTCAGGACAAAAAGTTGCTTCTCCGGCTTCTATCAGGAGTAGAGGCAGTTAACTCCATTGTGGCCTTGCTCTCTGTAGATTTTCACGCATTAGAGCAGGATGCCAACAAAGAACAGCAGCTAAGGTACGTTCTATGCATTTATAAAAAAAATTCTGCATCATCTTAGTAGCCAGTAGGGCTGCACGATATGGGAATTTTGTGCGATTGTGATTAGGGCCCTAAAAATTGCGATAACGATATGCGATGCGATATTTTAAGGGAATTGTGCTAGAGGTCTATCTGCTTGGATTTTTAAGGTAAAAGCGCACACAGATGAATGATAATGTGAAATGTGGTTATGCTGAACTCAAGAACTGAAAAATAAAATACATATTTGCATTACTACAAAAGTACAAAATACAAAACTTGCCATTTTCTTTGATAGCGCTGCACAGAACAGATAAATAAAATAGATAAAAGAACATGTGTTCATTAAAGAGGACCTTTCACTGGTCCACAGTTTATTAGACAAAGCTATGTACATGGAGAGCGGCACCCAGGGATGTCCCTGCACTTACTTGTATCCCTGGGTGCCGCTCCGTTCGTCCTCTGTAGCCCCCGGTATCATATCCTGAATATGAGCTGAGCGCTGCGATTGGCCAGCGCTCCAGCCCTGGGAGAAGGAGACGCCCAGGGCAAAAGAAGAAGTCTCCGCCCCAGGCAAAATTGGAGAAGCACGAGCGCCGGTACCGGGGGCTACAGCAGGCCAATGGAGCGGCACCCAGGGATACAAGTAAGTGCAGGGACATCCCTGGGTGCCGCTCTCCATGTACATAGCTTTGCCTAATAAACTGTGGACCAGTGAAAGGTCCTCTTTAAAATAGCAACTTTCCACCAGCCCCTCCCCCTCCCGCACTGTAACTGATGTATCGCTGGCCGCGCTGTGCAGCATAGCGGCCGGAGATACAGTGTCAGTGTCACGTAGAAAGTCAACCATCGCTTTATAACACGCACTGCCATTCCCCCCCACGCTTTTGGGGGGAAAAAAGTGTGTCTTATAAAGCGAAAAATACGGTAATATAATTGCAGCATTTTTGGGTCAGCAAATTGCGATTGCGATATGGCGATTAATTGCGATTACGATTGCTTTCGCGATATATTGTGCAGGCCTAGTAGCCAGGTAGCTAAAATGTCTCGAAAGTAATCCTTCATCTTACATAGGAGAGAGTGTCTCTAATAGCAAACCCCAAAATGGGCATCCCTTTATAATGTCTGGCTGTTAGCCTGGTATGTGTTACCATCCTTGGCTTTTCTGTGACCATTAGGCAGATCCAATTGCTTGTTAAAAATGCATTTCTTTTGGAAAGGGGAGTCCTTCACATGGATTTAGATTAGGTTAGGTCCTCAACTGATCAGATCGACAGGGGTCTGACTCTTTGCACGCCCACAGATCAGCTGTTTGCAGGAGGACACTACACAGTGCAGTCCATATTGTATTGACTGGGCCTGGTTACTGAAGTATGACTTCCACTGTGATTGCAGCAACCAGTCCAGGATAATACATAGTGTAGTTACAGTGCGAGAGCTTCTGCAAACAGCTGATCGACGGGGGTGCCAGAAGTCCAACCCCCCCCCCCCCCCCACCAATCTGATTGCTGACATCCTAAGGATAGGATAGGTCATCAGTAGCCTTGGAGAACCCCAGTAATTATGTATTCTAAAAGTACTGTCACTTATTACTCTCATTATTATCAAAAGAGGCTTACATGTACAATGTCATGCATGCAATCATGTATTCTAGCTGTATGCATTTCATTTTTGACCCATTTCGAGTATGTAGAGTGTATCTCACTGGCATATTCTTCTCCATAGACATAAGCTTGGGGGAGGCACCGGAGAAAGTATTTTGGTGTCACAGCTTCAGCATGGCCTGACTTTGGAGTTTGAGCACAGTGATTCTCCTCGTCGATTACGACTAGTGCTCAGCGAGCTATTGGCGATAATGAATAAGGTATGGTTTTCTTATATGTCTGGGTATAGAAGTTGCTGGGGACATCTATAAATAAAATAACTGCTTTTGATCCGCAAATTCATGCTGCTTCCATCGTCAAGATTTCACTAGTTTTTGGGGCAATGAACTTTGTAATTCTGACAATAAATTGTTTGTTCTCAGCTACAGTATTACTGTGTCCGTTTTGTGTATTCTAATTCTTTTGTTTTTGTAGGTTGCAGATTCTAATGGTGAATATTTCTTGAAGTCATTAGAGCTATTTGAAAGTCCTGTGCACATGGAGGAAGCTGCAGATGTGCTCTGCATATTACAAGCTGGTACAGTATTGGCATGCTGCACTTTTATTCTGTTGTACGATGGAAAGCATTGATCTTTTAAAGGGGTAAAGATTAGAAATGAGCGAATTTATTATTTTGAAGTTCATGTGCGGGTTCATGTTCTGGTATTTACTGAATTGCGTTATGGATTCCGTTACCACGGCCCATAACTCATTTCCATGACTGAAGCCATAACTGAATGCCTTTAGAGGCATTCCGTCATTCATTCCGTCATAATAAAAGTCTATGGTCTGCATAATGGATCCGTCCGGTTTACGTTATGCTGGAGTCCTCTCCTGCATGACGGATCAGTTATGCAGGCCATATACTTCTGATATGATGGAATGAATAACAGAGTGCCTCTAAAGGCATTCCATTATGGAATTGCGCTATGGTCCGTGGTAACGATATCCATAACGCAATACAGTAAATACCACAACATGAACCTGCACACAAACGTCAAAATTTGAAATTCGCTCATCCCTAATAATGATGATCTATCCTCAGGATAGATCATCATTATCACATCGGTTGGGGTCCAAGTTCCTGCCATGCCTACCGAATAGCTGTTTAAGGGAGCTCTGGTGAGCGCTGCGGGCTCCCGGCAGCTTACCAAGCACAGCGTCGTACATTGATTGCCGCTCAGACCCACTGACTTGAATGGTATTGAGTTGCAAGTTGGCCATGTGACCCATGTATGGTGATATCACATGGCCTAGGAAGAGGCCACGGCGCTCATAGAGTGCCTGTCTACTTCTAACAGCTGCTCGGTGGGGGTTCTGAGAGTTGGGTCCCGACCGATCTAATATTGATGACCTATCCAAAGGGTAGGTCATCAATATTTATTACCGGATAACCCCTTTAAATATCGCATTTAGTGTATTGTTGAAATTGTGGTGCAAATAGAGTATCTTATGTCACTTTCTCTTTTCTTCTAAACTTGCAAGGCACAATGGTTTATTTTTTTTTTTCATAAATGTGGCTAAAATGAGATGTGTCAAATTGCACCATAAATGTGCGCTATTTGTCATTGTTCTTTTATTTCTATCAACAATACGTTTAACACTATTCTTTGTTCCTTCATAGAACTGCACACACTACTGCCTATCACAGACATGGCTGAAGCTCTCCTCCATGTTCGAAATGGAGCCTGGTTCCTTTGTTTGCTGGTTGCAAATGTTCCAGACAGCTTTAATGAAGGTGAGCTGTTCAGCACTGCGGACTTAGGCTGGGGATACACGGCTATCTTGGCCACGACAACCATAACGCAACCAACGATTGCTGCGTAGCAGTGCAGCCATTAAACTAAGAGGGGTCACAGCATGAATCCTAAGTTGCTTCGACCTCAGAATTGCCAAAAATTCAGCAGTGTTGGGTTTGTTTATGATTCTGGGTTGTAGTCGCAGTAACTTGCAAGTTGCACTGTGACCCTATTGAGATCAGTGGCGATCTTTGGTCGTGTGATGGGTCGTGGCCAAGATCAACATGTAGCCCAGCCTTAACTAGCTTTGATTTATTATGACAGATAACTCCCACTGTCTACACCTTTCTATGTAGCTCCAAACCATAGTTAAAAAGGACAACAAAAACTAAATATTTTTACCACGGTTTTGCCCAAGACAGTATTACTGCCATGTGATTCTACATCCAAAGATGTTCCTGTAATATACTGCAAATGTTGGGAGGACAGCAGGAACGTCATTGATTATTGATCTTATTTTAATGGTTTTCAAAGTAATTATATATATATATATATGTAATTATAACTTTCCTGTGTGATCTGGTATGTTGTCAGACTTAAACGGCAGGATGTTAAAAGACAGGATGTTAATTGGACAGAAAAGAATCTGATTAGCCACAGAGTTTGCATTGTATTCCTTGTCATGTTTTACATGCAGATTTGCCATGGATTTCACCCCATGCATTGCACCTGCTGTGAAAATCCACTCAATGAATTGACATGCTGTGGATTGAAAATTTGCCCCACAGGTCATTTTCCATGTAAAGGTTTTCCCACAGTGTGTGAATGAGTTTTGTTAGTTGTCTCCATTAGCGTGTCCTTCATAACACAGTGCTATTTTTTTTTATAGGGCTGTCCTTAGAATATGCTTGATCTAGATATAGGTGCTGTGGAATGTTTCAGATGGGAATACCCCTTTAAATTGAAAAACAATGCTAGTTGGACCACTCTAAATAGTTTCTGCTGTGTAACTATTGCCATCTAGTGGCCAATTGGAAAACTGCAGTGTTTCAGAATTTATTCTCAAGCTTGTCATACACATAAGAGTATCTGATATCAACGTGCTTGACTGATGTGTTTGTGAGTTGTGACTGTTCCCCAGTGAAAGATATTGGGGATAAGAGTAATCAACTATGTTAGATTTCGCCATGCCTGATACTTTGTTCCCATGATAGATAACCACTTTTACCATCTCCCCAGTGAAATAAATATGCACCCTTAACAACGAATGCATTTTTATCACTACTACCACTGTAAATCAAGATGAAAGCTTATCTTGCTCTTTACCAGTGTCCAAAAAGTCATAGTCCATCCATTTTGCTCATGAGCCGCTAAAATGTCATATTCATAATCTGTTATACTATCTAGAAAAAGGGGGCACAACCCATATGCACATATGTCAGAGTGCCGGCTCCCGGCATAGAAATTCACTGCAGTAACCAACAAACAAAGAATGCCGAGATTATGAGCCGCCCCTGAGGAAGCCAGCAGAGTCTGGCGATACGCGTTGGGCTTTTTCTTCCCTTGTCCACCATGCGCATCCCCATACATTCATGATAAGTATCTGATTACATTCTGTCTTGATGGATTACTACATTTTTTCATGTTTCTGATAAGAATGTCTTATTGTGGGATTATGTCCATACTTTTTGCATGGTAATTGGACAGGGTTATGTGGATTGCATACATTGTATACAACGTTTTTAATAGTGTCCTTTTGTGTCTGTTTGCATAAATAAATTTATACATTTTTAGATGTGCGGCTCATAATCTCGGCATTTTGTTTGTTGGTATATTCATAATCTGTATTATTTATAATCTTTTCTATACATGAATCTCATTGATACCAACAATACGGCATGATTTTATAGTTTGTAGAAGCTTAATAAAAAACGGAGAACGCCAAGATGAGGAAAGTGCTGGAGGAAGGCGCAGAACTGAAGCTCTTCGTCAGCTGTGCAAGATGAACCCTTCTCAGGCCCTTAAAGTTCGAGGCATGGTGGTAAATGTTTTTAGATGTTTTACGATTACTTTTATACTAACTGTTGTCGTGCTGGCTAGAAAATAAAGTATATTTTTGGTGTGTGCTTAACTTGTGACAGGTAGAAGAGTGTCACCTTCCAGGGCTTGGTGTAGCATTGACATTGGATCATACAAAAAATGAGGCTGGGAATGATGGTGTGAGCAACATGGTGTGCTTTGTGAGCGGGCTACTCCTTGGGACCAATGCAAAAGTTAGGACCTGGTTTGGCACATTTATTCGCAATGGGCAACTGGTAAGATTTCCCATTTGTATATTGTTTTTTTTGCCCTTTACAGTAAGAAAGCCTTCCAGCTATTTATTGCGTAATCATGTTTCAATATTAATTTTATATATCACTTTTCCGTTGTGTACCCTCAATGTTGAATCTTTTTTTCACTCTAGAGAAGACGAGAAAACAGCAGCTCCGTGCTATGGCAGATGAGGAGACAGCTCCTCTCAGAGTTAATGAGCATCCTTCCGACTGAGAAAAAGCCACAGATATCGGAGGGCGGCGATATTGAGCATGGAGGACATGTATATTGTGGACTCAGAGAGGAACATGTAGTCAAAGCCAGTGCCTTGCTTCGCCTATATTGTGCCTTGATGGGAATTGCTGGTCTTAAGTAAATACCTTTTTCTTATTATCCTGCACTGGTAGCTTTTCTGTCATATTGTAACACAGGACTCGGCATGTTAACAATGTTTCCTATAGGCTTTTCCATGGCCTTTACTGATAACTAGGGTTGAGCGAACTTGTATTTTAAGTTCGGCGTCCAAAGTTCGGGTTCGGGTTATCGAAGAATCCCGTTATGGATTCCGCTACCATGGACCATAACAAGTTTGCGCAACCGTCTTTCACTGATCTACTTCCTTCTTCTCCTCCACACAGAGCACAGGAGCTCCGCCCCTCATGTCACATGATCATTATACCAGGCCCTTTACCACCTCTTATCCAATCCAGTACTGAGCCACGCCCCCTGCACTGATCACATGATGGTGACATCACCCCAGGTCCTTAGTGTTGTTCAAGGTTCGGGTTCTTTGAAGAATCCCCTTATGGATTCCAAATTCCGTTATGGTCCGTGGTAGCGGAATCCATAAGGGGATTCTTCGATATGCCGAACTTAAATACAAGTTCGCTCAACCCTACTGATAACCCTTCTATGATAACGTTTTTGATTGTTTTCTTTCAGGAGCTATGTTTCAGTGCCTTCTGCTGAATTACATTTACCACTGAGCCTATTATACTTCTATTATTATTTTTATCTGTTGTAAAACAAATGGAGCATGAATATTCAGACTAATTAAAAGTATCATGCATGTTAAATCTGTTATATACATTTTGAAGGGTATTTATTATCTGCGTAACGCCTGAATACTGGTGTGCAAAAGTGGCAAAATTTATTGAAAGCTTAATTTGTGCACAAATTGGTTACTTTTAGCCATTTTGTGGTGTTCTCGTCCTGGTTGCCAAGAAAAGTTGGTGAGGTTTAACAAGAGTGGATCTTCTGTGGACAGTCAGGTTCACTATAATTTGTGCAATATTCAGTTGGCACTCCGTTCTCTATTGTGTGGTGCTCGTGTCTACGAAAGGCGTCCCACATAGTATTGAAAACAGACCAGCGCTCGCTAATTTAGTAGAGTTGCTTTTAGGTTTATTGTCACATTCTATGTCTTCATGTGATGAGTTTCGGCTCACTCAGAACCTTTTGCATGTTTGAAAAAGGCTCTTAGTGAGCTGACCGTCACATGAATACATAGAATGTGACAATAAACATAAAAGCATCTCTAGTAAATTAGCGAGTGCCGATCTGTTTTCTTCAATCACTATAATTTATGACAGAAATTCATATCGGCATAGCTTATAGCAGGCGTAGATTTGACTTTGGTATTTACAATGAATCCTGGAGCTTATTCCACAACCTCTCCATTTTAAGGTCACAGTTCAGTTTAAAAAACATTTTTTTTTCTGTAGCAGTAAATATCTGTTCTGTTTCATAGTAATTAAGACCAGTGTATAAAACTCTGATCATAATGAATTTCCCATAATGAAGTGTAGCAGTTTGCTTCTTAGTGACTTCTAGCTTTCTTATGGTTGTGTTTTCATTTCAGGCCAACAGATGAAGAAGCTGAGCAAGTGCTTCAGCTCATGACCAGCCGCCCACCAGCCACTCCTGCTGGGGTGCGATTTGTGTCCCTTTCTTTCTGTATGCTACTGGCATTCTCCACACTAGTAAGGTGAGATATTTGCTGCCATGCATATTCCCTTGAGCTTTAAAAAAAAAATAATTTTTTTTTAAATCACATTAAAACTTGTGGTCAGCGTTTGGGATCCCAACAATCAGACATGGATGGCATTTCATATTTTATTTTAAAGTTTTTTTTCTTTTAAAGATTTACCGGTAAATGGGTTCTCTGGCAAAAAAGTAACATGTAACTAGGACAGGTTTTCAAGACCTGTGGGTGTGTGGGATTTAGACTGACCGGACATGTGTGGAGTAAGCTGCATGCTAATTCTGAACATGTATGGCATTATTTTTTTAGGGATTAAATGGCGACATTAAAAAGTACAACTTGTCTGCCAACAAATTAGTCCCCATACAGCTATGTCGATAGAAAAATAAAGTTGGGCGGAAAAAACAAAAATGTCGGCAGCAAACTTGGCTTGATCGCTATGGGGTTAAGGTGTTCATACACCTTCAGCAGCTGCTGCCAAGACATTCATTTGACTGACAGCTATCTTGGTTCAGCTGAGCGTCTATGTATTCTCAGAGTGGTAAGAGAAGAAAGCCACTGCCAGACACCTCTGATGGTGACCTAAAGGGGTTATCCATTAATTAATATTGATGACCTATCTTTATTTTAAAGTGGCTGTGCTTGATATCGCAGCTCAGCCCCATTCACTTCTATAGAGCTGTGCAGCGCCTAGGCCACGTGACCGATGAATGTGTCGTCACTGGCCTAGAAAAAGCAGTATTTAAATCCCGGAAAACCCCTTTTAATACCAGACCCCTGACATGATTTACGTTGGGTTTTCGGGATGTGGTTAAAGTGAACTGAACCTCAAGAAAACATTATCAAACACTAGGTGACAACAGCAAAATGCTGCACATAGTATAATGCATGATGCTGCAGATAAACATGATTGGATGCACTACCTACAGGACCCCCCTCTTCTCACAGGGTGTATTCCAGTACTGAATTATTATGGGGAAGTAATTATTGCACCATTTATTTTTCATATATGTTTCAGTACCCCAGAACAGGAGCAATTGATGTTGATCTGGCTTAGCTGGATGATAAAGGAAGAAGCTTATTTTGAAAGGTGAGCCTTTGTGTATATTGAAAAAAAAAAAAAGTTGAATGCACATGTAAAGTCAGTGGAATTGTTAATTATATGAGTAATATGTGATCTTAAATTTTTGGAAACTTGTCTTTTACAGTACAGCCGGTGTGTCTGCCTCATTTGGAGAAATGCTGCTCTTAGTTGCCATGTATTTCCATAGCAACCAGCTGAGTGCCATCATCGATTTGGTCTGTTCCACACTGGGAATGAAGGTAAATAAGACGGCTTTATTTCTGCAGAGTGTAGGCGATGTTGAATTCTTTCCTACTTTTCTGCTCTTTATCAGACCTCAGATCAGATGCCCAGTCTTCATCAAATCTCAGAACAGACCCCCATTACTGATCAGACCTCAGATCAGATGCCCAGTCTTCATCAGATCTCAGAACAGACCCCCATTGCTCATCAGACCTCAGATCAGACCACAGATTGAACCCCCATTCCTAATCAAACGCCATAGTGGAAGCACTCACTAGTATTTGCTTCATAAGACCCCCTTGCTTATCTCCCCCCCCCCCCCCTTTTTTGGGGGGGAAAATTGCATCTTATAGTGTGGAAAGTACATATTTACAGTGCACAATGCATTTGGAACGTCTTTAGACCCTTTCACTTTTTTCACATTATTATGTTGAGGCCTTGTGCTAAAATAAAATAAAAAAATTCAAGTTTTTTCCCATCGTTTTGCATTCAATCCCGTATAATGACAAAATCTCAGAACCCAAGACCTTACATCTGCTGGGAACTGATAGGAGGTTACAACAGGATTTACATCATCGGTCGAGTAAGTGTCCCACCATGACAGGTTCTAATTTTTTTATGCAGGTAATATGTCTGCTGACCTGAAAAAGCATTGTTGTAAATGGTGTCAGTTATCTGCTGGTATATCTAAAAACAACAAAACACTTGAGCAACTCCATAGCAAATGACATAAATTACCTTTATTAAAATGCACAAATTGCTAACAAGATTGGAAAAATATACAGTGTACAAAGCAGCAGGTGAAAAATATACAGGGAGAGAGAGGACAGGCCATGTTTTTCTGCTCCTACGGTGTCTGATTTTTAACTCCTGAATGGCTATTTAGTTTAGTTACATACTTCTATCGGAGCAGATCTATTCTGATTCTGGGAAAGCTGATTGACAACCCCTTTGAATGCATTTAAAAGAATTTGTAGAATGTCGGTATTTGTACAGTTTATTAGTTGTGGTTATTTAGACAGGAGTTGTGAAGTTTATAAGTGTTTGATTTTATTCTTTTCCAGATTGTCATTAAACCAAGTTCTCTTAGTAGAATGAAGACCATTTTCACTCAGGAGATATTTACAGAGCAGGTATCTTTTCTCATGACCTTTCGTCAGTGGATATATAGGTTTGTTCTACTACCTGCAGGCAGAGCCATAGCTTGAGAATTGAGTTATTTTGCATGTCCTCCAAAAATTCCCAAACTCTTGTGCTTGTTACTTCCCATTCTTGCCTACTGTCATTTCCTGTGCTGTATTATTTACTTTATTTAGAAATTTTAACCGGAAATTGAAAAAGGGCAACATAACAAATGTATCAATCAAGGAGCTAAAGGAGTTATCCTATACTAAAATAGTGGCCGATACCTGCCTGACCCAGGGTGGGGGTGATGCTTACCTGATCCCTGCCGCTGGATCCGGTCTCTTGGGCTCCTGGGCTGGCTGTTCGGGCAGGTCTGGTCCCCTATTTTACTATTGGATAACCCCCTTAATCAGAAAAGCATAATTTTTTATTGTCTTGTATCTAGGTGGTCACCGCCCATGCAGTTCGAGTCCCTGTCACGAGCAATCTGAGTGCCAACATTACTGGCTTTCTACCTATTCACTGTATCTATCAGCTACTGAGAAGTCGAGCTTTCACCAAGCACAAAGTGTCCATCAAGGTAGATATTCCCAATGTCTTAAGCATAATGACAAACATGAATTGCTGCTTCAGTTCAGCTTGCAGGATAACAGGCGGGACTGGATGGACAGATGTCCTTTTTTAGCCTTATAAACTATGTTAGAAGTTCCAAATTTCATATGTTATTTTCTTATATATTTGACAATAATACAATCATGTGCTGTAAGACTTTATTCTACAGCATATATGTTCCATAAGCTTGGATCTCAAGTTCACTTACAAGTTCTACCAAGCCAACAGCAAGGAACCTGAGATCTTTAGATTGCCCATCAAATTTTGACCAATTGTGTAGTTGTACACAGTTAATGTGGGACATATATAAAAGTCTGGCATTTTACGCTGGTCTTTGATAACCCTCGCACTGCCAGAGGATGCGGTTAACATTTATGACAACGTGCAGTCCCAGTCATAAATTAGGTGCATATACCGGCAATACTTCACCACACTCTAGCTACACCTCTTCCACTCCCCCTTTTCAGAAAGCGGTGTAGAAACTGCACTTGCGCCTAAACCTGTGGGTTTGTGTTTTTTTTTCCACCAGTTTCTGGTATAGGTCATAGTGAATGACCCCCATTCAGTTTTACAAAAACAAATATAATATATAGTGGTTAGCTGAAAATGAATTTAAAATGAATATACATTGCACAGTTAAATGTTAAAGGTAAGGTCTTCTCCTTATTCTGTAATATGTATTTGTGAGATATTCTACGGGGAAGAACACTGTGACAGCTGCTAGAGAGGGGTCGTTGATCCAGGGAGTACTTCTGATTGCCTGAATGGAGTCGGGAAGGAATCTTTTACTCCCCTCAAGTGGGAAAAATTGGCTTCTACTTCACAGTTTTTTTTTTTGCCTTCCTCTGAGTCAACTAGCAGGGTGACAGGCCGAACTAGATGGACAGATGTCTTTTTTCAGCCTTATGTACTATGTTACTATGACAGCTGCTATGAGGTTCTTTTTACTGTCTGCGAATGACATTAGGAAGCTTGTTGAGACGACTCTGCATGCAGGAATGCATGACCTGACTGACTTCAGCTTCGAAGTGAATGTGAGAGCTTAGCTTGCTCTTGACAAGTACATTAACACAGAGAATATATGAAAAGCTTTGATTTATACCTTTCATAGAAGAAGAATTTGAGGTTCTGGGCCACACACACAACAATCATCTAAAATGGTCCATTACACACAACTCAATCATTATCATCACAAACCCTTCCTCTTCTCCTACTCCTAAAGGAGAAGGGCTACTATCATATGAAACTACCTTCAAGAGACTCACCAACTATCTTACCTCAGTAGCTTTACCTGGAAATCCAATCCAAAAGCCACCAGCTTTAAATTTTTGTTGACTGCCTCTGCTCATGTATATACTTTTAAGTTGACCACATTTTTCCCATTTTTAATGTTCAGAGGAACTTCCGATTTCCAGACCAATGTTTCTGGCACAATAAAGTAAATATCTGGAGGATAGTCTAAGCGACATTATCTCAGTGAGATCTTTTTAACTCCAAAGGACCTGTGGGAAAAATAACCTTGGAAAAACAATCTTAGCATGTAGAAATTCAGAGGATCTGCAATTTAAATATGTATGATCTTTTTTTTACTATTTCCTTATTTTTACAAATAATTGTGAGAGTGTTACATATAAACTAATTAAAAGGTTTACTCACCCACACCAATCCCTCGCCACTGATGTTTTGATGCTGCTTGGGTCCTACTGCTCTCTGCTTCTTGGTCCCAATTCAACACACAGTGGATTTAAATGCCCACTCGGCAACAAGGATTGCATTCTCCCTGAGATGGCTGCTAGCAACCTGTCCCAGAATATGAGCAAGATAGGCTGCTCAGCCATAAGGGCATATCATAGGCAGGATCACATTTTTACTATCTATTGTAGAGCAGTGCAGTGTGTAGTAACATATACCATATGTTAACAAATTAGTTGTGGTCTGGGACCCCACAGATTACTAAGGGGGCCACAATGATAGTGAAGCATAGGAACCCCTTTATTTTTTATTTTTTTAGCTGTGTCACAACCTGATGCTTCATATTAATACTTGAATGGGTTGTATTGCAGCACATGGTCATGAGCTCTGCTGTACAGAAGAACCTCTGAAGAACACAAGACCCATTTTTTAATCATTAGTTGGTGTCCAAGAGTTTTGAAATGAATGCGAGCGTTACCGTGTTGAGTACTGCAATGAAATGACCACGTTGTTGCACATGATCAGTGGGAATATTGGGGGTCAGACTGCAAAGAAAAAAAGGGGGTCTGTCAGCAGATCCCAATGCAAAGGTTGCTATGGCTGAAAACACAAAGAAAAAAATACAATGCAACAGCATTCTTCAAACCAAATAAAGTACAAAAAAGGTATTCTTATGCTAATGCTACGCTTATTAAGTAAATTTGAGATTCTTGGCAAATACATTTTGTACAAAATTATTTGGGCCCGTCTGCCACACGTCAAGGCGATCTCTGTAAGACGGGAACCTAACACTAAATTCTACCTGTTATGTGCCACGACGGCTACCATAAAATTCAGGGAGTGTAGGTTCCATATGCATGCTGGGCCCACCTTAATTTTTGTCATTTTTGGTGCCAAAATGGCCTCCATTAAATCCAGCTGATGCCAAGTCCACTCCACACCTCTCCTGGTGCTAGATGGCCCCCAACAAATGCAATGAGAGTCCACCCTATATCTCTCCTGGTGCCAAAAGGCTTCCAGTGAGTGAGGCAGAGCAGGCTAAGGTTTATACTTACACTAATTAAAATCAGCCTATGGGGCAGACAGGCTGGTCAGGAGTGCACGCCTAAAGAGTCAGCAAGACCTCCGGTACAAACTGCACTGATGGAATATTCTAAAGATAGACTATTAATTTGTTTTGAGAGTGACAAAAACATGTACTGTAGAAAAATAGTTGTGTTGTGCACAATGACTTCTTATCATAAACGTTCACTTCTTTTAGGACTGGATCTACACGCAAATTTGTGAGACAACTACTCCTCTGCATCAGCAATTGATTCCACTCGTAGACGTATACATTAACTCCATAATCACTCCTGCGTCGAAGTCCAGTCCGGAAGCTACCAACAAACCGATCACAGAGCAAGAAATCTTAAAGGTTTTTCAGGGTCACACAGGGGAAAATTCAAGGCACAACCAACCTAACAAAATTACTACTCAGTTGCTTTTACTCTATTACCTTCTGTCTTATGAAGAAGCTCTTCTGGCTAATTCAAAAACATTAGGTAAGTGATTTTATTTTATTATACTTGTTCATAAACTATTTCACTCTGCATCCTGGTTTTAAAGCCTGTAGAATATAACTCCTTTGACCTTTTCTAGAGCTTAAGGGGTACCAAATGCTGCCCAACCTGTCGCAAAAGTCAGTGTGCAGTGTACCTTTTGGAAATTTTGCAGTATTCCTCGTGCTGTTTAATTGCTCTCATGTCACCAATAGGAGTCAAGGGCTTATTAGACCACACGATTATTGGCAAATTTTCGGGAGTAAGTGTTGAGCATCCTTCATCAGGATTAAAGATTCCTGATTAATGGCAACACATTTCCCTGTGTAATCTGGGACGTGCTGCCGAAAGTGAATAGAGAAGAATGCGGGAGGAACTAATCATTCCTCCAGCATTCTGTTTGAATCGGTCTGGTGCACACAAGCTCCGATGGATGATTTATCGGGCAATGTTATACCACTTTTAGATTGTTCTTTGATTTGTCCTCAACAACTGCTTTACGTTGTGTACAGTGTTCTTTGTTCAGAATGTTTATTTGCTCACGTTACTTCTTTTCCTCTGGTATGTTTAGCTTTTTAAACGTTAGTTTCCAGTTGCTTATATTGCACGAGTGTATTCACAGATATGAATCACTCAGATCAGTCTGTATCACTAGAACAGTTGTCAATCGAATTTCCCAAATTTTATTGGAAGCCAATCAACCTATTCGTTTTTGGAAACTGGAGCAACCATAAGAACCAAAACAAACAGGGTGGTCTGGGCATGTCCAACAACGGCCTAAGCTATAGCATAATGCAAAAAGCAGCACAAATTTATGCTTGTTCAGGATTAGATTTCATTTTCTGGCTTTAAGATAGCCCAAGATGTGTCAAATATATTAAGACCAGTGCATTCCATTGGTTTTTCATTTCAGACTGGAGTATGTACGCCAGGTGTAAAATATCTGCAAAAACAATGTTTTATCATGGAAAAAAAATATCCTACATGGTAAACATACAGTATAGCCTCTTAAAAAACGGAATTACAAAGTAAAAAAATTATGTTTTTATTAACCACGCATTCCAGTTTGGTGAGCACAGCAGCTCCCTGAAACAGCTGATCGGCGGAGGTGCCAGGACTTGGACCCCTGCCGATGTGATAATGATGGCTTATCCTATCCTCATCTTTATCAATGCCTGGATAACCCCTTTAACACAAATAAACTCTGTGTTTTTTTGTATACCTTTTGTTCCTTGAATTTCTGAAATCTTTTGGCTGTGTGCAAATCTAAAACTGAAGGTTTCAAATGCCAAAATAACTTTAACAATAGAAATGCTAAACTATAATGTGGAAGAAACTGGATTCTAATATTTCATATGTGCTGTAATTGCAGCGGCCATGCAGAAGAAGCCAAAGTCTTACTCTTCATTGTTAATGGATCAGATTCCAATAAAATACCTTATTAGACTAGCACAAGGCCTACAACAAGAACTTGGTGGTGAGTGGCTGTATGTGCATATGTATTTTTGGTATTATATGTTCTATTATGTACATTAAAATTCCTTTAGATAGACACTCCACCTATATACATCGGGGCTCATTTACTGGCAATTCACATGGCAGTCTTAGTAAAAAGGCAGCTGGAGTAAGATGCAGTTAAATTATTAGTAGGTACAGGACTCTTAAGAAATATGTTGGATCTGTGAAGTCTGTGCACCAGAAATTGACACCTATGCCAGTTAGGAGCTGGAGTAGATTTAAGCTATAATTTACGCTGGTTTTCTGGTGGTAATTATTGTAAATGTGTCTCGACATGGGGCGTCTCGTTCCCTTCCTCTAAGCTGCACCCATTAAAAAAAAAAAGTGGCAAGAGTAATGCTGTTTGTGCAAAAGTTGTAGGGGAAAACTGGTGCTAATGAAGGAACTATGGAAGGCAGGGTAAAGGGTGTATTAGACACCATGATTGTAGGGAGCGAAGCGTTACCCCCTCCCTGGCAGTCGCCAGCTAGCTAGGAGAGGACACTGCTGCTATTACATGCAGCGATGTCCTCTGCAGCATGGGAAAGAACGATCGCTATGCAATCGCTCATCCCCATGCAGGACAGTGGCGTACCGATGGCAGATTTTGATTACACAGCATGATCTACCACCGGCAAATCCAGATCTTTCAGCATGCTGAAAGATCTGAATTGTCCGATGAACTAGTTCATCAGGCAATCGGAAGCAGTATTAGCCTGTTGGATGATTGCTAATGAGCATTACCACAAACTCTCGTTTATCGGGCAGAAAAGCTGCCCGTCTAAAATACCCTTAACTTACTTTACTATTATTATTGCTTTCTGTTCTCCAGGCTTACACTCTGCCCTACTGCGCTTGCTTGCCACCAACTACCCCCACCTCTGCATTGTGGATGACTGGATATGTGAGGAGGAAATTACTGGTACAGATGCTCTCCTAAGAAGGATGTTGATGACAAATTCTGCCAAAAATCATTCCCCAAAACAGCTACAGGATGGTGAGCTTTAAAAAATATACAGCAAGCGGCTCCTTACTCCCTCGTGTAGAAAGATTCTTATAGTATGGAAAATATTTTCATTTTGTTTGGTTGGGTGGGAGATGTTGCGCGGTCCATGATCATTCTGGAAACATTGTGCCGTTACTCCTTGCCAAAAAATATTTCTTAAGTAGTTGTTTGAATGTATTAACCTGTTTCCATTATTGTGTTTTTGTCATTTTCTTCTTTTCATAATGCATATATAATGGTGTATAGTTTGTGTTTATAGGTATGTTTCAATGTACGTATGTTTTTTTTGTAAAGCATTTCTACAGCTTCAGAGCAACCATACGCAGGTGATGCAAATTCTAGAGCACTTGACTCTTCTAAGTGCCAGTGATCTGATCCCGTATGTAGAAGTTCTCACTGCCAACATGAACCAGCTCTTGAATGCTGGTGTTCCGCGCAGGATAATGCAGACTGTCAATAAGCTTTGGATGACCTTGAACACTGTAATGCCAAGAAGGTAATGTTCATTTGACCGATTTTAGGTCTTTCTGTAGTACATTTTAGTTATTTTTTTTTTTGTATGTTTCATACTGTTTTATGAACTACCATTATACAGTGTGTGTGTGTGTGTATATATATATATATATATATATATATATATATATATATACACTTAAAGAGGACCTTTCATGGGTCCAAACATTATGAAATAAGTAGGGGGTTGTGTAGGGCATAATTCGTGGATGTAATATCGCTTACTAGTTTGTCTGGGCGCCGCTCTGTTCGCCCGCTGTGGCCCCCGTTCACTTTGCCCGTCTGATATGCTAATGAATAGCATTTTTTTCAATCAAAGTAGTTTTTATTAATATTATTGATACCATTCAGCATCACACAGGTGTACAGCGTGTTATTCAAATCAGACTGCTATTGTTACAGAGTACGAAATTCCCCGTACTTCAAAAAAGATCAATCAAGGGCAAAGTACAATATCACCCAATAATGTAACAGTACAGAGTATAACGCGTTCCATAGAAACAATTCTGAATAGAAAAGAACTTTAGATACCCCTTCCACCCACCCACCCCTGAGGGAAACACCACACGCAACCCAAGCAAAAGGAAAATCCAAAATAGTATGGAATTACAGCTACAAATATCTGTAGTCAGAAGGTATTGCTATCCGCCTAAGCAATAAAAAAAAGAAGTCAAAATAAAGAAACCAGTCTACTCCGCATACAATCCCTGAGAAGTGCAGGCGAGGCCAGCCCAGGAGTATCGAGCCAGTCTTGCCAGATATTGAAGAACTTCTGGAGACATTTTCTTTTCATATATACACCCTTTTCGTACTGTAATATTGTATTCATTCTAGCCTGGAATTCTTGTAAAGAGGGAGGAGACACGTTGAGCCAACATTTAGCAATAAGCACATGGGCCTGAAAAAGCATTTGTTGTATACATAAAGATTTGTTATCATTGAGATCAGAGTGAGTCAGTATGCCCAGCACACACACTCTAGGGTCATAAGTGCTAATGAATAGCATTGGTACAGGGAGGAGGAGGCTGCCCTGTTTCTCAATGGGCGTCTCCTTCTCCCTGAAGCGCGGTCCAATCACAGTGTAGAGTGTCACAGCCAGGGAGAAGGTGAGTTTTTTTTTTTCTTTTCTCCCATTATGAAACAGGGCAGTCTTCTCCTCCCTGTACCGATGCCATTCATTAGCATACCAGCTGGGAAAACTGCAGGGTGGCACAGCGGGCGAACTGAGCGGCGCCCAGATAAACTAGTAAGCAATATTACATCCGTGCACAGTGCCCTACATATCCTGCTAGTTATTTTATAATGTCTGGACCCATGAAAGGTCCTCTTTAAATTATAGCTGCAAAAAAAATAAAAATTTGATATTATTATACATAGCAGAACAGTGGCCCACATTTACTAATGTAAGTGGATCTAGATTTTGGCGTAAATGGCACCAAAAAGTGGCATCTCAGTGTGGAGAAATTTACCCTAAGTTGCGCCGTTTGGAGTCAAATTTGTGCACCATTCTAGCATAAATATCTGTCATTTAAAATATATTCTACAAGGTTTAAATGATCTTTGATTTCAGATGATTTTGAAATATTACTCTTCGGCAGGTGCTATACTGGAGCTGATTGTATAATGTCAATGCTCTCTCTTTTACAGTTACATTATTCCAAGTTACTTTTAATAGATTTGATTTTGTGACATGAACTCCACTTCAAAATACAGCTTAATAAATGCAATTGGTCTTGATGTATTAGCTACAGTGATGAAACAATATGACCCACTTTGACATCCTTTTAATTTTTAGGCTGTGGGTAATGACTGTAAATGCATTACAACCTTCACTAAAATTGGCTCGGAGTCATAAGTACTCTCAGAATGATCTCATGATTGACCCTTTAATTGTCCTGCGCTGTGATGCCCGAGTACTGAGGTTAGTTTCTACTACTTTATGGTATGACTTGTTTGCCTGTGCAGATTTATACAGTTCCATGATGCTTTTTCTCTGTTGCCAGATGCCCACCTCTAATGGATATCACATTACACATGCTGAATGGCTACCTTTTAGCATCCAAAGCTTACCTGAACTCTTATCTTAAGGAAACTGCAGACCAAGATATTAAATCTTCTCCCAGTAATGCAATGGCAACTCTAACAGGTCAGACAGAAACTATGGAGGTTACTAGAGAAGAGCTAAAAAATGCTCTGCTTTCAGCCCAGGTAACGTTGTCATCCTCACCTGTAAGTGTTCTTGCTGTCTTGTATCCTGTGCGCTCCCCATTTTAATAAACATAGATAATATGTCTTATAGGATAGTGCTGCGGTGCAGATCTTGCTGGAGGTCTGCCTTCCATCAGAAGACAAAAATCAGGAGCAACTGGAAGAAGACAGTCTTCTGTGCAATCTACGAGAAGTACAGTGTCTCATATGCTGTCTCCTGCATCAGCTGTTTATAGCGGACCCAAACATTGCAAAACTTGTTCATTTTCAGGTATGTATGACGTTTCATAAGATAACAGATCCTGCCACCTCAAGATTTATAGATTTGCACAGCTTGCTTGTTGAACAGTATGTACATTGCCTTGTGAAGGGACTCTGACTCTGAGAGGGACCCTCTTGTCCCTTACAACCTGGAATTAAAATGGATTTGGTGGTGGTGGGTGGTTAATACCTTTTGATTTATGCATGCCCTTTTGAAGGTACGAAATGTTTTTTTACTGTGACATAAACAGTGACTTAGTGTGTGTAAGAAGCTCCCTCACCCCCATGAAAGTCAATACTTTGTTGGGTCCCCTTTTGCTGCAATTACAGTTGCAAGTCTCTTGGGGTATGTCTCTATTAGCTTAGCACTTCTAGACACTGGGATTTATTCCCATTCTTCCAGGCAAAAGTGCTCCAACTCCTTCAAGTTAGATGGGTTGCATTGGCGTACAGAAGTCTTTAATTCATACCACAAATTCTCAGGGGGTTAACAAGGCTGTTGTAAGACACTTAAATGTTTACCCTTAAAACCCTCCAGTGTATCTAGCATTATTTAGGTTCATTATCCTCCTGCAAGTTAAACCTCTGTCCACTCCAAAATTTCTCTCAGACTGAAACAAGTTTTCCTCAGAATTTACCCTGTATTTTGTGCCATCCTTCTTTCCTCCAATTCTGACCAGTTTTCCAGTCCCTGTCGATGTGAAGCCTCTCTGCAACATGTTGCTTCTACCACCATGCTTCACCGTGGGAATAGTGTTCTTGGGGTGACTAGAAGTGTTGAGTCAGCGCTTCCCATGATGACCAAAAAGTTGAGTTTTAGTCTCATCTGACCAGCAAACCTTATTCCATGTGTTTGGGCAGTTCATCACATAATGTTTGGTGAACTCCAAGCTAATTTCCTTATATTTAAAGGGATTCTCTGAGAATGATTTAAAATGACTATAAGCAACTTGTGCTTCAGTGTGACCAGTACTGGCTGCCAATACTTGTAGAGCTAGTGACCACTGTTCCACAAAGTCCCACTCTGTGGAGTTTATGGCTTGTAGTGGTCCTGTGGACAGATACTTCCATCTCAACTGTGGATCTTTGGAGCTCCGTCAGTGTTATCCTTGGTGTTTGTGAGTTTTGGTCGGCGGCCTTTTGTCAGGTTTGTAGTTGTGCCATATTCTTTCCATTTTTTTAAATAATGGATTTAATGGTGCTCTGTGGGATGTTCAAAGTTTGGGATATTTTTTTAACCCAACCCTGATCTGTGCTTCTCGATAACTTTGTCTGTGTTCTGTTTTGACAACTCCTTGGTCTTGATGTTGCTTGCTTTAGTAGTATTGCAGATGCAAGGGACCTTTCAGAAGGGGCATTTAAACTCGCGTCATGTGACACATCAGGTTACAATAATGCCCCCCCCCCCCAATGTCTAGGCTCCTCATATAGATTATACTTACCCTGCTCCACGGCACCCACGCTGCTCCTGATCCCTGCACGGCCGCTGGTGCGTCTCCCCATCACGCAGATCAAAACATCCGACGACAAGGCGAGCAGCCAATAACAGGCCGCGACGGGGACTAGTCTCCCTAACATTGCCGGGGAGCAGAGTAAATATAATATATATGAGGGGCCCGGACATTGGGTGGGTCATTAGGGATTGGATAACCCCTTTAATTGCACACCGAGGGACCTTATTCAACCAATTGTGTTCCTAGGTGGAACAAAAAAATGAAAAAAGAAAGATGGTGCAGATGTGAACATGGCCTTAGTTCTTCTTCTGATTATTATTGTCTATTAGTTAATTATATAAAGCCAACTTATTCTGTTGCAGTGTACAGCAAAGATCTTCAGTTTGTGTTCTACAGGGTCTAATTTTTTGTCTACACATTGGTCCACATATACTATTCATTTTATATCCGTTTTTGCTTCAATTGCGCCGATTTTTTTAAAGTGCATTGAACATGCGACACAGATACGCAATTTTTTTTGTCTTTCTCTAAAAAATTGATGGTTAAACACAAGGCTGCTCAATGCAGGCATAAAAAGAAGTTCCAACATGCAGACATTTTCAGATGTACCATATTTATTAAGAGGTGTGCAGTTTTTAATACAATTTTCTTCAACTACTATATCCAAACACACTGGCGTACAGCAATATATGTGGGGCATTTTTTCTTTGGGTCGTTTTATAGAAAGCCAGTTGATACTGAAGTATATAACACCATTGATTGAAGGTAAATTTAATTATTTCTTTTTTTACCCTTTCATCCAGGGTTACCCTTGTCAACTTCTGCCTCTGACAGTTGCAGGAATCCCATCAATGCACATCTGTCTTGATTTTATTCCTGAACTTCTCGCACAGCCAGAACTGGCGAAACAGGTAAACACAAGTAATTTGCCTTTTAGTGCATGATATATGTACATTAGCCCGAGCAAGAAGAAAAGAAACGCCAATATGCTACTTCATATTGCAGTCAATGAAATACATTTTGCAAATATTCACACACACACAGACATAGTTATACAAACAATCATTTAAAAAAAATACGCACCAAGAAAAAGTTGGAATTGATTTAAACTTTGTGTGTGAATGTAATTATGATACATGTAAGTGATTACAATATTAAAATGAAAATATACATTTATTGAGGCTGTAGTACCCTGTTGGGCTCTCTCTAGCCTGGATACATGATGAGATACAGTTGGGCATGGAGGCATACAGATTCTGTATGGTATCCTGCAGCATATTTGCCCACAGATTTTAGAGCTGATCCCATAAATGCTTGATTGAGTGTTGTAATCTGGTGGAGACTTTCCAGGGAAACCCTTGCTATGTATGCGGGTGAGCGTTAACCTGATGAAAAAAACAGTTGGAAGCCCTGCCATGAGAGGCTATAGGATGTCCTGCACACATCACTGAGCTGTTAGTGTTATGACATAATTACTAGGGATGAGTGACATATGCAATAGTTGTGCAGATCATCACACCAGCAGTAAGAGCATTGTGCGACTCCACAGCAAAGGCAGGACTGAAGTGCTCAATACGAGGCCTCCATACTCGAACCCAACTGACGTCAGATCCCAAACAGAACCCGGATTTATCTCTTAAGACGATATGATTTCAGGTCATAGCAGTCTAGGTTTCTCATTCACAACACCACTGTAAACAAAGGCGACAGTGGCTGGTTTTCAATGGCAGGACACAAGATGGGCAAAATGACAACACGTTTTCTTCTGCTCAGTGCATGTAAATGTTCTGGGCAGAGAGAGGGTGTGTCATAAAGGAGCCATCTACGTCTGGATGGTGGACAATGAAACTGTAGGAGCTACTCTTGCTTGTCGTCAGATCAAATAATCCTCTCTACTGGTGGTCTGTCTGGGACGTCCGGAGCGTGTTCAACACGTGTGCATGCCCTCATGTAACCACTGCTTACAACACCTGCTAACAGCTAGGTCAGAATGGTCTAGACAGTGAGAAATTCGTTGAACTGCTTCTCTCAGACTGCCAGGCCCCCTCTCTAAGTCTGTCACCTGGGCAAAAACAATCTCTCATCAAAAGTTACACTTCCCAAAAGTAGCCTCTGAGAGCCTTTTTTTAGGACCGTGTAGGAAACTCCTTTGGCAAGACCTATTGACAAATCAGACCATACTTGTAGTCATTTACATATCTACCTGACATAACCACATGCGAGTGAGTCCTTGTTTAATTATAGTATACACATCTGATATACACATCATACATTTATATAGCATGTATGAATTTGGACATAGTTATAAGAAGGCAGTTACTAATATATGTATTTTATTATTACAGATATTTGCAATCCAACTTCTTTCACACCTATGTATTCAGTATGCATTACCCAAATCTCTCAGTATGGCTCGTCTGGCTATAAATGTAATGGGGACACTTCTCACAGGTATTTTTTATTTTTTTTGTAAATGTAGCAGGTCATTATTGTTGACTTGTTGGTAGAAGATACCAAATAATGCCCCCTTCTCTAACATTGCTTTCTACTCTTCGCCTATAAGCATCTGCTGCACTATACAGCCTTTACTGCCCTTGCCCCATCTGCTTCATTTACTCTGTACATCTTACTTTTAGTACTAAGAGTCCTCTGCCTGTTATATCTCTGCTGTCTGTTCCAAACATCAGGAGAAAACAGTTTGAAACAGCAGAGAGCTGTCAGTAACATTAGTAATGTATGCAGAGGTAGAAGTCTGTGAGGTTCAGCCTGAATAACTGCAAAGCGAACCTGTCACCACTAAAAGCAGCGTAATCTGCAGGCAGCATGTTATATAGCAGCAGAGGCTGAGCAGATGGACAGTTTTTTGGGAAAGGTGTAAGCAAATCATGTAATTTATACATTTACATCTCTGCTCTTTCTGAGTTCAGTTGTATACAGGGACTGTTATCAGTGACTGACAGCTTTCTGTGTATACACACTTATACAGAGAATGTGATCAATCTCTGATAACACCTCCTCTGTGAACAATGAAGTCGGAAACTTCAGAGACATAAATTACAAATCTCATTTACTCACTACAGTAGTGCCTGCACAGTTCTGAAGCCGAAGCAGAACCTGTGCCCTTGCTTTGCTATAATCTGAGCAGTGGCGCAGGCAGAAAATTGTCAGGGCTGGGCTAAATGTTTTGCCCTGTCAATCTGGTGGCAGGTGGACACTTTCACATGCAGGGTCAGCCCCTCACAGATGAAGAAGCCCTGCTGGTGAGAGCAATCAATTTGCTAAATTCTACATAATTAATTCTAATGCACTGAAGACTAGCTTATCTGGATGTCATTAAAAATGGTTACTAGTGTAAATTTCCATTTTTTAAACCTCAGTCATGATTTGTAACTTTTCAGTAAAATTTCTTTGTATCTTAATATCTTGTTGCAGTGTTAACTCAAGCCAAGCGTTTTGTATTTTTCATGCCAACATTGCCTTGTTTGGTGCCATTCTGCCAAGCATTTCCACCGCTATATGAAGATATCATGTCACTGCTCATACAGATTGGGCAGGTCTGTGCATCAAATGTGGCTACTCAAACCAGAGATGTTGACCCAATTATTACACGTAAGTTCATTGTTAGCAGAAGAGACTGAGCATCTAAGGGTACTTTCACACTTGCGTTAATGCGGATCCGTCTGTTTATTTGCACAGACGGATCCGCACCTATAATGCAAACGTTTGTATGCGTTCAGAACGGATCCGTTTGCATTAGTTAAAAGAAAAATGACAAAGTCCAAAACGGATCCGTTTTGAATTATATTGAAAGTCAATGGGGAACGGATCCGTTTTGAATTATATTGAAAGTCAATGGGGAACGGATCCGTTTTCAAATGCACCATATTGTGTCATTGAAAACGGATCCGTCCCCATTGACTTACATTGTAATTCAAAACGGATCCGATAGGCTCCGCCTCTTCAGACGGACACCAAAATGCTGCATGCTGCGTTTTGGTGTCCGTCTCCAAAACTGAATAGAAGCGGAACGGAGCCGAACTGATGCATTCTGAACAGATCCTTATCCATTCAGAATGCATTGGGGATTAACTGATCCGTTTTGGAGCGTTTGTGAGAGCCCTGAAACGGATCTCACAAACGGAATCCAAAACGCTAGTGTGAAAGTAGCCTTAATCTAGCAGTGATTGTTGGTCCATGTAAAGAAATTTCTTGAATCTGTTGAAACAGTATCATACTTGTGTAATTCAACTTGGACATGTCCCTACATGTGAATGTCTATTGAGCCTTATACCATTACTTGACACATTATACTTGGATCTAGAACTTGCTTTAGTGATTTGCATTTTGGGAGGTGTCCTATTTGCAGCAGATAATATACTGCTATCTAATGTAATTGTTACAGGCAGATACAAATATAAAATCAGGCATTGTATAACATTCCTAGGCATTCTATAGAATGCATAAAAGTATTCAGGCAAAGTATGAAATGCTTAATATTTCACACATTTCCTAGGCATTCTCTATAATTCCATAGGTTGTAACGCAGCGAACGCCATAAAATCACCCCATGTAGCGACAGTGCCATAACACGAGAGAAGAAGAAATTTTTATTCTTCCGCTATTTTATAACATCAAGTGTAGTTTATTGAAGACGTCTAGATTTCTTCTGTGCAAGAACAAGTACCCAACTATGTATTGTTCTTGTGTGAGAAAGACAATTAAGTCCAATTCAAAATGCCATTCTAACCTTCCTTGTTGCAACAAATTAGCATAATAGTAGTCTCCTCTTGTTTTTCAGTAAGAAAGTTCTGTTCTTCTGCTATTTTATAACAAGGAGTTTAGTTTATTTTGCATTTCTTTCTTTCATGTTTTCACATCAATAAAGGCTTCTTAACATTCAAGGCTACTTTCACACTAGCGTTTTGGCTTTCCGTTTGTGAGATACGTTCAGGGCTCTCAAAAGTGGTCCAAACAGATCAGTTTTGCCCTAATGCATTCTGAATGGAAAAGGATCCGCTCAGAATGCATCAGTTTGCCTCCGTTCAGTCACCATTCCGCTCTAGAGGGGGACACCAAAATGCTGCCTGACGAAGCAGAGCCAAACGGATCCGTTCTGGCACACAGTGTAAGTCAATAGGGGCGGATCCATTTTCTCTGACACAATAGAAAACGTATCCGTCTCTCATAGACTTTCAATGGTGTTCATGACAGATCCGTCCTGGCTATGGAAGACCTAATACAACCGGATCCGCAAAAAATGCTAGTGTGAAAGTAGCCTAATACTTGTTAACATTTCATACTTTGCCTAAAGACTGCTTGTTATTATTAACTTTTTCTCAGCGGCATCCAGCAGAATATTGAATGTAACTCTAGTTATTATATGCGTTGATATTATGTTTGCAATGCAGTTGGGATCTACTATGTTCATGTTGGATGGTGTTTTTTCTCAATAGGTTTGCAGCAGCTTAAAGAGAAACCAAAGGAACTCTCAGGTGCATTAAACCTTTTCCCACTTGCGGCTTCTGCAACAAAGGATTTGGAGAGTTTGGATCCGGATGTCCAGCTTTGTCATCAAGTTGAAAATACCATCATTGACATAATTAACATGAGTGTCACAGGAGTGTAAAGACTTGCTCATTAGGCTTTATTAGTCCATCACTGGTTTAGATTGGGCACAGAAAATAAAGTAAGACTGAGTGATAGCAGTACTGTCCACTCCAGTATGTGTCCTTGGATACTCAGATACTGCGAATAACCGTGTGTGGAGGTTTATGTGCAAGAAGAAAAGATCCTGCTATTTAGATTTAATTAAGCATATATTACTTCTACATTAATATGTGGCATTATCCACTGCTTTTATAACTCAGCTTGTTTGTAATATCAACTTCAGGCTCCTAGCCATGGAGCAGAACTGCCATTGCTCCTGAATGCTTGCTAAGAGTAGATTCACATCATAATTTCGTTTTCCATACTTCTGATCCGTCACAAGAACAGAAAAAAACGGATCCTTTATTTTGAGCATCTGTTCTGCTCATTTTGCATCCGTTTTAGCCATTTCCATCTGAACTATGCTTTTTTAGATGGGAGAAAAAGTCCTTCGTGGTGGACTATTTCTCACAGCTTAAATAACGGATCTCAGGTGGAAATGGCTAAAACGGATGCAAAATAAGCAGAAACTATCCTCAAAATAAAGGATCCGTTTTTTTTTTTTATTCTTTTTTTGCTCTTCTGATGGATCACAAGAATGCAAAAAGAAATGGTGATGTGAATCTACCCTATGATGTTACCCATGTGCTATAGCAATATGCAGGTAAAACTGGCCCTGATTCAGCGGGGCGTGTAGCTGTTCCTTTATTTTTCCCTAATGAAAAATTAGTCTTTAAACATTAGTGTTTTAGTGTGCGTCTGGCTGAAGACATGACGATGCTGTAAAAGTAATATAACTAGCACTGTCACACATGTAACAGCAGCCTAGGACGATATCAGAACATATTTCCTATTTGTTTTGCAGCCAAATGCTTTATAGAAACCAAGTGAAATTCTGAATTCTGTGCCCAATATTTTTTCTATAGAAATGTTTTTGTACATTTCCCATATACAGTATGTCATGTATTTGTGTGTGAATAGGTAAAACAGGTTAAAGTGATACTCAACAAAAGCTGAAAACCTAGTGCGACATCAAAATCTTTCGCTGTTGACATCTACATTATTGAATTGCATTTGATTTTTATTTTGTAATATTTATGAAAGACATTTGGTGTCCAGGTCTATAAATATGGAAATGTTGCATCAGGTCCTCACTATATAAAATATTTTTTCCAGGTTTTCCACCATGTAGGAAGTCTAATGTGAAGCACTGTAAAATAAATTTATATTTTTTACTGTAACTTTGTATTTTTCTTTTTATCGATGTTGAACATGGTAAATGGGGAAAAAATACACCAATAAAATTCAGGCTAACAGCTCCTTTTGTATCTATATTCCTGCGTGTGTGCGTGGAGATAGACAACGGGAGAACATTAAAGGACTGTAATATTGATGGACTATAGAATCTATTTCAGGGATCAGCGAACTACGGCACTCCAGCTATTGGGAATCTACAGCTCCCAGCATGCACACTTCCTCATAACTTCCATAGAAGTGAACGGAGCATGCTGGGAGCTGTAGTTTCACAATAGCTTGCGTTCCATAGGTTGCTGACCTCTGATCTATTTGATTATCTATCCTATGATAGACCATCAGTACCTGATCAGCTGGGGGTCTAACTGCCAGTGTCCCTCTGATAAGCTGAATGAATGGGCTCCGGTGATATTATTAGTCATTTACGTAGTTATTCCTATAAATTTCAAACCTGGCAAATCCATTCACCAGTGTATCCTTATGGCAGACGAATCGGTAAAACTTGAATTGAATAAAAACATTTATAATATTGACAAACTGGAAAGATTATAAGATAAGAAACTTCCAGATAGGGGTGCTGCTTTCATATGCTTGTAGGACACAAAAATGATTTAAAATGGCTAAATGATTACATTTTGTGCAGTGCTAACTACTAGAGCAGCTAAACTAATCTTCTCTGCTGTCATCCATACAATTCAGAATACGGACTCTCTTAATTTGTTTGTCTCGTCTCTAGATATTATAAGTTTGGTTCTGTTCACACCAGATTCCATTTATACTTTGAATGTATAGCCCAAATGTATCCAACTGTTTGCCATTCACCTGAATACGTTTGCTATGGCACACTTGCTAGTATTCACTGAATGGGTCTGCATCCGAACCACAAAAAATGCGGATCTGATGCAGAGCAAAAATACGGTCGTTTGAATGGAGCCTAATGCTGTGCGATCCTGTCAGAGGTCCTCAGGTAAGAACGGGACCTCACAATACTGCACACAGCAACTCTCTCGTATTGAACTCGCTTGTGTGTGTCTGGCCTAAGGGGTTCCTTTTCAGAGCATCTCCTTCATCCCATAAGAAATGAGATCTACAATGATGCCAGGCTTCAGGTGGGAAGAAGGCTTAAGTATTTTCTTCAATTATTTCAGGAATGACCAGTACAGTTACCTTGTAGTAGCACATATGATTCAATAGATTTCACTTTGTCCTGCATCAGAGTTCCATAACACCCTGTCCAGACTTCATCAAAAAATGCAGGTCCACAAGTCAAAGCAGCATAATAGTCAAATGACTGCTACTCACAGTTCATTTTGTTGAAAAGATACCTTAAATTCTTTATTAACATATTTTCATGAGAATAGATCACATCATATTCTTTGATCATAGAGAATGGCAGGTTTTCCCCTATCCTCCTCTGACGTAACGTTTCGGAGGACATGTGCAGCTAGATTGTGTAAAAGTAGTGAAAAGGGTTTTCATTCATCCAGGAAAAGATGGGGTGGATCATCCTCCCCAAAAAATCCTGACTCTCCAACTAGAATTTTTACCTTTTTGGGGATCCTTCTAGAGTCCAAAAGATGTTTTCTTCTGGAGGAAAAAAAATTATGAATATACACTCTGGAGTAGGGGAGTTGCGGTCAAACCCAGTGGTAATCTTAAGGAAAGGAATGTCCATCTTGGGCTTCCTCACAGCATTCATTCTGGCAGTAGTCTGGGCCCAATATCATGAGTGGGATCTTCAATAGGAAATCCTTGCAGCTTGGGAGAAGTTCAGGGGTTGTTTAAACTACAGGTTATGAGGGTTGACATGGTGTTTAAACAAGAAAAAACTGTCTATGGGTATTCCTTGTCTATTAATCAACCAGGTGACTGCCAATACGGACGCAAGTCCCTCAGGGTTGGAGCGGCCCATGTATCAGACTGAGTTTTTCCGAGGCAGTGGAGTAGCGCTCAGCTGAATTTTTCTTTAGACTTAAAAGAACTAATGGTGGTCAGGTTGGCATTAGTGACAGCTCTTACCCTAATAAAGTTTTGTCATGTCTGAATTCTTTCAAACAATTGGTATGTAATGGCTTATCTCAATTTCCAGGGGGTTACCAGGTCAAGCTCCCTCATGTCCGAGTCAAGGAAAATATTGAAATTAGAAGAGCTTGATTTCAGTTCCCTCTCAGGCCTTCACATCAGGGGTTCAAAAGATGTAGAGGCGGACTTTTTAAGTCAGCATCTTCTCAGTCAGGGGGCTTTCAAGTTTCACTCCTTTTCCAAAATAGTGAATCTTTCAGTGGTTCCAGTAACAGGAAAGTTGCAAGGTAGATGTTTTCCTCCACAAGTGGGATTTCACACTCACCTGTGCTTTCCCTTCAAGTTTAGGCCAAGGGTGATTCTGACTGCACCCTTTGCTATGTGGCGGCATAGACCTGGAAGAAAACAGAAGGCGGCCCGCCACAAAAAATATGACATGCCCTATCTTTGGCCCCAACATGCAGATTGTGTACCCATTGATGTCAATGGGTTTGCACAGCAATGTGAGGTGCACACAACCGGTGTCCATGTTTTGGGGTCTGCAAAATGGACACAGTCGTACGAAGGTGGGAGCTCTGACACTGCTTTCTGTCCATGGAACTTCTAAGGCTACATTCACATCTGTGCGTTCCATTTCCGCTATTGAGATCCATCATAGGATCTCAATAGTGGGGGAAAATGCTTCCATTTTGTCCCCATTCATTGTCAATAGGGACAAAACTGAACTGAATGAAACGGAATGCACCAAAATGCATTCAGTTTGGTTGCGTCCCCATCGCGGACAGAATAACGCTGCAAGCAAGTTTGTCTGTCTGCTGTGTGGTGCGGAGTAAGACGGATCTGTCATGACTCACAATGTAAGTCAATGGGACTCTGACACAATAGAAAACTGATCTGACCCCCATTGACTTTCAGTTAATGTTCAAAACGGATCCGTCATGGCTATTTTAACCAGTTGACGACCGCCCATAGGATATAAACGTTCTATGGGCGGTTGTCTATCTGTGAATGGACATTTCTGAACGTCCATTCAGAGACGGCCGCTGCCGAGTGGGTTACCTGTTGTCAGTGACAGCAGGGCAACCCAGAGAGAAGGCAGGGACAGTGCCCAAGTGTCCCTGCCTTCTAAATTGCTGCGGTGAGCGCTGTGTCTGCAGAGCAGGAAGCACTATGCGCTTCCTGTCCTGGCCCGGTGGTCATGTGACCGCCGGGGCCGGCAGTGTGCAGGAGCTACAGAATCAGGGCAATAAACATTGAGTTTTGTTTGGCTGTTAACCCTTGCTTTATCACCCGAAAAAATAGATTTAAATAGAAGTTTTGCCAAAAAATGGATGTTTTGGCACAGTTTTTTTTTTTTTTCTTAACACTGTTCATCCGAGGGGTTGGGTCAAATGTTATTTTTATAGGGCAGATTCTTACGGATGCGACAATACCTAATATGTCTACTTTTTTTTACATTTATTTAGATTTTACACTATATTATTATTTTAGAAGCAAAAAAAAAAAACAATTTTAGTATCTCCATAGCCTGAGAGCTACAGTTTTTTTTTATTTTTTGGGTGTTTGTCTTAGGTAGGGGCTCATTTTTTGTGGGATGAGATGGCGGTTTAAATTGATCTATTTTGGGGGGCATATGACTTTTTGATTGCTCGCTATTACCCTTTTTATGATCTAAGTTGACAAAAAATGGCTTTTTTTACATAGTTTTTTTTTTTGACTGTGTTTATCCGAGGGGTTAGTTAAAATGTTTTTTTTATAGAACACATTGTTACGGACGTGGCAATACCTAATATGACTACTTTTAGTATTTTGTTGGTTTCAGTTTGACATCATCAACCAACTTAGAAAAAGAAAAAAAAATTGTGTCTCCACATTAAAAAAAAACTTTTTTTTTGGTTGGGCGACTGTCTTATGTAGGGGCTCATTTTTTGCGGGGTGAGAGGGCGGTTTTAATGGCACTATTTTGGGGGGCATTTGACTTTTTGATGACGTGCTATTACAATTTTCTGGATCTAAGGTGATTTTTAGGGCGTTTATCCGAGGGGTTAGATAATATTTTATATTTATAGATCAGATTATTACGGACGCGACGATGCCCAATATGTATGGCTCTCAGACTTTGGAGACACTAAAACAAGATTTTTTCAAAACTTAAATACAATAAAATCATTTTTGAAAAAAAAAAAAAAAAGTTGTTTCCGTGTTTCCAATGTCTGAGAGCCGTAATTTTATGTCTTTTCTAGGGTATTGTCTGGGATTATAATAATTTACTCCCTGAAGCAACCGTCAATGCAGAGGCCCGGGTGATCGGGGAACGTGTCACATTGAGTGGTGGTGTCCTTCCGTATCCCCCTCCTGTGACACACTCTGCACTTTTTTGGGGTTCGTCCCTTCTTTCAAGTATGGGGGACCACACCTGGAAGGCGCCTCCAGTTCCTGAGGTACTCCGACCTGCTCTTTCCCGGTCTGAAAAGATCAGGGCCTTGAGGACTGCCTCATAGAATTGGAGGAATGCCCTGTGCTGCCAGCGCGGGATAGTACAAAAGCGTTGTACATGGCAACCTGTACCAAGTAGACCGCAACTTTTTTGTACCATACCCGGGTTTTCCGCATGGCATTATATGGTTTGAGGACTTGATCAGAGAGATCAACTCCTCCCATATACCGATTGTAGTCGACGATACAATCGGGCTTGAGGACCGTTGCCGTGGTACCACGCACAGAGACTGGGGTGACGCCGTTACCATGGATCGTGGTCAGTATAAGGCCATCCTCTTGTCCTTATATCTGACCAGCAACAGGTTGTCACTGGTAAGGGCACGTGTCTGACCCCTGGGGATAGTTACCTGGAGGGGGGAGGTAGGGAGGCCGCGGTGATTTTTCCGCTCGGTCCCACAAGCGAACATGGATCTGGTGGAAAGGGCCTGAAACAAGGGAATACTGGTATAAAAGTTATCCACGTACAAGTGGTAACCCTTATCCAGCAGTGGGTGCAAAAGGTCCCACACGAGTTTCCTGCTAACACCCAGAGTGGGGGGACGTTCTGGGGGTTCAATATGGGAATCTCGCCCCTCGTACACATGAAATTTGTAAGTGTACCCTGAGGTACTCTCACAAATTTTGTACATTTTGACGCCATACCTCGCTCGCTTAGAGGGAATGTATTGGCGGAAACTGAGTCTCCCCTTGAAAGCAACGAGAGACTCATCAACCGCAACCTCCCTTCCAGGTACGTAGGCCTCCACAAATTTGGCCCCAAAGTGATCGATGACCGGCCGTATCTTATACAGCCAGTTATAGGCAGGATCACTGCGGGGGGGACATGCTGCATTATTTGCATAATGCAGGCATTTCCGGATGGCCTCAAACCGCAAACGTGTCATAGCAGTACTGTACAGTGAGGTCTGGTAGAGGACCTCCCCACTCCAGTAATGCCTGACACTTGTTTTTTTGACCAGGCCCATGTGCGGCATGAGGCCCCAAAACGTCCTCATCTCGGCTGCACTGACCGGCGTCCAGCCACCGGGCCTGGCCAAAAAGGAGCCCGGGTATTGAGCAACGAACTGTTGGGCGTACAGATTCGTCTCCTCCACCATCAGATTCACAAGTGGGTCACTGAAAAAAAAACAAAAAAAGTCAATTTCAGTAAATCCCACTGTGGGAATCTGGATTCCTGGATTGCCAACAAACTCAGGAATCTCGGGCTCAAAGTCCTCTGGGGTGCACCAGACTCGTTCACCTGTAGGGGGCTCAGGTGCACTTGACTGGTAGGCCGGAAAACTAGTACGAGCCCCAGGGCTGCTCGTACTAGTGCTGGCCACAGGGTCCCTAGCATGGGCCTCCTCTGGCTCCGCCTGGCGGCGTCTCCGCCGCCTTGGGGGCTCATCATCATCAGATGATGATGAGGAGGATGCGGATGACAGGAGGAACATGGGGTCATCCTCATCCTCACTCGCGCTCTCAGTGTCAGAGAGCATCTGGGCGTATGATTCCTCCACCGAGAACCTCCTGCGGGCCATGGTAGTGTGTGTTGTGCGAGTGTGTGTGTGTGCGTGTAAAATAAACTTTATTGAAGTGTGCGTGTGTGTGGGGTCGGGTGTTCACGTTAATAAAAAGCTAACAAAAAAAACCCCAAAAAAACTAAATGTAAAAGTGAAAAAAAAATTTCACAAACTCTCTGATCAGCGGTAGGAAGCTGAACAGCGGTGGGGCGGGCGATGTGCTAACAGTGGCCGGATGTTAGAGAGCCGGCCACAGTCAGTGCACGCACGCAAAAAGAAAAAAAAAGCTCCCCCAAAAATGTGTGTGTGTGTGTGTGTGGGGGGGGGGGGAAGTCTAGGGTCACACAGCTAAGTGCCATGTACCCTAGACACCAAAAACTTTTTCCTAACTATCTTTCCTAACTATCTATCTGTAGGTTGATAGCTGTAGGTTGACCAGGAATGATGGGAGTTGTAGTTTTGCAACATCTGGAGGGCCGGAGTTTGGACATGCCTGCCCTAGGGGATGCTGCTGCTGCTGATGCTGGGGATGCAGGTCCGGCGGTCGGCTGCTCTCTCCTCTGCCACGCTGGAAACTGTGGGAGGAAAGAGGAAGCAGCGGAAGTTTGAACTTCGCACCGCTCGCTGCCGCCGGCCAGAGGGCAGACAACTGTGAGCGATGCTGCCACTGCCCCAATCTAAGGACGATCACCATTCTTTTCCGGTTCATCGGGTCACCGGGGACCCGAGTGCACCGGAAACGCAGCAAACCGCTGCAATAGCCGATATGGGGGGGGGGGGGTCACAGGAATTGGACACATTTGGTATCACCGCGTCTGTGACAACCGCCTCTATAAATATATCACATGATCCACCCCGTCCCACAAAATGAAACCAATAAAACCGTCACCTCATCCCGTAAAAATGAGCATCTACATAAGAAAATCGCTCAAAAAATATAAAAAAATATAGCTCTCAAAACATGGAGACATTAAAACATAATTTTTTGTTTAAAAAATGCTATTATTGTGTTAAAGTGAAATAACTTGGAAAAAAAATATACATACTATGTATCGCTGCATTTGTAAAAACCAGCTCTATAAAAATATCACATGACCTAACCCCTCACATGAACACCGTGTTACGGTATAACCCGGTATAGTGAGGGTTAATACCGTTCGGGCGATTCCCCTGGAGAAGAGCACAGCAACCCACAACCGCTGGAATCCACCGAACTGGAACCATACGAAGTCCTCCTTTCCTGGAACAGGCAAGAGAACGTTCTGACGTAGCAATTCCCCCCAAGTACGAGACGAGGCTCCGTATTAATGGTTAAACAGGAATTCTCAGTTTATTGAGGGCTACCTGCCCGGTATTTATCCAGGTCTCCCACCTGGTGGACACTCCCCTAGGGGACCAGAAGGAAGACTGCGACACGGGATACAGCAGCCAATCACACACATTAGGACAATACAGACACCCCCAGCATATCCCTCCCCTCTGCCTGTGATACAATCACCCTACATGGGTAATGTAATCATCACAGGCAGGAGAATACACAATGTCTTCTGTCCTGGAGACAATTGAGGAGTCATTC
This sequence comes from Bufotes viridis, assembly GCA_033119425.1. Taxonomy (NCBI): domain Eukaryota; kingdom Metazoa; phylum Chordata; class Amphibia; order Anura; family Bufonidae; genus Bufotes; species Bufotes viridis. The sequence continues at coordinate 273,593,210 of CM065591.1, forward strand.
AATTATCTCTCAGGACAAAGGGAAATCGCCAATACACACGTGGGGACAATAGGACAGACATCACTATTCAATATACAATGTCCCACCCTTTACAATACACACAGACATTTCAGAGACAAGACTCCATTATGCACATGGGGACACAAAACAAGCATTACTGTTAAAATACACCAGGTAAGACACATTACATTAAAACTATACATTTAACATATCCCCAGATAGCTCAGGTCTGAGCGCACATTATTAAGTGAATGGCGCTCAGACCACACGAATACAGTTTAATCGCCATGGAGCCAAAGTCTTTACAGTCAGTTTCATACGAATGGGCTCCATGGAATTCCTATCTGGGGTATAACACATTCAACCAAAACTACCGAACCCCAGGCAGAAAAGCACGAATTAAGCTTTTCTGCAGGTAAAAAAGATGTCTTTTAACAGGGGGCCATAGTCCAAAGGCAGCAGGCGAGCAACCAGGTTTCTCCAATGCAATGTGGCGAGATTGGTCTCGTCACACACCGTAATAAAAATAAGACAAAAACAGTGCCAAAAAAGCAATTTTTTTCAGCTAACATCACATAAAGTGCAACACCAGGTAGATCAAAATGGAATATTCCCCCCAAAATAGTACCAATGAAAACGTCACCTCATTTCGCAAAAAATGAGATCCTAACTAAGACAATCTGTCAAAAAGTAAAAAAGCTATGGCTACCAGAGTATGGAGACACTAAAACATAAATTTTTTGGTTTCAAAAATGCCATTATTGTGTAAAACTTAAATAAATAAGAAAAAGTATACATATTAGGTATTGCCGCGTCCGTAACAACCTGCTCTATAAAAATATATCATATGACAACCCTTCACATAAACGCTGTAAAAATAAATAAATAATAACTGTGCTAAAACAACCAGTTTTTTGGTCACCTTGCCCCATAAAGTATAATAATGAATGATCAAATAATCGTATGTACCCAAAAATTGTACCAATAAAAACATCAACACAAGACGATCAGCAGAAAAATTAAAAAAAATATGGCATTCAGAAATGAAGAGACAAAAACATATTTTTTTTTTCAAAAATGCTTTATTATGTAAGACTGAAACAAACAAAAAAAGAAAGTAGACATTTTTTATATCATTTCGTCCGCAACAACCTGCTCTATAAAAATAGTTCATGATCTACCCTGTCAGATGAATGTTTAAAAAAATAAAAATAGTGCCAAAACAGCAATTGTTTTGTTACCTTGCCTCACAAAAAACGTAATATAGAGCAATCAAAAATCATATGTACCCCAAAATAGTACCAATAAAACTGGCACAAAATAATGCCAGCATAAAGTAGACATATGGGGAATGTTAAGTAAGTAATATTTAATGAGGTATCACTTTCTGTTTTAAAAGCAGAGAAATGGAAATTTTGAAAATTGCAAATTTTTGGGAAATTTGGGATTTTTTCATAAATAAAGGTGAAACATATTGACTCAAATTTATGACTATCCTGAAGTACAATGTGTCACGAGAAAACAATCTCAGAATGGCCTGGATAAATAAAAGTGTTCCAAAGTCATTACCGCATAAAGTGACACATGTCAGATTTGCAAAATTAGGCCTGGTAAGGAAGGGAGTAAATGGCCCGGTCTGGAAGTGGTTAAAGATAATACAGCCGTTGCATGTATGCTGTACAGACTATCTTCCTTTGCTTTTTTGTGATTTTCGGAAAAATTAAATAAAAACGATCTGATTTTAAAAAAAAAGATAATACAGCCGGATCAGTTCATAACGGATGCAGGTGGTTGTATTATCGTGACAGAAGTGTTTTTGCTAATCCCTGACGGATCCAGCAAAAACTCTGGTGTGAAAGTAGCCTAAGTAGGACTGGCTCAACTGGAATAGGTCTGCTGCTTTGGTTTACACTTTTTGGTTACCTCCCTGCTGTGGGATGATGTCCATCGTGGGTACCACTTTAGTTGCATCATCCCGTCCCCCTTCATTGTGGCCGAAGCTGAAATGCTGGTGACCCAATGTTCAAAGTTATGGAGTGGAAAACCATGGGGCATCGGAAGTCAGATGGGAGAGTATGTTCTTCAAAGTCCTCCTCCAGACCCCCCACAAAGGTAACAAACCAACTATGTGCATTCATATACATAAAGCACATTTACATTTAGACTAGGTTCACAAGAGTTTTTTGGCTGAGGATTTTGGTGCGGATTCTGAGCCAAAAATGCATGCAGAACTTCCCCATTTCTTTCAATGTTAAATCATACGTTGCTGTTTTTTTCTGCAAGTGGTTTTGGAAATTGCACCATGGAAAAAAAGAAGCGTCCTATCGATTGTTGATGTAGAATCCGCATCCAGAATTCTATTGAAAATGGCCAGGAATGAAAATCCTTTCCGAAACCACACCCAAAACTGCGTAAAAAAATGTGGAGCACACCCACAACTGCGTCAAAAAAATGACGACCACACACCTTTTTTTTTTTGAGGTTTTGAGACAAATTTGCCTGCTGGATTTTCAGTCAGATTTGGATCCATCAGGAGAGAGAGAAGTATAAATCGTTAATTTCTAACTATAATTTGTTTTCCCTTAGTCCTAACAGCAGCACAGATGGGGTTAACCACCCCCCTGTGGACTGGCAGGAGCGGTGGAATGTTTAATGAGCCCAAGAATAATAACTAAATTCAACAATTAAGTATCTCCTTAAAAGAAGGAAGTCAACCCCCAGCCCACTGTGTTTATAGTAAGAAAAAAACTAGACTTACTAGGGTTGGAAATTTGTGTGCTGCTGTTAGGACTAAGGGAAAACAAATTAAGCTCCAGGAGGCAGCTTTGCAAATCAAGTTGAGAGGCAGAAGACTCCTCTCAGCAAAATAAGTAGCCACAGCTCTAGAGTGGGCCTTCACGAATCCCGGAGGGTCCAGAGATTGTGGAAACAAAGGATTCCTTAATAGTCTCCTCAATCCACCGACTGATGAAAGCAACAGGATTAGCAGATTCTCATCTTTCCTGAACTCCTTGATCTATCCACATAGATCCGGAGACATCTCGAGACGTCCAGAGGATGTCTAGCAGGTTCCTAGGAGGAGGTGGTAGATGTCGACAGAACCGGGAGGAATATCACCTGGTTGATGTTCTGGAAGGAAGGAACTTTAGGCCTACAATACGGGAGGAATCTAAGGTCCCGGTCATGTAAGAAAATGGTATAGGGCTCATGTGCTGAGAGAGCTTGAAGCTCAGAGACCCTCTTGGCCAAAGTCACTGCAAGGAGAAACACAAACTTCCAAGTGACGAACTTGATGTCCACCTCCTCTAATAATTCAAAGGGGGGAGATGCTAACCCCCTGAGAACCACTAATAAATCCCATTAAAAAAAGGGGTCTCAGTACTGTAGGCTTTAATCTTTCAGCTCCTTTAAGGAACTGTTTGATCAGCGGGTCCTGAGAAAAAAGCCTGTTAAGGCAAGCTGAGATGGCTGAAACTTGAACCTTCAGAGTAGAAGGGCAAGGCCTCTATCAAGGCCGTCTTGCAGGAACTGAAGAATAGCGGAGAGGGGCGGATCTGCAGACGCCACCTCAGTTGAGGTACAACAGGATGAGAATATCCTCATAATACAAGAGTAGGCTCTCTTGGTAGAGTCCGCTCTAGAATGAGACAGCGTTCTCAGGACCGACTCTGAAAGCCCTTCTATTCTGGGAAGGGACTGATTAACCTCCAGGCTGTCAGGTTGAATCTGTGCAGATCTGAGCAGAGGTGAGTGTCCCACGACACCAGCGTCTGCTCTGGGGGGAGCCTCCAATATTGTCCTCGACTCAACTGGGTGAGTTAGGTAAACCAGGATCTTTCTATCACCGAGGCTTGATCCTGATGGATTTTCATCAATTCCCTCAGAATCATGGAAAATGGAGGGAAGATGTAAGCCAGCCTGAACCTCCAGGATATTGACAGAGAGTCTAACGCCAGGGGGTTGTCCTCCCTGTATAGGGAGCAGAACCTCTCCACCTTGGCATTGAACCTTGTTGCCATGAGATCCCCCTCTGGCATACCCCACTTGAGGACTATTTGCTTGAATATCTCCGGATGATAAGACCACTCCACCGACGGAAGACCGCGGCTCAGCCGCTATCATATTGAGGGAGCCTTGGATGTGGATCGCAGATAAGTGGGAAAGGTACAACTCTGCCTAATCCAGAATCACCCCGATCTCTGACAGGAGGGGAAGTGATCTTGTGCCTCCCTGCTTGTTGATGTAAAGTACCGCAGTCATATTGTCTGACTGGACTTTCACCGCTTTGCCCCGGATCTAAGGGGCTAAGTGAAGGAGGGCTAGTCAAATAGCTTAAATCTCACGATATTGGATGAAAGAAGCCACTCCTGAGGAAACCAGGTCCCGTGAACTGCAGGGCTGTGGAGTCGGAGTCGGCAAAAAATGGACCGACTCCGACTAGATTTAAATTGGTATAAAAAAAAAAATGGAATAAAAAAAAAGCAAGTTTAAATGTCCCAATTCAGATAAAGTTATAATTAATTACTTCTCTACTGTAAGAATAAAGGCCAATGCATGCAGTGCGTCACGTTACCGCTAAACAAAGACATTAAGTGACCGTGAAGAAGCACGCTTTTCATATGCTTTACTGTGCAGTTAAAGGGACACTGACAGGCTGATATATCTGCTGGTATTCATCAGAGGATTAGGAATACAACTAGACGACTGTTACCCCCAGTTGAGGTTTACTTGTGTTTAAAAACATTTTAATCAATATGCAAATACTCTACCTTTGTGCCCAAAGGGGCAGGCGCACATGTAGAGTACTGGCAGCACTAGACAGGACTAGGTAGCGAGGAGGAAGAGAGAAAGCTGGCACAGCCTCAGCATAGCCAGACGAGGCTGCTGCCAGCACTCTACACGTGCGCCTGCGCAGGAATTCAGCGTTCGGCTAGCCTGAAAAAAAAGGTCAGTGCAGTGAATAATAACGAGGGGAACAGCGCTGGGAAGCTGTACTTCGGGCGCGGCTGGGCACAAAGCCGCAGGAGACTCTGCCCCATTGGGCACAAAGATAGTGAATTTGCATACAGATTAAAATGTTTTTTAAACACAAGTACAGCTTAACTGGGGGTAACATTAGTATAGTTTTATTCCTAATTCTCTGATGAATATCAGTATATATATATATCTTTAGCTGGAAAATCAGCCTGTCAGTGTCCCTTTAAGGAGCGGCAATACTTACACTTTCCATTGTCTTGTGGTCTGCTGTTACAGGGAACCCATGGTTATCCTCGCCTCTCACTGATAACTGATTAAGGACTGGAGACACTTGTATAAGTGAAGGGAATGGAGAGTCAATAGTTCAAGACTGAAGCTGTAAACCATTTGAAAAACTGCTATCATTCAGCCAAGGCTATAAAACATGTAAACTCAGATTGTTAGCTTAAATTTTAAACATGACTATGGGATTCTACTAGGAAAATCATGTTTTAAAATAAATGCCCCTTCCCCTGCCCCTTCCTGGATCCTCCCACTGCTCTATCTTAAGCAGAAGATCAGCACACAAAGGAGAAGGCAGCAGCTTCTGCTCAACTACCTCTCTGTGCTAGAAAAGATTAGAAGAACTTGGTGGAACAGCTTCGTATTTGCATATTAAATACAGAGGAGTCGGAGTCGAGGAGTCGGAAGTTTCAAAATCTGAGGAGTCGGAGTCGGAAAATTTATCTACCGACTCCACAGTCCTGGTGAACTGGAGTATCGTCTAGGTGAGCGTCCCAGCCTACTTGGGACACATCCGTAGTCAATATGACCCAGATTGGCTGGGTCATAGACTTTCCGTCTAAAAGATGGCACCACCATCTGAGGGAATAACGAGTCCGCCAAGACAGGAAGCACGGGGAGTTTAGCCCGGCAGGGCTGCCATTCCATTAGGAGGGGACCTCCGACTGTAGAGGGCGGAGGTGCCATAGAGCCCAAGGGACTGCTTCCGCAGACGCTAACATGAGCCCCAACATCTTCATGAGAGTCCGGATTGGAACTCGCCGGGGAAAGGAAAGGAACTTGCCTTGTTCTGAACTCGGGATCTTCTTTCTGGAGTCAACTGGAGCGACATCCCAGTGGAGTCGATTATGAAGCCTAGATATCTTACTGAAGTCGACGGGCTCACGTTCGACTTCTACCAGCTGAAGATCCAACCTAGGTGGAACAGAAAGGAGATTATTACCTGAAAAAGTTGTTACCTGCTGTCAGTATGGGAGCACCAAAATTCTGCCAGCAGCTGCGTCATTTCTGCCTCGGGTACACCTTAATGGGAAGCAGCTCTGAGGATCGTGGAGCTGTGGCTTATAGCCATGGGGAAGAGTATCACGGCACATAGGATTGTAATGCAACAAAAATATAAATTTATTTTTCCATCCGCAGTATTACAATTTACACGGCCAACGTTTCGGTCCTGCCAGGACCTTGATCACGGCCCGCTGTATGGAATCTGTACAGCATTCAGGATGGCGTTGCCATGACCGTGCGGAGAGGGAACATGGCCATTCTTGGTACAGACTAGGGATGAGCGAATTTTATATGTTTACATTTGTTTTCGCTACGTGTTTTGGTATTTACTGAATTGCGTTATCACGGACCATAACACAATTTCATGACGGAATGCCTTTAGAGGCATTCCGTCATAATAGAAGTCTATGGGCTGCATAACAGATCCGTCCAGTTTCCTTTATGCTGGAGTCCTCTCCTGCATAACAGAAACGGATGGATCCGTTTTGCAGCTCATAGATTTCTATTAAAAAAAAAACTTTGTGTGCACGAGGCCTAAAACAGATCCTTAGGTGCAGTTTTTCCACACAAAATCAGCGGCCTGTGCAGCAGTCATTTCAAGCGTTGCCCAAAAAATTTAATTATCGCCATCTATAGACCACCAGTAGCAGGGTAACCCCATGAGGTAAAAATGGTAACAAGTTGCTCCACAGATAAAGCTATCAGCACGATAACCGGGAAATGTGCCCATGCCCACATGTAACGGCTAAATCCCATGAACGGGAAGGACCTTCTGACGTCACTGTGTCACGTGACACAGTGAAATCACGTTCTCGCAGAGCGGACGCATCCTCATTCAGAGAGATGGCGTCTGAACTGAGCGGAGCTCCTTATTGGAGGTATCTAACATTTATAATCTTAAACAGAAGGGGTGAACATGGCAGGAAAAGTGTGGAGGGTAAACATGCAGCAAAATGTGTGTAGGAGGCGGGTGGGTAGACATGGCTGCAAAATGTGGGGGGTAGACATGGCTGCAAAATGTGTGGGGGGTAGACATGGCTGCAAAATGTGTGGGGGGTTGACATGGCTGCAAAATGTGTGTGGGGGGTTGACATGGCTGCAAAATGTGTGTGGGGGGTTGACATGGCTGCAAAATGTGTGTGGGGGGGTTGACATGGCTGCAAAATGTGTGTGTGGGGGGTAGACATGGCTGCAAAATGTGTGTGGGGGTTGACATGGCTGCAAAATGTGTGGGGGGTTGACATGGCTGCAAAATGTGTGTGTGTGGGGGTTGACATGGCTGCAAAATGTGTGTGTGGGGGGTAGACATGGCTGCAAAATGTGTGTGTGGGGGGTAGACATGGCTGCAAAATGTGTGTGGGGGGTAGACATGGCTGCAAAATGTGGGGGGGTAGACATGGCTGCAAAATGTGGGTTGGGGGGGTTGACATGGCTGCAAAATGTGTGTGTGTGGGGAGGTTAGACATGGCTGCAAAATGTGTGTGTGTGGGGGGGTAGACATGGCTGCAAAATGTGTGTGGGGGGTAGACATGGCTGCAAAATGTGTGGGGGGTAGACGTGGCTGCAAAATGTGTGTGTGTGTGGGGGGTAGACATGGCTGCAAAATGTGTGTGTGTGGGGGGTAGACATGGCTGCAAAACGTGTGGGGGGTAGACATGGCTGCAAAATGTGTGGGGGGGTAGACATGGCTGCAAAATGTGTGGGGGGTAGACATGGCTGCAAAATGTGTGGGGGGTAGACATGGCTGCAAAATGTGTGGGGGGTAGACATGGCTGCAAAATGTGTGGGGGTAGACATGGCTGCAAAATGTGTGGGGGTAGACATGGCTGCAAAATGTGGGGGGTAGACATGGCTGCAAAATGTGGGGGGGTAGACATGGCTGCAAAATGTGGGGGGTAGACATGGCTGCAAAACGTGGGGGGTAGACATGGCTGCAAAATGTGGGGGGGTAGACATGGCTGCAAAATGTGGGGGAGTAGACATGGCTGCAAAATGTGGGGGGTAGACATGGCTGCAAAATGTGGGGGGGTAGACATGGCTGCAAAATGTGGGGGAGTAGACATGGCTGCAAAATGTGTGGGGGTAGACATGGCTGCAAAATGTGGGGGGTAGACATGGCTGCAAAATGTGTGGGGGTAGACATGGCTGCAAAATGTGTGGGGGGTAGACATGGCTGCAAAATGTGGGGGGGTAGACATGGCTGCAAAATGTGTGGGGGCAGACATGGCTGCAAAATGTGGGGGGGTAGACATGGCTGCAAAACGTGTGGGGGCAGACATGGCTGCAAAACGTGTGGGGGCAGACATGGCTGCAAAACGTGTGGGGGTAGACATGGCTGCAAAACGTGTGGGGGGTAGACATGGCTGCAAAACGTGTGGGGGAGTAGACATGGCTGCAAAACGTGTGGGGCAGATGACATGGCTGCAAAATGTGGGGGGGTAGACATGGCTGCAAAATGTGTGTGGGGGGGCTGACATGGCTGCAAAATGTGTGTGGGGGAGCTGACATGGCTGCAAAATGTGTGTGGGGGTAGACATGGCTGCAAAACGTGTGTGGGGGGTAGACATGGCTGCAAAATGTGTGGGGGGGGTAGACATGGCTGCAAAATGTGTGTGGGGGGTAGACATGGCTGCAAAATGTGTGTGGGGGGCAGACATGGCTGCAAAACGTGTGGGGGGGTAGACATGGCTGCAAAATGTGTGGGGGGGGGTAGACATGGCTGCAAAACGTGTGGGGGGTAGACATGGCTGCAAAACGTGGGGGGTAGACATGGCTGCAAAATGTGGGGGTAGACATGGCTGCAAAACGTGGGGGTAGACATGGCTGCAAAATGGGGGTAGAACATGGCTGCAAAATGGGGGGGTAGACATGGCTGCAAAATGTGGGGGGGTAGACATGGCTGCAAAACGTGGGGGGTAGACATGGCTGCAAAATGTGGGGGGTAGACATGGCTGCAAAATGTGTGGGGGGGGGTAGACATGGCTGCAAAGTGTGTGTGTGGGGGGTTGACATGGCTGCAAAATGTGTGTGTGGGGGTTGACATGGCTGCAAAACGTGTGTGTGTGGGGGGTTGACATGGCTGCAAAACGTGTGTGTGGGGGGTAGACATGGCTGCAAAATGTGTGTGTGGTGGGGGTAGACATGGCTGCAAAACGTGTGTGTGTGGGGGGTAGACATGGCTGCAAAACGTGTGTGTGTGTGGGGGTAGACATGGCTGCAAAACGTGTGTGTGGGGGCAGACATGGCTGCAAAACGTGTGGGGGGTAGACATGGCTGCAAAATGTGTGGGGGTAGACATGGCTGCAAAACGTGTGGGAGTAGACATGGCTGCAAAATGTGGGGGGGTAGACATGGCTGCAAAACGTGTGGGGGGTAGACATGGCTGCAAAACGTGGGGGGTAGACATGGCTGCAAAACGTGTGGGGGGTAGACATGGCTGCAAAATGTGTGGGGGTAGACATGGCTGCAAAACGTGTGGGGAGTAGACATGGCTGCAAAACGTGCGTGGGGGGCAGACATGGCTGCAAAACGTGTGGGGGGCAGACATGGCTGCAAAACGTGTGGGGGCAGACATGGCTGCAAAATGTGGTGGGGGCAGACATGGCTGCAAAACGTGGGGGGGCAGACATGGCTGCAAAACGTGGGGGGTAGACATGGCTGCAAAACGTGGGGGGCAGACATGGCTGCAAAACGTGGGGGGTAGACATGGCTGCAAAACGTGGAGGTAGACATGGCTGCAAAACGTGGGGGGCAGACATGGCTGCAAAATGGGGGGTAGACATGGCCGCAAAACGTGGGGGGTAGACACGGCTGCAAAACGTGGGGGGTAGACATGGCTGCAAAATGGGGGGCAGACATGGCTGCAAAACGTGGGGGGTAGACATGGCTGCAAAACGTGGGGGGTAGACATGACTGCAAAACGTGGGGGGGTAGACATGACTGCAAAACGTGGGGGCAGACATGGCTGCAAAACGTGTGGGGGCAGACATGGCCGCAAAACGTGGGGGGTAGACATGGCTGCAAAACGTGGGGGGTAGACATGGCTGCAAAACGTGTGGGGGGCAGACATGGCTGCAAAACGTGTGGGGGGCAGACATGGCTGCAAAACGTGGGGGGGCAGACATGGCTGCAAAATGTGTGGGGGGCAGACATGGCTGCAAAACGTGGGGGGTAGACATGGCTGCAAAACGTGTGTGGGGGGCTGACATGGCTGCAAAACGTGTGTGGGGGGCTGACATGGCTGCAAAATGTGTGGGGAGGTAGACATGGCTGCAAAACGTGTGTGGGGGCTGACATAGCCGCAAAACGTGTGTGGGGGGCAGACATGGCTGCAAAACGTGTGTGGGGGGCAGACATGGCTGCAAAACGTGTGTGGGGGGTAGACATGGCTGCAAAACGTGTGTGGGGGGCAGACATGGCTGCAAAACGTGTGGGGGTAGACATGGCTGCAAAACGTGTGGGGGGTAGACATGGCTGCAAAATGTGTGGGGGGTAGATCATGGCTGCAAAACGTGTGTGGGGGTAGACATGGCTGCAAAATGTGGGGGGCAGACATGGCCGCAAAACGTGGGGGTAGACATGACTGCAAAACGTGGGGGCAGACATGGCTGCAAAACGTGGGGGGCAGACATGACTGCAAAACGTGGGGGGCAGACATGTCGCAAAACGTGGGGGTAGACATGGCTGCAAAACGTGTGGGGGCAGACATGGCTGCAAAACGTGGGGGGGTAGACATGGCTGCAAAACGTGTGTGGGGGCATGACATGGCTGCAAAACGTGGGGGCAGATCATGGCTGCAAAACGTGGGGGGCAGACATGGCCGCAAAACGTGGGGAGCAGACATGGCTGCAAAACGTGTGGGGGCAGACATGGCTGCAAAACGTGGGGGGCAGACATGGCTGCAAAACGTGTGGGGGGTAGACATGGCTGCAAAACGTGTGGGGGCAGATCACGGTCGCAAAACGTGGGGGGCAGACATGGCTGCAAAACGTGTGGGGGCAGACATGACTGCAAAACGTGGGGGGCAGACATGGCTGCAAAACGTGGGGGTAGACATGGCGCAAAGCGTGTGGGGGTTGACATGGCTGCAAAACGTGTGTGTGTGGGGTTGACATGGCTGCAAAACGTGTGTGGGGCAGATCATGGCTGCAAAACGTGTGGGGGGCTGACATGGCTGCAAAACGTGTGGGGTAGACATGGCTGCAAAACGTGTGTGGGGGCTGACATGGCTGCAAAACGTGTGGGGGGTAGACATGGCTGCAAAACGTGTGGGGGTAGACATGGCTGCAAAACGTGGGGGGGTAGACATGGCTGCAAAGCGTGTGTGGGGGGCTTGACATGGCTGCAAAACGTGTGTGTGGGGGGCTGACATGGCTGCAAAACGTGGGGGGCAGACATGGCTGCAAAACGTGGGGGGCAGACATGGCCGCAAAACGTGGGGGCAGACATGGCTGCAAAACGTGTGGGGGCAGACATGGCTGCAAAACGTGTGGGGGGTAGACATGGCCGCAAAACGTGTGGGGTAGACATGGCCGCAAAACGTGTGGGGGGTAGACATGGCTGCAAAACGTGGGGGGCAGATATGACTGCAAAACGTGTGGGGGGCAGACATGGCTGCAAAACGTGGGGGGCAGACATGGCCGCAAAACGTGGGGGGGCAGACATGGCCGCAAAAGTGCGTGGGGGGGCTGACATGGCTGCAAAACGTGTGTGTGTGGTGGAGGCTGACATGGCTGCAAAACGTGTGTGGGGGTAGACATGGCTGCAAAACGTGTGTGGGGGCGTTGACATGGCTGCAAAATGTGTGTGGGGGCAGACATGGCTGCAAAATGTGTGGGGGCAGACATGGCTGCAAAACGTGTGGGGGGGCAGACATGGCTGCAAAACGTGTGGGGGCAGACACGGCTGCAAAACGTGGGGGGGCAGACATGGCTGCAAAATGTGTGGGGGTAGACATGACTGCAAAACGTGGTGGGGGCAGACATGGCTCGCAAAATGGGGGGGTAGACATGACTGCAAAATGGGGGGTAGACATGGCTGCAAAACGTGGGGGGCAGACATGGCTGCAAAATGTGGGGGTAGACATGGCTGCAAAACGTGGGGGGCAGACATGGCCGCAAAACGTGGGGGGTAGACATGGCTGCAAAGTGTGTGTGTGGGGGTTGACATGGCTGCAAAATGTGTGTGTGGGGGGTTGACATGGCTGCAAAATGTGTGTGTGTGGGGGTTGACATGGCTGCAAAATGTGTGGGGGTAGACATGGCTGCAAAATGTGTGTGTGTGTGTGGGGGGTAGACATGGCTGCAAAATGTGTGTGTGTGTGGGGGAGTGACATGGCTGCAAAATGTGTGTGTGTGTGTGGGGGGGGTAGACATGGCTGCAAAATGTGTGTGGGGGGTAGACATGGCTGCAAAATGTGTGTGTGTGTGTGGGGGTAGACATGGCTGCAAGGGTGGAGGGGGTGAACCATGGGTGGTGTGTGGAGGAGGGGGTGAAAAATTGGTGGTGTGTGGAGGAGGGGGTGAACCATGGGTGGTGTGGAGGAGGGGGTGAACCATGGGTGGTGGGGGGGTTGAACCATGGGTGGTGTGTGTGGAGGGGGTGAACAATTGGTGGTGTGTGGAGGGGGTGAACAATTGGTGGTGTGTGGAGGGGTGAACCATGGGTGGTGTGTGGAGGGGGTGAACCATGGGTGGTGTGTGGAGGGGGGTGAACCATGGGTGGTGTGTGGAGGGGGGTGAACCATGGGTGGTGTGTGGAGGAGGGGGTGAACCATGGGTGGTGTGTGGAGGAGGGGGTGAACCATGGGTGGTGTGTGGAGGAGGGGGTGAACCATGGGTGGTGAGGGGGGTGAACCATGGGTGGGGAGGGGGGGTGAACCATGGGTGGTGTGTGTGAGGAGGGGGTTAAACCATGGGTGGTGTGTGTGGAGGGGGTGAACCATGGGTGGTGTGTGTGGAGGGGGTGAACCATGGGTGGTGTGTGGAGGAGGGGGTGAACCATGGGTGGTGTGTGGAGGAGGGGTGAACCATGGGTGGTGTGTGGGGAGGGGGGTGAACCATGGGTGGTGTGTGGGGAGGGGGTGAACCATGGGTGGTGTGTGTGGGGAGGGGGTGAACCATGGGTGGTGTGTGGGGAGGGGCGAACCATGGGTGGTGTGTGGAGGAGGGGGGTGAACCATGGGTGGGTGGGAGGGGGTTAAACCATGGGTGGTGTGTGGGAGGGTTAAACCATGGGTGGTGTGTGTGGGGGGGTTAAACCATGGGTGGTGTGTAGGGAGGGGTTAAACCAATGGTGGTGTGTGTGGAGGGGGGTGAACCATGGGTGGTGTGTGTGGAGGGGGGTGGTGTGTGTGGAGGGGGTGGGGTGAACCATGGGTGGTGTGTGTGGAGGGGGTGGTGTGGTGGAGGGGATGGGGTGAACCATGGGTGATGTGTGTGGAGGGGGTGGGGTGAACCATGGGTGGTGTGTGTGGAGGAGGGTTAAACCATGGGTGGTGTGTGTGGAGGGGGTTAAACCATGGGTGGGGAGGGGGTGAACCATGGGTGGTGTGTGTGGAGGGGGTGAACCATGGGTGGTGTGTGAGGAGGGGGGTGAACAATTGGTGGTGTGTGGAGGAGGGGGTGAACCATGGGTGGTGTGTGGAGGAGGGGGTGAACCATGGGTGGTGTGTGGAGGAGGGGGTGAACCATGGGTGGTGTGTGGAGGAGGGGGTGAACCATGGGTGGTGTGTGTGGAGGGGGTGAACCATGGGTGGTGTGTGGGGAGGGGGTGGGGTGAACCATGGGTTGCGTGTGGGGAGGGAGGGTGAACCATGGGTGTGCGTGTGGGGGGGGTGAACCATGGGTGGTGTGTGTGGAGGGGGGGTGAACCATGGGTGGTGTGTGGAGGGGGGTGAACCATGGGTGGTGTGTGTGGAGGGGGTGAACCATGGGTGGTGTGTGTGGAGGGGGGTGAACCATGGGTGGTGTGTGTGGAGGGGGTGAACCATGGGTGGTGTGTGTGGAGGGGGTGAACCATGGGTGGTGTGTGGAGGGGGGTGAACCATGGGTGGTGTGTGGAGGGGGGTGAACCATGGGTGGTGTGTGTGGAGGGGGTGAACCATGGGTGGTGTGTGGGAGGGGGTGAACCATGGGTGGTGTGGGTGAGGTGAACCATGGGTTGCGGGGTGAACCATGGGTTGCGTGTGGGGGGGTGAACCATGGGTTGCGTGTGGGAGGGTGAACCATGGGTTGCGTGTGGGGGGTGAACCATGGGTTGCGTGTGGGGAGGGTGAACCATGGGTTGCGTGTGGGGGGGGTGAACCATGGGTTGCGTGTGGGGGAGGGTGAACCATGGGTTGCGTGTGGGGGAGGGTGAACCATGGGTTGCGTGTGGGGAGGGTGAACCATGGGTTGCGTGTGGGGGAGGGTGAACCATGGGTTGCGTGTGGGGGAGGGTGAACCATGGGTTGCGTGGGGGGAGGGTGAACCATGGGTTGCGTGGGGGAGGGTGAACCATGGGTTGCGTGGGGGGAGGGTGAACCATGGGTTGCGTGGGGGGAGGGTGAACCATGGGTTGCGTGGGGGAGGGTGAACCATGGGTTGCGTGGGGGTGAACCATGGGTTGCGTGTGGGGGAGGGTGAACCATGGGTTGCGTGTGGGGGAGGGTGAACCATGGGTTGCGTGTGTGGAGTGGGGGAGTGTGTGTGGTGGGTGAACATGGGGGGAGTGTGTGTGTGTGGGGGGTTAACGGGGGTGGGGATGTGTGTGTGTTTGGGAACGTGGATATGGTGGGTGCAGATGGGGGCTGGCATGATGTACATTTGGGAACAGTTGGACACTGTTTAGGATATTCCGGCTTAGTATCTGTGGGACACTAGTTTAGGCTTCTTGCCGAGGAGTGTAATCCTACGAGCATGGGACAGTAACCCCACGGTGCCTTAGGGTGTGAACACACGTTGCAGAAACGCTGCAGATTTTGACCTGCTGATAGACTTGCGTTGGGACCAGCAAAATCTATAGCGTTTCTGCAACGTGTGTGCACACCCATGGGCTGGATTCACACAGCGCTGTGAATGTGGTGTGTCAGCGCAGCCGCCATCTATGCTTAGCTGTGCTGGGAATGTGAACCCTGCTATTCAGCAGAGCCACAGCGGTGGGCGATTCTAGCCTTTCTGCTGCCTGAAGAAAAAATTAAAATGTCACCCACATTCCAATTTTTCAACCTAACCCATTCCCTCCAGATCGGCGGGGGCTGACACCGTGCGCCCGCCGATCAGCTGTGTGAAGAGAAGTCGCCTGATCACCGCAGCATTTGCATTTTACAGTGTACAGTAAATAGATGCACAAAGTTAGCAGTTGTGCACTACCGCTCTGGCCCCATTGACTATCATGGGAGCGGGGCGGAGTTCTGGGGCCGGAATGGCAAACCATGCCGAGAGGCGGCCGGAATAAAACTATGACAAGCTTTATTCCAGCTGTGCCTCGGCATGGTTTTCCTTTAGTGTAGGCCAAGGCTGGTTTCATAAGAGCGGATGTCATGTGCCGCTCCGTGAGTGATAGCCAAGACCTACCTCAGAAGCGTGGAGCGGTAACATGATTGATAACGTTCCGGTGCCTCTCTGTGACAACTTTATCTCAATGTGATTTTGTAGTAAAAAGATCATAGAGAGGCACAGAGAATTATCCGTCATGTTAACGCTCCGTGCTTCTGTCTGCTGTGGGTCACGGAGCAGATGTCATGTGTGGCATCTGCTCGTGTGAAACCAGCCTAAGGGTACATTTACACTGACAGATTGTATGACCAATTATTGGTCAAATGGCCGTTTACACAGATCTTTTGTTACACACAGGAATTATTGGTCTAATTGGACAGAAATTGGTCATATAATCTGGTGTAAATGCACTTTTCTGACTATTTCTTATCTACTTGTCCCTGATCCACAATGATGGTCTTTAATCGGAGACAGGGCAGAATGCAATTTCTGGTAATGGGACTCTGGGGACGAGGGTGACTCGCCGGACTCGGATCTTTTATTGAAAAGCACTTGTTTGTTTTTAACAGGCATGCTCCGAAGCAGATGTCAACATGACGAGAGAGAAGGATGAAGAGCCCGTCTGTGCAGAGGGTTACCAACATGACGAGAGAGAAGGATGAAGAGCCCGTCTGTGCAGAGGGTTACCAACATGACGAGAGAAGGATGAAGAGCCCGTCTGTGCAGAGGGTTACCAACATGACGAGAGAGAAGGATGAAGAGCCCGTCTGTGCAGAGGGTTACCAACATGACGAGAGAGAAGGATGAAGAGCCCGTCTGTGCAGAGGGTTACCAACATGACGAGAGAGAAGGATGAAGAGCCCGTCTGTGCAGAGGGTTACCAACATGACGAGAGAGAAGGATGAAGAGCCCGTCTGTGCAGAGGGTTACCAACATGACGAGAGAGAAGGATGAAGAGCCTGTCTGTGCAGAGGGTTACCAACATGACGAGAGAGAAGGATGAAGAGCCCGTCTGTGCAGAGGTTTACCAACATGACGAGAGAGAAGGATGAAGAGCCTGTCTGTGCAGAGGGTTACCAACATGACGAGAGAGAAGGATGAAGAGCCCGTCTGTGCAGAGGGTTACCAACATGACGAGAGAGAATGATGAAGAGCCTGTCTGTGCAGGGACTTTCCAAATGTTATTACATGTTATATATTTAATGTCATTAAATTCTTTTTTTTTTTTTAAATGTGTATTTTTATTTATAAAACAAAATGTAAATGTATAAAAAAAAATAGCACCTAGGGACTTTTAGATTTAGTTTACAATAACCAGAGGTTGCAATAACGCCCGTACAAGTGTCACGCCTGTACAAGTGTTTACTCCCTGGAAAAAGTCTAAGGCATACCAATACGCCTTAGAATTTTCCCTGCTTTTCTTCAGCGTAGGGAGCGCTGTGAACCGCACAAGCAACACAGCGATGCACCCGGCGCCTGCAATAACCAATAGCAAAGCTCCGGACAGCAAGAAGCTTTGAGATTGGTTAGTTAGGGCGGGCGCAGGAACGATGCAGGTCCTGCATCAGGGCAAGCCAGTGGGTGCTGGAAGGAGGAGGGGGCGGCTCCTGGGGGATGTTTGAATATAGAGTGCCGGGCGCGCTGCACGAGGACCCTGGCAGCAGTGGAGCTGAAGACCCGGACATGAAGATGGACGCAGAACAAGGTGACAGCAGTGTGTAACATATCGAGATGTATGTAGTGCAGTGTCTGATGATCACACACTGACCTTGATACATCACACACATATATATATATGGTGCAGTGTAGTAATACAGACAGGCTATTATAGCTGAGTGGTAAAGTACAGGGAAGATCTGCCATATTGGACTGGACTTTATAACTTTGCTATAATAGCTCAATGTTATTTAAAGGGAACCTGTCACCGGGATTTTGTGTATAGAGCTGGGGACATGGGCTGCTAGATGGCCGCTAGCACATCCACAATATCCAGTCCCCAAAGCTCTGTGTGCTTTTATTGTGTAAAAAAAACCGATTTGATAGATATGCAAATTAACCTGAGATGAGTCCTGTCCGTGACTCGAAAAGTGTATCATCGTTGCATATACTTCCTAATGTGTCCGAGGAATCCCAGCCTAACCACGTTAAAACAATGTAAAAAGAAAGGGTCCTTCTGGAGTACAGGAAATAGTCATTTCTATATGAGCCGGCTTAATCCCATGACTCAAAGGGACCTCTCCTACATGACACCTTCTCAGTATGTAATAGATAGAAAAGGTCTTCTGGAGTCCGGGAAATAGTCATTCCTATCTGAGCTGGCTAAATCCCATGACTCAGAGGGACCTCTCATACATGATACCTTCTCAGTATGTAATTGATAGAAAAGGTCCTTCTGGAGTCCGGAATATAGTCGTTTCTAGTCTGGCTAAATCCCATGACTCAGAGGGACCTCTCCTACATGACACCTTCTCAGTATGTAATAGATAGAAAAGGTCCTTCTGGAGTCCGGGAAATAGTCATTTCTAGTCTGGCTAAATCCCATGACTCAGAGGGACCTCTCCTACATGACACCTTCTCAGTATGTAATTGATAGAAAAGGTCCTTCTGGAGTCCGGAAAATAGTAGTTTCTAGTCTGGCTAAATCCCATGACTCAGAGGGACCTCTCCTACATGATACCTTCTCAGTATGTAATAGATAGAAAAGGTCCTTCTGGAGTCCGGGAAATAGTCATTTCTAGTCTGGCTAAATCCCATGACTCAGAGGGACCTCTCCTACATGACACCTTCTCAGTATGTAATTGATAGAAAAGGTCCTTCTGGAGTCCGGGAAATAGTCATTTCTAGTCTGGCTAAATCCCATGACTCAGAGGGACCTCTCCTACATGATACCTTCTCAGTATGTAATAGATAGAAAAGGTCCTTCTGGAGTCCGGGAAATAGTCATTTCTAGTCTGGCTAAATCCCATGACTCAGAGGGACCTCTCCTACATGACACCTTCTCAGTATGTAATAGATAGAAAAGGTCCTTCTGGAGTCTGGGAAATAGTCATTTCTAGTCTGGCTAAATCCCATGACTCAGAGGGACCTCTGCTACATGATACCTTCTCAGTATGTAATAGATAGAAAAGGTCCTTCTGGAGTCCGGGAAATAGTCATTTCTAGTCTGGCTAAATCCCATGAATCAGAAGGACCTCTCCTACATGACACCTTCTCAGTATATGGAGAAAGTCCTTCTGGAGTCCGGGAAATAGTCATTCCTATATGAGCTGGCTAAATCCCATGACTCAGAGGGACCTCTCCTACATGACACCTTCTCAGTATGTAATTGATAGAAAAGGTCCTTCTGGAGTCCGGGAAATAGTCATTTCTAGTCTGGCTAAATCCCATGACTCAGAGGGACCTCTCCTACATGACTCCTTCTCAGTATGTAATAGATAGAAAAGGTCCTTCTGGAGTCCGGGAAATAGTCATTCCTATATGAGCTGGCTAAATCCCATGACTCAGAGGGACCTCTCCTACATGACACCTTCTCAGTATGTAATAGATAGAAAAGGTCCTTCTGGAGTCCGGGAAATAGTCATTTCTATATGAGCTGGCTAAATCCCATGACTCAGAGGGACCTCTCCTACATGACACCTTCTCAGTATGTAATACATAGAAAAGGTCCTTCTGGAGTCTGGGAAATAGTCATTTCTATACAAGCTGGCTAAATCCCATAACTCAGAGGGACCTCTCCTACATGACACCTTCTCAGTATGTAATAGATAGAAAAGGTCCTTCTGGAGTCCGGGAAATAGTCATTCCTATATGAGCTGGCTAAATCCCATGACTCAGAGGGACCTCTCCTACATGACACCTTCTCAGTATGTAATAGATAGAAAAGGTCCTTCTGGAGTCCGGGAAATAGTCATTTCTATATGAGCTGGCTAAATCCCATGACTCAGAGGGACCTCTCCTACATGACACCTTCTCAGTATGTAATACATAGAAAAGGTCCTTCTGGAGTCTGGGAAATAGTCATTTCTATATGAGCTGGCTAAATCCCATGACTCAGAGGGACCTCTCCTACATGATATCTTCTCAGTATGTAATAGATAGAAAAGGTCCTTCTGGAGTCCGGGAAATAGTCATTTCTAGTCTGGCTAAATCCCATAACTCAAAAGGACCTCTCCTACATGACAACTTCTCAGTATGTAATTGATAGAAAAGGTCCTTCTGGAGTCCGGAAAATAGTCATTTCTAGTCTGGCTAAATCCCATGACTCAGAGGGACCTCTCCTACATGACACCTTCTCAGTATGTAATAGATAGAAAAGGTCCTTCTGGAGTCCGGGAAATAGTCATTTCTAGTCTGGCTAAATCCCATGACTCAGAGGGACCTCTCCTACATGACACCTTCTCAGTATGTAATACATAGAAAAGGTCCTTCTGGAGTCCGGAAAATAGTCATTTCTAGTCTGGCTAAATCCCATGACTCAGAGGGACCTCTCCTACATGACTCCTTCTCAGTATGTAATAGATAGAAAAGGTCCTTCTGGAGTCCGGGAAATAGTCATTTCTAGTCTGGCTAAATCCCATGACTCAGAGGGACCTCTCCTACATGACACCTTCTCAGTATGTAATACATAGAAAAGGTCCTTCTGGAGTCCGGGAAATAGTCATTTCTAGTCTGGCTAAATCCCATGACTCAGAGGGACCTCTCCTACATGACTCCTTCTCAGTATGTAATAGATAGAAAAGGTCCTTCTGGAGTCCAGGAAATAGTCATTTCTAGTCTGGCTAAATCCCATGACTCAGAGGTACCTCTCCTACATGACTCCTTCTCAGTATGTAATACATAGAAAAGGTCCTTCTGGAGTCTGGGAAATAGTCATTTCTAGTCTGGCTAAATCCCATGACTCAGAGGGACCTCTCCTACATGACTCCTTCTCAGTATACGGAGAAGGTCCTTCTGGAGTCCAGAAAATAGAAAATCACTATAAAGACTTTGTTATCCACCGTTCACCCGTGTTGCTTTAGTCAATGCTACAAAGTGAAACAAATAGAAATAGTAATGTCACTGAAGCTTTCCTAGAATGGCCCTTGTGGAGAGAATAGGATTTAGCGAATTCACTGTGAAACTAAATACTATGATAGATCAGGTCCTGGACAATAGGAGAATAAATGGTCCCTGCAGATTATTGGAAATAGACGGCTGCTATAGAGCTTGCTATTTTTCATAATTATTGAGGACCAGGTCCTTCTGAGTCATGGCAAATAGCCAACTCACTGTGACATGGCTAAATACTGTATCTACGCAGGACCTCACCACTAGGGGTAAAAAGGTCCTTACCATTAATGGGAAATAGACAGCTGCTGTAGAGCCGGCTATTTCCCATGACTGGGGAGGACCTCACCACTAGGGGGCAAAGGTCCCTACCAGTAATGGGAAATAGACAGCTGCTGTAGAGCCGGCTATTTCCCATGACTGGGGAGGACCTCACCACTAGGGGGCAAAAAAGGTCCTTACCAGTAATGGGAAATAGACAGCTGCTGTAGAGCCGGCTATTTCCCATGACTGGGAAGGACCTCACCACTAGGGGGCAAAAAGGTCCCTACCAGTCATGGGAAATAGACAGCTGCTGTAGAGCTGGCTATTTCCCATGACTGGGGAGGACCAGGTCCCTCCGAGTCATGGGATTTAGTCACAACCCTGACCCACACAATGAAGCCGTACCCGCGCGTTTTTGTTTCACCCAGTGAGCCAGTGCCAGCCAACCAGAGGCCCCCTGCCTCAGTCCTTCGCTATAGAGTGTGGTACAGCTATTGGCTAATTGAAAGAGGAACGTCTATTGGCTGCGAGACAAGAAGTGGGCGGGGTGTATTAGACCCGGGAAGAATCGTGTCGTGTTGCTCGGTTCCGGGTTGCGCAGTGAACGGGTACAGTGCGACGTCTGTCAGAGGTATGCCACCCTGCGTCTGTCAGGCATCGCTTTGACGATAGTTCTGTTAACTATTGCAGTGCCAGCCCATCTATGGAGGCCACATGCCGGCAGCTGTATTTATGTGGCATGTTCTACTAATTCCGCACAGCAATTACACAGCATCTACAGGACCAGCTCAACCATTTACCAGCCTGTAGAGTATTATAAAGCTAATGGACATTTCTCAAAACGAGTGCAAAAGGAACGTGGTTGTTACTCATGGCAACCAGTTGTTTTGCCGCTTTCATTTTCTAAAGAGCCTTTGAGAAATAAGAGCTGGAATCTGATTGGCGACATGAGACACCACTCTGCTGTTTCTCTGCACTTGTCCCCAGTTAGATCATGTTCACACTATGCAATCCTTGGCAGAAATCTCTTACTGTCCCTTCAGATTTATCTTCCCATTTAATGGAGCTAATCTGCTGTGGACACCTACTGCAGAGGAAAGCATAGAAATAAGGGGCATGTCTAGCATATTTTGAAACCTGTGTTTTTATGATTCCTTTTGAGTAGAGATGAGCGAACATTTAAAAAAAGTCCGTTGTTCGGGGTTCGGGTGGTGGTTAATTGCGCATCCCGTTATGGATTCCACAATAGCGCATATGGAATCCATAAGGGGCGGCTGCCACCAACCCGAACTGTAGAACAGCTGAAGGACCTGGCGTGACGTCACTGTCATGTGATCAGTGCAGGGGGTGTGGCTCAGCACGGGATCAAATCCCGTGCTGAGCCACGCCCCCTGCACTGATCACATGACAGTGACGTCACGCCAGGTCCTTCAGCTGTTCTACAGTTCGGGTTGGTGGCAGCCGCCCCTTATGGATTCCATATGCGCTATTGTGGAATCCATAACGGGATGCGCAATTAACCACCACCCGAACAACGGACTTTTTTTAAATGTTCGCTCATCTCTACTTTTGAGAAGTGATGGGCAGCCAAATACTTGGAAAATCTGCAGTGTGAACTTTTCCTGAGGTATCTGCCATTTAGCGTGTCATGGAACATAGCAATCGAGGTGTCTGGGAGCCAGAGCTAGATTTAGTGGAGGAAGATCAGGAGCCAGAGCTAGATTTAGCGGAGGAAGATCAGGAGCCAGAGCTAGATTTAGCGGAGAAAGATCAGGAGCCAGAGCTAGATTTAGCGGAGAAAGATCAGGAGCCAGAGCTAGATTTAGCGGAGAAAGATCAGGAGCCAGAGCTAGATTTAGCGGAGAAAGATCAGGAGCCAGAGGTAGATTTAGCGGAGAAAGATCAGGAGCCAGAGCTAGATTTAGCGGAGAAAGATCAGAAGCCAGAGCTAGATTTAGCGGAGAAAGATCAGGAGCCAGAGGTAGATTTAGCGGAGAAAGATCAGGAGCCAGAGGTAGATTTAGCGGAGAAAGATCAGGAGCCAGAGCTAGATTTAGCGGAGAAAGATCAGGAGCCAGAGCTAGATTTAGCGGAGAAAGATCAGGAGCCAGAGCTAGATTTAGCGGAGAAAGATCAGGAGCCAGAGCTAGATTTAGTGGAGGAAGCTTAGGATCCAGAGCTAGATTTATCAGAGTAAGCTTAGGATCCAGAGCTAGATTTATCAGAGGAAGCTGAGGAGCCAGAGCTAGATTTAGCTGAGGAAGCCCAGGAACAAGAGCTAGATTTAGCTGAGGAAGCCCAGGAACCAGAGCTAGATTTAGTGGAAGAAGCCTGGGAGCCAGAAACTGGAGGAAGCTCAGGAGCCAGAGCTAGATTTATCAGAGGAAGCTTAGGATCCAGAGCTAGATTTATCAGAGGAAGCTGAGGAGCCAGAGCTAGATTTAGCTGAGGAAGCCCAGGAACAAGAGCTAGATTTAGCTGAGGAAGCCCAGGAACCAGAGCTAGATTTAGTGGAAGAAGCCTGGGAGCCAGAAACTGGAGGAAGCTCAGGATCCAGAGCTAGATTTATCAGAGGACGCTGAGGAGCCAGAGCTAGATTTAGCTGAGGAAGCCCAGGAACCAGAGCTAGATTTAGTGGAAGAAGCCTGGGAGCCAGAAACTGGAGGAAGCTCAGGAGCCAGAGCTAGATTTAGCAGAGGGAGCCAGAGCTAGATTTAGTGGAGGAAGCCCGGGAGCCAGAGCTAGATTTAGCAGAGGAAGCCTGGGAACCAGAACTAGATTTAGTGGTGGAAACCCAGGAGCAAGAAGTAGATTTAGTGGAGGAAGCCCAGGAGCCAGAGCTAGATTTAGTGGAGGAAGTCTGGGAGACAGAACTAGATTTAGTGGAGGAAGCTTAGAATCCAGAGCTAGATTTAGTGGAGGAAGCTGATGAGCCAGAGCTAGATTTTGCAGAGGAAGCTGATGAGCCAGAGCTAGAATTAGCGGAAGAAGCCCGGGAGCCAGAGCTAGATTTAGTGGTGGAAGCCTGGGAGCTTCCACCGCTAATTCCAGCTCTGGCTTCCGGCCTTACTTCGCTAAATGTACCTCTGGCTCCTCAGTTTTCTCCACTAAATCTAGTTAGAATGGGAGCTGCTCCTACAGCCCGTGCTCCATCCTGGCTCATTGGCTGTGCATATACTGGAATTGGGTTTATGGGACAGGGGTTGACTTAATGAGAAACTCCTAAGGCCTCGTTCACATTTACATTTGTCACTGACGTGTGCTGTCCCCATTTTCCACGGACAGCACACGTACCCATTGATTTTAATATGTCTGTTCACACATGATTATTTTTTGTTACTGACCATGAATCATCGAAAAAATCCTGGAGTCATCCACTACTTTGGTCCATGATGTGGACCAAACATGCTCATTATAGTCTATGGGTCCGTGAAAAAACATGGACACAACACAGATGACATCCGAGTTAAGTCCGTTTTTCACTCACCACTCATGGGAGATGCTTTGTAGTGTTGAATACGGATGACACACGGAGGGCCAAAAACAAACACACAATCCTTCATGGACATCTTCACCGATTGAACCAAGGACTTGTTTTTTTCACAGATGTCAAATGGACACGGAAATGTGAACAAGGCCTTACGGGGCAGTCATCATACTTATTTTTGGTCCGCATCAGATCTGCATTTTTTTGTGGTTCGAATGCGGACCTGTTAATTTCAGTGGGGCCACAAGAGATGTGAACAGCACACTGTGTGCTATCTGCATCTGTATGTGCGTTCCGCTGGCCTGCAAAAAAGATAGAGCATGTCCTATTTTTGCCCGTTTTGCCGACAAGAATAGGCATTTCTAGCAAAGGGCGGGACGTGCTGATCTGCAAAATACGGATACAGTCGTGTGAATGCCACCTAAGGGAGAGAGCCAAACGTAGAGCAGCCAGCTTTTTACATTACACCCAGACTTCAGTGGTGAGAGCCGTTCACAGCTTGTCAATCGGCTTCTATGGGGAGAGTTACGGAAATAAATGAGCGAACAGAGGTCTCAAAGCCCTTCCCCCCTCCCATTCTCCCAATCTTGTGTATGCCATAAATGTATATAATGGGTTAACCCACACTCTGGGACGCCCTGCAGTGTTCTTCTATAGGGTTAATGGTAGGATGTTGTTTACCATGACCGCTCATACATAAGCTAGGCAAACCATATAGCATGTACAATACAATCATATTCCTGTAGTGGGATGTAAAGTGCGGTAGTAATCTATGAATTTCCATCAAACAGTCTGAAATTGATTTCTGCTGCTAAATATATTGTCTCTGAGAAGTCTTGTAGAGTAGGTTATCCGCTCAGTCTCCTGCTGCCAGTATTTGTGGGAGAACAGATTATGTTACAGGATCTTTCTTTTAGTTATTTCTTTTTTTAAATCCTTCTAGGCACGATGTCATCCACGCGTTCAGAATATACAATTGGTGGAGTTAAGATTGTGTTCCCATGCAAGGCCTATCCTTCCCAACTTGCTATGATGAATTCAGTAAGTATTTTGTCATTGTTAATAATAATATATTCTTTATTATATGTGTATACCGTATTTTTCGACCTATAAGACGCACCTAGGTTTTAAAGGAGGACAATAAGAAAAAAATATTTTTAATTAGACCTCAGGTCAGACCACCAATCAGACCCCCAATGTTAATCAGACCTCAGCTGACAGCCCCAATCAAACCCCCAATGTTAATCAGACCTCAGCTGACAGCCCCAATCAAACCCCCAATGTTAATAAGACCCCAACAAGACCTAAGATCAGACCCCCATGTGGACCCCCAATCGGACCTCAGATAAGAGCCCCTTGCCTCTTATCAGCCCCCAGCAGTCTCATATCAGCCCCCATTGACTCTCATATTAGCCCCCATTGCCTCATATCAGCTCTCAGCAGCCCCATATTGCCTCAAATAACCCCCCCCCCAGCAGCCCCATATTGCCTCAGATTTCCCTCCCAGCAGCCCCATATTGCCTCAGATCACACACCCCGCTTCTCCATATTGCCTTAGATCACCCCCCAGCATCCCCATATTGCCTCAGATAACACCCCCTGCTGCTCCATATTGCCTTAGATCACCCCCCAGCATCCCCATATTGCCTCAGATTACCCCCCAGCATCCTCATATTGCCTCATGTTTTATAACATAAAATACCCACTTACCTCTCCTGCTCCTGGACACCGTCGCTCCTCACTGCCTGCAATTTTCTTTCTCCTGCTGTCTGCCGTGCTGTGATCTGATGCGCACAGCGTGAGGTCACATAGCGCCCTCACACTGTGCGCAGCCACTGCACAGCCGACAGCCGAGGACCAGGAAGCGGTGAGTACAGAGCCTTCACCGCTTCCGGTCCTCCGGTACTAGGGTGGATAAAAATCAGATTTTTTTCTATTTAAATCAGATTCTTTTTTATTTAAATCAGATTTTTCTGATTTAAATCGGATTTTTTTTTGTATAAAATGCTTTTTGAGGTAAATATATTACCATCCAAAGGTTATTCCATCATGAAATAAAGATTAGTTTTTTAATAATGTAGAATTATGTTTAATTTTTTTTGATAAATAAATTCCATTAATCCATTCACAATGTCCTGCTCTTCCAGAGGTTTTTGTAAGATTATTGGGCAGTTTTGCCTACAAGATATTATCACAGATGCTTGGTTTACTTGCAGTTCTCACAACTGAATTTGACTCAGCAGAGATCACAGGCCTCTTCTTCACAGCAAAAATGTTCTAACATGAACAGAGCTGAGAAAAAGACCTTAATCCTAACTTCTACAGACCTATGAATACAGAATCAGCCCCTTCAGTGCTAAGTTTAAAGAAGTTCAGTGAATAGAATAGAAACAATATTTTTTCTCCTTCCTTAGTATAACAGAAAAGTTGTCCAAATATTTAAGATTAACCTATTAAACTGGGGATAAAAAAAACTAATATGAAAAGTTGTTATTCTAAAAATCTTCATCTACTTGCATATTATAAGTTATACCAGCAAGAATTAGTCTTTATGTAGAAAACTATGATTTAAATCAAGCCTTACCTACTAGGGATTTAAATCGTGGTTTAACCAAAAGTCACTGTATCAGGGACAAAATTCGACGCGGTTATTTCGAGTATGGGGATAAATGTGGTAGTTGGTTAGCTCGCGCCCTACACCCCAGAACAACGCTAACTCATGTACCTTCCATTAACACACAGTCTGGGGGCGCTGTACATAACGCTTTGGATATCACAGCGGAGTTTAGGTCCTATTATTCTTCCCTATATGATCTCCAGTCGATGGGCATAACCCAAGAGCCTTCGCAGCATAGGGATGCTATACACGAATACCTATCCCAATTCGGTCCAACCCCCATACTCGACACAGATGCTGTCTCGTTAGATGATGACTTTACTCCCTCTGAGTTGGGTACAGCCATCAAGGACTTGAAAAATGGGAAATGCCCGGGGCCAGATGGGATGACCCCACGCTTCTACAAAATCCTTAAGGAAGAATTGACTCCCATACTTGTGGAGACCTTTAACTCTATTTCACAGGACTGTACCTTCCCAGGCAAGCTCTTCAGGCGCATATCACGGTCATTCCCAAACCAGGTAGAGATCCCACGATATGTTCCAATTACAGGCCCATCTCTTTGCTTAATGTGGACATCAAGCTGTACGCCAAGCTCTTGGCCCTGAGACTTCATCCTCATATACCGGGCTGTATCCATAAGGAACAAGTTGGGTTCGTTCCACATCGTGAAGCCTGAGACAATACACTCAAAACATTAGGGCTGATTGCGAGATCGCAATTGAGCAAGATACCCCTGTGCCTTCTCGCTGTCGATGCTGAAAAGGCATTTGACAGGGTGAACTGGCGATTTCTCGAGGGAACCCTGCGGCATATCTTTTTGGGTGATAAAATGGTCCACAGAATATTAGCTTTATACACCTCACCCTCGGACTGTGTTCGTGTTAACGGCCTCTTATCTGCCCCTTTTGATATCCGAAATGGTACACGGCAGGGATCACCCAAGCTTACCTATAGGCCTTAAACAGCTTTCAACGCTTGGATCTCGAAGTAATCTCACAGTGCGAATTAAGGACTTACTCACCCAAACCAGTCTGCTCCCCTTGGAAGATATTTCTCATATAATACCACCCATACCTGGACGCTGGTTTCTTTACTTTCAGCTACGGAGTTATCTTAGGTCCCTGATGCCTGGATCGCAGTCTTGCCCACCCTTAACGGAGTTTGAAAAACTGTGTACGGCCAGCTCTGCTCCCGGGCACGCTATATCTCTCATTTATGCCATGTTGAATTCTGAGGGGATCGGGGACTCTTCCGGGGGTTCTCTAAGAGCTAAACCTAAATTCTTATGTCAGACTGGGAATCGGAACTGGGCTCCACCTTCTCATTGGACCAATGGTCTCGATCTTTAACTCTTACACATAAACTGTCTGTCTCCTGTAATCTACAGGAACTCAACAACTCAACTATAAAATCCTCACCAGATGGTATCGGACCCCAGTTCGATTACACCAGTTCTACCCTTCGGTATTCGATGTTTGCTGGAGGTATCTCGCAGCAACTGGCACAATGATACATATTTGGTGTGATTGTCCAGGAGTAGCCCCCCTGTGGCGGGAAGTCTTTGTTCTCTACAATTATTTATACAAAACTGACATCACCCCTGACCCCTCTTTAGCACTGTTATCCATTCTCCTGGGCCGGATTTCCCAGGTTAAGAAAGGGGCTCTACGGATATTTATTTTGGCCATGAGACAGATAATCCCCCGTCAATGGCGATCAACCGAGAGTATTCTAAGTTCTGGTCCATATGGAAGAATTAAGTGCTTCAGATCGAGGCACAACCTCGGCATTCTGGAGGACCTGGGACCCATGGAACCAATTTCGCACTTCCACCTCCTTTCCGCGTTGGTTGACCACAGGTACCATTCCCATTAGTAACACCTAATAAACTGATTATAATCTATTCCCTCCATTGCTCAGCTCTTCCCTTCCCATGCCTCATGTATCTGTTGTGTCTTGTTTGTCCTTTATTTGTTCTGTCCTATGCTCCTGTCAATGTACACACAGGAACGAATAATTGAGAGCGCTGGCCATACTTATTTTTCATGGACGAATATAAACACCCTGCCTTATGTACTGTTACCCTTGACTGAGTTCACTCTCTCTTCTGGTTCTTGTAAGTCTTATCTTTAAGGCCTCTTTCACACTAGCGTTTTAGCTTTCCGTCCTAGAGATCCGTCCTCGGGTCTCTAGGAGGGAAAGCTACTGATCAGGATTATCCCCATGCATCCTGAATGGAGAGAAATACGTTCAGGATGTCCTCAGTTCAGTACTGACACGTTTTTTGGCCGCAGCAAAATCCGCAGCATGCTGCGGATTTTGCTCCGGCCAAAAATCCTGAAAGCATGCCGGAAGGACGGATCCGGAATTAATGCCCATTGAAAGGCATTAGTCTGGATCCGGCCTTTAGCTAAACGTCGTTTCCGCGCATCGCCGGATCCGACGTTTAGCTTTTTGTCAATGGTTACTATGGCAGCCAGGACGCTAAAGTCCTGGTTGCCATAGTAAAGAGTAGGGGGAGCGGGGGAGCGGCATACTTACATTCCGTGCGGCTCCCGGGACGCTCCAGGATGACGTCAGGGCGCCCCAGTGCATAGATCACGAGATCGCATGGATCACGTGATCCATGCGCGCGGGGCGCTCTGACGTCATTCAGGAGCGCCCCGGGAGCCGCACGGAATGTAAGTATGCCGCTCCCCACTGCTACTATGGCAACCAGGACGCTAGTAGCGTCCTGGCTGCCATAGTAACACTGAAAGCATTTTGAAGACTGATCAGTCTTCAAATGCTTTCAGTTCACTTGCGTTTTTCTGGATCCGGCGTGCACTTCCGGCGACGGAAGTGCACGCCGGATCTTCACAACGCAAGTGTGAAAGAGGCCTAACTAATGCTGGTACTCCACAAGTATCTTTATATTCTGGTGTACTTTGTTGTATCACGTATTTCTATACTTTAATAAAACAAAGTTTGAACCATAAATCGTGATTTAAATCAAATCCACCCTGTCTGGTACTAATGAGCGCTTCCATAATGGAATGCATAATCTGCTTGGGCAGATGAGGACG
The DNA here is from genome assembly GCA_033119425.1 of Bufotes viridis. Taxonomy (NCBI): domain Eukaryota; kingdom Metazoa; phylum Chordata; class Amphibia; order Anura; family Bufonidae; genus Bufotes; species Bufotes viridis. The sequence continues at coordinate 273,623,432 of CM065591.1, forward strand.
AGCGATAGCTGGAGTCATACTGTGGCGGAGATTGCTGCATGTAAATTCAGTGGTTTCCTCCAATAATAAGCAGGCATTTATCTGAAAGGAACGCTTCCTTCCTGACAATCACCTGCTCATCAGTGCAGTGTAAATACGTCTTAAGTCATGCTGCAGTTTACTATGCATGTTCATAGTGACAATTTTTCTTTAAAGAAGCACCCCAATTTTTTTGTTATTGTGGCTCCAGTTTGTAAAATAGACAAGGGAGAAGATAGTACACTGACCTACTGACCGCTTTATCCCTGCATTAAACAACTCCATTCCCAGCGCTGCGGGATCATGATTGTGACCTGTAGCCTGACCACTGACTGGACTGTTACAGCCCCTGCTGTGTCAGTCGGAAATAGGCTCTTCTAGACTTGCATAGAGAATCTTAAAGAGGACCTTTCACTAAGATTTAGGTAGTGAAATACTTACACTACCTTCCTGGGCGGCCCCCGCTGACGTCCAGGCAAAATTTGTTTTTCAAAATAACCCCCCGTTTGTGCACTCCGGTCCCTGTTCGTTTTCACATGCGGGGATTTCTTGTATGAGGCAGGGACTTGTCTTTTGCCTGGGGAGTGGTTTTCCTTTCCCTGGGTGTGAGCGCAGCCAATCATGGCGCTCGGCTCACAGCCAGGGAGAGGAAATCCACTCCCCCAGGCAAAAGACAAGTCCCCGCGTCATACAAGAAATCCCCGCATGTGAAAACTAACACGGACCGGAGTGCACAAATGGGGGGTTATTTTGAAAAAAAAAAAATGTTGCCTGGACATCAGCAGGGGCCGCCCAGGAAGGTAGTGTAAGTCTGCTTGGACTCCTAGATGATGATAACTGGGACCACTACATGACAATATTCCTGAGAGAATCGCTATTCATGGCATGCAAATGTATTGCACTGCGATGGTATGACCCCAATACACCGACCATATCTATGTGGAAATCACAAATCAACCAAATTATACCATATTTAGTGTTGGTGTTTAAACACCGTAATAAGCCTCAAAAATTTGAGAAAGTCTGGGGCCTCTGGTGTAACTCTCCGCATACACTGTGCTCAGCTCCAAGAATGCGGCAGGCACTGTGGGCAGCCCAAGGATCACCAGATCAGTCGGTCTAGTGCAGTGGTCAGCAAACTGTGGCTCTAGAGCCACATGTGGCTCTTTAGCCCCTTGATATTGGCTCTTCCAGGTGCGGGCTCACATGTACAGTGCGATCGCATTTTCGTTGCCCGTGGCAAAAATTGGCAGGAGGAGGAGGACCAGGAAGCGGTGAAGGCTCTGTACTCACCGCTTCCTGGTCCTCGGCTGTAGGCTGTGACGGGCTGCGCACAGTGTGAGGCGCTCTGTGACGTCACGCTGTGCACGCCAGTTTCCAGCACAGCCGACAGCAGGAGAAACACAGAGCAAGGGTGGTGAGGAGCAGCGGCATCCAGGAGCAAGAGAGGTAAGTGCTCTTTTTTTAAATGAAACTTGGGGCTGATCTGAGGCAATGGGGTGATGAGAATCATAATGAGGGATATGAGAGGTATCATGGACGATGAGAGGCATCATGGATAATAAGGGGAATGATGAGAATCATAATGGGGGATATGAGAGGCATTATGGATGATGAGAGGCATCATGGATAATAACAGGGTTGATAAGAGGCATCTTGGATGATAATGAGGTTGATGAGAGGCATGGGGCTCTTATCTGAGGTCTGATTGGGGGTCATTTACTTTGGGGTCTGAGCTGACGTCTCATCTGAGGAAGGTTTTATTAACATTGGGGGTCTGATTAGTGGTTTGACCTGAGGTGTAATTAAAAATATTTTTTTTCATATTGTCCTCCTCTAAAACTAGGGATGTCCCGATACCGATACTAGTATCGGTATCGGGACCGATACCGGCATTTTCACGAGTACTCGTACTCGTAAAAATGCCGCCGATACCACTGCCGATACCGGAAGTTCCGGTTCGGCAGCGGCTATATTCTGTTTCATTACCCCTAACTTACTGTGCCTGTGATTACTAACTATATGCGCAGTCCTCCATGCTCCTGCGCGCCTTCTGTAATCTAAAGTGGGCGGAGCGGGCAGGCGGGACATGAGGCGCATGGAGGAATCGGGCAGCTTGAGCTCTCAGTTCCTCCATGCGCCTCATGTCCCGCCTGCCTGCTCCGCCCACTTTATGATTACAGAAGGCGCGCGGCAGGAGCATGGAGGGACTGCGCATTAATAGTTAGTAATCACGGGCACAGTAAGTTAGGGGTAATGAAACAGAATATAGCAGCTGCGGGGCCGGTGTATGAGTCAAGCTGCACCGGCCCCGCAAGTGTAATCTGGATGACACTAATGGGGGATCTGTGGATGACATGTATATAGCATAAGATGCTATATATGTGTCATCCACATAGCCCCTAACAGTGTCATCCACAGATCCCCCATTACAGCCTCATCCACAGATCCCCCATAACAGTGATGTCCACAGTTCCCCCCATAACAGTGATGTCCACAGGTCCCCCCATAACAGTGATGTCCACAGGTCCCCCCCATAACAGTGACGTCCACAGGTCCCCCCCATAACAGTGACGTCCCTAGGTCCCCCCCATAACGGTGACGTCCACAGGTCCCCCCCATAACGGTGTTGTCCACAGATTCCCCCCCATAACGGTGACGTCCACAGATCCCCCCATAACGGTGCCATCCACAGATTCCCCATAACGGTGCCATCCACAGATCCCCCATAACGGTGTCGATCCACAGATCCCCCCATAACGGTGTCGTCCACAGATCCCCCATAACGGTGCCATCCACAGATCTCCCCATAACGGTGCCATCCACAGATCCCCCATAACGGTGCCATCCACAGATCCCCCCATAACGGTGCCATCCACAGATCCCCCATAACGGTGCCATCCACAGATCCCCCATAACGGTGCCATCCACAGATCCCCCATAACGGTCGCCATCCACAGATCCCCCATAACGGTGCGTCATCCACAGATCTCCCCATAACGGTGCGTCATCCACAGATCCCCCATAACAGTGCGTCATCCACAGATCCCCCATAACAGTGTGTCATCCACAGATCCCCCATAACAGTGTGTCATCCACAGATCCCCCAAAAACAGATCCCCCTGGAGGCACATTGGTTTGAAAACGCTATTATATTCCCATTTATTAATTTATTAACACTTGTACAAAGGAAAAGAAAAGCCGTTGTCCATAGCAACCAAATTCCAGCTTTAATTGTTTTCATTGCTATCAGTAACTGCGCCGCTGTTTATACGAGGTATCGGTAATTGGTATCGGTTAGTACTTAAATAAAAGTATCGGTACTCGTACTCGGTCTTAAAAAAATGGTATCGGGACATCCCTATCTAAAACCTACGTGCGCCTTATAGGGTGAAATGTTGTGGAGTGAAAGATGTAGTGTCGAGGATTGAGAAAGGTATGTTCAGATGGTTAGGAATACCCTTATTAAGGTAATAACAATGTACCTTCCTATATAGTTTACGTTTAAAAAATTTGGCTCTCAGAAAAAATTTAATTGCTGTTTTGTTGATATTTGGCTCAGTTGACTAATAAGTTTGCCCACCACTGGTCTGGTGGAGTCGCAAAAATGTTTTGTGCTAACCTTTGATAGTGGTTAAGAAATGATAACAATGAATGACTGAATTATATGAACGTAATAGACTTGATCCTTCTGTGTACACTATGATATGCAATGTGGTTGTCAGTTTTTGATGTTTTTTCTTTCGTGTCAATAAAAGAGTTTAAAAAAACAAACAAAAGAAAACGAAACCAATAAAAAAAAAAAGTGCTTTAGTTTTGTGGTAGCTTCACTACCTTTTACAGAGCAAGTCCATCCATTCATCCTTTCTGCCTAGTGACAGACGATTACACGGATAAACCTTTTGTTCTTTTTATGCAGGAAGTATAATCCTTTCTCACTGTTTTTGTGTATTACAGCATGATATTTTTTTTTAAATTCCAGATTATGAGGGGATTGAACTGCAGACAGCACTGTTTGTTGGAAAGTCCTACTGGGAGTGGGAAAAGTTTGGCATTATTGTGCTCTGCACTCGCATGGCAGCAGTCTCAGTATGGTAAGTAACCGCATTTATACATCATTTTATAAATCATGACCCACATTTATTATTCAATTTACACTGGTTCCGGAGTAAGTAGCCAGGGCTCTGGAGCCTGTAAGCGGTGAGCGCTGCTGCCTCCTCACAGCTCACCAGCACAGTGGTATTGCAGCTCAGCCCCCTTCACTTTAATGGAACTGAGCTGCGCCATGGCCACGTGACCAATGAACCTAACATCAGTGGCCTAGAGTAAGCTGTGAGAAGGCTGCGGTGCTCACTGGAGTGCCATGGCCTTCTCAACAGCTGATCAGCAGGTGTCAGACTCCCACCGATCAGATACTAATGACCTATCCAGAGGAAAGTCGTAAAACATTATTATGTTATAATAATTGTGTATTATTATACGCAATATTAGTAATGATATTTTTTTAAGCTAGAATTGGTACATTTCTACTGACTTGAACTCCACTGAAAACTAGCCACGACTCTGACTCCATAGCCCTGTAAACAGGAAAAAATTTTAAGGTTCATAGACCATTTGTGGAATTTTTTTGTGACTTTAAGGCTACATGCACACAACCGTATGTGTTTTGTGGTCTACAATTTGCGGCTCATCAAAAAAAACGGATGACGTCCGTATGGCATCTGTTTCTTATGCGGATCCATTGTAATAATGCCTAGCCTTCTCCGCAAAATAGACAAGAATAGTACATGCTCGTTTTTTTTGCAGGGCTACGGAACGGACATACGGATGCGGATAGCACACGGTGTGCTGTCCGCATTTTTTGCAGACCCATTGGAATGAATGGGTCTGCATCCTATTCGCAAAAAAAACCCCGGTATTGGGTCTACAACACAATGAAAGCCAGATATCCCTCAAAGGAAGGAAAACCAAGCAAAAGTGGTGTCTCCATCACAGAGATCACCAAATCCACCATATTAAGTGGCCCCCTATGTCAAGATCCCGCTTTTTTACAAGCTTTAAGGATATGACGGGGAAAACCTAAGCCAGTTATTCATCCACAGACAGCTTCATTGTGTTGTAGACCCATAACTGGGGCTCCACATTTATTTTGCATACTCCTGTTTCCCAGGGAGCTTTGCACTTCGGATTGCTGTGTTGAGACTCTTAGGTGAGGCTCCGCAGTGTTTTTTGTAGCTGGTCTCCCTGAGATCAGCTATTGTTGTGTTTGAGTAGTCTCCGAGGCATTGCTCCCGGTTAGCCAGAATCCTACTCTGCACTGATGAGGGGCAACACCCCGAAACAGCTGTCTGTGGATGGATAACTGGCTTAGGTTTTCCCCGTCATATCCTTAAAGCTTGAAAAAAAAAGCGGGATCTTGACATAGGGGCCACTTAATATGGTGGATTTGGTGATCTCTGTAATGGAGACACCCCTTTGCTCGGTTTTCCTTCCTTTGAGGGATATCTGGCTTTCATTGTGTTGTAGACCCAATACTGGGGCTCCACATTTATTTTGCATATTCCTGTTTCCCAGGGAGCTTTGCACTTTGGATTGCTGTGTTGAGACACTTAACTGAGGCTCCGCGGTGTTTTCTGTAGCTGGTCTCCCTGAGATAAGCTATTGTTTTGTTTGAGCAAAAAAAAAACAAAAACGGAATAGACACGGAAACAAAATACGTTTGTGTGCATGTAGCCTAACTAAAAAGGTAATTTGCAGCAAAGCAAAAGGCAGCTCACCCCTGATGACCGCTGAGTGGGAGCACGGAAAAGTCCTCTGGTGGGCACATCGAAATATTGCGAAAAAAACTCCAGCTCACCACGATCCAAGCGATTCTTTATTGAAGTTCATATAAAATTCCAAAACATCAGGACAGACATGCAACACCGTTACGCGTTTCGGGCCTCTTACAGATATGGGCCCTTCATCATGACATGATGAAGGGCCCATATCTGTAAGAGGCCCAAACGCGTAACGGTGCTGCATGTCTGTCCTGATGTTTTGGAATTTTATATGAACTTCAATAAAGAATCGCTTGGATCGTGGTGAGCTGGAGTTTTTTTCGCAATGTAGCCTAACTCTGTTGCCAAAATGTCCAATTGCAAAGATATATGGCTGCTCATAGCAGATGTTCAGAAAACCCCAAAAAGCATTAAAAAAAAGCCCTTAACAAACTATGATGTCATATATAATTTTTTTTGCATCAGATTAATGACATGCTGTTCCACGTAACTACGTAGTCCTAGTTTTTTTGCGACCCGTATGCAGAACCATTCATGTCAATGGCATTCCGTTCCTGTATGTCCGCATGGCCGTTCCACAAAAAAGATAGAACATGCCGTATTCTTGTCCATTTTGCGGACACAAATAGGCATTGTTACAATGGATCCGCTAAAAAAAAACGAAACAAAAAAAACAGATACAATACGGATGTAACACGGACATCATCCGTATTTTTTGTGGATCCGTGTTTTGCGGACCACAAAATACATAGGTTCGTGAGCCCTTACACTGAGTATAGTTCTTAATAACATTGACTGTTTGTTTGGGGGTCATTGTCTTGCTGCAGAATAAATTTGTCGCCAATGAGACGCCACTCTGATGGTATTGCATAATGGATTAAGTATGTTCCTGTAGTTCAACACTTCTATGTTTGAAAGTATTCTCACTTACAGCATTTTCCCCCACACCAGCCCAAAACTTTGGTACAATACTGTAAATGTATATAAAATAGATACGTCTAAATATTGATAATGCAATATCACAGTCCTGGGGATCTACTTGTGCCTGAATATGCTTCAGAAATGCTGTTTTTGGTTTTTCTTTACATAAAACAACGTAAATGTCTGGGCTGGTGAAATGTGGGTCTCTTGATCTGGGAATGTGGTTTCCTGTATTAAAGGCAAGAAATGTGTTGTCATAGTTTTTTTTTTGTCTTCCTATTTTCTAAGTTTTACTAGGGAAGTTACATGTGTGACATTTTATAAGGGCTTTGGGGATTTTGTACTGGCATCCACCTAATGAGAGGACCTTGTATCCTCAGATAGTTTCCTGCAGTGGTTGGGGGCTCGTTCTGTGACTTGAACCAAACAGACCCAACACATGCTAAAACTAGAGAGCTGTTGGGAAACATCTGAGATTACATGCTCACCTTTCTGCCTTTAAGTTCAATCACATCATAAACAGAAGAATGTCACCCTTTTATTGGCACATTGGGGTTTGATATTATGTTCTCTACGGCTATTATCAGGCCTTGCAATTTCTCTACGTTTAACCATTTCAGAACACAGTTCTTTTTGCAATTAATGATTTTCCCCTGAATAAGATGTGTAAATGTTGTTTATACAGTATTACCAGATGAGAACATGAAAGGATATAGTCAACCGTCTGTCATGAAGGATTAAGCCATTGCCATTCCTTGGTAGAATTTCATTAACTGGCATTTCGTATGTTTAAAGGGAACCTGTCATCAATTTTATGCTGAGGGCAGCATAAAATAGTGACAAAAATGATGATTTCAGCAGTGTGTCACTCATGAGCTAAAAGTACGGTAAGTGGTTGCTGAGAACCAGCATCATAATCATTGCAGCTCAGGCCTGGAAAAGAGTCAAATCTCCCTGAGAAGAGTCCTGGTTATTATAATCTCCTGCTCTCTCACCCGTCTGCTGATGGTTGGCAGTTCTCTCCTAGAAAGGAAGGGAGAAAACTAGGTAGAAGACGGTCAGTCATCGGCAGGAGAGCAGGAATTCATGAATAAACAGGACTCTTCTCAGGTGGCCGGGACTCTTTCCCAGTCTGCAATGATTGTGATGTTGGTTCTCGGCAACCGCTTACCTTTTACTTCTAAATGACAGACCGCTGAAATCAGCTCACCTGTCTCTACTTTATTCTGCCGTTAGTATCGGCAGCATAAAGTTGATGACGGGTTGACTTTAAAGGAAGACTAAACACAGAACATGCAAAAGAAATTATCCCAGCCATTCTCCCTTAACCCCCCCCACTGACCAGGCTGTGTTGGTCTTAAATAACCACACACTTTTTACTGATTTTACACGTGATGATTTGACTACCCTAACTTTTTCAGTTTCAAGGACTACCAAAATAAGTGTTAAAGGGATTATCTGGGAGTTTTATATTGATGACGTATCCTCAGGATAGGTCATCAATATTAGATCAGTAGGGTTCCCAGGAGTCAGACCCCTGCCGTTCAGTGTCAAATTCCCTTATAACCCATCCGTGGACCCCCGACGACCAGATGTTGGAAGAGGCCGCAGTGCTCAGTGAGCACTTGGGTCTCTTCCTAGGTCAGTGATGTCACCGAAAATCAGTCAAGTGAATGGGACTGAGCGGCAGTATCAAGCACAACTGCTATTTGATGCACTGCGCTGTGCTTAGTACGCTGTGAAGAGACTGTAGCGCTCACTGGAGCTCTGGTAGTGCAGTGGTCTCTTCAAACAGCGGATCAACATCGTAAGGATGGGTCATCAGTATCAAGTTTTTAGATAGCCTCTTTAACCTCCTAACAGTCCCGTTAAAACTGGAAAAAACCTCCCAAAAATGTCACTTTTTTAATTGTAGATTTTTAATGTGTGTCTGCAGTAAATCTTGTTGGCGCTCAACTCAGGGGGCACTATTGCATTTTTAATCCCTTAGTGACAATTCCTTTTAGCCTTAAGGACCAATAATATTTCCCCCCTTTTTGTTCTAGTAGTCATACCTTTATAATTTTTCTTCTATATTTTTTTTATTTTGCGGGATTAGTAACCATTTTGGGGTATATATGGTGTGTTAAATAACTTTTAACTTTTATTATTCTATTTTTAGGGGGAAAGATAAAAAAACTGCAATTTTTGCATTATTTTGTGGAATTTTTTATGGAGTTCACTGTGTGGTAAAAATATTGTAATTTTATTATGTGGGTCAGTACAGTGATGATAATTCCATATTTCTATATATTTGTACTATTTTTCCTTTCCTCCTGCAGCCTGTCAGCTCTGTAGCTGCTCCCTCATTCTCCTCCAGACTGATGGGGAGGGTAGGGGAAGGGAGGGGGGCAGTTGCTTTATCTGCTCATATCTCTGGTTTGGTACTAGAGATATGGGCTTTGTTTTGTTTGAAAGCTGACATTCCAATCTTTCAGACAATTCAAAATTACAGCAATCTGTTCAGTACAGGGGAAGATATCACTGATAGAAATTGGGATGAAATAAATGCAGCTAAAAGTGAAAGTAAAAGCAGGTTTTACCCGCGATTATTCCCGACTTGATTTCTAACAGTGATATCACCTCTGTTGGACTTATGCTGTCATTTTGGAATGTCAGCTTTCAAACAAGACCAGTTTTGTTCTAGCTGCTACCATTGAGTAGATATCAGCATCTAAAGCAGCCCTCCCCCTCCTGCTCGGGCAGAACAGTTAAAGAGGACCTGTCGCCTCCCCTGACATGCCTGTTTTAATAGCTAGCTTTAATTCCCCCTGTAATAACAATTCTGGAACATCTATTCTTATGGCTCTATGTTGTGCCATTCCTCTATTATTTAAACTAGAAGTTATGAATGAATTGCTAGCAGTCTGCAGTAAGGGTACAGAAGGGGTGGTAACCAGTTCCGGGGGTGTGCCTGCACAGACTCCCACTAACCTATCAGTGCTGCCATTTTCAGACTGTGCAGGTACACCCCACCCCCCCACTTGTTACCCCCCCCCTCTACCCTTCCTGAAGTCTAATAGCAATTCATTCATAACGTCTAGTAGAAATAAAGGAATTGTACAACATAGAGCCATAAGAATAGATGCTCTAGAATTGTGATTACATGGGGAATGCTTGAAGCTATTAAAATAAGCATGTCAGGAGTGGTGAAAGGTCCTCTTTAACCCCTTCACGCGTTTTCACTACATGTGTGTGAGGGAATTCTGCTTCTTGCGGCATCCTCACATGCATGCACGTGATGTCATCTGGCGGGTGCCCTTTTTTTGTCATCTTCATCACAAAAAGTGTAATTCCAAGCGACGTTTACAAAATGATGCCAATAGAGTTGTTTCGGTACCAAAATTTTGGTTCGGTATCGATACCATAAAAAAGTATTGCGATACTCGATACCACGCGAAAAAAATAAAAACGCCAAAAAAATCCGAGTGCATTCCAAATTTTATGAAACCGTCGGCTCCTAATACAACAGTCCTATCCTACTTTTTTGTGGGGACAAGGCGACTAAAAGAAAATGGCGAATCGTGCATTTTTTCTTTTATGACGTTCACTGCATAAAAGTGGATTTTTTAATAGTTTGGACTTTTGGGGACGCGGCGATATGTAATATTTTATTTATGTATTGTTAATATATTTTATATGTAAAATTGGGAAAGGGGGTGATTTATAATTAATATTTTGGTGTACTTTGTTAACTTTTTTTTTTCTTTTACAGTTTATTAACTATTTCCCCCTTAGGGGCTAGAACCTGGAGTCATTTTCATCCTATTCACCCTGATACAGCTCTATCAGGGTGAATAGGCTCTCACACTCTCCCTGCTGCACAGTACACACAGCAGCAGGGAGCTGACCAAGGCAGCCAGGACTTCAGTAGCGTCCTGGTTGCCATGGTAACCGATTGGAGCCCCAGGATTGCACTGCTGGGGCTCTGATCACTGCCACTGCCACCAATGAGGAGGAGGTGAGGGGACCCTGTGGCCACTGCCACCAATGCTTTTATTACTGGGGGGAGGGAGGAAGGGGGGATGGGGAGGGCGCACTGGCCACCAATAATGTATTTAATACTGGGGACAGGGGGGGCACACTGCCCACTAATGTTTTAATACTGGGGACGGGGGGGCCACACTGGCCACCAATGTTTTAATACAGGGGACGGAGGGGGGGGGGGCAGGAGCACTGGCCAGCAATGCCTAGTACCGTTTCATATATAAATGCAGGCAGAAGACACATGTTGCCGGCACCTGCCTGTGACAGAGCGCTGCGATCCGCGGCAATTAACCCCTCAGGTGCGGCACCTGAGGGGTTAATTTCCGCAGATCGCAGTGCTGGGTCACAGGCAGGTGCCGGCAGTGTTTCTTCTGCCTGCATTTATATATGAAATGTTACTAGGCATTGGTGGCCAGTGCTCCCGCCCCTCATCTGCCCACCTCTCTCTCCATTGGCAGCGGCAGCACAGGGGGAGGGAGAGACTGCCTCCTTCTCCCCGTGCTGCCGAGGAGAACATGGCCGCGCTGAGGGCGGCGCAGCCACGTTCTCTGATACTGGGTTGTGCAGTAGTGCAGCCCAGTATCGAATAAATACTAATCCTGGAATTGAGCTCGATACCAGAGAAAAGTATTGATTGGGTATCGAAACTTCGATACCCGAAACAACCCTAGATGCCGAAATGAAGTAGACATCTCGTAAATGTACAGTAACAACTATTTTATGAGGTATCACAATCTGCTTTAAAAGCAGTGACATTCAAATTTCAAAAATGGTGAATTTTTCCAAATTTTCAGTAAACTTTGGAATTTTTTTTTATAAATAAAGGTTCAGGGCTCTCACAAGTGGTCCAAAACTGATCAGTTTTGCCCTTATGCATTCTGAATGGAAAAGGATCCGCTCAGAATGTATCAGTTTGCCTCCGTTCAGTCACCATTCTGCTCTGGAGGCGGACACCAAAACGGTGCCTGCAGCCTTTTTTTGTCTGCCATGTGGTGCGTCCTGGCACACAATGTAACTCAATGGGGACGGATCAATCCCCCATTGACTTTGTGGTGTTCAAGACGGATCCGTAATGGCTATAGAAGACATAATACAACCAGATCCGTTCATGACGGATGCATGCGGTTGTATTAATGTAACAGAAGTGTTTTTGTAGATCCATGGCGGATCTGCAAAAAATGCTAGTGTGAAAGTAGCCTAAGGGTGCTTTCACGCTGGCGTTCTGAGGATCCGGCAGGCACTACCGTCCCGCCGGATCTGTCAGAATACAAGTCGCCTGAAAGCATTTGAAGACTGATCAGGATCCTGATCATTCTTCAAAATGCTTTCAGGTTACCATGGCAGCCAGGACGCTACTGAAGTCCTGGCTGCCATGGTACTCCGCAGCAGTGTACTTACCTGCACTGCGGCCGCCGGGTGCTCCTTCATGACGTCACAGGTCCCCGCGGCGCATAGATCAATGCACCGCTGGGACCTGTGACGTCATGAAGGAGCGCCCGGAGGCCGCAGCGCAGGTAAGTACACTGCTGCGGAGTACTTACCATGGCAGCCAGGACTTCAGTAGCGTCCTGGCTGCCATGGTAACCGATCGGAGCCCCAGCTTACAATGGGGCCCCGATCGCAGCTGCTGCTGTGCATGCGCAGAGCTAAACGTCGGATCCGGCGATGCGCCGAAACGACGTTTAGCTTAATGCCGGATCCGGATTAATACACTTCAATGGGCATTAATTCCTGATCCGGCGTTACGGCATGTCTTCCAGATTTTTGAACGGAGACAAATCCGCAGCATGCTGCGGTTTTGTCAGCGTCCAAAAAACTTTCACATACTGAACGGAAGACATCCTGATGCATCCTGAACGGATTTCTCTCCATTCAGAATGCACTGGGATAATCCTGATCAGTTTATTTCGGACGTAGAGACTCGACGACGGATCTTTACGCAGGAAAGTAAAAACGCAGATGTGAAAGCACCCTAAGGCTGTTTACAATTTATTTTTATTTTTTTAAGTTTTATTAGGGGTAATATGTTAAAAATATTAATTATTTTACTTTATAGTTTTTTGTAGTTCTAAATGTACAATTTCTAATGAAATAGAGTATTCTGAATTGAAACAAAGATTCTATTTATTAACAGCAGGAAGAGATCATAAGTGAAATTCTTTTAACGCAACATACAATAATCCAGAATTTCACTAGGCTGGAGACAGAAGGAAATTCTAATGAAATAACAAAAATTATAATATTCATTTTGTGTTAACTTTATTTATTTTTTTAAAATTTGGGGCTTTATTCCTGAAAGCTCTTTACCCGTAAGTGAGTTTCTAGGGCTATCTAATAATCCGTCCCATTGATTCCAGATTAAAGTGAAAAAAAAACTTATAGGGAGAAATTTATCAAACTGGTATAAAGTAGAACTGGCTTAGTTGCCCATAACAACCAATCAGACCTTTCATTTTCCAAAGGAGCTGTGAAAAATGAAAGGCGGAATCTGATTGGTTGCTGTGGGCAACTAAGCCAGTTCTTCTTTACACTGGTTTGATAAATCTCCCCCAGTGTCCCCTAGTAAAAAAAATTTGGGGTCACTGTGACTTGTCCTGCAGTGATGACATGCCATACATGCATATATCTCCTCTGCAGCCAGTCACATGCATGCATCAATGCTGTGCTCATTGATTGGCTGCTGTTGTCACGTGCATGTACGGCATGTCATTGTAAGCAGAGACCAACAGAGACCTTTGGAGCATTGGCACTGGATTGACGGGTATCTACCAGGTGAGTATGTTCATTTTTATTTTACCTTTCCCTTGCATTTAGTACTTTTTGAAATCTTGAAAACCCCTTTTAAGGGTACCAAAATCTTTTTTTTTTTTTAAACGTAACGGACTAAAGTGCTGCTCAGCACTTTGTTCTTTTGCCTTTCATAGGCCGTGCTCGGCTTTAAAGATTGAGAAGTAGGGATCCAATATACTTTCTATGTAACCATTCTCCAAACTCTCGAAAAGCCAAACAGAACTGATGAATTCTGAAGGGGCAGAGTTTATTTACCCTTTAAGATTTATTTTCATATGCTGGGCTTCTTTTTTTTAAATTGAATGTGGCTGCTTGTAAGTGGATACCTGATTGGTTGAAGTTTACAGTTTACCTTCAGCTTGAGCAATTGTCAGCACCTTCTGAACACTGTACCTTAATTAAAAAAAAAAAAAAAAAAATTCTATCTGTTTATTTCTGCTGTAGGAAAGCCTGTTGACAAAGGCGCAAATGATAAAGAGTGGAAGAAGGAAGAGCCTGAACATTGTAGTTGCACATGTCATTCAAACCCTCCCCAAAAAAGCCCTGTATCTGCTTCCACTTCTAGCGATAGAGCTGGGTCATCTTTTAGTGGCCTTTTGTCAACTCCAAATGGTAAGATAATTTATTTGCCGTTATTTCAGTACACAAATGGGTCACATTAGCATCTTCTAACTTTTTTTTCTTCTGCAATGAAATGCAAATTTATTTGGGAGATGCCAGCAGAACAGTTCTACCCAAACTTTTTCCTTTGTTACTCTTAATGTCTGATCAGAGTGTACTTTGTACCTAATGTGATCATCAGGCTGCTCAGGATATTATAAAAACAGTATGACTGAAGAATGTAATCACTCTTACGTATTTCAACACAAAATTACCATAATTAATTTCATCAATTTTCATCCTTATGGGGATAGTTTGGGAGATTCTACAGGGAGTGCAGAATTATTAGGCAAGTTGTATTTTTGAGGATAAATTTTATTATTGAACAACAACCATGTTCTCAATGAACCCAAAAAACTCATTAATATCAAAGCTGAATATTTTTGGAAGTAGTTTTTAGTTTGTTTTTAGTTTTAGCTATTTTAGGGGGATATCTGTGTGTGCAGGTGACTATTACTGTGCATAATTATTAGGCAACTTAACAAAAAACTAATATATACCCATTTCAATTATTTATTTTTACCAGTGAAACCAATATAACATCTCAACATTCACAAATATACATTTCTGACATTCAAAAACAAAACAAAAACAAATCAGTGACCAATATAGCCACCTTTCTTTGCAAGGACACTCAAAAGCCTGCCATCCATGGATTCTGTCAGTGTTTTGATCTGTTCACCATCAACATTGCGTGCAGCAGCAACCACAGCCTCCCAGACACTGTTCAGAGAGATGTACTGTTTTCCCTCCTTGTAAATCTCACATTTGATGATGGACCACAGGTTCTCAATGGGGTTCAGATCAGGTGAACAAGGAGGCCATGTCATTAGATTTTCTTCTTTTATACCCTTTCTTGCCAGCCACGCTGTGGAGTACTTGGACGCATGTGATGGAGCATTGTCCTGCATGAAAATCATGTTTTTCTTGAAGGATGCAGACTTCTTCCTGTACCACTGCTTGAAGAAGGTGTCTTCCAGAAACTGGCAGTAGGACTGGGAGTTGAGCTTGACTCCATCCTCAACCCGAAAAGGCCCCACAAGCTCATCTTTGATGATACCAGCCCAAACCAGTACTCCACCTCCACCTTGCTGGCGTCTTGAGTCGGACTGGAGCTCTCTGCCCTTTACCAATCCAGCCACGGGCCCATCCATCTGGCCCATCCATCTGGCCCATCAAGACTCACTCTCATTTCATCAGTCCATAAAACCTTAGAAAAATCAGTCTTGAGATATTTCTTGGCCCAGTCTTGACGTTTCAGCTTGTGTGTCTTGTTCAGTGGTGGCCGTCTTTCAGCCTTTCTTACCTTGGCCTTGTCTGAGTATTGCACACCTTGTGCTTTTGGGCACTCCAGTGATGTTGCAGCTCTGAAATATGGCCAAACTGGTGGCAAGTGGCATCTTGGCAGCTGCACGCTTGACTTTTCTCAGTTCATGGGCAGTTATTTTGCGCCTTGGTTTTTCCACACGCTTCTTCCGACCCTCTTGACTATTTTGAATGAAACGCTTGATTGTTCGATGATCACGCTTCAGAAGCTTTGCAATTTTAAGAGTGCTGCATCCCTCTGCAAGATATCTCACTATTTTTGACTTTTCTGAGCCTGTCAAGTCCTTCTTTTGACCCATTTTGCCAAAGGAAAGGAAGTTGCCTAATAATTATGCACACCTGATATAGGGTGTTTATGTCATTAGACCACACCCCTTCTCATTACAGAGATGCACATCACCTAATATGCTTAATTGGTAGTAGGCTTTCGAGCCTATACAGCTTGGAGTAAGGCAACATGCATAAAGAGGATGATGTGGTCAAAATACTAATTTGCCTAATAATTCTGCACTCCCTGTATAATATATTTTAGTTTACGTGGCAATTTAAATAGATTTAAAGTTATGTGGCAATTTTTTTATATTTTATAACATCTTTAGGCAGAAGTAGATATATAGAGCGGTGCATGCTGCAGGCATTACAGGCACAAAGGAATGCATGTACATTGCAACAAACTTGGCAAGAACGTAAAGGGTTTAAGATAACTAAAAATCTCGGCCTAAAATAAAAAGAAAATCCTCTTATACTCACCCCTTTTTTCTGCACCATGCTCTGCGAGGCGCAGTGGTAGACCACTGAGGACAATGATTGACTGCAGCGGTCATTTGCTGTAAGGTCCCGCCTGTACAGCAAAAATTCCCAGGCTCCTCCCAGCTACGGGGTTTGCAAACCAATAGAAATGAGGAATAAAAGGTGAAGGAAAGAAAACCCAATAAATACACAAGGAGGCAGGGGAAGGAGATTCAGAGACGAATGGGAAAATGTGTGAGCAGGCAGAATAAAGTAAGATCCGAGCCAGACACTACTCAGACTATTTCGCACAAGTAGGTAAGATATATGGGCACTGTACTTTTAACAAACTTTGTATAAATCAATGGATCAATAGTACAAGTGAATATAAGAAAGCTTGTAATATTTTTTATTAGCTTTTTACAGCTAAAATCCATCTTAAGAGACAAAAAGGATCATCTGTTTCCTGAAGTATCAGGTTACATGCTGCCCATAGAAGTCTATAAAGAGGCGTGTGGTCTGTTGGCAGGATATAGAGGCACAGAAGCATAAAAAAAAAGAATACTGCTGAAGGCTCTAATTGGTTTTCTATCTCAGTCCAGTGCTGAATTCATAGCTACACTGCTCAGTACTCATTCTGCTGCTGCCTCTGAGACTGCTGTAGGGAGATAGGGGAGCAGAATGTCCCAGTTTTTGTATGCACTTCATGCAGTAGCGGCTTGTAGATACCTACTAGCTTATTCTGAAAAGTCACCTGAAACCATGTTTATTCAGTATTTTAATACGTGTGTATATTATTTTTGTAGAGTCATTCAATCACCATCCTACACTTGCTGCAAAATTATCTGCTAAGAAAAAAGCTTCTGTTGCTACAGATGATGACGATGATGATGATTTTCAGACTGATAGAAAACGAAGCCTCACTTCCCCCAGTGAGCTGCAGGTATTAAAACATACCGTTTACAGAGAACTGTATATTTACATCCTTATTGTCTTTTCTGATTAGTTGTGGTTTAGTCAGGTCACAACATACCTCGTCTGTCATACTTAGTTACTGCTCCCCATTACAAATGGCTTCATTATTTCTGTGCACATTGATGTGTCAGAGAGACGGATGACTTTGTGTTTGACAATGGACGGTGAATTGCTGCAGTCTATAACGTCATTGTTTCTCCCTTAACAGCTATTCTGCTAATGTTCAATTAAAGTTAAAAATGACGAATACAATGACTTATAATAGAACACTCATTTACCAGTGCCACATGTGGGCAAAATGGTTGTTGGTACATTTATTTAGTGGGTTGGGCAAGATGAAACTGCACCTATTTAATAGTAATGATGTGTTCATAATCTTAAAAGTTGCTTAAGGGAGATCTTCATCCTCTGCTGGCCCGTTTTAAATGTATACCGCAACTATAAAACGCAGCAAAATATTCCTAGGAAATAAATGGAACAAAGGCTCTTCCCATTGCATAATATGACGGCATATTACTAGGATATGCTGTCACTTTATAGTCAGTGGTGGGCCGACCCCTGGGACCTCCACCGATCCTGAGAATATACTAGCCACAGTCCTGTAGACCCTTCATACACTGCAAAATCTGAGGGGATTGAAGAGCATGCTATGGGTTGTCAAAGATTTCTTCTGAATTTGAAGCCACTTTCTCCCATTGCGATACAAAGGGAAAGGCCTTGCAGAATCCACAATTACCACATGTGGATTTTGTTTTCAAGTCATCTCCACCATAGAAATTGTCTGCTATGTTTGCACATGGCCTGACCACTGCATGCAGGCAAAACTGAGACTTTCAAAATCTAGCAGTCAGTGACAATCTGATTGCGACAGACTGATAGCTGGTGTCCCGACTCTTTCTAGCGGCAGATTTTGGGGCAAAGAAAGATCAGTCATGTTTCAATTCAACATACCCGATCCTTTGTTCCCAAGGGAGATAAACCTCTCTTATTTTCCTCTCCCCATTGACAACACATGCACATGAGACTCAGGCGAGCATGCATATAGGGCGAGGGGTTGTCGGAGGGGTCAGGAGCTGTCGACCAACAGCTGTCTAAAGTGTAGTTTTGTTTTTTTTTTGTGTTTTTTTTAGTAACCTATTTAAAATTTTGATTGGGACACATCCAGTAGACAAAATTAACCAACAAAATTAGATAACTTTAATTTGTATCTTACTTGTTTGAAATTTGGTTAGCTCGAAAGTTTGTTTTGGGATCAGTTTTATCTGTCTTGTCAGCTGATTGCTTAAAAATTTGTCCTGTATTGCAGATGCGAAAGCGACACTGTTTTGAGAAAGGGGTTCATTATATTGATGAGGATGAAAATGATGGCAACAACAGTTTATCCCCTAGTTGTTGCAAACAGCAAAAACCTGCCGTTCCATATGCATCTGAGGATTCTGCAGCATCTTCTTCGAAGCAGGTTAGTAGCAACTAACTCACACATCGTGAAAAGCGAAATATGAATATGTAAGGCTGCGTTTACATCTCTGGTGAACGTTTCCAGCATAGAACAGCCTGGCGGAGTTCACCGGATCCAGCATTGCCGGGTTTACAAATTTACCGCTTGATCTCAATTGACTATAATGAGGACCAGCGGTGATCCAGTCACTTTTCGGCATAAATGGCAGGTTTTGGTAATACATGAGTCGTACTGCAGGTGTGGACTCCAGATAGCTATTTTTTGTATCTTTATATTCCCATCCATTCTCCCACTGTCAGGGTTTAAAGCTGCACTGAAACACATTGTTGGGATTGTTGTGCATGGACACAGGAGTCCTCTCTATTATGTTGGCATGACAGAGCTTGTACAGTCGTGGCCAAAAGTTTTGAGAATTACATAAATATTGGAAATTGGAAAAGTTGCTGCTTAAGTTTTTATAATAGCGATTTCCATATACTCCAGAATGTTATGAAGAGTGATCAGATGAATTGCATAGTCCTTCTTTGCCATGAAAATTAACTTAATCCCAAAAAACCTTTCCATGCATTTCATTGCTGTCATTAACCCCTTAAGGACTCGGGGTTTTTTCATTTTTGCATTTTCGTTTTGCGCTCCCTGCCTTCCGAGAGCCATACCTTTTTTATTTTTACGTTCACATGGCCATATGAGGGCTTTTTTTTGCGGGACAAGTTGTACTTTCCAACGCCACCATTTAATATTGCATATGATGTAGTGGGAGGTGGGAAAAAAATTCCAAAAGGGGTGAAATTGCAAAAAAAAAAACAATTCCACCACAATTTTACTCGTTGTTCAATTACGACGTTTTATGTGCGATAAAACTGACCATTTAGTTTTATTCTACAGGTCAGTACGAATTCAGCGATACCCAATATGTATAGTTTTTCTTGCGTTTTGATAGTGAAAAAAAATTCAAAAGTGGGAGATTTTTTTTTTTTTTTGCCATTTTTGTCGCCATTTGACCCCTATAACTTCTTTGTAATTAAGTGTATGGCATTGTATGGGGGCTTATTTTTTGCGGGGCGATCTGAACTTTTAGTTGATACCATTATGGAGTGTGTAGGACTTCTTGATCACTTTTTATTTAATTTTGAGGAAATGAAGCGTCCAAAAACGGCGAATCGGCCATTTGGGCGCTTTTTTCCGTTTACCGTATGGGGAATATATTTTTATACTACGGGCGTTTTTGCACATTGCGACACCCATGATGTGTATTTTTTTTATTTTTTTTATTTTTTTTAATTTTGGGGAAAGGGGGGTGATTTGAATTTTAAGGTTTTTGTTTTTTAATTATTTATTTATTTTTCTTTTACACTTTTATATAGATCCCATAGGGACCTATATAAATCAGTCATCTGATTGCTTCTAACATAAACTCCAATACACTTTATTGGAGTTTATGAGGATTTTACTACTTTCCTATTAAGCCCTATTGCTAACAAGCGCTGCATAGGAAATAGTAAGTAGTAACCTCGATTAATTCTTTGAGTTCGAGGCTATTACATCCAGCGCTGCGATTCCTCCGATCACCACTAAGGGGAGCTGGAGAGCTGCCGAAAGTTTTACTTTCGGTTTTAGCGCGCGCAGATGCCGTGGTCAGGATTGACCACGGCATCTGCGGGGTTAAATGATTGCGATCGGCATCGCTGCCGACCGCGATCATTTGCCGCGGGGGTCAGCTACAGGAAACAGCCGGACCCCAGCAGCGATCGCGCACGCAGCGGGCAGGAGCGGGCGCCATGGTTAGGGACCGGACCCATGACGTACCCATACGTCATGGGTCCTTAAGGGGTTAAAGGACCTGCTGAGATCATTTCAGTAATCGTCTTGTTAACTCAGGTGAGAATGTTGACAAGCACAAGGCTGGAGATCATTGTCAGGCTGATTGGGTTAAAATTGCAGACTTGACATGTTAAAAGGAGGGTGATGCTTAAAATCATTGTTCTTCCATTGTTAACCATGGTGACCTGCAAAGAAACGCGTCCAGCTTCATTGCGTTGCATAAAAATGGCTTCACAGGCAAGGATATTGTGGCTGCTAAGATTGCACCTCAATCAACAATTTATCGGATCATCAAGAACTTCAAGAAAAGAGGTTCAATTCTTGTTAAGAAGGCTTCAGGGCGTCTAAGAAAGTCCAGCAAGCGCCAGGATCGTCTCCTAAAGAGGATTCAGCTGCGGGATCTGAGTGCCACCAGTGCAGAGCTTGCTCGGGAATGGCAGCAGGCAGGTGTGAGTGCATCTGCACACACAGTGAGGCGAAGACTTTTGGAAGATGGCCTGGTGTCAAGAAAGGCAGCAAAGAAGCCACTTCTCTCCAAAAAAAACATCAGGGACAGATTGATCTTCTGCAGAAAGTATGGTGAATGGACTGCTGAGGACTGGGACAAAGTCATATTCTCCGATGAAGCCTCTTTCCGATTGTTTGGGTCATCTGGAAAAAGGCTTGTCCGAAGAAGAAAAGGTGAGCGCTACCTGTGTCATACCAACAGTAAAGCATCCTGAGACCATTCATGTGTGTGGTTGCTTCTTATCCAAGGTAGTGGGATCACTTACAATTTTGCCCAAAAACACAGCCATGAATAAAGAATGGTTCTTTATAGTTCTTCTTCCAACAATCCAACAATAGTTTGGTGAAGAACAATGCATTTTCCAGCACGATGGAGCACCGTGCCATAAGGCAAAAGTGATAACTAAGTGGCTCGGGGACCAAAACATTGACATTTTGGGTCCATGGCCTGGAAACTCCCCAGATCTTAATCCCATTGAGAACTTGTGGTCAATCCTCAAGAGGCGGGTGGACAAACAAAAACCACTAATTCTGACAAACTCCAAGAAGTGATTATGAAAAAATGGGTTGCTATTAGAGATGAGTGAACTTTAAAAAAAAGTTCGGCGTTCGGGTTGTAGTAATCGCCGCATCCCGTTATGGATTCCACTACCGCGGACTATCGCGGCATATGGAATCCATAAGGGGCGGCTTCCACCAACCCGAACTGTTGATCAGCCGAAGGACCTGGGGTGATGTCACCGTCATGTGATCAGTGATTTTTTTAAAGTTCGCTCATCTCTAGTTGCTATCAGTCAGGAATTGGCCCAGAAGTTGATTGAAAGCATGCCCAGTCGAATTGCAGAGGTCCTGAAAAAGAAGGTCCAACACTGCAAATACTGACTCTTTGCATAAGGCTACATGCACACGACAGTTGTTTTTTGCTGTCCGCAAATCGCGGATCCGTCTTCCTTTTTTTTTTCACATCCACATCCTTTCCGTGTGTCCGCAAACTTTGTAGGTTGTGTTTCCGTGTGTCTTCCGTTTTTTTTTGCGGATCCGCAAAAAAAAAAACGGAAGGCTTGAGACAGTTTCTTAAAGTACTTGTACAAGTGCCCTGGTTTCCAAGCAACCATCCGCAAAAAAAAACGGATGCGGATGACAAACGGATGGATTCCGTTGGTCATCCGCATTTTTTGCGGACCCATTGACTTCTATGGGTCCGCAAACCGTTTTTTGCGGACAAGAATAGGACATGCCATATTTTTTTTGCAGACGTGAAATGCGGACACGGACAGGCAACGGAAGAGGCATCCGCATTTTTAACGGATCCATAGAAATGAATGGGAAACCATCGGATCCGCAAAAAAAACGGAACGGAGGCCGCAAAAAACCACTGCCGTGTGCATGTAGGCTAAATGTAATGTAATTGTCGATAAAAGCCTTTGAAACGTATGAAGCGCGTGTAATTATATTTCACTACATCACAGAAACAACTGAAACAAAGATCTAAAAGCAGTTTGGCAGCAAACTTTGTGAAAACTAATATTTGTGTCATTCTCAAAACTTTTGGCCACGACTGTATAGTCCAAGTCGGTCGGCACTGCGGAAGGCGGGTGCTGCGGTCAAAAGGACAGCTTATCCCAGCAGGCAAGTGGCACTTTGATTCAGTTTGAGGCACCAAGCGTGCCGAAACACGTCACTGATGCAAACTATGTGACCAATAAAGCTAACTTTATCTGCGACTTTGGAGTGCCGATCTTTTGCTTCTATTGTCATGACAGAGCAGTCTAGACTGGGTTTACATCGCAGCTTTGAGGACTGAGAGTAGGGGGAATATAGTGGACTGTATAAAAATAAAAAATGGCAAGCTAGACTTCTTTTCTGCAATACTACTCATGTAAACTGCTGATAATAGTCTAAAATCATGGTGACAGATTACCTTCAAATTGATCTACCGGAGCATCTGAGTGATTCTTTTTCTACACATACAAACGTCTTAGGTTAAATTGCAGAAAACCGTGACTTCTGTCTTTCATGATGCCATTTTATTTTAGTTAATGTATTTTCCTTCTTTAAGCTAGAAAGTGTGCAATCAAGAATGTCTCTCTCTTTCTCTGTTTTATTTAATAATAGCTTTACGTATTTCATGTTTCCAGTTTTGCTATTAATGTATGCAATAGAATTTAGGAATTTGAAGACGGTGCCTGAATATTTTGCTTGATGGCACAAGAGGGTGCTGTAGGCTGCATGAAGTAGATTTGCTCTTTGTGACAGAGCGAATCACCAGTGCAAGGTTTTAGCAGGCTTTATCCTGACAGTGTATATTTACGGTCTTATTTGATATGGTATTTTATATATTTCATTTATGTCTTGTCTTTATTTACCACTGTTAGATAATAAGGTAAGAACGGCATTTGCTGCGCAGATTGATTTCTCAAGTTTATCTCATTACCCTTCTAGCTTATAAAGGACACTGTTATGTAGTGCACATTTTGGGCCATTTTATTAGTGAAAAATTGTAGCATGGTGGCACACATACCCTCTTTGGGGTCTACAAGGCGACATATAAAGTGACCAGCATCTAATTACAGTAAATATTCCTGGTGCCCTCCTTTTGACATTTTGTGCTGCTGATTCCTGGCCCACTGGCCTCCAACTTCTCAAGTGCTGAGGCAGTATGAGATGCACCAGCCTGTTCATAAAAAAAAATTTAGATTCCTTAGTGGTTGATGCCTTTTAATGGCTAACTGAAAAGATGACAACATTGCAAGCTTTTGAGACTTATTAGGTCTCTTCATCAGGCTCGTTATAACAAAGTATCTGAAAATTCACACATTTATACTTCAAAGTACATACGAATAGTGAGGTAGGTAAAACAAGTGATGTAAAGCAGATCAAGAGTGGAGGAGTAATCAAACATTTGTGACAGTAAATTATTGTAGTAGTTATGGCTAAGGAGTATGAACGTTTTCCGCTGATAGATAGCCAGTCCTTGATTGTTATGAACCCGAGAGATCTGGTGGGCAAATTCCCAAAGAAATGTAGAAGGACATATATACATGCGACATATTAATTCTTGATCTGAATGTGTCAATTGTTGTCATGAGCCTTTAAACTCCCTGTTTTCCAGATTTTAACATTAATGACGCATCCTCAGGATAGGCCGATCAGCTGGTTGGAGAGAAGGACTTGTAATTACAAGAAGCCGTCCCACTCCCTTCTATAAGACCGCTTCTTCCTATAGACTTAAATTGGAAGGAACCTCCTGAGGTCATCAATATTAAAATCCTAGAAAACCCCTTTAATATCAAGACTTTCTTGTCTGTGATGATGCTGTAGTCAGGTAGATCTTTTCTTTTATTGAGTGGAAATAAGGCTGGGTGATAATTTACCCTTTTATTTTCTGACATTTTTATTTTATTTTAATCTTGATATCAATTTTTTTTTTTAGACTGCTATGCGCAGGCTGTGTAGTCCCTTCAGTTCTTGCTGCCCACACCATTAATCCTGGTTTGGGTGGCACAGGCAGCGCTGGTGTAGTGCTGCACAAGAGCTGAAGGACCTGTGATCCCATCATTGTCAGTGCAGGAGGGGGCGGAGCTCAGCAGTGGAGGGAAGAATTGTTGGGGAAGTACCTGTGATTACATCATGTGACTTGAAGGGGCAGACTTTTGTGTGTAGGAGAATAAATTGGGGAAGTGATGGATTCAGAGTGAGCCAGGAAAATGCAGGGAGTTGTAATTCTTTTCTCGTATACCTCCTCTTTGTAATGTCTTCTGATATCACATGTTAATAGACTGGACATGCTGACATTTGTAGTTCTCTCCTCTTATACCTACTCCCTGTAATGTCTAATAGCAAACTCTTGGAGGCAGTGAGTAAAGAAATTACAGTTAGGTTCATATATATATTTGGACACTGACAAAAATTTTATTACCGGTTTGCAAAAACATGTTCAAGTTATAGTTATATAATGGACATGGACTTAAAGTCTAGATTTTTAGCTTTCATATGAGGGTATCCACAATAAAATTGGATGAAGGTTTTAGGAGTTTCAGCTCCTTTACATGTGGCGCCCTGTTTTTAAAGGGACTAAGAGTAATTGGACAATTGACTTAAAGGCTGTTTCATGGGCAGGTGTGAGCAATTCCTTCATTATTGCATTCTCAATTAAGCACATAAAAGGCCTGGAGTTGATGTGAGGTTTGGTGCTTGCATTTTGAAGATTTTGCTGAGAAGTAAACATGCTGTCAAAGGAGCAGGTGAAACAAGCCATCCTTCATCTGCAAAAACAGAAAAAACCCTTCCGAGAAATTGCTACACTATTAGGAGTGGCAAAATCTACAGTTTGGTACATCCCGAGAAAGAAAGAAAGCACTGGTGACCTCAACAATGCAAAAAGACCTGGATGCCCACGGAAGACAACAGTGGTGGATGATCGCAGAATAATTCCCATGGTGAAGAGAAACCCCTTCACAACAGCCAACCAAGTGAACAAGACTCTCCAGGATATAGGCGTATCAATATCCATATCTACCATAAAGAGAAGACTGCATGAAAGTAAGTACAGAGGGTTCACTACACGGTGCAAGCCACTCATAAGCCTCAAGAATAAGAAGGCTAGATTGGATGTTTGCTAAAAAACATCTTAAAAAACAGTACTCTTCTGGAAGAACATTCTTTGGACAGATGAAACCAAGATCAACCTCTACCAGAATGATGGAAAGAAAAAAGTATGGCGAATGCATGGTACAGCTCATGATCCAAAGCATACCACATCATCTGTAAAACACGGCGGAGGCAGTGTGATGGCTTGGGCATGCATGGCTGCAGTGGCCCTGGGTCCCTAGTGTTTATTGAGGATGTGACACAGAACAGAAGCAGCCGGATGAATTCTGGGGTTTTCAGAGACATACTATGTGCTCAAATCCAGCCAAATGCAGCCAAACTGGGCGGCGTTTCATAATACAGATGGACAATGACCCAAAACATAAAGCCAAAGTGACCCAGGAGTTTATTAAAGCAAAGAAGTGGAATATCCTTGAATGGCCAAGTCAGTCATCTGATCTGAACCCAGTGATGGCTAACCTCCGGCACTTCAGCTGTGGTGAAACTACGACTCCCAGCATGCTCCATTTATTTCTATGAAGCAAGTGTGCATCTTGGGAGTTGTAGTTTTACTACAGCTGGAGTGCCAGAGGTTAGCCATCACAGCAATAGAGCATGCATTTCACTTGTTAAAGACTAAACTTCAGACAGAAAGGCCCACAAACAAACAGCAACTGAAATTGCCAACAAAGGGATTTCAACCAAGTATTAGAAATCAACATTTTATTTACAATGATTTAATTTGTCCAATTACTTTAGAGCCCCCGAAATGAAGGGATTGAGTTTAAAAAATGCTTTAGTTCCTCACATTTTTATGCAATCATTTTGTTCAACCCACTGAATTAAAGCTAAAAGTCTGAACTTCAACTGCATCTGAATTGTTTTGTTCAAAATCCATTGTGGTAATGTACGAAACAGAAATTAGACAAATGTTGTCTCTGTCCAAATATATATGGACCTAACTCTATATATTGCAAGTAGGCACCAAGTTTGGTGAGTAAAGCAATGATTTATGTTGTGAAGCTCTAGTTTAATTTGGCTGACAATGTTATATAGATTATGGTTTCTATTCTGTGTATTGTAGTGTCATGTCCCACTGTCCCGAGTACGATGTCCTCCTTTTGGGGGTTATAAAAGTGGCCACTATGTAGGTGATCTAGTTGGACATGTTTTTCAGTTAATTTTGCAAAAGAATAAAAATAATTGAGATTATAATCGATAATTGTTCAAGTTGAAATAATAGTTGTTTTCTTTCTTATTTTTCAAAAATCACCCAGCCTTATGTGGTGAAGAGAGTTCATTCTTGTTCTAAGCTTTTGACCAGTTTCACATACATAGACACATCCAGTAAGACATTTGGTGCATATAATCTAGTAGTAAACACATGAGCTGCACGGCTTGATTCCCAAACTTGACCCAGATATTTTGCTATGAAACATAACTTTTAGTGTTCACAGTAAAAGTATCTCAGTGAGCCTCCACAAAGGGTTAAAAAATATGTAGCGTGGATGTATAATACTGAAACTGTAGCTGGCAGGGACGTGCACAAACCCTGCTACACTACTACCATGCTGTGTCCCGACACAGGCTGGCTTTACATATGCCACAATAAGCCGAATGGCTCACTAGCATCTGATTCCACATAAGTGATTCCACATAAGCAAATAGCATTGCAGATTTGCAGTAGCAACAACCCACCACATTTGCTTTCACCCCAAATCAGATTGCATAAGATTGCATAAGGGGTGTGCTTCTGAGGTAAATTTCATACCAAGGTCATTCTGATTGAGGCTGTTAACAAATTCATTAAACAGTGATGTGGTGCCTTCCCAAAATATCTAAACATCATCTAAATACCTACCCCAAAGCAATATGTGACTAGTTGTTACTAGATATAGTTGGACCATTAGTTATACTATATGAGCAAGCACCCTTGCTATGTTACATATGTCCCCTTCTGTATCCCACTGTAATCTCCTCCTCCCCACCCCCCTATGACCAAGCCTTTGTGCATACATCATAAGTGTAGCACACACACCTTGATACTCGTGAGACGCTATGTCCAGTGTAGCTAGCGAAACATGTCGTGGGGGGGGAGGGGGAGGGGGGGGCAGTTAGTAGGTTTTAAGTGTCTGTGTCCGTCCCTATGTAGCTCATTTGTTTATGGTGTTACAATTTCTCTCAAATAATTATGTAACCAGTGTATGGCGTTACATTATTGTCAGTGAGACATCAGATGCTAGTGAGCCATTCGGCTTAATCTGGCATATGCAGAGCCAGCCTGACTCGGGCCACAGCATGGTACTAGTGTAGCAGGGTTTGTGCATGTCCCTGCCAGCAACAGTTTCAGTTTTATACATCCACGCTACATATAGGGAAGGGACACAGTATTTTTTTAACCCCTTGTGGAGTCTCGCTAAGCTACTTTTACTGTGATCATTGAAAGTTACGTTTTATAGCAAAATATCTGGGTCAAGATTGGGATCAAGCCGTGTGGCTCATGTGTTTAGTAATTTAATTATACCCACACCCAGATAGGGTCCATTAAGTAATCCCTTTGAGTTTTATAATTAAGATCACATTTGGCGTGGTGCAAGTGAAAGTACCTGGGATCTTGTAGTTCAGTAGTGTATTGGGAATCCATGTCGTCAGTGGTACGTATAAATTGTTCTCGTCATTTAAATATTATTTAATGTGTTGTGCTACCCAGTATAGTCCGACTCAGTCCGTTGACAATCCTGACTCTGCCATTGCAGGAAGTTAGGAGATGGACTAGTTAATTCTAGTGTTAGCTGAGGATGTGAGAGAGAGCTACTTGTGCTCACTCCTTTAGAGCTTTGCATCAAGCAAGCCGTTGCTACTTTACCATACGCCAGAAAGAGACAGAATAAAAGAACCAATAAGGTCCAGAATCCACAAGGCTCAGCATTACAGTCGGGCAGTAAGGTATTTGCTGTTCAAGGCTGATAAATACTTTACTGCAGTTAGAGGGACATTGAAACACCCTTCCACACTTTGACACATTCCTGGCCAGCTGTAACTTAAAATCTGTACCCCTCAGCCTGGGAATTACAGACAAATTTTGCAAGAACCTTGTTCCCAGCCTCAGATTCTGCAAAGACTTTGGAAAGATAGAGAGAAGGAGTACTACAGCCCCCATCCTTGCTTATATCCATACATTGCCATCACATCTACTTCCTTGCACCTGTACAACACTCATAACTAAGGCTGTCACGATATCACATTTTTTATTCGATTTTGATACCATATAAAAAGTACTGCGATAATTATATTCATTGATGGCGCAGTGGCCACAGCCCCTACCCTCCTCCTGACTGCCACTGTTATTGGTGGCAAAGGCAGCCGCGTCACAGTGGGGAGGGACTCTAAGTAGCGCAGCCTAGTATCGGAAAATAGCAAATCCCGGTATCAAATCAATTCGGATCTAAAATTATTGATTGGGTATCGATAGTTCGATACCCGCTGCAACACTACTCATAACACCAAGGGCACCCAAATACCACCAGTCAGGAGCCCCAATTTCAGGGAGTCCCCCTAGGGAAGAGAGGGTGCGCCCTCCTATCACTGCCCAGACCTAGGGAGCTTCGGTGTGAGGATTGCCACTTTGAATAACTGTTGCAGCCAGAGCTACTACTGATCCCATTCTCAGCGCCACTCCTCTGGGATCGCAGCAACAGATCTTACATTTTGACTGGTTGCAGGTGAATGTTCCGGTTGTGGCTGGAGAGGGAAATGAGCTTCTGACAGTGATGTTTTCAAGATTAGCACAAGAGTTGGGGGTGGGTTGGAAATATGTTTTTCAAAAGGTAATCTTATTGTATCGGATGTAGTCCATGAGCAACCCTCTTCAGAATGTCGAGATTTGGGGTGTAGGTGACTACTAAAGGTACCCAATGGTTTTCTTGTTTAATTTGTTTCGTAAGAGCTCATTTCTTGGCAGTATGGTGGCTCTGGCATTTCAGTTTTCCACTGTAATTGGATGGTATCCCTGGTTCAAAAATGTGTGTAGGGTTTGTATATATGCGGTTGTATCTGATAGCTTGACTGTAGATGATGGGTTTTTCTATGTGTTTGGGGTGGAAACTGTCCCATCTAAGAGATGTTGTGCAGCCAGTTGGTTTCTGGTTAAGTGATGTCTTCATTTTTTTGTTCTTTATCTTGATGTTGGTGTCCAAAAAGTTTATTTTAGTAAAGGTGGTGTTGTGTGTTAAATTGATGGTGGGATGAAACTGATTGATTGAAGCGTTTATCGAATGTTTTAGTTGTTCAGATTCAGTCCAGATGATTTTTCTTTTTCCATTTAGACACTTGTAACTTAGAACTGCCCAATATAATTTCCCCAAATTTATTTGCATAAACAGTTGGATAGTTGTGTTTGTTCTGGCCCCAGTGTACGAGTATGGCAGTGAAAGGGTTAAAATACACTAGCAGCTCTCTCATCAGCTCTTCAGATTTCCACACTCTTTATATGACAGGTGGCAACATTCACGTCAACAAGGGGTCCCCTGTACCTTTCATTTCTTACCGTTGTCCTCTCCCAATGAAATATTGGTGGGTACTGTTTCATTCTATCCTGGAAGCGTAGGACTCTGTGCATACACCACCGCCAAACTGTTTTCCCTTTTTATATTAGTTATTTTGGAAAATAATACCAGCCTTAATGTGTTGACATAGTTTTAATTGCAGAAGCATGAAGTGCGAGTAAATGTTGCCATGTTGTATATAGTTGGCAGTGAAGTCATTTCTCAGTAGGATAATAAAAAGTGGTGAAAATGTCTTAAGAATGTGAACACTAATTACTGTAACCACTGAACGCCTTTTTACAGACTGGGGTGGCGGGGCTAATAAAGCAGTACAGTCTTGGTACGTACATATTGCACAGACATTGTTTTTTTTTTTTGTTTTTTTTTTCACGTTTCTTTTTTAAGTAACTTTAAGGTTTTCAGCTGCATGTAAAATACTATGAATATCATGGATGGAAAGAGCAAGCCATCAGCACCCGGACCTAGATTGCCACTGACTGTAGATGTGAAGCAGGAATAATTTGTTCTCATTGTCTACCATGGTCAATGTGTATTGTCCAAAATGGCTGGTGTAGGCCCTTTTGCCCCTTCGCCATGAAGTAACAATATTCCCTTCTACATTGTAAGCTCTTGTGACCAGGGCCCTCATTCCTCTTGCTTTAATTGTTGACTTGTTTGTTGCTATGTAATGGATGATTTTGTTTGTACATATACCCCTGATTGTAAAGCGCTATGGAATCAGACCTCCATGCCAGACCCCTATGAGACCTCACATCAGACTTCCATGCTAGACCCCCATTAGATCTCAGATCAGATCATAAAATAAAGAACTTCACTTACCTCTCCTGCTCCGCTGCTCCTCTCCAGGTCCAGCGTTTGCTCCTCCAGTGGCGCTCCCTTGTCTTCACCGGCCTGCGCTGCACCGCCACCTGAATGAGTGCAATGTCGGGTCATAGTGTGCACACCACGTCCTGATGCTGTAAGCGGTGAAGACCTGCAATGCAGCGCGGGCCTAGGAAAGAAGACAAGGTAGGGTGAGTACCGACAACACTCAGAGCACTTCACCTGCTCCCCGCATCTAATGCATAATAGTGAGCGCTTCCATAATCGTTAAGTTGATAGTGATCTGTGAAGACAATGGGGTGTAAAAGACGAATTTAGTTGAAACCTGATTGGTTGATTTGGTCAACTAAGCCAGTTTTCCTTTACACTAGTTTTGATAAATCTACACCATTGTCCCCTCATGTAAATAAGAATGCCGCTACGGTCAAGCACGCATTAAACTCTAGATGTTAGCTGGAGGTTACACTGAATTGCTTTAATCCTTCACAAATTAAATTGGTATATGATAGGATTTGGCCGGCTGTAGACCTATCCCGAGCATTAGCGAGTTGATTGTCAAAATATGTCATTTAATATAATAATCCCAGTATTCTGACAGTGTAAATACACAGCACATGTTAGGGCTAAAAATAAAATCTCACATGGGTCGTGGAACTCTAAGGTCACTTAAAGTATATTTTCTTTTTTTTTATGTATTAGTTTTTTTTAAATTAAATAAAAACTGTAGAAAACCTCTAATTGCATCTCCTGTGGAATAAGAGAGTTTGCCAGTAAGACATAAACATGCTTGATTCTACAGAGAAATCTCTCCTAAAGACCATCGCTTTGAGAAGACCACCCAGCCATCCAGACCAGATTTCTTATGACACGTTTTCTGACCCATTGTATATTATACATACTGACAGGGGCAGACTGGCCATAGACCCTGCAGGGAAAAATCCTGGTGGGCCAAGCCCAGGGGACCACCCAAGCCCTCCTCACTCCTACTGACTGGATACATAATGATCTTATGCTATCAGAGTTAATTATTGCTGGGACCTTAAGGTCCTTTTATCCCTGGCCAGTGGGCACAGGTACCCTCAGGACGGTGATACAGTTAGATACTTGGAACGAGACTCAGATATTATATTTTTGTGTTCTTTCCTTGGCCACTTGGGTAACATACTACTGGGGGCAATATGGGGAATAGGGGAAGTCCAGGCGGCATACTGAAGGTAGGACTGGCTTGGTACTGTAGCCCGCATCTCTGCCTTTTAAGCCCCCTGCTCTATATCTTAAAGACAACTGGAGAATAATAGAACGTGTCAGACTACCACCACTTCTGGGGCAATATTTTGTTCCGCACTGTGATAGTTGGTTCTGTTGGGATGGTATTTTGTGCTGCACTGTGGTATTTCTGACTCTGCCTACTTGTGTTGACCCTGTCTACTTATGTTGCCCCACCCTATGTCAATTTGGACTCACCTACAACATGGTGCCACTTTTAGGTTTTTTTTCTAGGGCCACTCTACGTTCCTGTCTGCCCTTGCATACTATCCATCTTCTTTAGAGAAGTCACTCTTTCACCCTTGAAGACCACTTTTTAGTGCAATATTGGTTGGTTGTCTCAGAGGTTTCACTGTAGTTAATTTATAGCCAAAGTGTAGGAAAGTCATGTGTTCCCTTGTCAATACCCTTCCAATCATTTTTTGAAAGTCTATGACTTTACACTATTGGTCTGTGTAAATAAGTGGGTGATTAGTTTTCTTTTTATATTTTATGTATGTAGGTTTTTAAGTGCTATAAGAAATGTTAAGTTTAAAAGGGGTTGTCCCATGGGGACATTTATGGCACATCGACAGCATATGCCATAAATGTCCAACAGGTTCCTCCTTTGGGACCCACTCTTTTTCAAGAACTGGTAGGTGGCCACATGTGCCCAGCTCTTTATATTCACTTCTTTGGGATTTCCCCCCCAAAAAAATAGCTGAGGGCATTTACTTGGTTATTTTTAGAACTCCCATAGATGTGAATAGACACAGCCACACTTGAGGGGCCGCCTCTCCACTCATGATTGTGCGAGATGGCCTTGTGGATATGTCAAAACGTCCAAGTTCAAATTTTCTTTGAAATCTCTGGTTGCCTATAGTTGCCGCTAGGGGGAGCTTAGCCGCTCACTAAATTCAATTTTTTTAAATTGAATTTAATGAAATCGGTAAAAGGTTGTAATTCCATCGGGGTTCACTTTTCCATTGTCCTGATCTGTTATATGTGTAGAACTTGTGACGTGATTGACAAGATTGGCACCTGACAGACCCCATTGACTATAATGGATGCATCGGGTTACTATCATGCTGCCCACCATTTTACCAGGCAGTATTATCCAGCATATTTTCTACAGAATCTGCAACAGAGACCCGTAACAGAGCCTCTGATGCAGATGTGAACGCAGCCTAAATCTACATTTTTGGACCTAAAACTGAAATGATGTTCACAGCTGAAAGTACAGTTTTAAATGTATGTTACATTGTGTTTTATCTCTTCTCTTTTGATGTGTGGTGGGGGTGGGTCGCATAGGGTTATACAGATTTGGAGTTCTTGTTTACAACGTCTCAATCTGTTTAGGGAACGTTTAATAAAAAAAATGACAACAATGAATAAAACCGGCTTAATCAGATTTGATCCATTTAGCTTGAATTTCACAGTCTGGTGTACACCATCTTGGCTATAATGCAAGACTGAAAGATAAAATATCTTATCATTTTCATATCCTGTTTAGAAACACTGTCTTCAAGGAAGCTGTCCTTGCTAACAAATTGACATTTTCTTGCCAGTAATCCCTTTTTACAGTGCAGCCAACATAAAATGAGTTGGCAAAAGCTTGAGTTTTTTGACCAAGCACATTCCAGATTTTATTTGAAAGAAATGATAGAGCATTAAGTGTACATAGTAGAGACTGGGATGGATATAATTGTCTTGTAATTATTTACGGCTGCAGTTTACTCTTCTGTTGCTTTTCATGGCTGAGCTAATGCCATTATTGCAGTGAAAATGGGGTAAAATGTAGTAACTACTTCAGTGCTGTGAAAAAGTATTTGCCCCTTCCTCATTTTTTCTCTTTTTAATATTTATCACATTGGAGGTGGTCTGACAACATAATCTGTAGCCTGTATCTTTACTTTCCTAAAGGTGGATTTAGACGGGCCGATGGAGTGTCTGATTATCGGGAAGGAAGCGTTCCTTCCTGACAGTGGGCTGATCGCTCCGTGTAGGAGATCGCGCATTTACATGCAGCGATCTCCTTCACAGTATAAGGAAGAGCTATTGTGATCCCTCGTCTTCATACAGATTCATTTTTCTGGGCAGCAGATTGCTGTTTAGACAGCATGACCTGCTGCCCAGGAACGATGATTGATGTGACTGCACTAAATACAGGATCATTTAATGAATAAGCATTTTGCTTGTTCATCAGTCGATTGGTGACACATTTATATGGCCAGATTATTGGGAACGAGCGTTCACAGGAACGTTCCTTCCCGATAATCTGGACGATTATTGGTTCATCTAAATCCACCATAGCAGTTCGTAATCTAATTTCATATCAGTCTGAACTGGAGATGAGGGCTACAGATCAAGCCATCAGAGGAGAAGGAACCGTCTGCAGATGCACTAAAACTGAGAGCTGTAGAAGAAAACCTGTTTTTAAGATAGACCAACTGAAATTTTTATTTTTTTTTGCCCGAAATAATCAGAATGCAATAATTAAAAAAACAATTGCCCCCAAAGGTGGCCATAGCCTTTAAAGCTCATTATGCAGCAGGGCCATGATCTGAAGCACATAACAAAGTCCACCTGTGAAAGATGCGAAAGAACCAACATTAAGGTCTGATTGACGTGCAAAAAAAAAAAAAAAACGTTATGGGGGTCAGAATATGACGATGGACATAATTTTTTTCTCTAGTTTTTTCCCAGTATTAAAGCACAAAAAAGACTACTGTATTTTTCGCCCTATAAGGCGCACCTGCCCTTAAGACGCACCTAGGTTGTTGAGGAGGAAAATAAGAAAAAAAATATTTTGAACCAAAAGGTGTACTTTTGGCAGGTTTTAAACTATTGATGTTCTGTGCAAGGCACTGTTATGGGGGATCTGTGGGTGACGCACTGTTATGGGGATCTGTGGATGACGCACTGTTATGGGGGCATCTGTGGAGGGTACTGTTATGGGAACATCTGTGGATGGCACTGTTATGGGGGCATCGTAGATGATATTAAGTACGGTAATACAGCCTGCATTGGAGACAAGATTATAGTTTTTAACATTGCCTATATGATTACTACAGCGGGGCCCGATGTAGTAGAATACAGTGACTGCATCGGGCCCCGCTGCCATTAGAAAACAAGACTGCCGCCCCCAGCCCCTCCTCGTTGATACACACGCCGGCCACGCTGTTCAGCAGCGCGGCGGTGTATCAGTGTTTTCAGCATTTACCCCATAAATCGCAGTACTATTTCCCCCCCCACTTTTGGGGGAAAAAGTGCGTCTTATAGGGCGAAAAATACGGTATATAAATGTGGTATTGCTGTAATTGTACTGACCTGGAGAATGAAGGTAACAGGTCAGTTTAACGCATTTGCGGTTTATTTTTCAATTTCCCACTGCATAGTATGGTGACTTTAAAATGTGTACCTTTTCCCACAAAAAAACAAGGCCTCATTTGTCTGTGTGAATGGAAAAACAAAGCTATCGCTCTGGGAAGGCAGGGAGTAAAAAACTAAAAATCACCATGTCCTCAAAGGGTTAAAATTAGTTGAATTATTTCAAACATTTCAATGTGACAAATTAACAAAATAGAAAAATTCCAGTTTTTCACAGCACTGTATATACAGAGATACATTTCGGGGTGGGGTGGGGGGTGTTAGCTGTAATATAAGTGGTTAGAAAGAGGTAGAGGGCTACCTCTCTCACTCTACTGACACCCCCATGAAGCTACCGTGGGGTGCTGATGTGTTGTCATTGTAGCCTGGGGCCTGCAGGCCTCCTATGACCATATGCCTATTAGGCCCTGCCTGGCGGTGTAACATACAGGCATAATGCATTATATTGTCTTAGGGATCAAACTATGATAAGTAGAAGTCCCAAAGTGGGCAAAGGAAAAAACTGTTTATCAAAAAAAAGAATAGTTCTACAAACCGTATTTTTTCCTATTGGGGTACATCAGCCTAGAATGTAAACTCAACTGATAGAATTCAGCGTGTCAAAATCTGCACGTGTTGCAATTGGATTTGTTACTGAAACTTTGTTTCAGATTTTCTGCAGGTTTCTCGCTGTAGAAACCTGGAGCATAAGCTGACATGCCATAGATTTAAAATCAGCACTGCAGGTTAAAGGGGTTGTCTCGCCATTACTACGGCGAGATGAGACTCCGTTTCAACCACCTCCCGGCCGGGAAACAGCAGAGATCTCCGGCATTCGCTGTTTCAGGAGCTCTCATTGTTGTGCATGAGAGCTACGGAAATGCTGTTTCCCCTACTCAGAAATAACATAGCTCGGTGTCCTACGCTGTTTCCGTAGCTCTTATGCACTGCAATAAGAGGTCCTGAAACAGCGAATGCCGGAGAGCTCTCGTCTTAGTAACAGCTTAATAAGACAACCCCTTTAAAGGGGTTATCCAAGTTTATTAACCTCTTGGTGACAAGCCTGTTCGGGCCTTACTGACCAAGCGTTTTTCTTTCTTTTTTAATCGTCGCGTTCCAAGAGCTATAACTTTTTTTTATTTTTCCGTCTATATAGCTTTATGAGGGCTTGTTTTTTGCAGGACAAGTCATAGTTTTTAATGGCACCATTTTGGGGTACACATAGCTTTCTGATTAACTTTTATTAACTCTTTCTGGGAGGGAGATGGGAAAAACAGCCATACTGCCACTTCGTTTTTACGTTATAAATTACACCATAATATCTTTATTCTCTGGGTCAGTATGATTACAGTGATACCAAATACATATATTTTTCTTTTTTACATTTTACTACTATTTTGTAATAAAACCTTTTTTATTTTTCTTTCTATGGAGTTTTGTGAGAGCTTGATTTTTGCAGGATGACTTGTTATTACGTTTTTTTGTTGGCAGCTAAGAATAAATTAGCAATTCTATCTTTTTTTTTATTTTATTTTTTTATGCCGTTCACCGCAGGGGATAGTTTACATGATATTTATGTAGTCCGGGTCGTTACGGACGTGGCAATACAAAACATATGAGTAAATGAGTTTTTTTTATTACTTTTTCTTACCTCTTAATAGTCCCACAAGGAGACTATAAGGGCTCTTGTAAATGAACGTGTGCTGCCCGTTGCCGTATTGCGGACCGCATTTGTGGATCCGCAATACACTGGCATCGTTCCATGTGCATTCCGCATTCTGCATTCCCTTCAATGGGTCCGCAAATACGGAGATGCGGAACAGAATCACGGAACGGAACACTACGGAAGCACTATGGAGTGCTTCCGTAGGGTTCTGTTCGGCACTTCCGTTCCGCGAAAAGATAGAACTTGCTCTATCTTTTTGCGGAACGGAGGAATGCTGACCCATTCAAGTTGAATGGGTCAGGATTCATCCCGGCGGCAAAATTGTGGTCCCCAATGCACGGAACGGCCCACCTATGGCCGTGTGAATGAGCCCTAACAGACAGCTTTCTGATTGCTTTTAAAATGCAATGCTCTATCTGTATAGTGCATTGCATTTTAATGGCAATGCTATTCTGACATTGACCAGGCATGTAAAGCATGTCTGCGGCATGTAAAGTGTTAAACAGCCCGGATCGAGACTCCTGCCTGTCCGGGCTGTTAGAGCAGGGCTGTGGCTCTCATTTGAGAGCTGGGTCCCCGCTCCCCACTGCATGGGTCCCCCGTAAAAAAGCGACGACCCATCCTAAGGCTTCTTAGTGACTGCTGTATGGGTGGTCACTAAGGGGTTAAAATGTCCCACATATGCCGGGCCCCTTACAATGAATATACTTACCCCACTCCCTGCGCTGCTTGTGGTCCCCGCACTGCCGCTGCTGCTTTTCCCCTTGCGCGGATGAAAACAAGGAAGCTTGTCCCCATCAACGCCTGTCAATGGCTGCTCCCCCCGACACCGGATGTTTTCATCCGTGCACGGGGAGAAGCTGCAGCGGCGGTGCAGGGACGGGGAGCATTTTATAGTCTTGGATAACCCATTTAATTTCCATGTCAAAAAATGTAAATGGTACGGGTGGGATTTCTTAAACTCTGATCCACATTGATGTTGCTGTAAATGCTGTGTATTTTCTGCCTGCAATTCTGTCGGAAAATCTGCAGCCTATCTGTCCCTTGTGATTTTACCCTAAAAGTGCTTTTATTGGGCACATATATATAAATCCTTTTGCCACAACCCCTAAGAACTATAAGGGTGAGTTCATATTAGGCCTTCACAATATATCGCGAAAGCAATCACAATCGCAATTAATCGCCATATCGCAATCGCAATTTGCCGACCCAAAAATGCTGCAATTATATTACCGTATTTTTCACTTTATAAGACACACTTCCCCCCCCCAAAAAAAAGTGTGGGGGGGAATGGCAGTGCGTCTTATAAAGCAATGGCTGACTTTCTACATGACACTGACACTGTATCTCCGGCCACTATGCTGCACAGCGCGGCCAGCGATACATCAGTTACAGTGCGGGGAGGGAGGAGGGGCTGGTGGAAAGTCGTTATTTTAATGAACACGTTCTTATATCTATTTTATTTATCTGTTCTGTGCAGCGCTATTAAGAAAATGGCAAGTTTTGTATTTTGTACTTTTGCAGTAATGCAAATATGTATTTTATTTTGAAAAACACTGCGCATTTCAGTTCTTGAGTTCAGCATAACTACATTTCACATTATCAGTCATCTGTGTGTGCTTTTACCTTGAAAATCCAAGCAATTAGACCTCTAGCACAATTCCCTTAAAATATCGCATATCGCTATCGCAATTTTTAGGGCCCTAATCGCAATCGCACAAATTCCCATATCGTGCAGCCCTAGTTCATATCACGTTTTTCTTATATGTTTAACGTACACAAAAAAAAAGTATGCCTCAGGCAGATGCCATACCGCCACCTCATAGTTCCATTGTAAACAAACGTATATGTTAACAGGTGCCTCAGACCGATGCCATACTGTGGCATCCTTCCCCATAGAGTTCCATTGTTAAAAAAAAATGTATATGTTAACTATACATTTTTTTTGCAGGACTTTGCAGCATGGAAAAACATGGTACACTACACTTTCCCATCCTCATCCTGCAAACAAAGTCCTGTAAAAAAAAAAAAAGTGTTAACATATACGTGTTTTTTTTTTTACTGTGGAAAACTATGGTGACAGATACCACAGTATAAAGAAAACTTGATGACATCCGTGTGACGTCAGTGTTGCATCCGTTTTTTGTGGAGTGATTGATTGTAACGATGCCTGTAATTGTCCACAAAACAGACAAGAACAGGACATGTTCGATTTTTTTTTTTGTGGAACGGACATATGGACACGAAATGCACACGGAGTAATTTCCATTCTCTTTCGAGCCCTATTGAAATGAATGGTTCCGCACGGACCTGTAAAAAGACGAAATGGAAACTGAAGAAAAGTACATTCATGTGCATGAGCCCTAAAGGTATTACAAAACCGTGATGTGAACGCACCCTAACAAATTACCAGTACACAAACCTGTCACTCTGTAGGGACACAGGGGAATGGTTAACACACTGTTGTCAGTTCATTCATAAATATTTGGGAGGAATAACAGAGCAACTGGGCAGCACAGATCCTAGGTCAATATGCTCCAGAATAATGATTTCATAGGGAACACAAGTATTTAAGGAGGCCCTTGTTTTTCAACTTCTTTGACCTTCTTTTCCCGTGGGCATTCGCTGAGTGAGCCACAGTGTCCTAGCACCTTGGGATACAGTGTGAGCCCTTCCTTCTTCTCGACCATCAGGGGGTAATTAGTAACGGGCATACAATTTGCGTAGGTTGTACACCCAAAACAATCCCCCCAGCAGCTCACTCCTGAGATTAGTTCTGCAGTGGCCATGACTTGGAGAAACTGGGGCAGCAACGTTAAGGAATCCCCATTTACACCAGCTAAGAAAGTAAACAGTAAATGGAGAGCAGTGTAACAAACACTTGCGGTATCAAGAAACCGGCTGTGAAAAGGATCTGTCTTAATGTGCTAGCCCACTGCGGTTTAACATATTGCTTACAACCTGCACAATGGGGTTTGAGTGACTTGAGTTACACATTCCAGGAGACTGGCAGTCTGTTACAATCAGAGCCCCAACTTTAGAGCAGGCTAATTTACAGAGATGGGATGAAGAAAGTTACGGATTTGTATTACACACTCTCACCTGACACCGTATCCGATCTCTATCCTGCTGATTGACATCTTGAATAAGTTCTTTGAAGCGAGTTCCAGCTTAATTAAAGCGTTTGCTTGGCTAGCAGTGATCTGTAAAAGCCTATGATAAATATTGAATCGGGTTCACCTGCTGGTTACTGTGAGTGGATAAACAGCTGCTTTGTGCGGGACTATGGCTGGGGAGTGCTACCCTCTGTTAAGAGTTAGAGTGGTTGAGAAGCCTTAGCCATGTCAC
The DNA here is from genome assembly GCA_033119425.1 of Bufotes viridis. Lineage (NCBI taxonomy): Eukaryota > Metazoa > Chordata > Amphibia > Anura > Bufonidae > Bufotes > Bufotes viridis. Next base: position 273,664,049 of record CM065591.1, read on the forward strand.
TTCTCATATCCCAGCACGGTGCCCTCGTGTGAGATTTCACACAGCACGCCATTGAGACTTGTAACACTGAGATGGCTTTGTGACAATATGATTTTGTAGATGATGATAGGCCTTTATTCATCTTATCTATCCTCTACCTTGCATGACCGATCAAAGGCTTTCTGCTAATTGAGTTTCCTTAATGTGTCATTGTTTTACCGTTCAGCTCCCTTTTTTGACGTTTTAATAATAGGTTGTAGATAATACCATAGGACTCCGCATCGGCTTAGATCACTGGACTGTTAACAGTTTTTTAGGAGCCGTTTGGGACATTTAATATTAGAAATATGTGGAAACATTAAAAGGGCTTGCCTGTTTAAACCAAAAAATTACCAAGCGATGTGTATATTAGGTTACCATGCTTTTTGAGCAATATTCACACTAAAGTGTTAAAAAAGCCTAAAATAGTGAACTAAGTATAGATACAAAGTAAGGGTGGTTTTAGTTATTGTTTTGACTCTTTGTTGTTTAATATTTTTTTCTTCTTCATGCATTGCATTGTCATCTATATTTTCTTGCATATACCAATAGGGATATCAAATTTGGGTCTGAATTTTCAGGCTCTGTTGCCATAGGAAGACCGTTATGACATCTAAGCATGCAGCATTTTTTGAATTGCAGGCTACAAAAAAGTTGTAAAAATAGAATGGTTTTAAAAGGTGATAATACCTAATTCATTAATTAGTTTATTTCTTGCTTTCTAAAAAAAATAAAGCCACTTACAAATGCTTATTCATTAAAAAAGTGAGGCCATTTGCATCCTGTTATGAATATTGTACGTGACAAATCCTATACATTGTATAGAATCCTTTATACAGATCAGCTGATATTAAAGGGGTTGTCCAAGATAATTAAAAATCTCAGAGAAGCCCTGTAATTGCCTAAAGTAACAAATAATGTTATACTCCCCCCTTTCTCCATTTCTGATCTCTATGGCACTGGTTCGGTCCTCCAATTGCTGCTTGTTTAGAAACAGCAATGGTGATGTATTGCGTCCACTGCAGCCAATCTCTTTCCTCAGCGGTAGACCGCTGCATACAGTGATTGGCTGCTGTGGCAGTAGGAGCAGACCAGTACCTGGAGAGAACGGTGCTAGAGAAGGGGGTAAATATAACATAATTTGTTATTTTAGGCAATTAGAGTGCTTGTTTGAGTTTCTTAATGATCTCAGACAACCCCTTTAAGTGACTTTGTTGTATGATCACACTGTCTCAATAGATCTGGCACTGTATGGTCTTAAGGCTGTATTAGACAGCCCGATTCTGCTGGCGATTGTTGGGACGGAAGCGCTCTTTCCCAGCAATCACCTGCTTGCTATCGGAAGAGAGTGCTGCTATAACATGGGGAGAGAAGCGATCACGAATGCCATCTCTCGTCCCCATGCTGTCCAGTTGTTGCCTGCAGCAGATTGTGATTAGACACCATGACCTGCCGCTGGCAAATGCTAATTTTTAAACCTGTCAAAAGATTTGGATTGACCCATGAACAAGCGTTTGCTTGTTCATTGGGTAATCGGTGGCAGTATTACACTGTCAGATCATTGAAAATGAGCGTTCATACGAACGCTCATTAGCGATGATTGGCCCGACAATCGCCTGGTGTAATACAGGTTTTAAAAATGTTGAGCAATTAAAACGAATTTGCAGGACTTATCAATATACAATTTGTTTTAGGGTTGTTTCGAGTATCGAATTTTCGATACCCATTCCATACTTTTGTCCGGTATCGACCTCGATACCGGGATTTGACATTTTTGATACTAGGATGCACTACTGCACAGCCTAGTATCACAGAGCATGGAGCGTGCTACTATCAGCGTGCGCCATGTTCGCTCAGCAGCACAGTGGAGAAGGAGTCCCTCTCTCCCTCCCCCTGTGCCGCCGCTGCCACCAATGAGGAGAGAGAGAGGCGGGGAAGGGGAGGGCGCACTGTGCCACCAATGAAAGTTTAATACAAATACAGGAGGCTGGGTGCAGAATCACATAGCCGTCGCCCAGCCTCTATGAAAGGAAGCTGCGATCAGCGGCAGTTAACCCCTGTCATAGAGGCTGGATGACAACTATGTAATTCTGCTGCTAGCACCCTGCCTTCTGTATTAAATGTTAATTATCATTGGTGGCGCAGTCAGTGCGCCTCCCTCCTCTTGAGTATTAAATCATTGGTGGCGAAGTGCCCCCCCCCCCAGTATTAAAATGATTGGTGGCGCAGTGAGCTCATCCCCCCCAGTATTAAAATCATTGGTGGCAGTGGCCACAGGGTCCCCTCTTCATTGGTGGTGCAGTGGCAGCTTCTGATCGGAGTTCCAGCAGTGTAATGTAATTCTGGGGCTCCGATCGGTTACCATGGCAGCCAGGACGCTACTGAAGCCCTGGCTGCCATGGTAATCTCCCTGCTGCTGTGTTTACTATGCACAGGGCAGCAGGGAGAATGTAAAGCCCTCTTCACCTCAATAGATCTCTATTAGGGTGAATAGGACAAGGGATCAAAAGATCCCAGGTTCTAGCCCCTAAGGGTGGAAATAGTTAACAAATAAACAGTAAAAAAACAACTAAATATTAAGTATAAATCGCCCCTTTTCCCAATTTTACATATAAACTATATAAACAATAAATAAACAAATATATCACATATTGTTACGTCTGAAAAGTCCAAACTATTAAAATATTAAAAAAATCTCCTATGTGGTGTATGCCGTAATAGAAAAAAATAAATAAAAACTGCATGATTCTCAGTTTTTTTTTTAGTCGCCTTGTCCCTCCAAAAAATAGATTAGGACTGTTTGATTATGGGCTGGACGTTCCATAAAATGAGGAAAGCACGCGGCTTTTTTTGGTGTTTTTTTTTTTTTTTTTAATGGTATCGAGTATCGCAATACTTTTTTATGGTATCAAAACCGAATTACAATTTTGGTATCGAAACAACCCTTATTTGTTTACTAAAAATAGAAATAAGACCACCCGCTATATTTTGATGGCAGGCTACATCGTTTCTGAATCTTCAGAGACGACTGGAGACCCCGAGGAGTAGATAGAAGTGTTTATAACAGCATTTGTCTTCTCATTTCCAGACTAGCTAGTGCTCCGTGTGTATTATGTAGTGACCAGACAGAGGCATTGCAAAAAAGTGTCCGGTCATTTAGGACTACAACACTCTAGAAGATAAGTGGTATTGTGAACACTACAGCACATATTTCTTCTGCTTACTTTGATATTATTCACAAGCCTCCCATAAGCTGAAGCAATCTAGTTTGCTGTCCGATTATTCAAGTACATTTAACATATTTTCTAGACTGAACTACAACAGTATGGTTTTTCCACAAATGTAAAGGCAGAAGGTGCAACTTTTATCCCCTTGAAAACACTAAACTCCAAATGATAATCGCTACCTCAGTTAGAAAGAATGATGTAGATGAAGTAGAGGTATATACGTCTATCAGCGAGCTGTTTTGAGTGCTGTTTTGCTCATTGGTCTGTCCTTCTCCTCTCTGAACACACCAATATTGTTCTGCCGATCTGTTAGCTTAATTATAACGTGGGTACATTTACTCCCAAGCCTGCATATGGCTTTATAATTTAGCTAGCAAGACTAGAGCTTTAGGAGTGAAAGTAAGTGCAGACCTTTTTATAGGTTCCCTTTTAGCTCCCACTCAAAAACATTGCCAGCTTCTCAACACCCTCAATGGCTCCTTGTACAAAACAGTGGACGGTATTGAGCTGTAGAACTAGTTGGTAAAATATAAATCCTCTCCGGTTTTATCAAGAGATATATGAAGGCCATTTGCAACAAACCTGGTATTATTATTGTAAGTCCATCATTGGCAATCATATATCACTCTCTTGTGGCAGAATCCTGCTGGATTTTCAAGTATAACTATCAGCTCCTCAATGAAAGCCCGTGAAAGTCAAATTACAGATGTGCAATGGCTTTTACCCTACATCCCAACACTCAGAAGTCCATCAGAAGACGCTTGTCACACTTATCCCCTAAAATTAGGCTACTGAATGTGACAGTTGGTATCCGCAGATTTCAGAGTACAGAACAGAATGATGTTTTCTGCAGTATTTGCTGTGGCTAGTGGAGAAAATAGACAAAGCATCTGCTCTTTTTCCCGATTTACAAACTCTATTACAAGCACTGTTGAATTCTACATTTTTACAGGTGACTATAAAAGCAGCCCAACTTTACAGCTTGATAGCTCCCCTCCGTCTCAATACAGAGACACATTTCAAATTTCAGTATATTGAGAACAGTTCTTATTAAAGAACCTTTTTGTTCCAGGTGGTTCCAACATGGCTAAAGTTATTTTACAGGTTCTGCTAAGGTAAACATTCCTGCTTAACTCGTCCATTTATTTGGTGGCCTGGAACTTATATTTCTTGTATATACTCTCTCTCTTTGCCATAAGGAAACTGTTTTACACAACGACTTTTGGGGACTTGGACTTTGCAGTGTTGTATTATATATAGTGTAGAACCATTACATTACTTATAAGTGTATTAAAGTGCATAAAGTTTAGTACGTACAATAAACCAAGGTATGATAGACAAAGAATAGAGTTCAAATAAACACAGTGGGACAGATTGACCCTTGTGAATTTGCTAGACTTCTGGCTCAGAATAAAGAGATTGGCCACTATCTATTACTAGCTGCACATGTGTTCGGAACAGCACATATATGCAGATAGTAATATGCATTATTAAACCATTGGCACTGATGCTTTAGGGTTTAAATGCCTAATTTATGCTCATTAGCAGATCATTTTGCCTGCTCGCCAGCAGTGTGGTCCCGAAATGGCTGCTGATAAAGGGTCATGTCACCAGTCCCGTCCATCAACGGCCTCCGTTCACTTAGACTGGGGACGGACTGCGGATGTGCTAGTTCTCCTGTCTGTTTGTAGTAAAAGTGGGTGGAGGCCGCTGATGGAGGGGACTGATCACAAGACCCTTCATCAGTGGCCGTTTTGGACCTGCAGCTCTGGCAAGCAGGTAAGGGAACCTGCTCATAAACAGAAATGTATATGAAACCATTGGATTGGATTGCATGTGTTTTTATATATATACTGTACACACACAGTACAGCAGGAAGGGACTTGACGACACATGCCGTACTATTATGGACCTCTGATTGGGCAGGCATAAGAGCTGTGCTCGCTTGATCAGGACAGGGGCTGAGCTGTAACTGCTGGCATTGGTGAAAAAACAACACCATACCGCTATGATTATCACAGTAATACCCCATAATAACTTTATTTGTGAATGTGTGATGATAATATGTGAAATTAAAGTCCCATGTTTAGCTACAATATAGAGATGCCCGTGCGATACCCAAACTAAAACCTAAAAAAGAAACAACCTCTTAGGGATTTCCATTTATTATTTTGTCCCGAGCCTCTACAGTTGTCAGCACAAGCAGTGTAGATCATTACAGTGGGCCTCAAATGTGCATCGTGATTTTAAACTCCTGCGCCCACTCATACGTTCAGGTAAAAGAATTGGGCGACACTCACACTGGCACACACAGGGTACAACATATTGGGGACCGAAATGGCATACCTGTGGAAAATTAGAAATTTTCACTTTACACAATCTCGTGCATTAATGTTTGCAAAATACCAGTGGCCTTAAATTGCTCATTTCACCATTTGAAAAATTCTGTGAGCGGTTTGGTTTCTAAAATGGGGTAACTTCTTTGGGGGATTCTTTTTTTTTTTGTAACCTCAGCCTATGCAGTTATAACTAGTGCTGTATAAGAAACCCAAATGGTGCCATTTATGACAACGTTTTATGGTACTCGAGAACAATTATGTAACAAAATCTAGAATGCTTCCTCTCCTATTACCACTTGTGGAAATCAAACATTTGAAGCTAAAACTACATATAATTGACAAAATACACATTTTCAATTCATGTCCCAATTTTAATTATTTTTATAAAACACCTTTGGGGTTAAGCCAATAATTATACCCCTAGGTGAATTCCTTGAAGTGCCGTAACTTAATCTACTTAAATTATACTATTTGCTGAAGTTAGACAACCCCTTTAAGTTCACAGTCCATCCATGACTATAAATGAAGATGAGTGAATATATTATGTGCATACATGAATTTATTATGATCAGAACAATCATACACATTGCTAGAAGCATCAACTTACTACTGACCAAGAAAAGTATCATGGAAGAGTGCCAGTTAAAGGGACACCTCCATCAGAAAGAGTTTTTTTCTTTTTAACTCAATATTCAAGAAAACATATTTTTTTTTTTTTAGAATTTGCTGCTATTTTTCACCACTACTATACCACTGAAAATTCAGTACATAATGTTGTCCTTCTGTAGCAGTCAGGACAGACATAAAACTCCTGTATAGATAGGCAGTCAGTTGTCCATTTATAAGTGGGGATGATGTTATCTGCTAGCATAATAGTAGCTGTAGGATTAGGATAAAAGTATGACAGCTATATTGTTCTTTTTAGGATTAGATAAAGAAGATCATTGCTCTTCTAGGTGTCACTCAGCCCCCTTCTGTCGTGTTGATGTTTTTGTTATTGTCATACGTATTGTAACAGTTCTTCGATATAATGTGAGTAATTGCATTCATTGATTCAGCCGTGCACTATATGGACAAAAGTATTAGGACACATTTCTTAATCATTGGATTCAGGTGTTTCATACAATCCCATTGTCACAGGTGTATAAAATCCAGCACCTAGCTATGCAGTCTACCTTTGCAAACATTTGTGAAAGAATGACTTTTTCTATGGATCTCACTGAATTTGATTGTGGTACTGTGATATGACACTATTGTAACAAGTCAGTTCACAAAATTTATTTTCTTCTAGATATTCCAATATCAACTATGAGTAGTATTATAAAATGGAAGTGTTTAGGAACCACAGCAACTCAGCCACAAAGTGGCAAACCACGTAAAGTCACTGAGGCAAATGGTGCATAAAAACAAAGTTTGTAAGGGCATGTTCACATTTTCAGCCTCCATTTGACGTGTGCACTACAAAAGGCATATACTTTTTTTTTTACTGTATACTAGGCCTGCACAATATATCGCGAAAGCAATCGCAATTAATCGCCATATCGCAATCGCAATTTGCTGACCCAAAAATGCTGCAATTATATTACAGTACATTTTGCTTTATAAGACACACTCCCCCCCCCAAAAAGTGGGGGGGAATAGCAGTGCGTCTTATAAAGCGATGGTTGACTTTCTTCGTGACACTGAAACTGTATCTGCGGCCGCTATGCTGTACAGCGCGGCCAGCGATACATCAGTTACAGTGCGGGGAGGGAGGAGGGGCTGGAGGCAAGTCGCTATTTTAATGAACACATGTTCTTCTATCCATTTTATTTATCTGTTCTGTGCAGGGATATTAAGAAAATGGCAAGTTTTGTATTTTGTACTTTTGCAGTAATGCAAATATGTATTTTATTTTGAAAAACACTGCGCATTTCAGTTTTTGAGTTCAGCATAACTACATTTCACATTATCAGTCATCTGTGTGTGCTTTTACCTCGAAAATCCAAGCAGATAGACCTCTAGCACAATTCCCTTAAAATATCGCATCGCATATCGTTATCGCAATTTTTAGGGCCCTAATCGCAATCGCACAAAATTCCCATATCGTGCAGCCCTACTGTATAGCATTGTATGGAATAGCATAGCATTGTCTACTACGTCATTCCATACCAACAGGCCTGAAGCCAATAGGACAATCTTTTGTCCTCAGTCAGCTGAATAGAGCCCTATGGATATGCTCTTCTATATGTCGGAAGTTTTTATCTTCTTATTCACCAAGCATAGGACCAGGCCTAACATTTTAGATTAAATTTGATTATGATTGCAATAACCTTTTTGGGAATTTTTGAAAGACATTTGCTGTGGTTGTGTTGTCCACCCCATATTTGCTCCCAAAACTGTGGACTTTTCCTCTCACAGTAGATTGAGGTTATATATCCTTGTGGCATGGATCTGTGTGTTAGCATTGGCAAAATAGGTGTGTTGAAATGGCCAAATAAAAAGGTGCGGTAGAGTGGAAGCAGAAATGCCAGACATACTTTTTAAAGCTGACATAGAGAGAACTCATTTCCATGTGTTAAACACACTATGGTGACTAATTCTTAAAATTAAATGCATTGATTGCCAGATTTTTAGGTAAATATTTATAGATTTAATTTTTTGTAATTTATTTAACTAAAGTTTTTTTTTAATACAAACATGACCGTGCCATGCAATACAGATTCTGTGTAACAATACTGTTGTACAACATGAGTGAAAATAGAGTCAGAGATAGGTGGGCAATACCAAAAAGATCCATGATCCAAAATGACACATATTGGGGGAGAGGAGGAAAAAGGAGGATGGAAAGATGAAGTGGGTCTGGGGGTGTCAGAGTTAATCCAAGTTAGCCAGGGTGATCATAGTTTCAAAAACCTAGTAAAAGGGCTCATGCACACGAACGTTGTTTGGGTCTGCATCTGAGCTGCATTTACTCTGAGCTGCAAGTACTCTGTGTGCTGTCCGCATCCATTCCGTGGCCCCGCAGAAAAAAACGAGAACATGTCCTATTCTTATTCGTTTTTGGACAAGGATAGGCATTTCTATTATGGCCGGACCGTTCTATTCTGCAATTTGAGGAACGCACACTGGCGGCAACCATGTTTTGCGGATCCTCAATTTGTGGAATGCAAAACACGGCGCGGTCATGTGCATGAGCCTTAAGTGTGAGTTTCCCAGCTAGAGAGCTCCTCCATATCGCATGCCTAATTGACTTTATTGATCCATTCTTGTACAGAGAGGAGAGATGACTGAAGCCAATGAAGGGGGATTAGTTATTTTGCTGTAGGAGGGGGACTAGATTGTTTGGAAGGGTGATAATCTGCAAAAGGTTTGGAGATCTTTTGCTGACAATGTAAATTTAAAAATACCCATCTGATGCAGGGAGGACTCTATCCCTTGGCAGAAATGATTTGGGGCTGTACGGTACCACCATATGTGAAACAGGGCGCCTACTTAAGCACCACAGCGCCATCAGAGGGCTGAGTATTTTACTGTAACAAACCGCATTTGCAAACCCATACAAGGAAGCTAGTATAGATTTGTCTTTGAAATTCGTGTTCAGCTTTCTTCCAATTAGGTCTCATGCACATGAATGTTGTTTGTTTCCGTGTCCGTTCCGTTTTTTTTTTTTTTTGCGGATAGGATGCGGACCCATTCATTTCAATAGGTCTGCAAAAATGGGGACAACACACCGTGTGCTATCCGCATTCCGTATGTCTGTTCCGTAGCCCCGCAAAAAAAAAAAAAAATGAAACATGTCCTATTGTCTGTTTTAGGAATTGTTACAATGGATCTGCAAAAAAAAAATGGATGGCATGCGGATGTCATCCGTTTTTTTTTTTTTTTTTTTTTTTGCGGATCCACAATTTGCGGACTGCAAAACACATACAGTCGTGTACATGTAGCCTAAAGGAGATAGCAAGCTTGCTTTCTGGAGCTGGGGCGACACGTGTATCATAAAACAAGGCTACTATTTGGAGGGGGAGTTACGATACCTGTGGCATGCTTTTAACCCCTTAAGGACCCATGACGTATGGGTACGTCATGGGTCCGATCCCTAAGTATGGCGCCCGCTCCTGCCCTCTGTGGGCGCGATCGCTGCGGGGGTCCGGCTGTTTCCTGTAGCTGACCTCGCGGCTAATGATCGCGGTCGGCAGCGATGCCGATCGCAATCATTTAACCCCGCAGATGCTGTGGTCAATCCTGACCACGGCATCTGCGCTGCGCTAAAACCGAAAGTAAAACTTTCGGCAGCTCTCCGGCTCCCCTAGTGGTGATCGGGGAATCGCAGGGCTGGATGTAGTAACCTCGAACTCAATGAATGATTCGAGGTTACTACTTACTATTTCCTATGCAGCCCTTGTTAGCAATAGGGCTTCATAGGAAAGTAGTAAATCTCATAAACTCCAATACAAGTGTATTGGAGTTTATGTTAGAAGCAATCAGATGACTGATTTATATAGGTCCCTATGGGACCTATATAAAAGTGTAAAAGAAAAATAAAAGAAATAAAAAAAATAAAAAAATAAATAAAAAAAACCTAAAAATTCAAATCACCCCCCTTTCCCCAAAATTAAAATAAAATAATATTTTTTTAAAAAAAAATACACATCATGGGTGTCGCAATGTGCGAAAACGCCCGTGGTATAAAAATATAAAAATATATTCCCCATACGGTAAACAGAAAAACGGAAAAAAGCACCCAAATGGCGGATTCGCCATTTTTGAACGCTTCATTTCCTCAAAAAAAATTAAATAAAAAGTGATCAAAAAGTTCTACACACCCCATAATGGTATCAACTAAAAGTTCAGATCGCCCCGCAAAAAATAAGCCCCCATACAATGCCATACACTTAATTACAAAAAAGTTATAGGGGTCAAAATATGGCGACAAAAAAATAAATAAAAATTTCCCACTTTTGAATTTTTTTCACTATCAAAACGCAAGAAAAACTATACATATTGGGTATCGCGGATTCGTACTGACCTGTAGAATAAAACTAAATGGTCAGTTTTATCACACATCAAGCGTCGTAATTTAAAAACCCGTAAAATTGTGGTAGAATTGTTTTTTTGCAATTTCACCACATTTGGAATTTTTTTCCCGCTTCCCACTACATCGTATGCAATATTAAATGGTGGCGTTGGAAAGTACAACTTGTCCCGCAAAAATAAAGCCCTCATATGGCCATGTGAACGTAAAAATAAAAAAGTTATGGCTCTCGGAAGGCATGGAGCGCAAAACGAAAATGCAAAAATGAAAAAACCCCGAGTCCTTAAGGGGTTAAAGGATGTTAGGTCAAGTTTGTAATTTAATTTTTCAGTAACTTGCTTGCATTTTTGTGAGATATGTGCGTGATGTAGAGAGAAGCTCCTGTCTCCCTGAGAATTAGAAGGCTTCGAAGTCACGGATGACTCTCTGGCAGATAGGAACTGGCAAATGGTGAATGAGGAAAAGGGAGACCAAATGTCACAATTATCTTGCCTCAGACTGGCTTATTGAAGTTCCTTGAACTCTGAATTTAGTGCTTAAATCTGGATTGGTTCCCATCAAGAGAATTTCAGGACCACCTTTCGTAAAGAAAAAAGGTTTTCCTGCTATATGATCTGATGCCTACATATATACTGGGGAATTTATCATGAGAGGAATATTGAGTCACTTTAGCTTGAGTCTACTTTGGCATTCTTTATGCCATATTTATCGAATATCATGTTATTTGATACATTTGTCTTATGCTTTAACCTAACACTTGTCTAGAAAAGCTGGAATGAGATTGCTACTTTTTTTCTGACTTTAAAAAACTTGCAGTGATAAATCTGGAATGAAACTCGTTAACATTTCAAGTACACACTTGTAAGCAGCTCACCTGGCTTCTTAAAGGGGTATTCTCATCTGAGACAATGAGGGCATATCGCTAGTATTATACCCTCATTGTCTGATAGGTGCGGGTCCCACCACTGGGACCCGCATCTATATCGAGAACGGAGCGGGCAAAATGGTGGCTGGAGGACTCTTGTCTGGCCACCACCAAGGACTTTCCCTGTAGAAGTGAATAATAGCGCACCGCGCATGCACGGCCACTTCTTTCATTCACTTCTATGGGCCCGACGGAAATAGCCGAACCAGTGCAGTGCACCCTCCACCTCTTTCAGGGCTCCGTATAAGAGATGGGTGCGGATCTCAGTGACCTAGGATATTCGCCCATTGTCTCCGATGAGAAAACCCCTTTAATTGTAGTTCTCTGGGTGCACGGAAAATAGCTGGAAAGTTTCAAACATGTTTGAAACTCATTAACATAGCTAACCTTGCCCACTTTCCCACCCATATTTCAGAACTGGAGTGAATGTTTTTGCACAAGGAAGCTCAAAAAGTAGCAAAACCCCAATTTTTCGACTTTTTGAAGCCAGAATTCTGGAGTGATGTCAATATATAAATTGGGGCTCTAGAGTTGTAATATGGCCGTATCGGTGTCTTTTGGTCTCCATTGGTCATCATTAACTTGAACAGAGACCACTCTGAGAAGTAGTGGCCTGGTGATCCCCCTGCAGCAAAGTCCAGATCCCTGTTATAGGGGTTAAAGGGAGAAAACCAGGGAGCCACTTAGATAACGCACTTGGGCGTAGCCCCAAGCCAAACCCATTCAAGTGACCCAGTGGGTCCACACCCTCTGTATAACAACTTTTATATATATATCAGTGGCATGTCGTCACTTAAAGGACCTATCCAATATTTATTTTTATTATTTTGTTAAATAGGAAATGTGATGGTATTGATGAAGTATCCTCTGCCATGACTCTTGCGCCTTATATAGTTAATTTCGTACCTTGTTGCCATTATATATGCAAATGACTTGTCTCGATCTTGTAATCTGCCTGTAATTTGTGTTAGGGTGTATGAACGAGTCCGCACCTGTTCTGCAATTTTGCGGAACAGGTGCGGACCCATTAATTTCAATGAAAAATATAGAGCATGTCCTATTCTTGTCTGCAATTGTGGACAAGAATAGGCATTCTCCTATCTGCAATTTGCGGACCACAAAACACATACGGCCGTCTGAATGAGCCCTTACTGTACGTGAAGCTATGGTGACTGCAGTACATGTCTTTGTTTTATAAACTGTCGAGAAGTGATAAAAGTCTTTCAAGGGGTTGTTAAGGATTTTAAGTTCAAAATGGTATAAAATACAAAAATATAATAAATATAAAATATGACTACAGGGTATTGCTAACCCATTTAATCCCCCTAGGTTCCTGCATCGATACATTGCTGCAGCAGCCAATCACTGGTGTCAGCGGTCATGTGCTGTACATTCAAACATGACCACCGAGACCAGTGATTGGCTGCAGCAATCACGTGAATGATGTACACGACACATTATTGCTAGAGGACTGACTGGAACTATCTCTGCTGGATCAGGGATCGAATAGATAAGTAATGGTTGTATTTTGTTTTATACAATTTTCTGCTCTTAGGCAACTTTCTCAAAATCCCTGACAACCATTTTAATGCTCAGTGCCTCATCCCATGCGATAGTAAGGGCAGGTGTCATGGCAGTCTATACTTCCTTAGTGAAGTTAGTTGCCCATTGTAACAGATTTCTTTTTAAAGAGAAAAAAAAATATGTGAATCTGAGTAAACTTTTTTTTTTTTTTTAATACAGTGTATTATTCCCGTATAAGAAGTAATGAATATTTCATGGATGACTGATGTTCTTTGGTCTTTGAGCTTTTATGACATGTATTTGTCAATTTGAAAATGTGATATTTTTGTACTGACTAAAAAAAAATTAGTTTAGAAACGATACCATCAATTCATTGCGATCCAAAACTGTTGAATGCTGAAACAAGTCTTCAGAGCGAAATAATCATTATATAATTTGCTCTCTCCTTTCCTGTTCAAGTCGGATATTGCAGTAAATGTAAGGGACACCGTTGGGTCAGCTGTTTCCTCCCTCGCCACGTACAAGAACTCCATTCATAACGTGTCCTTTTTATCCTTTGGAGTGAATAAGTAATTATTCAATATAGAAGGCAGGATATTTGGAGCTGGCTATTTAATGTGGCAGCACACCATAATGAAGCCTACCTTTCCTCGCAACTTGAGAGGGGAATGTAACAATTCCAGCAAGAAGGAAACTTTATCTGGTTTGACGGGCTGTTTCTTTGGCACATCAGTGAACCTTTTATCCCCGTGACTGACAGCTCCAGAAGGGTCACATTCACCTCCATTCTATTGCTTATTGTAATATTTAATGGTGGACAAGGTTGAGTGGGGCTGAGGGTAATCTGAACTTGCTTTTCCACATACTAAAGACTAAGAGACAGCTTGATCCCCAGCATTGTGGTGTAACACATGCCATGCTTTGCCGTAATGTCTATGAGCAAAAATACGGAGAATCATCATTCAGTTTTTGCATTCTGTTCTGAATTTTTGTAAATTTTATTGAGTGTGTGCAGTCATATTTATTGCGACATTTCATGAGCAATTTTTGTCTTGTTGCTGGTTATGTGTGGCGCCATTTTAACGAGTATTGCTTCTTCACTACAGTTCACACACTTCATGGCTCATCGATTGGTTTATTTGGCCCATGAGATTAATAGCCATGTTATATCTGTGCTCATTCTGGGCTTCGAAGTCAAGGAGGCTGTCCTATCAGTGATTGTATTATACACTGCCTGGGATTGTGTCCACTGCTGCAACGCACATACGAGGTGACCGGGGTAGGAGCTGCAGCGCATGAGAGCCTATGCGCAGTCCCAGTCACCATAGTGGCCGGTGCCTTATCCTATAATGCACAAGCATAGCAACCTCTGATGGATTGCAGGGTGGTCGTAACCCCTAGAAACGAGCAGTGTATAATGTGATGGAAAAATGAATCAAACCAGCAAAGGAGGCAATATGGACAATCACAATACATTAGTAAGTGCCTTGTATTAAAGGGGTTATCTTATGACTAATGTAAAAAAATAAAAATCTGTGATTATATAGTACTTGACAACCTCTTTCTAACAAAGCTAGAACCAGCCCTGTACCTCACATGGATCCAGAGATCTCCTCATTCATTGCACTGCTAGATTTGTATCAAGCTGACAGCTCAGGGGAGTGTCTTTCCTGCTGCAGCTCAGGGAGCATGTCCAGCTCTCCCTATCACAGCTCAGGAGGCGTGTCTCAGATCTCCCTATCACAGCTCAGGGGGCGTGTCTCAGCTCTCCCTATCACAGCTCAGGGGGCGTGTCTCAGATTTACTTATCACAGCTCAGGGGGCGTGTCTCAGCTCTCCCTATCACAGCTCAGGAGGCGTGTCTCAGATCTCCCTATCACAGCTCAGGGGGCGTGTCTCAGATTTACTTATCACAGCTCAGAGTGTGTGTCTCAGATCTCCCTATCACAGGTCAGGAGGCAGTTGAAGGATGAAACTGAGTATGTGCGGCCTTCTCAATGAGCAGGGCAAAGAAATAAGTAAAAACACAAACAACAGGTGGCGCTATACAGGTAGATATTATTGAAGACAACTGGTCTGAAATAATGGGACCAACTGTACCTAAATTGTGTAGAATTTTTGGCCTGTTTGTGGTCACCTAAAATAAGTTTTTAATTGTTGTAGATACAACCCCAGGTAGACATTTTCTGATGTTTTAATAAAAAAAATGGTATTGTTTATTATTTTAAAGCTATATTCAAACGATCAAGAAGAAATGGTTATATGGTCAGTTTGTCATGGCCATTTTTGCATCCGCATCACTTTTTTTTGTCCATTTCGTGGCTGTCTAACCATTTTTAATGACCATTCATCAACCATTTTTAACAGCCCTTTCATTGGCCTTTTTTCCCTGAACCCGCTGAAAACTCACAGGATGGTCATATGATCGCCCAGGCACCATTTTGTGTGGCTTCTACAGCATAGAAGGGAATTTCTCTGCCTTTCCTCAGCATTTCCAACCCATTTTTAACAGCCTTTATTTTGTAGAACGCCTGTTAAAAAGGGGCCCGTTGACTTCTGTATGGTTCGTCAGACCTTCAAAATGGTCAAAAATAGGATGTCCTACTTTCTGAAGGCCATTATTCACAGTTAGTTAAAACAAAGACCATTTGAATACACTCATAGGGGGATATTTATCAAAACTGGTGCAAAGAAAAACTGCCTGAGTTGCTCATACCAACCAATCAGATTCCACCTTTCATCCTTTAGAGCTCTTTTGTAAAATAAAAGGTGGAATCTGATTGCTTGCTAAGCCAGTTTTCCTTTACACCAGTTTTGATAAATTTCCTCCATAGACTTCAGTTGCTTTGAAAACAGCCGTGTGACGGGCGTTTGTGTGATTATAGCCTGAAATGTGGATTATAATGACTTTCTGACTAATTGCATGTTTTTTTCTCTTAGAATACAGAAATGTGCAAGTTGCAATGTATTCTCTCTGACTTCTTTGCCTCTTCTTCTTTCTAGCACCATGAACCTTGTAATCTCTGCTTTTGCGGGTATAATAAAAAACAAGATAAAGCTGATCAAAATGGTAAAAAGAAAGAAGATGGTCAAAGGCAGAAGGTGCCTAAAATATATTTTGGTACCAGAACACACAAGCAAATAGCCCAGATTACCAGGGAGCTGAGGAGAACTGCATACTCTTCAGTTCGGATGACTATTCTTTCCAGCCGAGATCACACCTGTGTTAACCCCGATGTCCATAGTAACAGGAATGAGAAATGCAAAGAGCTTATTGAGGCGAAGGATGTGAGTACTCTTCTAGATTTATGTCTATTCAGATGCATGATCTTTTAATGCATTGGTAAGGTAACTGAGAATAGAAAAAAAAAAGGTAATTTTTCTTATAGTGTCATAGCAGTCAGACCCAATTGTGCTGTAGTCTGCTTCATGTGCTTCCAAGTTATATGCTCAGTTATATGCTTGGAGTGTGTCTTCTTGTGACATGGAGGTAACACTGGTAACCAGTTAGGGCTCTTTCACACGAGCGGATCCTGTGTGGGTAATCCGCTGCATGAAAGAGTGCCAAGCCCCGTTCCGGACAGCACAGACACGGAGTAGTAACATGATTGATAATGCTCTTTGCCTCTTTGTGATCTTTTTGCTACAAAATCACGGTGAAAACTTTATCTCACTGTGATTTTGTAGTAAAAATATCAGAGAGGCACGGAGCATTATCAATCATGTTAATGCTCCGTGACTCTGCTGTCCTGAGCGGGGCTTGGCTCTCTTTCACGCAGCGGATTACCCGCACAGCATCTGCTCGTGTGAAAGAGCCCTTAGTGTCTTGACAAAATAGCAACTTAGTGGTTTATGGTTGACTTCTAATTATGGTTCTAAACCCTGTAGATTGATGACTACTAATCCCCCACCCACCCCAAAAAAAAATCTATGTCCAAGGCAGCCATAGAAAATTATTTTCAACTGTGGCCAATATCTCTTTATGCTCTGTATTGTATCACTGTGTCACTACCAGAGTGAAGGTGTTGCATTTAACTGTATAAAATAATGGTGTCAATTTGGCAGGATTTGACTCACGGTGGTAAATCCCTTTAATTTGGATTAACCCTTTTGCTACCAGGTGTCTTTGGGCATCTTACACTTCTGGTAGCCTGGAGAGATTTAGCAGTTTTGCTAAATAAGGTAAGGTGTGGGGACACTGGGGGAGAGGTGTTCATGTCACATGTCATTATTTTGGTTTGCATATTAATATTACCTTTGTGAACACCGGGGTTACATGCTTTACTGCAATACTATGGTTACTTGCGCTTACTCGCGTTTTTTTGCGATACCTGCCTGCTATAATTATTGTATATGTGTACCCTCGATAGTGCTCCATTTAGGTATGTGCAATTCATTCACTTATTACTTATTCAATCTATGGCATTACTTTGCACATACTTATAACAATTGTGTTATTGTATTAACGATCAGTGATGTGTTGGCTCCCATCCCGGTGTCCTCAGTCTTTCATGTGTCCACTGGGTCATACATGGTTTTAATTTATATTTTATTATATTGTATTTAATAAAGTATATATTTTTTCTGATGATCATCAGCCTCATGGTTATTTATTTGGCCGATACACATATATTTTTTGTAGGTGGCACGTACACATAAAACCTAACTTACAAACTAAAAAATCATACCACCCCCTCCTGAAAGTAGATACTCGGCACAGCGCGCTATGCACTTTATGCACACAGACGTTGCAATTAGAGATGAGCAAATTTCCGCTTATGAAATTCGTTCACACTTCGTTTGGAGGACTCCCCTGCATAACAGAAATGGGACGGATCCGTTTTGCATCCCATAGACTTCTATTATGACGGAATGAATAGCGGAATGCCTACCGTCATAGAATTGCGTTATCGTCCGTGGTAACTAAATCCTTAACGCAATTCACCTATTACCAGCAAACTAAGTGTGAACAAATTTCAGAATATGACATTCACTCATCTCTAGTTGCAATTTTGTGTCAAAGTGTAATTTTGCATCAACTGCATAAAAGTTAATACTTTTTCATAAAAAATTGCATAAAACCAGAAACCATGTATTTGCTGGAAGAAGACAACCTGATTATTGATTTTGCCTTGAAAACCATGTCCACCTTCATGTAATTTTGTGACAAACAGGAATTATTATTGTATCAAAACAAATATTTGCACAAAAACTCACATCCAAGTAGTTTATGCACAAAAACGATGTAAAAATAATATATTAAGATGTGCAAAGCTCGTATACATCAGTCAAAACTATGAAACAGAGGCCATGCAATAGTTGGTGGTCATACTCAAATGTGTTAAAAGTACATGGCAAAACAGCGTCCGTGGCGCCAAGTCTACATTTTCTGAGCATGCCCAGCATACCATATATAAAAATATAACCTAATAATTAATACGTTTAACAAAATTCATGCAACTTTGCAGCAAACATTGATTATAAAATGAGACAAAAATTTATTTTCTACTACAATGCGTAGTCCTTATGAAACTAAAATACACTCTGCAAAAAAACCTAAGATGTGAGGAGTCCATACACATCACACATATCTACATTCAATGCGCATGTGTTAAAGGGATGCAAAAAATACAGAAATGCACCAACCAACTTTTGCATGCAAGTACTGGGAATTATATAGTATCATTTTCCTTTCTTTCATAAATTGGCAATCATCCATTTATGATAAGCCCAAGCAATGCATAAAAAAAATCCTAAGAATTAACATTCAAAAAGACTCTATTGCCAGCAGATCATAGAATGAATAGTGGCCATACAGACCAAATAGGTGGGACCTCTACCCCCGAAACGTGGTCCGCCGTGGCTTCTTCCACGCTTGGGCTCATCATGAATAGATTATTGCCAATTTATGCACAGACTGCATTTATTATTGTATAGTATATTGTATACATCTTCCTGCTCAGAGAATAATTATTTATTGTTGATACGATTTGCATGTAATGTTTAATTTATTGTTTCTACAATATTGGGATCTTCTTATCATATGTGATTTACTGCCTGTTCTTAAATATTTTTAACCTCAGTACTAAATAAAATGGGATATTTTATTATATGGATGAACCATGTGGTGGTATTTATAGGCAATTATCTGTGATGGTGTTTTTCCAATAAGTATATACTAATATAATAGTCCAGGTTATTTTGTTGGTGTATTTGTTTTAAAATCAGCAGTGTACTTTTTGTCTTTTAAACGACAGTAATTGGATATGACTATCTGTGATGAGTCAATGAGCGACAAAGTCTATTCTGAATGAAAACCCTTCCATCTGTTAGAAATATGTTACAGTTCACTCTGGTGATCATCAATTATCACTGTTACTGTATGTGTAATGGGTATCGCTAGAGAAGCAGTTTGATTATTTTACTGTAAGGTTTATGTATAGAAAGGATAGGGACAGTGTAAAATGTAAATCGTATTGATGATTGCATGTGATGCAAGTGTTTGGTGTGACTCTGAATAAATAGCCCACTTAGACACCAAAGGATGATTAGATGAGCAGAAACTAATTTTCTTACTACTTTTCTAGGAAAAAACAGATCCCCATTTATGACAATTAGAGAGCAAACATTCTCTCTGATGGGGGGATTGATAACATGCACCAATGTCCATGTTCCCCCTCTGGTCATGTAAAGGTATACAGGGAGATGAGGATGTAATTCTCTCCTATTCTCCCAGCAGCCTGTCAGCACATCTCCGACTGGCCCTCCCTCTCCCGTCTATGCTGTTTGAGATCACTGCTGGCTGAAGGGGGAAGGGGGGGAGCTGCTTTAACCTGGTATATCTAAAGCCTGTATTACACCATGCGAGTTTCGGGTAGATCATTGCTGAGAAGAATTCGTTGGAACTCTCGTCAGCTACGAACCGACCTGTGTATTAGCGCTGCCAAATAACTGATGAATGAGCAAACGCAATCTTTCAGCAGGTTAAAAAATTGGCGCTTGCTGGCGGCAGATCGTGCCGTCTAATCACGCTATACTGCCGGTAAATAATGATCCTGTATGGGGATGAGCAATGACATAAGCGATTACTCCTCCTCATACTGTGGAGGATATCTCTGCATGTAATAACAGCAGTCTGCCTCGTCACACAGCATTAACATGAACCCTCTCTCCGCTATAGAACCCCATGTGGAGCCTACAATTGTGGATAATCAACCGACAACCTCTGTTGAAAATCCCACTGGGGGTAAAACCCTATGCATTAGGACCAACCAGCCCCTATTCCATGCAATGTGAAAATAAAATCCTCATTTTACCCTCTTGAGAGCAAAGGAGGCCACATCGAGAGTTATTTTAATTTGGTTATGTCTGATTTTAGAGATAAGTTCACATCCCCTTTACATCACTGCACCCCCAACAACCTTAGTGCCGACCTTCTGAAAGCACTAACCTCTCTCACTAAAAATAAGGACATTACAATTAAAAGTGCAGATAAAGGGGGAGGTATTGTGGTTGTGAACTCAACATACTATCTAGCCGAATCACTACGGATCCTCTCAGACAAGGAATATTATACCACCTTACCCGCCGACCCCACCAAAGATTATAAAAATCAGTTAACATCATTAATAGATGAGGGTTTTAAATTAGGTATCCTAAATAAAAAAGAAAAATTCTTTTTAAATACCTCACCTCCCAGTATAGCACATTTTTATTTTTTACCCAAAGTACATAAATCTCTGACCAACCCACCGGGGAGACCCATCATCTCCGGGATAGGCTCCCTTACCTCTAACTTATCTGATTATATCGACAGTATGCTTCAAAAATATGTTTTACAATTACCTTCTTATTTAAGAGACACCTCCCACCTCATAACCACCTTAGACGGTCTCATTTGGGAAGACACCTTTCGGCCATTTTGGACGTCACATCTTTGTACAGTAATATCACCCATTCTTTGGGACTTACAGCTATAGAGAAAATATTGAATACAGACCCATTAATGCCCGATACACAATCTTTTATACTAGATTCTATACATTTCATTTTAAACCATAACTATTTCACGTTTGGAGACAAAATATACCAACAATGTAAGGGGACTGCCATGGGGACGAAATTTGCCCCTGCTTACGCAAACCTTTTTATGGGGGTCTTTGAAGACCAACATGGCCTCTTTGTTCACCCAAATATCAAGTTTTACAAAAGATACATCGATGATATCATTTTAATCTGGGATGGGGATTCGAAAGGTTTAACAGAATTTGTTGATCAAATTAATGCGAAAGATTGGAACATTAATTTCACTGTGGAACTTCACCCTACAGAAGCAATCTTCCTTGATTTAGTCCTTAAAGCCGCTAACAACCAGATCATAACTAGGACTTACTTTAAGAAGGTTGACACCAACAGTTATTCAGATTTCCGAAGCTGTCACCACCATAAATGGAAGTGTAACATACCCTACAGTCAAATGCGCAGGATATGTAGAAATTGTACAGATGACAACAACTGTAAGAAACAACTATCAATTCTAAAAAAAACGCTTTTTGAGAAAAAGGCTATCCGAATAAACTTATTGAAGAATCAATTAAAAGAGCTTTAACGCACTCTCAAACGGAAAGCCTCAAAGGAAAAAGAAAAGAAGAGGGGAAACAAAAAGACCCCAAACAATTCAACCTCAACTTTGTTACACGGTATAACGCACGCCATCATGATATCAGGAAAATCCTAAACAAACATTGGAATATCCTATTAAAGGACCCCATTATAGGTAATGCCCTTCCGAAAACCTCTAAATTAGTTTACAAAAGGGCACAATCCCTAAAAAATATCCTTGCACCCTCCTGTCCTAAACTACCATGTCCACATCCCAAAAGGACCCCATATTAACCTTAAGCCACCGACTCCGAAAGAAAAAAACAATAATCCTAAATTAGGTTCCCACAAATGCGAGATAAAAAGGTGTCAGTGCTGCAATATCATAAACCCATGTGGACAAGTACTAGTAATACCTGTATCTAAAGAATGTATCACACTTAAACATGAGATGACGTGCTCCACAACAAATGTTATATATTTACTCAACTGTCCTTGTAACCTTCTTTATGTGGGACGGACAACTCAATCTCTGAGAGGCCATATGAACGAGCATCGCTCAAACATACGACGAAAAGTTCTTACACATAGCGTCTCCAGACACTATGCCAACTACCATGGAGCTGATCCCTCCTCACTCCGGGTAACTCCTCTAGAATGGGTCCCCTCTTCATTCCAAACACTCGGTAGGAAAGAGATGTTTTGGATGTTTAAACTAAACACGCTTGTACCCCACGGCCTAAATTAATCTCTTGAATATGTAAACTATTAAGTATTATGAATTTTCATTTTTATGGTTTTATGCGTATATTATTATTTTAAACCATATGTTAAAAGTACTATATATTTTTTTACATCCCATCCCTCTTCTGTAAGATTCCAAATGGGGCTGATAACAGTATACATCCCTTAATCATTTAGATTAAAGGCGTTATATTTTTCTATGCCCTACAATCGGGGAGGTCTTAACCTCCCCTATTTTAGGGGTTTTTATATGGCCTCTCAACTCAGTTTTTTTTATGACTGGGAAAATAGCCATCTATGTAGAAAATTGGTAGAAGACTCGGGTTTTTCAGATTTTTTTACAGTACTAGAGTCCAATTATTTAAGTAACACACAGACTGGGTATAAACTTTTCTGCAGGATGGCTATTAAATCTTGGTTGGTTATAAAGGGTTGGTTTAAAGTCAAGGCATTGCTAATTTGTACCCCACTATGGCATAACCAAAAACTTTTGAACTTAGATGATCCTAATTTCTGCACAATTTGATTAGTAAGAAAGGAAGTATGAAAGCTAAACTCTCACACTGTTATAGGCACTTGATGAAAACATTTTTTATGGATTGTCTTTCTCCCGGACAGAGATCCTGGTCTGTTTTATTGTCTGAGGTGGGTTCCCCGGACTGGGAGAATATAGGTGATGGTTTAAGATTGGTTTCTCACAACTTCAACCATATTGTTGTTCAGTTCAATATTATACACAAAATATATCTTACACCCTTGTGGCTCCATAGGAGAGGATTTAGAACTTCCTATGACTGTCTTCGATGTGGGGACCCCGGGGCAGATCATCTTCATCTGTTCTGGGACTGTCCGATAGTGAATAAGTATTGGAGAATGGTTCAAATAGTTTTGGTTCATAGGCTTAGTGTGAATATTCCTCTATCCCCAAAGATATGGGTCCTTGGTGATTTATCGGAAGTTAACTGTCAGCCCCCTAAGAGCCAATTGCTGACTAAAGTGATGTTTTTGGCTAGGCTTCTCACAGCCAGAGAATGGTGCTCCCCCTCTGTTCCAGAATGCAACAATTGGCTATGCTTAGTCAAGAAGGTGAAAAGCTACGAGAAGGTGTTGTACAGACAAAGAGGCTCCTATATTAAGTGGAGTATGATTTGGAAGGATTGGGATGATTAAGAGGTTTATCTTTTTTTTTTTTTTTTCTCTTTCTTTTCTCTTTCTTTTCTTCTTCTCTGCGGGGCTGGGGGGGGGGTATTGCGGGGTAGATAGGCATGATTTTGTAATTTTGTTCTTCTATGGATTCTGTGTTCTATGATGTTCAAAATAAAAATTATATAATATAAAAAAAATAATAATAATTATTAGTTAATTATTTATTAATTATTTATTATTTATTTTTTACCATCTCCTTGATCTTATATATTCTCTGTATGTGATCTTATGTGTAGCTTATAACATTTTTAATATTAAGCATTTTTCACCTCCCGGAATATAGACATGCCATTTTACCTTTTGGAACATGTAATTCATTTCTTCACCTACTAATATACCCATATGTCATAAGAGCATCCCTTTATATATATATATATATATTATTTTTATATATAAATATTATCTTATTTATTTATATATTTATATATCTTAAGATCACCTCCTTATGTATATATATATACACTTTTTTATATGTCATTCCCCCTCTAAATAGGGCCTTCTAATGTCCATAATGCAGGAACAATACTGTCACTCTCAACCCCCACTTTCATAGTACAATAGACGCGGGTTTCACCTAAAGCGGCTGCCGATTTGTGATCATGTGATAGCGCTCCAACAGGCGGCCCGACATTTCCGGGTACGTCATCCCCGTGGAACGCACACGTGACCATCCCTCTCCTTCCGGCCGCCTCCCGCATGCGCATACATAGCGCTCACACAGACGGCCCGATTCTTCCGGGTGCGGCCTATTCCTGGAACGCACACGTGACCACCCCCTTCTTGTTGCGATCACACACGCTTCTTGGCGCGGCCTTTTCCTGGAATGCACACGTGACCACCCCCTTCTTTTTTGCGATCACACTCGCATACACATTTCCCCTCCCTCAATTTGAAAATAGATTTTGAGACACGGGAGACGACTTTTATCATGACTATCTATATAGTGAGTAGATGCTCGAAACATTACTATGTTCTATGTGTATTTTAATGATCACATGATCTGGATGACATGAGTGTACCGACCTCCCCCACTGTTTTGGCGCCCATTTCATGTTTGCATGTGTCCCTATATATACTATGCACCATGTATGCCTATTATATGTTTTCTCCTGATGAAGGGGGATTAGAAAGACCCCCGAAACGCGTTGAGCCGTTATTTTATCAATAAAGAGACCAGCTGGATGAAGAAACGAGTCTGGTTTGCTACCTTGACATCTCCTGCCTACCTGGATTTCTTATCCTGTTCTCCAATACTCTACAAGCGATCCCGGCCGGGGGTTACTCACCCCAGGTGTCTTGAGTTTATCCTGGTGGTGACCCCCGGTGAAGTGAGTGACATTCTGCACTGGGAAAATATTTTTATATATATCCCATTCTTTTTACATACTTCAGTTACCTCGAATAGAATATATTATTTTATTTTATGTAACCATATGGATTTACACACTATTGTCGGTACACAGTACACCTCCTAGGTCTATTGTTTAAGACAATTTCCCTTACTTATCACCTTTCACGTGTTGGGTTTCTGGCGCCCACTACCTTTCTTTTTCTTCATCTCGTCACACAGCAGACATACAGCCTTATTGCCTGATGATTAATTTTTTGTATGAGCCCAGCTCTGGATTTAGAATTTAAGGCATTTATTTTTCAGACTAGAAAACCCACTGGACTATAGAGTTAGAAAACCAAAAATAAGAAAAAATACTGGATTGGTTAATGTGTTGGGCATTATACCAATATATGTGATCTACCACATTATTAAGAAACTGATATTTCCGTTTCTTAATTACCGCAGTATATTTGTGACATCTTGCTTGCTTGCTTCTGCCATGGTTCCAGTAGTTTGCCGCTGGGCACCGGAGTTTCAGGCTCCTGCGCCCGCCAGTAAGCCCCATAGGCCTCAGGCCGCAATAACATCATTGTGACCCCCTGACACAGTTGAGTATAATGTGTGTTTTTTTTTTTTTTAATATATCCATGGCACTACTGGGGGAAATACCGGGAGAGGGCGGGTGGTAGATAGAGACCATTACATATGGCTATATTATACATTATTTTATAGGAGAAGAGCATTATATATGGGGCTATCATTCTGCAGGTGGAGAGCATTATACATGGGGGCATTATTTTGTGGGGAGACCATTATATGTGGGCACATTATTCTAGAAGGGGAGAGCATTAAATGTAGAGGCATTATTCTACAGGAGAAGAGCATTATATGTGGGGGCATTACTCTAGATGGGGCGAGCATTAAAAGTTGGGGCACTATTCTAGGCCTTATACTCTAGGGGGAGAGTATTATATATGGGGGCATTATACTAGAGGGGAAGAGCATTATATGTGAGGTTATTATACTAGATGGGAAGAGTATTATATATGGGGGCATTATACTAGGTGGGGAGAGTATTATATATGGGGGCATTATACTAGAGGGGTAGAGCATTATATATGGGGGCATTATTCTGCTGGGGGGGAGAGAAGCATTATGTGTTGGGGCATTATTCTAGAGGGGGAAGAGCATTATGTATGAGGGCATTATTCTAGAGGGAGGCATATTATATATGGAGGCATTATACTACAGTGGAGAGATCATTATATATGGGGGCATTATACTACAGGGGAGCACATTATATAAATGGGGACACTAATGCCCTACTGGGGCATTACTATTATTGGTGTTGAGGGTACTTTTGGGGGCACTATTACTATTGAAACAACACTGGAGAATGTCGCGCTCGTCCACAGGAAACCAGGAGCCCGGACCTCGGCGCACAAGTAGTCCCAGAATGAAGAGAAAAACGGTCCAGCTTATAACCATGTTATAAGGGAAAAATAATAAATTCTCCAGAATACTCTACCCGAAACCGGACTTCAGGTCTGGGTACCAAACATGGCGGTTTTTCACACGCGCGTGCAAAACGCATTACAAACGTTTGCACCTGCGCGGAAAATTCCCGCAACGCACCTGCCTCTTATCCGGGCGTCAAACATGACACCCATGTGAAGGAGGCCTAAGGCTAGGGCTACACGACGACATGTGTCGCGCGACACATAGGGCACAACTACACTGCAATCCATCTTGGATGGAGTTTTTGCTACTGTCGTGTCACAGTCGCAGCATGTCACGTCACAGTGCGACTCTATAGACCAGGCATCCTCAAACTGCGGCCCTCCAGATGTTGTAAAACTACAACTCCCAGAATGCACTGCTGTAGGCTGATACCTGTAGGCTGTTCAGGCATGCTGGGAGTGGTAGTTTTGCAACAGCTGGAGGGCCGCAGTTTGAGGATGCCTGCTATAGACTATCATTATAAAAATTGAGCGACATTGGTGTGACAAAATGTCGCACAACAAATGTAGGCCTGTAGCCCTAGCCTAACTGCTTCCAGCGCATGTTAAGTCCCGCTATTCATGAACTTCTGTCTTTCTCCGCCCCCTGCTACTGATTGACAGTTTTTTAACTGGGGGGGGGGAGACAGCCAAGAGCTCATGAATATCAGGACTAGTTTGGCGCTGAAGCTGTACAATACAAGATTTTTTGTCAGTTAAAGAAAGTGACCCAGCATTTTGCTAAGGGGGACTGTCACTAGTTTATGTTGCATTTATTTGGAACACCATAAAACTGGTGACAGGTTCTCTTCCCATAGAAGTGAATGGAGTGGTGGACCCACAACGATCCATACAGAGAGGGGATTCGGGGACACCTTGTTGTCAAGATCCATTCTTTGGATAGGTAAATCTGATATTTTTTGTGGGGTGACCCCTTTAAGCAGGAGTGGAGTTTTATGAGAGTGGTATTAAGATGAATAAGATGTATAGCTCTTTATATGAAAAGCTTTCATGAATT
Source organism: Bufotes viridis (assembly GCA_033119425.1). Classification (NCBI taxonomy): domain Eukaryota; kingdom Metazoa; phylum Chordata; class Amphibia; order Anura; family Bufonidae; genus Bufotes; species Bufotes viridis. The sequence continues at coordinate 273,691,497 of CM065591.1, forward strand.
TCTACCCTTTCATCAGTACAATGTGCCCTGCACATCCTTTTAGACATACAGTAAGAAAAAGTATACAATTTTTTGGTTATCTATCTTTTTTTAACGTATACTTTTGACGGATGTGCATAAGTTTTCATAAGTTTGTGTCCTTTTTCACATGTTTTTGTGAAACCTTTCTTTTTTTAAATGAAGTTTTGAAGGCATTATCTGAAATGGATGGAAACTTATTGTGTTACGTTTCCTTGCGTCTCCCATGCACTTCATTGTTTCTATGCTTCTTTTTTTTTTTTGCGGGACAAAAAAGCGGGGTATGCTACATTATTTAGTCCTGCAATAAAAATGTAAAGAGTGACAAATGGAGTCAAAAATATGCACTTTTGAACTATGTTTGCCCAATTATAGTCTATGGTTACGTCAAGGCATACATTTCTATCCCTTTTTCATGTCCACTTGATACTTGGTACAGCAAAATCGATATGTGAACAGCCCCTTATTGGTACTTGGTACTATATGTGATCATTCATTTTTGTAAGCAGTAAATCGACCCTTTCGGCCCTTTCCTTGTGACAGCAGGCGAGATCTAGTTACTTTTGTTACACAGGTGTCTGGTAACCTCCGTGATGGATGCTCTTGTGTCGGGACTAATACATTTTACATTTGTAATCTCACCTTTGAAGAAACTCATGCCCACTATAAAATAATCATCTCCTCCTGCCGGTACTTTTCCCCTGCTTGCAATGTGTTGGGAAAGCAGCCCTATTAAGAATTAGAAGGTAGTCTATCAGAGAACAGTACTCACATACCGCCATCTCCTATAGTAGTACTGACATTAGTTGTCTTCTATAAAACAGCAGTAACTGTCATGCAAGATATGTGAGGACTGTAAACGAGTAAAGCACTGCCATATGTGATAAACAGATATGCCACTTTATAAGATATCTGATTGCTGTCAGAGAATGGGAGCGTATATTTACATACATCCAGAAGCTCTGGCCTAATGTGTCCTTTGCGCAGTCTATGGTTATTACGATGTATCGTTTGTGTCTGGGCTGCCTTGGATTTCTCAAAGGGGTATTCTCCTCTCAGGCATTGGGGACATATCGCCAGGATTTGCCACCAATGTCAAAAAGTCCCCCAAAGTGAAGGAGAGTGCACTGCGTAAGCACAACCATCCACCATTCACTGCCATAGGAGTTCCAAAAAATAGGCAAGCACTAGCGCGACTATTTACGGAAGTCCCATAGTGGTGGATGGAAAGGTGGGTGTGCATATGCGCTGTGCCCTTCATTCATTTCTATGGGACTTCTGAAAAGAACCGAACACTCTCGCACGGCTAGTTTTGGAACCACCATATAAGGGAATAGAAAGCATGTGCGTATGCGTGGTGTGCACTTTTTCTCCGTTCTGAAGATAGGTGTGGGACCCGCTCCTATCTGACATTGGTGGCATATCCTAGCAATATACCACCAATATATGAGATGGGTATACCCCTTTAAGTAATAACATGCTGCTCGCAGATTGTACAGCATTTTTATGATGACAGGTTCCCTTTTAAGTGTTTGTTTGCCCCTGGACCATAAATGATGGTTTGCAGTGATATTTACCCAGCGAGAATAACCTATGTCTCCCAGCACTCCCACTCCACGTATGCAGCAAGTGGAGCCTCCTGAACATTTGGCCGTGTTTCTGCAATTAATTGGACGCTTGCCTTGTATTTGTGCCTGGCAACCTGTAAAAACCTCATCTAGTTACCCAAGCATTTTATTAGTTCACCTCAGCCTAGCCAGAATGAATGTGTTTCCATTCTTCTTATTTTGTTCTGGCTTTCATCGCTGTTTGTTTTTTTAAGATTTTGTAATTGTGAAATGTTTTCCTTTCCATTGCCTTAATGACAGCCGAGTTTCCAACATTATTTATTCCAGACCTTTCTTATAAGGATTAATCAGATTTATGTTTAGTTTACCTGAAGAAAAAAAGTCCAGAGTAAATACAAGTCTTTTAGTTGTTCCTTTCTGTGAAGGGGTTGTGCAGGACATATATATTGATGACCTATCTTCAGGTGGGGGTGCCGGGTGTCGGACCCCTGGCGATCAGCTGTTTGGATAGGAGACGGCACTGTATGTGAGTGCTGCTTTCTGTTCATTACACTACACGTCATCTCCTTTGGATTGGTGGTATAGTATAATTACAAGTAGTTGCTTCATTCAAGTCAATGGAGCGGGTACTCGTCATTACACTGCACCACTGAGACTTCTGAGACGATGGACAGTGTATTGAACAGGAAGTAGCACTCGCATACAGCGCCGCCTCCTCTTCAAATAGGTAATTGGTGCAGGTGTTAGACCCCCCAATCTAATGATGACCTATCCAGGCATAGGAACAGAATACCAGAACTGCCAGGTCTGGCATATGCCGGACACTGCCAGCGCCCCACCGATCCTATTCACTGTAATGGGGTCTGAAGTAGTCATCAGAATTTCGTCCTATTTCTTGCTGGAACCTTCGCCTCACATGCGAACCTAGCCTCTAGATAGGTCATCAGTATCTGATCGGCAGCAGTACGACACCCAGGTCCCTTGCCGATCAGCCACGGCCTTCTCTCAGCTTTTCCTAGGCTAGTGACGACACGTTCATAGATCACGTGGCCTAGGAGCAGCTCGGCCCCATTGAAGTGAATGGGGCTGAGCACGATACCAACCAAAGCCACTATACAATGTACGGTACTGTGCTTGGTGAGCATGTTGAAGGCAGCGGGAGCAAAGAAGCGTTGCTGGCTCCTCAAAACACCCGATCGTTGGGGATCCTAGCTGTCGGACCCCCACCGAACAGATACAAAAACTGCTGTGTACGTGTCTGCACATTTTTTGTGTGGTTTTTGGTATGGACGCATGCCAAAAATCGTGAGATGAAATTGCAGTTTTGTGTTAAAGTAAAGAAAAAGGATTAAAAAAATGCATCAAAAACACGCAAAAAAGCATTGAAAAGAAACCTTCTTTGCTGAATTTTGTAGGAAGATTTTCAAAATCCATCATGTGAACATACCCTTAGGCCCCTTTTACACGGGCGTTGCGAATTAGGGCCAGATAGGATGCAGGTGTGTGGCGGGGAAATCGTGCGAGTGTGCGTGCAATTTCAGTCAGTTTTGACTGCGATTGCAGTGCGTGGTTCATTTTTTCTGTGTGAATGTGATACCCAGACCTGAACTTCTTCATTGAAGTTCGTGTTTGGGTTAGTTGTAGTGTAGATTGTATTATTTTCCCTTATAACATGGTTATAAGGAGAATAATAGCATTCTTAATACAGAATGCAAAGTAAATTACGGATGGAGGGCTTAAAAAATAACAAACAGTTAATAAACTCACCTTAATCCACTTGAATGCGATGCCGGCATGTGTAAATGGCTAAAGGACCTGTGGTGATGTCACTGTTCTCATCACATGGTCCAATCACATGGTGCACCATATGATTTGACCATGTGATGCAGTGACGTCATCACAGATCCTTTTCACTCCAGATCTGCAAAGAATAAGAATGAAGACGAGTTGGCCTTCGCAAACAATTGGATAAGGTGAGTTCATTTATTTTTATTAACCCCTCCATCCCAATTTTACTGATCATTCTGTATTAACAATGCTATTATTTTCCCTTTATAACCATTTTTGTTGTCCTTCTCACTGAGAAGGCCGCACATGCTCAGTTTAATCCTTCAACGCCTCCTGAGCTGTGATAGGGAGAGCTGAGACACACCCCCTGAGCTGTGATAGGGAGAGCTGAGACACGCCCTCTGAGCTGTGATAGGGAGAGCTGAGACACGCCCCCTTAGCTGTGATAGGGAGAGCTGAGACACACCCCCTGAGCTGCAGCAGAAAAGACACTCCCCTTGTGCTGTCAGCTTGATATAAATCTAGCAGAGCAATGAATAGGAAGATCTCAGCAAGAAGCTTTGTTATTGGATGCTTTGGGCGGTCTGCTGGAGAGGTATTGTGTCCTGCAGCTGGCGGGAGCTGTAAGGAGGAAGGACTAGCTCCTGGCAGTTGCTGTACGCAGAAGAGTAGGGGGTGTATTGTGTCCGAGGACACCGGTGAACATGGCGGCAGTGGAGCTGAAGAGGAGTGGAGTTCCAGAGTGGTGGACAACTACGGTCCGGACATCCATTTTGACGTGCAGTACAAAGTGACAGCACAGCAATGTATTAAAGTGTGTGATGCATGTAATTCAGCATGTGATATATGTAGTGCAGTGTTTAGTGAATGCAGGCAGGCTTTTATAGTCAAGTGTGAAGTACAGGGCGGATCCACTATGTTGGACTGTGCTTTACCACTTGGCTCTAATTGCCTACTGTTATTTAGACTAGTAATGGTTCCCCACATAAATATCCACCTCTTAGGGCACGTTCACACCACCACCTTTTATTTCGGTCATTCTGCTCCGTTAGATGAGCAGAACAACGAAAATAATGGAAGTGCTGCATCGGGCACATAAGGCAGGTTTTTGTCATTCGTTTAAAGTACACAAAAAACCGCATACGTTAGCGCAGTGTGTTCCCCAACTCCAGTCCTCAGGGCCCACCTGCAGGTCATGATTTGAGAATATCCCACAGAATGAATACCTGGAGTAAATCCTGATGCATTGACACTAATTCTATCACCTGCTGAATACTAAGGAAATCCTGAAAACATGACCGGCAAGTGGGCCCTGGGGGACTGGAGTTGAGGAACACTGAGTTAACGGATGCCTCAGACAGATGTCATACTGTGGCAACCGTCACCATAGAGTTCCATTGTAAAACTCCAATGTATATGTTAACATATCCTTTTTTTGCAGGACTCTGCAGGATAGGAAAGCGTAGTGTGCCACGTTTTTCCATCCTGCAAAGTCCAGCAAAAAATCATACGTTAACATTAGTTTTTTTAAGATTGAACCCCATGATGGATGCACAGTATGGCATCTGTCAATGTATTACGCTTTTTGGTGTATGTTAAAGGTATGACAAAAACGTGATGCGAACCTGCCCTGACAGGAACACTTGCTTTTTTTCCATGCGGAAGAAGCCGCATGCCACACCTTGGGGCGGAATCCACTGTGAATCTCCAATTAAAATGAATAGGAAGCATTAAAAGAACCGCTCTGTACGTTTTCTTTTTTTTTTTTTTTTTGTTGCGTGTTTTTGGCTCTGATCCGTGACAAAAACCACAAGCAGAAAATGTAGTTTTGTATTGACGTAAACACCCATTGGTTAAAAAAAAAAAAAAAGCGTCAAAAACTGCATGATCAAATGAACTGAAAAGAATATGTGTTAGATTTTCAAAATCCTTCGTGTGAACCCCTACAGTGTTCTGATGATAAATGACTGTGTTTTTTAATCTCTTGGGATCTGAAGATCTTGGGATAGCATGCATGCGTAATGACAGGTAATTAATTTGTTAGCTGCGGTGTGTGACTCCAGAGCTTCTATGTTAATCAGTTAAGCTGATGGACTGATAATAGGGAGTAAAGCCTGATAATGTGTGATAACAGAACCAACAACTGTTCAGTGAGCTTGTGTTACACAGTTGAGTGATGAGCTTTTTCCTTTTCTTACCAGGCCTCGGATCAATTCGGAGTACAGATGGCTAGCAGGGAGGGTGTAGCTTGTTGGGTAACATCAGAAGTTAATACAAGACATAGGATAACGCATTGGCTCATTGAAGCTCTGGATACACTAATCTACAAGGCATTGTTGCAGAATGTTAGAAATAGGATTTTTATGGACCCCACCTAATAAAGAGTTAAATGAAATACTGAAAAATTCTAAATCAGCAGTGTGTTAAAGGGGTATTCCGGTAAATAAAAGCTATCCCCAGCTGTAGGACCCCCACTGATCACAAGCGAACGGGGAACCTGTACTCCCTGCCGGCCCCCTGATGCTCCCTTGAAATGACTGGAGCGGCCAGTCGCACATGTGGGCGTCCACTCCATTAATCTCTATGTGAGTTCTGCAGATAGCGGAATACAGCGCTCCGCTATCTCCAGAACTCTCATAGAAATGAGTGGAGTGGCCGCATGCATGTGTGACCGGCTGCTCTGTTCTTTTAAGGGGAGCTTCAGGGGGTATGAAGCCCCATTCTCGTGATCAGTGGGGGTCCTGTGGATAGGAGATAACTTTTACCTACCGGAATACCCCTTTAACTAGGCTACAGTTTCGTTAAAAATGTACCCGCCATATTATTAACTTTATCATTTTGTACTGTATCTTCCATATTCAATGGTTTTTGTAGTTAAAATAGGTGTTTACGTAGGTCCGTCTGTTGAATAACAGATGTGGTTGTATAAAATGAGGGGCTAGTGGTCCACAGCATTACAGTGGATTTTCCAGTTTACATTGTAAGGGCTCATGCACTTGACGATCTCCATCTCAGTCTGTTATAGAGAGAGCAGTATTAAAAAGCTGACATGCAGGACTTTTAGCTTAGCGAACCAGGCACAGGCAGGTTACAGAGTACCCATGTGCTATGCCAGGAGTTAGTAAAACTTCGGGGACCAGGAGCAGCAATGTGCGCTCTTGCCCAAACTCCATGCTCTGCGGCCCCATTGATAAACTGTAGAGCCCGTACTCCGTACACTGCTGAGAAGTCAGCGGTGTACAGAAAAGTTAATTTAAGCGGACAGGGAAAGGTGCGTTTTGGGGCGGCAGGGGGGGAATCTCTATTAAAAATTCTACATGCATTAATCAAGTAAATTACAAAAAGTATTATTATGGCATTAGGGACATTTTACCAAAAAGTTAATCAAAATTTGGTTACTCTAATTAGTTAATCGCAATTTATTCCATGGTTTCACCTAGAGTACTGTATTACTGTTTTTCCTTCAGAGCACGGAAAACAGTTCCTCTATAAACAAGCTCAATCTGAAATTGAGCATTAGAAGGTGCATAGTGCATTTTTACGGTGGTATGCATGGCCCGGTTGAAAAGCATTGTGCAATACGGATCCCAAGAGTGGTAATATGGCAGGGAAGGCATGCCAGCAGCATACATAAGGTATAAAATAATGTCTACCACAGGTATTCTTAAAAGAACACTAAACTTAGAAATGAATGCTTAAATGCATTGTCTAGCAAGTTAGAAGAAATTCTGCTGATGACACATCGATTAATAGATTTTCCAGTTCCATAATGATTTTGTTTTATTTAATCTGCATTCAGTGTCCCAAACAACTGCATATTTATGCCCAAAGTACCTGTTTTTCATTTCTGTGCTTTCCTTCCCCCCTGTTCTCTGCATCATTTCATCTGCACAGGATATTTACATGCAGAACTTCCTGTTTCCTCAGCTTCCACATGTGTTTGAAAACCGAACCCAGCATGCTTTGCAGTACAGACCAAAGCCTGCTGGGCTGATGAAAACAGGAAGTAAGGCATGTAAGTGTCCTGCTCAAATGAGCTGATGCAGAGAACAGGGGCAGGAAGGCTCTAGCATGACAAAAACGGTATTCAGGGCAAAAATATTTATTTGTTCTAGCCAGACACAGAATAGTGAGTTGGAGGAGGGGACACAGCTAAGCTCCTGGGACCCACAGAGAAGATTTCTTTATGTATCAGTTTAAATATAATTTGAGACCTAATAGGACCAAAAGCTAACGTGCACTTAAGTGTAGACAAATCTGTCTTTCCACAGTCATTATATAGCTAATGACTTACAGATATTCCTTCCAACCTGCTGTGCACATACATATTCGGGTTGACTAAGTGTGCATTTGTTCTCGATAGGTAGAGAAGAATTATGTGCTGCCAGACACCTCTAACCATGCAGCCATTTTTCATTGGGGAGAATGTTAGGACAACCCCATACCCATTATATCATCTGTCAGTCCTTCGGAAATTGGCAGGTTTGCACATCTTCTCTATTGTATGGTCTACATCAGGGCTGGCCAACCTGCAGCTCTCCAGCTGTTGTAAAACTACAATTCCCACCATGACCTGCTGATAGCTGTAGGCTGTCTGGGCATGCTGGGAGTTGTAGCTTTGCAACAGCTGGAGAGCCGCAGGTTGGCCAGCCCTGGTCTACATTATATTGTATGTCTATTGACCACATGGTCACTAACCTTTTAACAAATTATGCGTAAGTCAATAGAACAGGTGAATATAAAAAACTTTGTAATATATCTTATCAGAGAAAAGGAATTGAAAGGTTAGTGACCATTTAAAGGCTGGAGCATAGATGAGATCTGCGACCAGTCGTGTTCTCTGGACAGTCAGCTGTCACCGTGTGGAAAAAGCTACAAAATGATGTATTATATGATGGGTGACATCTTACTGAATACTAACTGAGCAAAACTTCAATTACATTTACGATGTGTTCAGACCTGAGCGTTTCCGAGACGCGCCTTTTTGTCGCGCGTTTTACGAGCGTATTTGTGCGCGTTTTTGGCATTAGTAAACGCGCGTTTTACGCGCGTTTGTGTGATTGACTGCAGTGTTGTCCAATGACCAAATATCGTTCGAACGCGCTGTAAAACGCGCAAGTGTAAACTGAGGGTTAATGAAATTCAGGTGGATGACCGTACATTAGATGAATAAAAAATAATCATATAATGGAGAATATATTTATTACAGATTGGTCTAAAGAACATTTTGGTGACAGATGCTCTTTAAACTGAAGCCTCAAAAGAAGTTGATTTGAGTTTTGCTGGAGTTCCCAGAAATCCTTCTGATGTTGTTTTTTTTTTTTTTGTTAATTTTTGTTGACTGTTGTAAATTACACTAAATTAAAGAACTTGGGTTCATGCCACGCCGTATAGCACAGTACAGAAACTCTGAGCAAACTGCTCAGATGTCCTGGGAATTATTTTACTGGGTTACAAAACCCACACTTATACATGGCACCTCCGTGGAAAATACAGAGCTATCTGGCAGCCTTTTCGCCATAGCCAGTTATGGCAGTAAAAGGATAGAACTGATGTTTTTTCCATTATTCACAGAAGCAACGAAGCCCAAATGGATTGTAAAATAAATTCCTATCTTGTTGTTCTTGGAAGAAAAGCTGTCCCCTTTTCTGCAAAAGATACAAAGCGACATAACAGCTTCTTCACGGTGTCTTTACTTGGACTCTGTTATCACTTCTCTCACACCTTGCTTCTGTTTATTTTTATGATTTCCACCTATTATTTTTATATATCCCCACAACTCCGATTAATGTAAACCTTTTACCTCGCCGTTTGTACAAACTTATGGTTTATGGCTGATGAAGTTTCCATCCACTCTACCTATCTTGTATTTATTTACATAGTGACTTAGGTTGATGGGTTACTGGATGCTCTCCTATTCATACCATGTGCTGAGTGAACAGATGCAGGGCCGGGTAACCAATATTCTTTTGCACCCAACTTTCGGATGTATTGAACGAATTTATTTATGAATATTAATTTATTAATTTTAATAGCTATTTATGCTGACAGGGGAATTCAGAAAAATGTAATTGCTTACATATTTCTCTCTGGATATGACAGTCAAATTGACTGTTGACCAATTCATTGCAGTTTTGACATATATACACCAATTTATATGTTTAGAGGTTTATATTAAAAATACGGAGCTGTAGACTATAGTATGGGAATGGAAAGAGTATTATAGAATTTGGAAGAATAGTCTTATGTGAATCTGTATAAGAACGCCCCTGGGGAAACCACAGTCTAAAAGTTTTTAAGGTAGTATCGAATACAGTATTGAATTAAAGAATATTAGCAATTCTTATTAGCAATACACATTTAAAAAAAATTATTTATCTTTGGCTTATACAGTATTACATATTCTCTAGCACTTTAGACTTTAGCCTTGATTTCTCATGCCTTCACTCCAGAATTCTGGCTTCAGAAAGTCGCAAATTGGGGCTTTCACTACTTTTTGGGCCTATCTGCGCAAAATGTATTTTTTTATTGTTATTTCTTACATCACTCACTCCAGTTTTGAAATATGAGTGGGAAAGTGGACCTGGTTACCCATGTTAATGAGTTTCATTTAAGATTTATCACTTGATTACTTTTTTTAGGTTGCAAAAAAAAGTTGCAATCTTACCCCAGGAGGAGGGTGGAGTAGAAACACGGAAGGAGCTTAGGTTTAGGTTAGGTTACGTTTAGGTTTAAGGATAAGACAAATTTATCAAACAACATGAGACATTTGTTAAATGTGGAATAAAGTACAACACACATACTCAAGCAAAACTGACTTCTAATATTCCACTCATGATAAATTTACCCCATTGTCATCACTCACTATGCCCAGTAGAGCTCATAGTCTAGACTGCCTATCAGTGTGTCTTTGGGCTGTGGAATGAAACCGTAGGAAACCCACACACACAGGGGGATAAAATGCAAACTCCATGCAGATGGAAGCGGTTCTGTAACATGTATAGTGAAATAATGTTCCCCAATGAATTTTTCACTAAATTGACTCCTTTTGCACTGTGGTGGGTCTTCTTGGTGCATGTTGGTTTGTTGACATTGTCAACTTCTGGTCCGCATGGTTTCCAAACATGCTGGTCTACGATTCCCATATTTCCTAGCCAGCTGACACACCTCCCTGTACATATCCTTGGACCACCCACTCTACATGCTCCAGAACTAGTTGAGAGGATCCAGTCCTGCCTACCCCTCCTTTGTACGTAACGTCAGTAATGACGTGCTCGTACACTGTCTCAACGGGAAGAGCACACAGAAAGCAGATTATGTGACGGAAGTGAAGATATTCAGAGTGGGCACCATCACTTGACCAGGTGGAAGATATGGTGATACAAGCACATGCCCTGCCTTCCATCAATTTGGACCTGACTACAAAATGGGGCCACTTTTAGCATTTTTTCCAGGGCCACTTTAAGTTCCCAGTATATGAAGCATGGTTAATGACTCTCTGAACACCCCTTTAACCAGCAATAATACAACTATACTCAAACAAAAAAGTCAAAGATTTGTATTTGATTTGGATGCAAGTATAAATGATGGTTGGGTTACATTTTAAGAGTAGTACACGCGAAAGTGGTACCTACCAACTATGATTTTATGTTAGAAAACCAAAGCAGGCCTCTGATTGATTGTCATGTAGCTTTAAATCAAATGTAGTAAGAAGAGTGTCAGGATCTTCCTTCTTTTGCACTGGTTTTGGAAAAAATTTCCACAGTAGAAACATTTTTTTTCAAATACAAAAGAGAAAACTTGCGCTACTCACTAATACTGTGTCTGAAGAGTTAAAGGGTTGTCCAAATCTGATTTGCAGAGTTCACTATAAGGGCTCATTCACATGAACATATTTTTTGTCCACACAGTTTCTAATAGTTTAGCATCTCACTGTTGTACATAGTGGACTGTTACATGGTTTTTATGTAACTAGCAAGGAATTTTCCAATTAGAGGACATTTATCAAATCTGCTATGCCTGTTTTGTGGCGTGTGCCTTCCCATGCCACTTTCAGAAGTGAAGTGAGAAGGTGGTCAGGTTTTGCCAGTAGATCACTTTTAATTCACATTTATGAAGTGCAACTTTTTAAAATGTCGCAATAAAAGTCGCAGCCAGTCGCAACTCCACGCCAGGCAACACCCCAAATGTACTTTCACTGGAATAAGCAAAACAAGATTACACTTTGGCCAAATTTATAAAACCCACGCTCCATGTTCATAAATTTGGCGCAGGTTACCATATCAACTTCAAATACACCTACGATGATAAATTCGCCACTTAGTGTGTGGATGTGAAGGTTGGTAGAAGGGGAAAACGTATGCACCTCTTCTGTTTGTCTCTGAAGAAAGGGTTGGTATTCATTTCCTGTACTCTTTGGCAAGCTAATATTAAGTTACGCCTGTCACACTTCCCCTTTATAGTTTTGCACATATACAGAAGGGTTAAGCGCCCCGTTTGGTTTAGAAATAACATACCTATAGCCAGTTCTTTCTAAGCCAGGTATATGCAGTGTATATATATATATATATATATATATATTGAAAAACATGGCTCAGCTCCCACTGGACTGTTAAAGCATCCTTGCATTTCCTTCATTGGTTTGGGAATCCTAAAATGTTTATAGGAATTTTATAGAGCCCTAAAGACATTTCAGCACAAAGACGTTTTGGGCTGGAACCGTATTTCTGGCACGGCTTGTGAAAGCTCTTTAAACCGAGCTGAATGTCCTCTTGAAAACGCAGTCACTTGACGGGGCATCTGCTAACAGATTCTCTGTTGTAGCATAAGCTACTTAAAGCAAACGCTTCTCTGGAGCCAAGACAAGATGAAGGCAGCATTCTTATGGAGGGTAGTGATTTAAAGGGACCGCTTCCTGCGCCGGGATTTCCTGCAGCAGGATATTGAGATGATTAATAATTTTATTGCTGCAGGAGACAAGTTGTGAGAGGAATAGCATTTAGCTGTAGGAATATTTAGTTGATATGTTTAATAATATGCTTCATGTTTTTAGACAGAAATATTTGCTGTAATGGGTTTCCCCAAACATAAAATGGCTGTATACTTATAAATCATTAGACAGGTTAGAGCCATAGCCAAAGTGAGATATTTACGGCATATGCAATTTTTCCTTTATATCTTCTTTCTGCTTTTGTTGTTTCAGCCATTTCTATTTTCAAAAAGTGCCAGTGGAGGTGCACCCATATTGATTGTCACTTGTGTGAATTAGCTTCTCAGAAACTGATGGTCAATTGTCATTCTGCTGACAAAAAAAAAAAAGGCTTCACAACAAAAATGACAATATCTTAGGTTCACACTTGGTTTCCATTTTCACCTGAAAACATGATGCATTTCCATCATATGACTGAACCCATTGAGTTTGTGTTTTTCATCATTTTGATGGTAAAAATATTCTTCCTATTAAATATGATGGTACTGCCATTCGATGCTTCAAACAAAGCCTCTGACAGCAGTGTGAACAGAGCCATAACAAGCTAGATGTGTGGCTAACTTCTAATTATTTGGTATTTAGACAGTTTTATGCTACATTTATATAATGGCAAAATGTGGAAGAATAACCTTGTACCTTTATCTGTAATTACTGTTCTTGTTTTCTGAACTACTGTAATTTCATAATATCATTGATACAAACCTGTGAGAGATTGCCAGGTTGCTAGGCTGGAAACATTTCTGCTATTCTTGCATTCTTTCCTTAAAGCACTTCTCTAAGAATTATTTCAAATGGCCACAAGCAACCTGTGCTTGAATGCCAGCAGGACTGGTTGTCACCACTTGCAGAGCTGGCTGAGGGTGGGGCCTCACTATATAAAACACTCTGGCACATAAAACACATGTACTACACATTGGTCAGTGTTCCGGTCAGGCTGCTCAGCCATGATGGCATATCATAGACAGGATCTCATAATTACCATCTATTGTAGTGTGGAGTGAGCTCCCACCCCCTCCACAACTCTGCAAGTGGAGACAACTAGAGTTGAGTGAAGCTGCCGTTTGGGTTCATAGTTTAAGTTAATTATGTAATGGATTCCGTTCTCACGGAATCCATTACGTAATTCAATGCCGTCATGCCGCATAAGGGCTCTTTCACACTAGCGTTTTTGTTTTCCGGCATAGAGATCCGTCGTCGGGACTCTATGCCGGAAAAATCCTGATCAGGATTATCCCAATGCATTCTGAATGGAGAGAAATCCGTTCAGGATGCATCAGGATGTCTTCAGTTCAGGACCGGAACGTTGTTTGGCCAGAGAAAATACCGCAGCATGCTGCGCTTTTTTGCTCCGGCCAAAAATCCTGAACACTTGCCGCAAGGCCGGATCCAGAATTAATGCCCATTGAAAGGCATTAATCCGGATCCGGCCTTAAGCTAAACGTCGTTTCGGCGCATCGCCTGATCCGACGTTTAGCTTTTTCTCAATGGTTACCATGGCAGCCAGGACGCTAAAGTCCCTGCTGCCATGGTAAAGTGTAGTGGGGAGCGGGGGTGCAGTATGTTTACCATCTGTGTGGCTCCCGGGGCGCTCCAGAGTGACGTCAGGGCGCTCTACATGCATGGATCACGTGATCCATGCGCATGGGGCGCTCTGACGTCATTCTGGAGCGCCCCGGGAGCCGCACGGACTGTAAGTATACCGCTCCCCCGCTCCTCACTACTACTATGGCAACCAGGACTTTAATAGCGTCCTGGCTGCCATAGTAACCTGAAAGCATTTCGAAGACTGATCAGGATCCTGATCAGTCTTCTAATGCTTTCAGGCGACTTGCGTTCTGACGGATCCGGCGGGACGGAAGTGCCTGCTGGATCCTCAGAACGCAAGTGTGAAAGAGGCCTAATGCAAGTGTATGGCCAGCTCCGAGGGTTCGGTTCTGCTGGCCATACACTTGTATTATGACGGCATGCCTCTAAGGCATTCTGTTTGGCATGCCGGCATTGAATTGCGTTATGGATTCAACGGAATCCATTACGTAATTCACTTAAACCCCCAAATTCAACTCTAGAGACAACTTGTCCTGCTCACATTCTTGCTGGTGGCCATTTTAAATCATTCCCAGAGAACCCCTTTAATTTAAAAGCAGCTTCATGTAAATGACATGCCGTTTACTGAGTAATATAAAGCCTTTGGGAGCAAATTACAATCCTATATATATATTTTTTTTTTATCTTGGACATTACGTTAATAGACATTTAATTTAATTTGATTGGATAATGGTATAACTCAAATTTCTTGTGGGTAGATTATAAAAATCCTTGCATTTTGATTACTTCAAGGAGGAAAGAATGAATGTTAGGGCGCTGTGCTTGCTTCTGTTAATGTGTTTTTGTTCTCCTTTTTAGGGGTCTTCATGTCGTTACTACTACGGTGCTCAAAAGATGAGTGAGCAGACCGTTTTGCAGTATAGACTGGGATTTAATCAGGCATGGGACATTGAAGAGCTTGTAGGCCTTGGCAAAAGACTTCGTGCTTGTGCCTACTATGCAGCTCGTGAACTAATGACAGAAGCTGACATTATTTTTTGTCCTTACAATTATCTTTTGGACTCACAAATTAGGGAAAGTGTAAGTGAAATCATTTTTATGCAATTTTATGCAATATTATGAAGCATGTTAAGATGTATGTGTTCAGATTACGCCATTCAGGTGCTACATACTTATGTATATGTGTTTTACATACTTATGTATGTGTATTGTAAATATATTGTATTAAAAAAATACAAAAAACTTATACTGTTCAGAATCCACTTCTTCAATCCTCTGCAGCCATGAAGGCATGTTTTTGGCTGCGATGACATCCCACATACCAGAAATGACCTCTGTAGCCAATACTGGCCTCAGTGGTATATGGCACAAGACCTCTGGGGCAATGGTCACATAATTTCCGCAGTCATGAAAACAAAGCCTGGAGGGCAGGATCACAGCAGTGGTGCTGGAGTGTAGAAAGCTTAGAACAATGCTTTTTAAAAAAAAAAAAAAAATTTTTATACCTTCCGATGTCTTAAAATTATTATGTTTTTTAAGACTTTCAAGCCCTTCAACTGAGTAATTATGAATGATGATTAAAATAAAAGGAGCAATAAAAAATAACTTCCACGTTTGTTTCCCACCATGTTACATGCAAATTTTAGATATATAAATTCTTAAAGAGCAGAATTCTATATAATTGATCTTGAAGCACTTACTATGTACTTATTCAAACGAAAAACGTATTAATGTCCATTTGCCATATATATCATGGAAGCAGCACATGTGGCTGAGATATGGGACTTCATGGGAGGAGGGCTCAGTTATTCCACTTGCTCTATCATCATCATCACCAGTTTGAGGCTCCATTCACACCTCCGTAAGTGTTTTGCAGATCCGCAAAACACGGACACCGGCAATGTTCACATGGCCTGCACTATAATTGAAAATACTAGGGGTCGACCGATATTGATTTTTTAGAGCCGATACCGATATTCGTGAACTTTCAGGCCGATAGCCGATATTTTATACCGATATTTTGCGCATTTAATTTTTTTTTTTTTCTGTTACAGCGTTCAACGCTTTTTTAAAAAAAAAATATTCTAATAGTTTGGACTTTTTGGGCACGGCGATGTTTTTTTATTTATTGTATATGTAAAATTGGAAAAGGGTTAATTTACATTAATTAGATTTTTTTTACTATTTAAAATTTTTTTACTATTTATTTTATTACCATTTCCCCCCTTAGGTGTAGAACCTGGGCTCTTTACATCCCTTGTCCTATTCACCCTAATAGAGATCTATCAGGGTGAATAGGATCTTACACTGTCCCTGCTGCCCTGTGCTATGGGCACAAAAGTAGCAGGAACCATGGCAGCCAGGACTTCAGGAGCATCCTGGTTGCCATGGTAACCGATCGGAGCCCCAGCATTACACTGCTGGGGCTCCGATCAGAAGAGAGATGGTGGGGGACCCTGTGGCCACTGCCACCAATGATATTAATACTGAAGGGATGGGGGAGGGCGCACTGGCCACCAATGTTTTTATACTGGGGACGGGGGGGCTGAGGGCGCACTGGCCGCCAATGATAATAACGTTTAAGATATTACAAACGCAGGCATTAGAAGCACATTGCCCAGACCCTGCCTCTGACAGAGCGGTGCGATCCGCGGGGTTAATTGCCGCGGATCGCACTGCTCTATCAGAGGCAGGGTCTGGGCAATGTGCTTCTAATGTCTGCGTTTGTAATATCTTAAACGCTATTATCATTGGTGGCCAGTGCGCCCTCAGCCCCTCCTCCTCCTCTTCTCTCGTTAGTGGCCAGTGCGCCCTCAGCCCCGCCTCCTCTTCACTTATTGGTGGCCAGTGCGCCCTCAGCCCCGCCTCCTCTTCTCTCATTGGTGGCCAGTGCGCCCTCAGCCCCTCCTCCTCCTCTTCTCTCCATTGGCAGCGCTGCACAGGGGGAGGGAGAGACACTGCCTCCTTCTCCCCTGTGCTGCTGAGGGAACATGGCCGCGCTGAGACCGGCACGCTCATGTTCTGTGATAGCACAGTTATCGGTATATCGGCCTGGTTAGGGGCCGATACCGATAACTGTGCAAATCATGAATATCGGCCGATAATATCGGCCAAACCGATAATCGGTCGACCCCTAGAAAATACCTATTCTTGTCCGCTATTGCAGACAAGAATAGGACATGTTCTATTTTTTTGCGGAAACGGAAGTGCGGATGCGGAAATGCGGATGCAGACAGCACATAGTGTGCTGTCCGCATCCATTCCGTCCCCATTGAAAATGAATGGGTCCGCATTTTGCGGAACGGATGTGGACCCATTTTGCGGATGTGTGAATGGACCCTGAACCTGGGAATCTCCTCCATGGGCACCCTCTGCTTTAAGCAGCATGACCAAAGATTGAAATATCTGGCCTACTGGGGTTTGAAATGACACCTAAAGGGTATTTGATATCGCTCTCTATTAAATATCTGAACACTATAGAGAAAGAATTGTGTAATACTATGTTTTAAAACTTGCCTTTATTAACAAAATACTAAGATAATGAGCCTTATTTTCTACAAATCAATCATGTACGCATATTTATATCTATATATGTCATATCATGGGAAGGATAATTTAATACAGTGGTGGTGAACCTATGGCACAGGTGCTAGAGGCAACACTCAGGGCCCTCTGTATGGGCACCCGCACCCTGGAAAAATGGCGTACCAATATGCCTTAGACTTCCTGCCATTTAGGCCTCATGCACACGACCGTTTTTTTATGCTGTCCGCAAAAAGGGGTTCCGTTGTTCAGTGATCCGTGTCCGTTTTTGCCTTCCGTTGTGTTTCCGTGTGTCTTCCGTTTTTTTTAGCGGACATGACCCAAAAGATTTTACCAAAAGACAGGCTGACAATTTTTCCCAAGTGCTTGCCAAGGGATCCGCAAAAAAAACGGACACGGAACGCGGATGACACACGGATGGCCATCCGCATTTTTCACGGACCCATTGACTTGAATGGGTCCGTGAACCGTTTTTCACGGACAAGAATAGGACAGGTTATATTTTTTTGACGGACTGGAATCACGGACCACGGATGCGGAGGACAAACGGTGCATTTGCCGAGGTTTCCACGGACCCATTGAAAACCAATGGGTCCGCAGAAAATCACGAAAAACGGAGCAACGGACACGGAATCAAACAACGGTCGTGTGCATGAGGCCTTATCAGTGTAGGGCACACTATGAACGGCATAGGCAGCACATTGAATGCAGTCAGGTTATTATAGCTAAATGATAAAGTACATGGAAGATATAATAAATTGGTATTCAGGGTAAATTACCGTGTTGGCACTTTGTGATAAATAAGTGGGTTTTGGGTTGCAGTTTGAGCACTCGGTATCTAAAAGGTTCACCACCACTGATGTAATAGATTCTTTTTATTGTCAGAGGTTGTTTCTCTTGAAAACGCAGGTGCATTTGGCAACTGTAGGCAAAAGGTCAGTGTCACCCACACAATTTGCCTCTTTAACCCCTCCCCGACCAACTAAGGTAAATATTTGTCTGCAGTCGGGTATATAAAGAATTTCAGTCACACACATTTAACCTCTCAGATGTGACCAAGACATCTGGGAGCTAAAAAAATGGGATAAGTACTCCCAGCCGACCACTGCCTCCCCCTAGCATGGATCCATGGAGCGGGATGGTGTGTGCAGCAGCCTCGGTCTTCCTGTTTGATCTGAGGCTGCTGCAGCTGTGTTCCTGTAAAGACCCAGAGCATCGGTACAGGGAGGAGGACACATCAGCTTTTCTCAGTGAGTGTCTCCTTCTCCCAGGCTGTGAGGCTGTCCAATCACTGTGGACCACTCCTCAGCCAGGGACGAGAGTTGTTCTAATGAGATTTGGTAAATCTTACAACAACAGGCGATGTAGGAGTATAGTACTTGCTTACATAACCTGTTCTAGTATACTAAATCCTTGCCACTGCAATTACTCCCTGTCTGGAATGCCAAGCTGTCAGTGCCCCCTGACCAAGCTAGCTGTACCAAAAGCGCATATATATGTAGGCGTATATGTACAGTAGGGCAAGAGAGACAGGATAGGGGAAGATATCCTCTTCTGGACCAGGGTGAGTGCTCTGCTCATATCCAGCCGAGAGTTAGTTTTATCATACAGCCTAGCCAGAAATAGGAGCTATCCTGTATAGCACTTGTCTGTCTCATATTAAAGAGGCAAGTTGTGTGGGTAAGGCCTCTTTCAGACGGGCGTTGCGGGTGCACTCCATCAAACAGTGCGGGTGCGTTGCGGGAATCGCCGCGATTTTTCCCTGCGAGTGCAAAGCGCTGTCATGCGTTTTGCACGCGCGGGAGAAAAATCGGCACTTTTGGTACCCAGACCCGAACCTGCACTTCTTCACAGAAGTGCATGTTTGGGTCAGAAATTGTCCCGCTGGTATTATTTCACATTATAACATAGTTATAATGTAAAATAATACCCTTGGCCATCTCCCTAATGTTTAAACAGGTGCAGAATGGGTTAAAAATAATAAACTAATCATAACTTACCTGTTCCATTTGATCGCGAAGCCCGGCCTCCTCTCCGTTAGCTTGAAAGATGAAAAGGACCTGTAATGATGTCACAGCATCACATGGCTCAATCACCTGCTCCATCACTATGGTGATGGAGCATGTGATTGGTCCATGTGACCACGTGACATCATCCAAGGTCCTTAAGCACTAGCCACAGCCTGAGGATAGTGATTATGACCTTGGATGATGTCACATGGTCACATGGACCAATCACATGCTCCATCACCATAGTGATGGAGCAGGTGATTGGGCCATGTGATGTGACGTCATCACAGGTCCTTTAGATCATCGATGCTGCAGGAAAGAGAGGACAGATCGCGACTCACGCGATCAAGTGGCTAAGGTAAGTTAACTTTTATTATTTTTAACCCCTTCCTCTTCATTTTACACAGCATTCTTTATTAAGAATGCTATTATTTCCCTTATAACCATGTTATAAGGGGAAATAATAGAGATTGGGTCCCGTTGCTAAGCAACAATGCGGGAAAATCGCAACGCATCCGCACTTGGTTGCGGATGCTTGCGATTTTCCCGCATCCCCATTCACTTCTATGGGGCCTGCGTTGCGTGAAAAACGCAGAATATAGAACATGCTGCGATTTTCACGCAACGCAGAAGTGATGCGTGAAAATCACCGCTCATGTGCACAGCCCCATAGAAATGAATGGGTCCGGATTCAGTGCGGGTGCAATGCGTCCTCCTCACGCATTGCACCCGCGCGGAAAACTCGCCCGTGTGAAAGGGGCCTAAAAGTGACCAGTTACCAAATGCACCTGCATTTTCAATCAAAACGACCTCTGACAATGGTTAATTTCTAGAATATAGGGCTTAGTATTTTAGCGTTTTGTTTATAAAAGTTATGTTTAAAACCATATTATTACACAGTTCTGTTTCTACAGCATGGCTCAGAGCACACGGCTCTTTTCGCTCCTCCAGTGGTTGGTAAAGGGGGTGGAAGGGATAAAGGAGTGTCCGTTTCTTAGTTTCCTATGGGAAGATGAAAACAAGACCACAGGGACTCAAAGCGCAGAGATTCTTGTGTCTCTGGGCACCTCCCAGCTAAGTGAGTGGCTGACCTATAAGCGCTCAATTCCATTACATAGAGAGATTATCAACATTTAACCCTTAGGATACCAGCACTGTACGGCGCAGAAATGCAGGACAGAAATCCCAGCACAGTACAGGTACGGTGCAGTGCAGGAGCTGCGCCTGCCCGATCAGAGGCAGGGGTCCGGCTGTCACTGATAGCCGGACCCCTGCTGTATGCTCCGGCATTGGTGAAATCACTGATTCCAGCGCATTAACCCTTGCACATGCAGTATCCTCACGGGTGCCGGTGTCCATGGGGTCCCCACGCTGCTGTAACGGGGACCCCATGGCAGGGAAGGCAGCCAAATGCCTTTCTTAGGCATCGTTGCTGCCTTCCGTGATAGCCTGTGTGATCCAGCCCCCTTGATCTCACAGGCAGGAAGGCTGTAAGTGTATTACAGTGGTGTAATACACTTACAGCCAATGCATTACAATACAGAAGTATTGTAATGCATTGTAAAGGGGATCAGACCCCCAAAAGTTAAAGTCCCAGAGTGGGAAAAAAAAATAATGTGAGAAAAAAAAAAAACGTTCAAAAAATAGTTTCCCCCCAAAAAAAATTAAAGTTTCAAGTAAAAAAAAAAAAAAAGCGTCTTTTTCCAAAAATAAAGTAAAAAAAATAAAAAAAAAAACGGTAAAAAATAGGGGAAAAAAAGAAAAGTAGACATATTAGGTATTGTTGCATCTGTATCGACCAGCTCTATAAAAATATCACATGACCTAACCCCTCAGGTGAACACC
This sequence comes from Bufotes viridis, assembly GCA_033119425.1. Lineage (NCBI taxonomy): Eukaryota > Metazoa > Chordata > Amphibia > Anura > Bufonidae > Bufotes > Bufotes viridis. Next base: position 273,712,802 of record CM065591.1, read on the forward strand.
GTCAAAAAAATAAAGTAAAAGCTGCTGAAAAAAGAACATTTTTCTGTCACCTTAGATCACTAAAAGTGCAGCACCAAGCAATCAAAAAGGCATATGCCCCCCAAAATAGTACCAATCTAACCATCACCTCATCCTGCAAAAAAGAGCCCCTACCTAAGACAATCGCCCAAAAAATAACTATGGCTCTCAGACTATGGAGACACTAAAACATGATTTTTTTTTTGTTTCAAAAATGCTTTTATTGTGTTAAATGTAAAAAAAAATACAAAAGTAGAAATATTAAGTATCGCCGCATCTGTAACAACCTGCTCTATAAAAATACCACAGGATCTACCCCTAAGATGAACACCGTAAAAAAAATAAACAAAACAGTGACAAAAAAGCAATTTTTTTGTGAACTTTCATCACAAAAATTGCAACACCAAGCGATCAAAAAGGCGTATGACCCCCCCAATAGTACAAATCAAACCGTCACCTCATCCTGCAAAAAATGAGACCCTACCTAAGACAATCGGTCAAAAAATAAAAAAGCTATGGCTCTCAGACAATAAAAATATGATTTTTTTTTTTGCTTCAAAACTGCTATTATTGTGCTAAAGTGAAATAAAAAAAAGTATACATATTAGGTATTACCGCGTCCGTAACAACCTGCTCTAGAAAAATATCACATGACCTAAACACCATAAAAAAAATTGTGTCAAAAAAGCTATTTTTTGTCACCTTATATCACAAAAAGTGTAATACCAAGCGATCAAAAAGTCATATGCACCCTAAAATAGTACCAATCGAACCGTCATCTCATACTGAAAAAATTAGCCACTATATAAGACAGTCGCCCAAAATTTAAAAAAACTGGCTTTCAGAATATGCTTCTTTATGTAAAACTGAAACAAACAACCAAAAAAAGTAGTCTTATTTGGTAATGTCATGTCCGTAACAACCTGCTCTATAAAAATACCACATGATCTAACCTGTCTGAATAATACACTGTAAATAACAAAAAATAAAAACGGTGCCAAAACAGCTATTTTTGTTACCTTGCCTCACAAAAAGTGTAATATAGAGCAACCAAAAATCATATGTACCCTAAGGTAATACCAACAAAAACTGCCACCTTATCCCCTAGTTTCCAAAATGTGGTCTTTTTTTTTGAGTTTCTACTCTAGGGGTGCATCAAGGGGTCTTCAAATGGGACATGGTGTCAAAATCTGCCTTCCAAAAACCATATGGCGTTCCTTTCCTTCTGCGCCCTGCCGTGTGCCCATACAGCAGTGTACGGCCACATATGGGGTGTTTCTGCAAACGACAGAATCAGGGCAAAAAATATTGAGTTTTGTTTGGCTGTTAACCGTTGCTTTGTTAGCGCAAAAAAATTGATGAAAGTGGAAAATCTTCCAAAAAAGTGAAATTCAGAAATTTCCTCTCCATTTTCCATTAATTCTTGCGGAACACCTAAAGGGTTGGCAAAGTGGTGTAGTTTCTAAAATGGGGTCATTTTTGGGCGGTTTCTATTATGTAAGCCTCACAAAGTGACTTCAGACCTTAATTGGTCCTTAAGAAGATGGTTTGGTAAATTTTCTGAAAAAATTCAAGATTTACTTCTTAGCCTTCTAACATCCGCACAAAAAAAATGGCATTCACAAAATGATCCAGACCTGTAGTATGAGGAATGTAAAGTAATAACTTTTTTTTAAAGTTATTGCTATGTATTATAAAAGTAGAGTAATGGAAATTTGCTAATTTTTCCACATTTTTAGTAAATCTGGTATTTTCTATGAATAAAAATGAATTTTTTTGACTCAGTTTTACCACTGTCATGAAGTACAATATGTGACGAGAAAACAATCTCAGAATGGCCTGGATAAGTAAAAGTGTTTTAAAGTTATTACCACATAAAGTGACACGTCAGATTGCAAAAATAGGCCTGGGATTTAAGGTGAAAAGTGGCTCGGTAGTGAAGGGGTTATTGGTTATCTGTTACTATTTGTTTAGGGTCTGCTTCCAGCAGAAAATAAGAAAATGGATGAAAAATGATGAACGTATTTTCTTTCCGTGTCCGTTTTTTTTTTTTTTTGCGGACTGTATGTGGAACCATTCATTTCAGTGGTTCTCCAAAAATACGGAAGTTACTCTGTGTGCATTCTGTTCCGAAAAAAAAAAAAATAGAACATGTCCAATTATTGTCCACATTACTGACAAGGATAGGACTGTTCAATTGGGGGCCAGCTGTTCCGTTCCGCAAAATACGGAATGCACACGGACGTCATCCGTATTTTTTGTGGATCCGTTGGTCGTGTGCATGAGCCCTAAGGCTGAGTTCATATCACCTTTTAGCTTCCCGTTCTTCTGATCTGTCAGAGAGAATAAAATTGATCCGGTTTCATCAGTTATGCATAGGATCTGTATTTATTTCTTTTTTTTACAGGATCCTGTTGCATCACTTGTCATCTGTTTAAGCAATTTGCATCTGAGATCCGTGTTTTTAGATGGGGAAAAAAAAGAACGTGAAGCTAAATGGTGATGGGGCATCCGTTTTTTTGGGAGGATCCGTTTTTTCCCCCACAGATTCCTTGTAATAAATGCCTATCCTTGTCCGGAAATATGAAAAAAGTAGGACACGCACTATTTTTTTTGCAGAAGGGAAACACGGACATCGGACGCGGAACACAAACTGAGGAACTATCAGCATTTTTTTTGCTGACCCATTGAAATGAATGGGTTCCCATCCTGTCCGCAAAAAAAAAACTTAGCAGACGCAGAGAAAAACAACTGTCGTGTGCATGTAGCCTTACTTTGTCATTTACTTTACTCGGTTGGGGGAGGCTCTCAGTATTTTATATACTCCTGTAAAACATGCTTTGTTAATGGCCACCAAAATAAAAATTTGCTCCTATTGCACATACAGTGATTTCTATTACATACGTTTGCATTATTTGGGTTTAACTTTATCATGCATTTGTTTTCTAGATGAATATTTGCTTGAAAGACCAGGTGGTTATCCTAGATGAGGCCCACAACATTGAGGACTGTGCCCGGGAGTCTGCTAGTTTTAGTGTTACTGAAGCCCAGTTGCTGTTTGCTCGAGATGAAATAGACAGCATGGTTAACCATGGGATCCGACCCAGCGACCATGAACCCTTACGAGGGGTCTGTTACAATATAAGCCAGTAAGTTATGTCCTGGGAGAAATGGTTAGGCATGTGTGTTACCTATCTAGTTTTTATTTTATAGATTATCATGTAGTAGTAATCGCATTTTACTAAATAACAACTGCATGGGGAGTAGCAAAATCGACATATCTGTGTGGACATGATAGCAATAAAAAATATAATAATAAATTAATCTATTACTGTAAAGGGCAATATATAGAAAAAGCCTAATTTTTACCATTCATTTTCTAGTTGGATAAAGGAATGTGCTGACAATTTGGTGGAAAGAGATTACGAATCGTCATGTAAAGTGTGGAACGGTAAAGAGATTCTTTCAGTTTTCCATGACATGGGTATAACTAATGCAACGTTTCCTATGCTTAAGGTAAGTATCAATATTGTGCTTTTCATGGACATTAAAACTATGGCAGAAATTCATAATTTAACTTTTTTGCTGTGTAGCAATTTGCATCCGTTTTAATGACACCACAGTTTTATTAGTTTTTTTTTGTTTTTTTTAGGGAAATCTGGCTGCTGTAATTGAAAAAGAGGAAAAGACAACCTTGCTTAATGGACAGGAATCTGTAGTGAAAATTCCAACTCTTAGCCCTCAAACACAAATGGTATTGAAAGGACTCTTTGTTGTCTTAGACTATCTGTTTCGTCAAAACAACAGGTTAGTGTACGCCAGACATAGTTTTATAACAAATATAACATTTAATATTCATCAGATAAGTGAGCATACAAGACATCTGTCTCCTTGAAAGTTGTCCATTGTACTTAAAGGGGTTTTCCACTTTTTTTTTATATTGATAACTTATCCTCAGCTGTTACTAGCTTTTACTAACGCTGCCTTCTCTTCACTGTTTACCTGCTCGCTGTTGCAACTGCAAGGGGATCTGAGCTTAGCCTGACGAGGGGAGTGGCTTAATATGAAAGGGGTGTGGCTTTGTTGGAAAGGACCATGGCCTAACGCAGTGCCTCAGATGATTTTTATTAATATTTTTCAATTTTAAAACTGTACATAGTACGAATAATTGCAAGCTGTGCAAATTTTCCTTTTGTATTTAGTAATATAAATAGATGCAAATGTCAATACATATTATATTGTCATGCTGTTGTAAACACACAATACCATGTATTAATGTAGACACATAATAGTACACAGCTACAAATATAGATGTTTGGATATATAAATGCATTCAACATGACCCCTTACATACAGTAACATGATCCTTTACCCACTCCAGTAATTGAGATCCTAAATCTCCTGAACTAAAACACCAGTGGCAGACGGTGACCCTAAAGTGGCTCTGGAAAAACCTAAAAGATGCCCCATGTTGGAGGTGGGTCATAACTGACAGAAGGCAAGGCAGGGACCACAGAAGTAGGTGGGGACAACTATACTATAGTGCAGCACAAAACACCGCCTCAGCAGAAGCAAATACAACAGTGCACCACAAAATGTTTCTACCCTCACCGCAGTATTCAACTGTATCAACGTCCTGAGGATTGCGATACAGTTGAATTCAAAAGAGCAGCTGCCTACCAGGTGCATAAGTATCTGGTGCTCCTGGCATTAATTAAGGGCTCATTCAGACGACTGTATCCGTTTTCTGGTCCGCAAATTGCAGATCTGCAAACTTCGACTCCGCAAAACCAAATACGGTCTGGACCGCAACTGCAAATGTAATAGCACCCTAATTCTAGCACCTTCATTCTCATTTCCTATGGCCTGTTAAGCAAGTGTTTATGCCAATATGGGATGCTTCAATTAGAGTTGTTTCGGTACCAAAATTTTGATTCGGTATCGATACCATAAAAAAGTATTGCGATACTCGATACCATTCGATACCACGCGAAAAAAATAAAAACGCCAAAAAAATCCGCGTGCATTCAACATTTTATGAAACCGCCGGCTCATAATACAACAGTCCTATCCTACTTTTTTGTGGGGACAAGGCGACTAAAAGAAAATGGCGAATCGTGCATTTTTATTTTCTTTTTTTCTTTACGGCGTTCACCGCATAAAAGTGGATTTTTAATAGTTTGGACTTTTGAGACGCGGCGATATGTAATATTTTATTTATGTATTGTTTATATATTTTATATGTAAAATTGGGAAAGGGGTGATTTATAATTAATATTTTGGTGTACTTTAACTTTTTTTTTCTTTTTTTTACAGTTTATTTATTAACTATTTTCCCCTTAGGGGCTAGAACCTGGGATCTTCTCATCCTATTCACCCTGATAGAGCTCTATCAGGGTGAATAGGATCTCACCCTCTCCCTGCTGCCCTGTGCTCTGTGCACACAGCAGCAGGGAGCAGACCAAGACAGCCAGGACTTCAGAAGCGTCCTGGTTACCATGGTAACCGATCGGAGCCCCAGCATTACAGTGCTGGGGCTCCGATCACTGCCACTGCCACCAATGAGGAGGAGGTGAGGGGACCCTGTGGCCACTGCCACCAATGATTTTATTACTGGGGGGAAGGGGGAGGACACGGGGGGGCACACTGCCCACCAATGTTTTAATACTGGGGGGGGGGGCACACTGCCCACCAATGTTTTAATACTAGGGAGGGGGAGGGGGGGGGGCACACTGCCCACTGCCCACCAATGTTTTAATACTAGGGAGGGGCGGAGCACTGGCCAGCAATGCCGAGTAGTTTCTTATATAAATGCAGGCAGAAGACACAGCCTGCCAGCACCTGCCTGTGACCGAGCGCTGCGATCAGAGGCTATTAACCCCTCAGGTGCCGCACCTGAGGGGTTAATTGCCTCTGATTGCAGTGCTGGGTCACAGGCAGGTGCTGGCAGGCTGTGTCTTCTGCCTGCATTTATATAAGAAACTACTCGGCATTGCTGGCCAGTGCTCCCGTCCCCAGCTCCGCCCTCCTCCCGCCCCGCTCCGCCCCTCTCCCTCTATTGGTTGAAGCGGCAGCACAGGGGGAGGGAGAGACTGCCTCCTTCTCCCTGTGCTGCCGAGGAGAACATGGCCGCGCTGAGAGCGGCGCAGCCATGCTCTCCTATACTGGGCTGTGCAGTAGTGCAGCCCAGTATCGATAAAATACTTTTCCTGGTATCGAGTGCGATACCAGAGAAAAGTATCGATCGGGTATCGAAAGTTCGATACCCGAAACAACCCTAGCTTCAATATTGTGATAAAGATACGGTTGAAATTCAGAAGAGTAAGGCTCCGCAAAACACGGATACTGACCATGTGCGTCATGCATTTTACAGACCGCACATGGCCGGGACTATAATAGAAATGCTTTTTCTTGTCCGTGGCTGCGGACAAGAATAGGACATGTTCTATTTTTTTGCGGTGCCGTGGAACGGAATTTGAAAATGAATGGATGCCCGTTCTGCAAAAGTGCAGAATGGATAAGGACCCCTTATGAGGACATGTGAATGGACCCTAAGGGCTCTTTCACACTTGCGTTTTGGTTTTCCGGCATAGAGATCCGTCGTCGGCCCTGTTCACACAGTCAGCCAGCATACAGATGCATGAAGAAAACATCCATCACAAAATATCTTCTGTTATTCTATTTCCACACACTAAAGTTATCTGGCAAGCTGTTGTGGCAGAGGAACAGCCTGCGGAGTTCTTCATATCCGGCCTAGCCAGATACTGCAAATCACCCCCAGGCCCTATTAACTATAATTGGATCTGGGGCTCTTTGGCCGGTTTCCGGCATAAGTGCTGTGCTGTTCCTCTGCCGGATAGCTTTAGCGCAAGTGTGGAACTAACCTTATTCAAAAATGATATGCAAGCAGAAAAATAGCGTCTTAGAGACAGATGTTCTTGAAACGAATTTGATGGTGTGAGTATACCATTTAAGCAGTTATTACAGTTTGTTGCACTCATTTTTTTTAGATTTGCAGAGGATTACAGGATTGCCTTGCAGCGTGTTTACACATGGACAAACAAACAAGATGTAGCAGATGAAAATGGATTCTTTGCAAGACCAAAAAACCGGAGAAGTGTTCGTCAGAAAACTCTGCTTTACACACTAAACTTCTGGTGCTTGAACCCAGCAGTGGTAAATTATACTCTATGTCAGCCTATTCTGCTTTGATAGATATGTGTCTTTTGCTAGTATGGATGCACTTGAGAACGATGCAGCTAAGGCTACTTTCACACTAGAGTTTTTTGCGGATCCGTCATGGATCTGCAAAAATGTTTCCGTTACCATAATACAACCGCATGCCTCCGTCATGAACGGATTCGGTTGTATTATGTCTTATATAGCCAAGACGGATCCGTCATGAACTCTATTGAAAGTCAACGGGGGACGGATCGTTTTTCTATTATGTCAGAGAAAACTGATCCATTCCCATTGACTTACATTGTGTGTCAGGACGGATCCGTCTCGCTCTGCATCCCAGGACGGAGAAAAAAACACTGCAGGCAGCGTTTTGGTGTCCGCCTCCAGAGCGGAATGGAGACTGAACGGAGGAAAACTGATGCATTAGGGCAAAACTGATCCGTTTTGGACCATTTGTGAGAGCCCATGACAGATCTCACAAACGGAAAGCCAAAACGCTAGTGTGAAAGTAGCCTAAGAAAAATATGCCATCATTATAAAGTGCATAAATTGTGCCAAATTATGTGTTTAGACATTAACTCGTATCTTTACAGACCTGAAGAGTGTGAAAACAAAGTGCAGCCTTAAATAGGTATTCACATCACATGACATATCTACAGGACATTCCTAAATATTTGATCCTCTATCTCAAAAGTTAAGGTTCCCCAAAACTATCCAGTTGGAACCTGACCTCTGCATCCAGCATGTGTTTAAAAGCAGGGATAAATGAGTTTATGGAAATAGACAAACTAACTCTCTGTGCTACACTGTTTCCTAAATTTAGAAACCTATCAAAAATGTAAGAAGTATTTTATTATGGACGTCATCATAAATCCCTTTGGAGTTGTATTGTGGTCATTTTCCTACCCTCATCATACCAGAATAGTCTTTGACACATAATTAGTTTGATGTTATGCATTTAGCCACCTTTTAGTGATAGGTCTGATTCTGTGTCTCTGTAGTAATTAGTGTTGAATTTATGCAGATAATTCCAATAGTTTTTTTATTGCTTATTGCAGGCATTTTCTGATCTAAGTGGCAATGCTCGAACTATTGTCCTCACTTCAGGCACCCTGTCTCCAATGGGTTCATTCTCATCTGAACTAGGTGTGAAGTTTTCTATCCAGCTAGAGGCAAATCATGTTATCCAAAAATCCCAGGTGAGCTATTCCTTTTATACTATACCTTTGCCAGTGTGCAGCAGTACAAATGGAGAGATTGCTGCATATTCTTACATTGTGTAAGACTATTTTCACTGAACTTAAAGCAACTGATGTGACGGTCAATTTAGATACGATATTGGGGCTGAATAGCTTTCTCCAGCATTTTTGTCTTTTCCACTAGGATTGTGCTAAGCCCAGTTAGCTGCTAGTGCGATCCCAGTGGTAGTCATGTCATACTCTTGACAAGACATACGGAAAAATCACCATATTTTTGAGATTATAAGGGCTCTCTCATACGAGTGGATGCCGTGCGTGGAATCCACTGCGTGAAAGAGTGCCAAGCCCCGTTCTGGACCGCAGAGACACGGAGAATTAACATGATTGATAATGCTCCGTGCCTCTGTGAGATCTTTTTATTACAAAATCACGGTGACAACTTTATCTCACTGTGATTTTGTAGTAAAAAAGATCACAGAGAGGCACAGAGCATTATCGGTTAATGCTCTGTGTCTCTGCTGTCCATAACGGAGCTTGGCTCTTTTTCACGCAGCGGATTCCACGCACGGCATTCGCTCGTGTGAAAGAGCCCTAGGGGTATAGCCACACAGGACAGATTTTTCACTGTAGAAATTCTGATGCGGATTTTGCTGAAATTCCGCAGCTTATTCTCAGTGGAATTGTGCACGGAAAATATTCAGCATATACAGTAGCAGCAAAGAAGATGATAATTTACAAATAAAAAAAAAACTTATCCACACACTGGAAAATTTCAGCAACGGCATTCACAAATAACATTACTTGTGATCTTAGGCTACTTTCACACTTGCTGCAGGACGGATCCGACAGGCTGTTCACCCTGTCGGATCCATCCTGCCGCTATTTCACCGTGCCGCCGGACTGCCGCTCCATCCCCATTGACTACGGCAGTGCACAGCAGAGGCCGCCGGACTAAAAAGTCGGACATGTCGTAGTTTTAGTCCGGCGTCCTCTCTCCATGCACTGCCGTGCTGCGCCGTAACTCCGCCCTCGCCCCCATTATAGTCAATGGGGACAGAGTGGCAGTCCGGCAGCAGGACGGATACGACAGGGTGAACAGCCTGTTGGATCTGTCTTGCCGCAAGTGTGAATCTAGCCTTACTCTGTTGAGTTTGCCCTTTGCAGCGCAGAGGTTGGATCTGCAGCGTTTGAGCTATGAATACTGAAACAAAATCCACAGCACATGCACAGTGATGATTTCTGTAGCACACCCATCTTGTGGACATATCTCTAGACACACTTTTTGGGAAAGTAAAAATCATGCTGGAGATGGTGACCATCATTGTAAGATGGGCCCAGTGGCATACGACTTCCCTTGTATCTTTAGTGATTAGGCAGATCGTTTGTAAAAGGAATTAACAAGGATACCTGCAAATCAAATATTACCCCTCTATCTATGGACCACCAAGTGAATAATTTAAATGAACCCTCCAGCTTCTACCCTAGTCTTCCTTTGAAGGTGGCATTACTCTAGATCACCAGCAAGTATTAATGATAATCACTCCGAAAGTAGAAAAATTACTTATAATGTTTCCTTAATTAAAATAACATTTTTTATTTGCTGCATTTATAATGAAACATTTGTATTACAGGTATGGGTTGGGACAGTTGGTGCTGGTCCAAAAGGTCGTAAACTTTGTGCAACATTTCAGCATACAGAGACCTTCGATTTTCAGGATGAAATTGGTGGCGTTTTACTATCAGTGTGCCAGACAGTGAGCCATGGAGTCCTTTGCTTCCTGCCTTCCTATAAGGTAAACACAACTTCTTACATTTCTAGGGGCTCTGACTTTCACTAAGGCTGGGTTCAGACTTGCGCATCTTACAGCGCATTCAAACGTGCTGTAAAACGCTCAACACATGAAAACCAATGCTTCCCTATGGCCCTGGTTCTCACTTGAGCGTTTTACAGCGCGTTTGAACGCGCTGAAAAATGCCCTACGCTCAAAAAAGGTCTTGAGCTACAGTAGTCAATCACACGAACGCTGGTCTGACGCGCGTTTCCTATTTGCAAAAACGCGCTGTAATACGCGCGACAGAAACACGCGTTTTACGCGCGTATCAAATACGCGCAAGTCTGAACCCAGCCTAAAACAGGGGCTCATGAGCCCCATTTGAATCAAGTGGCAGACTCGCTTGCATGTCCGCCGCTCTATTCAACTCTATGGGCTGTCGGATAAAGCCTACTACAAAGAACTCGGTTTTCTCCGGCAGACCCTTACAGTTGGATGGAGTGGCGGAAATGCATGCATATCTGCTACTCCATTCAAGTGTTCTAGTGATCAGCAGGTTCCCCAGCATTTAACACTCTCAATCAGACACATATCCCAAATCCTGTGAATAGGGAATAAGTTGTTATCATGGAACATCCCCTTAAAAAATGCTCCAAATGTAACAAACATCATGTAGCATTTGATTCTTTTTGTGAAAATTACAGCAACGCAGACTCCAGCAAAACTGACTTCATGCTACTCATTACATATTTCCCCCAGCAAGCGGAGCAGATTTTGACACAAGTATAAGATTTTCTCTCTTTAGGACAGCCCATTATTATTAACAGGTGCGTGCCTCTCAATTTAGAAAATTTTTCTCCAGCACACTTTAAAATGAGTGTATTAAACTCTGGTCTTAATAAATCTTCTCCAGTATCTATGATAGCAATCTTCGTTTTGTTTACTTTCAAATTAGGTGCTGGTGTCAGTTTTCAGTCCGTAACTTGAAAAAGAGAGACACATAAAGCCAAACTTGAGATATACAGTGCTTTGCAAAAGTATTCACCCCCCTTGATTTTTTTTTGTGTTTTGATGCCTTTCAACCTGGAATTAGCATGGATTGTTGGAGGATTTGCATCATTTAATTTACAGAATTTTTTTTTTGTTTATTGTAAAGCAGACATTATATAGGAGAAAATAACAGAAAAAGTCTATGTGCATAACTATTCACCCCACTGAAGTCAATACTTTGTAGAGCCACTGCAATCACAGCTCTAAGTCGCTTTGGATAAGTCTCTATGAGCTTGCCACATCTTACCACTGGGATTTTTGCCCATTCCTCCTTGTAAAACTGCTCCAGCTCCTTCAAGTTGGATGGTTTCCGCTTGTGAACAGCAATCTTTAAGTCTGACCACAGATTCTCTATTGGATTAAGATTTGGCTTTGGCTAGGCCATTCCAACACATTTACATGTTTCCCCTTAAACCACTCAAGTGTTGCTTCAGCAGTGTGTTTGGGATCATTGTACTGCTGGAAGGTGAACCTCCGTCCTAGCCTCAAATCACGCACAGAGCGGTACAGGTTTTACTCAAGAATATTTAGCACCATCCATCTTTCCCTCAACTCTGACCAGTTTCCCAGTCCCATCCTCACAGCACGATGGTGTTTTTTAAAGTGATGTAGTGCTGCCACATGCCGTCCTACATTGGAATATTCCTATGAAAAGCAACAGGGCCTCAGCATGCCGTGGTCACATTTGACCACGTCATGTTGGGGGTTAAATGCCTGCGATCGTCATTACCGCTGATCGCAGGCATTAGCATCGGAAGCTATGGTGCCTGCTGCGCTTGTGAGCAGGCACAGTCTTTAAAGACCCGACTTCCGCTATACTATTACGACGGAGGTTGGGAAAGGGTTAATATAATCTTTGTTGATATTCTGAGCCATTTTCTATATTTCATAAGGTGTGCCCCCTTGTTTGTCAAGTCTTTTGTGCTGTCCACACAGAGGTCCTGCCCATAAAATGGCTTCTGTTGGAGAGTCATGTGACCAGGCAATTCACTCAGTCTCCTCTATTTAAGCACTTGTACTGTTGGGAATTTAGTGCAGTGTGTTTGAATGGAGGAGATTGAGTGATGTGTCTGGTCACATGACCCTCCATCAGCGGCCATCTTATGGACAGGACCCCTATGCAGACAGCAAACAGCTCAGAATATCAACAAAGGCTATATTACTAAGGGCCATATAGTCATCTTATAACATATTGGTCACAAGTAGGCAGTAAGAGGCTACATTCAACGACTTGGAGATCTGCATTTTTCCAAAGGAGTGGGTTTAATGAGCACATTCCTCGCTATAGATTTTAATAAATAAAAAATTGCAAAAGCTGTGATTACATTTTGCAGTGCCATAGAGTGGCCACAAGATGGCATCACAGACCGCACAATCCTTCTTTCATTCAGGTCTTGCTCTTGTATTCTGTTTTTTTCTCTCGAAACGGAAGAATAATTACAACTGACGATAACAAGCATACCACTCTGCTTCCATGTCTTCTCAATAGTTAATAAATATGCTGTGATATTCAGAATTATATATAAAGATTCATGATGTATGCCAAGCAAATTTGTAAGAATTTTAATATTTTGTATGAGACATTTATTCCTTTTGAGCACATGCAGTCACTGGGGAGCTTTATCAAACTGGTGTAAAGAAAAACTGGTTTAGTTTCCCATAGCAACCAATCAGATTCCACCTTTCATTTTTCAGAACTCCTTTGGAAAATGAAAGGTGTAACCTGATTTGTTGCTATGGGCAACTAATCCAGTTTTCCTTACGCTAGTTTCATAAGGCTCCCCCATTGACTTTAAAAGAGTAATCCAAGTCTACAAAATCGATTCCCCTTTAGATTGGCAGGGGTGTCGGACCCTCAGCAGTCTGAACTTAGCATAGGCCATATTTTATTGTATGTATTCAGATGCTGGAACTGCCCCTTGTGTACGGTCCCCTGTTATCTGCTGGGATATTCATCTGTTGTTTCTGGGGTTGAATTTGGGACATCCTTTCAGCCCCTAGTTTTAGTGTTGAATGTATGTGAATGTACAGTGCTTCCTAAGATTTAATCCCTTAAGGTTGTAGCCTGGTCTGAGCTTTACATCTTTACTCTTCATCTCTGCATTCTATAAATCTATATGATTTTTTTTTTAAACGAGATGAGTTATAGTTTTTAATGGCGCCAGTAATGTGTACTGAATAAGTTTGGAAGAAAAGCAGCAATTCCAGCATAGGTTTTGTCAGTTTTCCAACATACATTTAAAAAAAAATGTTAATTTTAAGATATAACAGATTTGTATTTTTTTATGTTTGACTACTTTTGAATAATTAACACACTTAAAAATAAAGATTTTCCTTTAGAGCTGTATGAGGGTGTTTATTTTTATTTTTTGTTCTGGACCACTGAAGTTTTCAATTGTACTTTTTTGAGGTACATAAGACTGATTACTTTATATTCCAGTTTTTGGGGAGCATGATAAACAAAAAACTGTTGCTTTTTGTCTTCTCGTTTACGGTGTTTAATAAACAATAATATATTTAATATATTCATTTTATAGTATGGGTCATTATTGCTTCAGCAAGACCAATTATGTATAGGGTTTTTGAAAATTATTTTAACCTTTTTTAAAAAACAAACATTGTTTAAAGGGTTTCTCCAGGAATTAAGGAAACAAAAATACGTAAATATTACTTTATTATAAATATATTCCCAAATACCTTTCATTAGTTATAATGCCTCGTTTTCTCTGGGGAGCAATCATCAGGGGAAATAAAATGTCTGCCATCCTATTAGCACACACAAAACCTGTCCTAATCACACAGGAGGACAAGTTACTTCATAACACTGAGGTAAACAGCTGCCTCATCCTTCTCTCTGCTCTGCTTGTCGGGGATTATGGTCCTGAATACAGTTTAATATGATCTTCAGCTGAATCTCTGTAGGAACGGAGTTCATGAGGAAACATGAAGTATAGAGAGGAGGTGGGCATGTGGCTGTGTCCTGCTTTGTGATTAGGACAGGTTTTGTGTGTAATAATAGGACGGCGGCCATTTTATTTCTCCTAATAATTGCTCCCCAGAGAAAACGAGCCATTATAAATAATGTAAGATATTTGGAAATAAATTTATAATAAAGTAATACTTAGGTATTTTCATTTCCCTTATTCCCGGAGAACCCCTTTAAGAGAGTTTTTATTTGAATTTATTTTTATTTTCTTTACTCTTTATTTATATTTTGTCTTATATTTTTTTGTTCCTACATGGCCACTGTTTCTTAGCATGCCTCAACCATACATTTGCAGTGTGCAGTGTGCGGGTCTGGGTTTCTGAGTCTATTACTGAGCAGGATAACACAGGTGTGGTTATGAGGCAGGTGAGCAATAGTATTTAAGGTGTGTGTAATTCTGTAGGGAACCTGTCACCATGAAATGCAGGCAGCATCTTATAGAAACAGAGCAGATTGATATATAGTCCTGTGTAAAAACTTGTAATATACAGATGTAAATCTATGTTCATCCTAGTTTGGGAATCCAGTGGGTGGTCCGAATTCGTGATTAACAGCTATCTCTGTATACATTCTAATACAGGGAAGGCTGTCAGTCATTGAGTAAGGAGACCCACTGGACCCCCAGGCCAGAATGAGCAGAGATTCACATTCATATGTTACAAGTTATACAGAATCTCTTCCCATAAAACTATAAATCTATCTGCTCAGCTCCTCCTGCTCTATAACAAGCTGAAAGTAAATTGGACTGCATTTTCATGGTACAGTTACTCTTTCAAGGGGTTCTCCAGGATTTTTATATTGATGGCATATCCTTGGGAGAGGTGATCAATATCAGATCAATGAGGGTCCGACTCCCAGAGCCCTCATCAATCACTACTCTGTTCACTGTGTAGTGGATACAGCTGGGTACAGTGGTCAGGGCTGTGTAGTTTCAGTGCTTATTTCCAGAACTACTGTTCAACAGTTGATCGGTGGAGGGTGCTGGAAGTCTGCCACTCGCCAATCTAAGATTGATGACCTGTCCTAAGGATAGGCCTGGTGAACCCCTTTAACCGAGAACATCTTATCTCAGATTGGAATGTGGGGTAGATTCACCTAGTGGTCTTCAGAAACATCACTGTTTGATGGTTTCTTGTGGTTGCTGTGAGATGTCTGCAATCGTGACTCATTAATCTGAAACACCAGTACTGACTCTGGACCACAAGTGCAGGTTCTGGACCGTTCAGTAGATGGAAGTATAGGTTTAATTGTCACCTTGTACATGTGAGGAGAAAGGAATTGTCTACTGTCGTTTGCCTGTTGTCTACCAGTGCTCAGGGACACACAGGATGGGGTGCATGTTTTACTAATGGCGGAATTTATTGCTTTACAGTCATAGTTAGAAGTCAAGAAATTGGTTGGGAGGGGAGGTAAAGTATGAGGGAGTTAAGAAGGGTTAGGAGGGGAATTAAACATGGGAGGGGTACTGTACTTCAGGGATTGGTTGTATGTAGACATTCGATGGCAGTCCATTTGTATGGTGACTTGGTTGTAAAGTCATTTAAGCAGATGTGGATGATTGCGTCTTATGGGAGATGACATAACGTAGTTAGATGCAGATGGTGGTAGGGGGAAATTGGGAGAAGGTGACTGAATTCGGCATTGCACAGGGAGTAAACAAATTTGTAAAGCCTCTAGATTGAATACATGAAGGCACAGATAAGAGGGTGTTCCTGGACAACCTTCTCTATACTTATTTCATAAGGGAGAAAAATGGGACCTCTCTTTACAGAAGGGATGGATTTAGTTACATCCTGCTGTGTCACTATCGTTATACAGATGAATGCCTCGGTTTACACTATGCATTACTATACTGTAATAGGATTCTCTGCTCTACGACATTGGTACAGAGATTGTTTATATGTAAGCATAAATTTGGTGAGGCCACGAGTTCAGGATTCTGGCCAGACTGATGAATGCTGTGCCGATTTCAAAATCCTCCACATAGTCATTATTGCCTCTGATTACGTGTGGAAAAGCCGCAGATTAGCTCTTACAATACTGGCTCATTACATCATATCCGAAATCCATATATTTCTGCAGAAGGCTGCCACTATAGGGAGCTTACCTTCACAGGCTCACTGAGAAGGGCGGTGGAAGTGGCCAGCAGTGCCCCCTAACTTTGGTTCTGAAAGGCTCTACTCTGCCTTTATTTAAAGTAGGGATGTCCCGATACCATTTTTTTAAGACCGTAGAGTACGAGTACCGATACTTTTATTTAAGTACTCGCCGATACCAATTACCGATACCTCGTATAAATAGCGGCGCAGTTGCCGATAGCAATGAAAAAAATTAAAGCTGGAATTTGGTTGCTATGGACAACGGCTTTTCTTTTCCTTTGTACAAGTGTTAATAAATTGATAAATGGGAATATAATAGTGTTTTCCAACCAATGTGCATCCAGGGGGATCTGTGGATGACGCTGTTATGGGGGATCTGTGGATGACGCTGTTATGGGGGATCTGTGGGTGACGCTGTTATGGGGGGGGGATCTGTGGATGACACTAATGGGGGGATCTGTGGATGACACTAATGGGGGGATCTCTGGATGACACTAATGGGGGTACTCTGGATGACACTAATGGGGGATCTCTGGATGACACTATGGGGGATCTCTGGATGACACTATGGGGGATCTCTGGATGACACTATGGGGGATCTCTGGATGACACTGTGGGGGATCTCTGGATGACACTGTGGGGGATCTCTGGATGACACTGTGGGGGATCTCTGGATGACACTGTGGGGATCTCTGGATGACACTGTGGGGATCTCTGGATGACACTGTGGGGATCTCTGGATGACACCGTGGGGATCTCTGGATGACACCGTGGGGATCTCTGGATGACACTGTGGGGATCTCTGGATGACACTGTCAGGGGATCTCTGGATGACACTGTCAGGGGCTATGTGGATAACACATATATAGCATATTATGCTATATACGTGTCATCCAGAGATCCCCACAGTGTCATCCAGAGATCCCCACAGTGTCATCCAGAGATCCCCACAGTGTCATCCAGAGATCCCCATACACAAGTGGCCGGAATGACTAACTTTTGATGCGGTCTCCCTCCGGTCAGGCGCTCAGTCTCTCCATGCTCCTCCTGCCCAGCGCGCTTCTACATTCATAAAGTGGGCGGAGCACGCAGGAGGGACTTGAGGTGCTTGGAGGAATCGGGCAGCTTGAGCTCTCAGTTCCTCCATGCGCCTCATGTCCCGCCTGCTCGCTCCGCCCACTTTTATGAATGAAGAAGGCAGGCGGGGCTGGAGGAGCATGGAGGGACTGAGCGCCTGACCTGAGGGGGACTGGGCAGGTTAGGTTTAATCTGCCGGACCGGAACTTCCGGTATCGGCAGAGGTATCGGCGGCATTTTCACGAGTACAAGTACTCGTGAAAATGCCGGTATCGGTCCCGATACCGATACTGGTATCGGTATCGGGACATCCCTAATTTAAAGCATCATTTGTCCAAATCAGTATCAATATTAATTCAGATATTATGTCTTACATTTATGTATTTTTACATATAAAATACCCATTATGTGAAAACAGGTACAGTGTTTTAAGTGTTTCAGGCCTAAGGTATTTTAGGTCTTCAGAATGAGACACAATTAAGCCTTTTTAGTCCATTTTTGTTGTCATAGACCATTAGGTTTGTTACTGTATATTACTTGAATGTTTTTGGACAGCTGTCTTTTCAGAACGGTTTTAATGTATTGTTATTATCTATACTGCCTCCTTTGCTGGCTGGATTCATTTTTCCATCACGTTATACACTGCTTGTTTCCATCGTTAAAGACCAGCCTGCAATCCATCAGTGATGGTCGTGCTTGCACACTGTAGGAAATAGCGCACTTTTAGGGCATTTTAAAAAAAAGTTGAATAAAAGTTTATTATAAAGGCAAAATTTTTAATAAAATATATTAGAAAAATTATTTTTAGGGCATTTAAAAAAAAGTTGAACAAAAGTTTAGCTACTGTTTAAACCTATGGTGTATGTATGCGATGAAGGACCTGGCTTATTCACCATATGGAAACTTTACCCCCACTAATGTGATTATGTTCTTCTGTACTTCTTCAATAGTAAATCTAGTTACATTCTTATATGTGTAAGGAGTTGTACAGGGCTCATTCAGACGGCCGTATGCTGTCTGCAAAAATGCAGATCCGTTTTTCTGCGGATTAGATGCTGTCCCATTCACTTCTATGGAGCCCTTTTCTTTCATTGCTCGGCTCAGCAAAAGTAATGTCCTATACTTGTCAGTGAAAATCAGGACATGGCCCTATTGAAGTCTATATGGATCAGCAAAAAAACTGAATGCAGTCCGTTTTTTTGCAGACATACCGAACTGTCTGCAAAAAAACCGGATCCGTATTTTTGCGGACAGCATACGGCCATCTGAATGAGCCCTTATAAAGACATGGCTACTCTCTTTCAGAAGCCACTTGTGGAGAAACGCGTTGCTGTTGTCAGAAGAAAGCAGCCATGTTTTTCTAACTTTGTGCAGCCCGTCCAATGCTACAAGAATGAATGAGAGAAGTAGATGTTCAGCTCTCATTATACTGAGCTCTTAGCACAGATATGTTGTCACATTGACTGTCGCAATGCAGCAGCCAGAACTATTTTTATGTAAAATATTTATGTTAAAAGGAAAGGATACATTTTTATGTAGAGATAAATTTCAATTTTTCAATGGGTATTAAGGTATAAAATACTGTATATCGGCTTTCACGTAGCCGAATGCAACATTAACGAAACAATTTAATGACATTGGGCGTAAAAAAGCGATATATCTATTGTGAATTAAAGCAACCTCAAGGAAATAGTTGGGAGCAGATGAAGGCTTTGCATTCAGTTATCACAATATATATATTTACCGGTATATGTTGTCTTTTTTTCATTTATTTACTTCTCCATCTCAGGGCCATTTCTATTCAGATTCCTAGACTCTGTGCATCTCTTTATAATAATGGACTGGTTTTAATGTCTAGTACTGAAAAGCAGACAAGAAACAAGTCTTCTCTATAACAGCTTTTGTAAAAATGAGTGCACCTTGATAATGAAATATACATTGAACATTTATATAGTGCTTTTAAAAAATTGAGACTGTTACCTTAAAAGAATCACCCTATTTCCCTCTGTTCACTAAGAAAACACCATATATTTTAGTTCATGACTATGAGAATGAGTTTTCAGATATTAATTTTTGCAGCCCTGCATCTAAAATGTAATCCTCTATGAGCTATATTTTTACATGTAACCCCGTAAAGACTAGGCCCAGACTTTAATAACATTTTTGAGGCCTCTGTTATGATAAAAATATTCATCAGGCTTTTGCACCTGTTATTATTCTAGCGAACTCTGAGCAAGTATTCCATTTTATTAACAAATATTATCTACAATTTATTTTGGCGTACTACCAGCTTGCTCTGCTATATCCTTTTTGCAATTAGCAACAGCATGGGTGCTGAAGTATGGTATGATGCTATGGTATTAGGCTACTTTCACACTGGCGTTTTGGCTTTCTGTTTCTGAGATCCGTTCAGGGCTCTCAGAAGCGGTCCAAAATGGATCAGTTTTGCCCTTATGCATTCTGAATGGAAAAGGATCCGCTCAGAATGTATCAGTTTGCCTCCGTTCAGTCACCATTCCGCTTTGGAGGGAGACACCAAAACGCTGCCTGCAGCGTTTTTCTGTCCGCCATGTGGTGCGGAGCAAGACAGACACAATAGAAAACGTATCCGTCCCCCATTGACTTTCAATGGTGTTCATGATGGATCCGTCAGTGCTATAGAAAACATAATACAACCGGATCCGTTCATGACGGATTCATGCGGTTGTATTATTTTAATGGAAACGTTTTTGCAGATCTATGACGAATCCGCAAAAAACGCTAATGTGAAAGTAGCCTTACATCTAGGTACTTCATATAATGACTTTCTAGGTCTAAAATGGGAAACAAGTAGTTATCATAGTACTCTAGTTATCAGAACACGTCTCCTTATATCGTCACCCATGTAAAACCTGAGACTTTGCTGCCTGGCGTCAATGCTTTGTTCAGCTGTCTTTTACTACTGAATAGCGCTTTCTTGGGTACAACCACAAGGTGCGGTGTTTGCCACAGTGTGCTCTAATTAAAGGGGTTATCCGAGCCCCCCATATGCCTGGTCCCCTCACACTGATTCTACTTACCTGGCTCCCCACGTAGCTCCGGTGTCGGGGTGGCTGGGGCAGCCAATGGCAGGTGGTGATGGTGACGAGCCTTCCTAGCGTCACCCGCTATGCTAGGGAGGCTCGTCCCCATCACCACCTGCCATTGGCTGCCCCAGCCACCCCACCACCCCGACACCGGATCTTTTCATCCGCGCACGGGGAAAAGCAGTGGCAGGGGAAAATGAACAGCAGTCGGGAGGACTAGAGCTCATCTCTAAGTGACAACAGAGAAAAGAGAGATTTGTTTTTTGTTTTTTTACCAAAGTTACAGGGGCTACTCAGGTTTTCATTGAACACACACAAACCCTTTAAAAAAAAAATGTATATTTAAAATTTAGCTTGTCGTGTTACTTATGAGCTTGGCTGTAATTCCTAAATTGTTAATGCAATATTTTGTTATACCCCTTGAATGAAAGCTGAAAGTGTACACTGCAATCACATATTGATGGATTTATTTCAGATCCATTTTGGTGGTGTACAAAGGATAAATTATGAAAATAATGTTGCTGAAAAAATACTTCTAGATCTTCGTGTATATTTTGCGTTTATTTTCTCAGTAATTTCACTGTATAATAATATAATTCAGCAGTTGTGATTGATAAGCTTTTAATTAAAGGGATGTATCATCATCGATAACTCCTTAAATATAGGAGACTCCTTAGCTTTTAGAGACTCTTTGATTTCTCTCCTGCTGAGATCCATTTCTGTTTTATGCAAATGAAAAAGACTTTCACATATGGTTATGTAATATAAAAGGCTGTATCAATTCAGATGCATGTGTTTCTGAATCTAACCTGTACAATTTTGTTGGTAATTTGGCTATTTTCCACCTCCAATAGTATTGTAGTTTCACTGAAGAATAACATCTTCCCCCATAGATATATAAATGAAAGGTTTTGAGATTATTGTATCCTTTTTAAAATTCTAATTTTGAAAAACTCATTAAACAATTTATAGAAGATTAGCTAATCATTAAGGACTTAAATATGCGATTTGCTTTCAACAAACTTTATGTAAATCAATAGTACAGGCAAATGTAATATCTTATTAGAATAAAATGCGTCTTCTCCATTTTTAGGGCACTTGTCTTCTCCCTGCCTCCTTATCCTCAATTCACTCCTAAAATCCATCTTAATAGATTAGACATACGGCTTATTGAAAGATCAGGTTATATGCTGCCCAGGGACACGCACCTGGGTTACTGATATTGAGCTGCTCATTACTGCTTTAGAATGTCCTCCATGCTGCTGCTGCTTCTGAGGATGTGCTACAGAGAGGTAGGGAAGCAGAATCTCCTGTTTTCTTCATGTCTGCTGTATATAGGAGACATCACAGCAGCTAGTGTCCCTGCCCATTAGCCCTCAAAAGTACAGATGTAGCCTAGGGTGATAAATGCAGTATGCAAGTGGCATAATGACCAGATACAGTGGTATTCCTCATGTGCACATGTATGACTGTACATTTCTGAATAGTTATCAGAAAGTGTAGGTACTTCAATACCTACACTTTTATAGTTTCTTTCTTCCTCTTTTTTTTTTTTTTTTATCTACACTAAATTCCAGCAGCCATGCTCTACTATTCCTTCGTTGGGGGGACAAGCTGTATTTTATGGTACAGTATATAGAAGCATTTAATCTCTACCATTTTTTTCTACATCATTTACTGGGTGGTTAAAAAAAATAACATATAGACTATATTTGATGGGTCATTAACATAACAGTATTGCCAAATACGTAGTCTCTGTTTTATCACGTATTCAGTTAAACCAGTTTTCAAATCAACAGTGATGCAATCAGTCTTAAAGCATATTTCCGCACAAATGATAGACCTTTCTTCTTGTAGTTTGCATAAGATTTGTCTTTTTATACAGTTTTAACTGTAATGTGTTTACAGGATTTAAAAACTTGCTCACTTATCAGTGGCTTATCCTATAAATAAATGTATCTTCTTAACTGTTATCATTCACATGCAGCCCATATATCCATTTAAGTCAAAAAGTCCTGATGCGTTTCCCCTATCCATGTGAGAGTAGGTTCATCAGGGGACCGATGAAAGTAGAGCACAATGGCTCAAAAGATAAGTGAAGCCAGTGGGTAGTCTCACCTGCAGCCATTTCTAAAAGTTACCATAAACTAAACAACCTATTTAATTCAGGTTCCCATTTTGAAAGAGCCACACCTTGGCTCCAGGTGGCTACTAGGTTGACAGCCCACATAGAAACAGGAGCAAGAATACCCCCTTCTGGGAAGGCCAAACCATAGCTCCAGGTGGTTACTTGGTTGGCAGCCCACATAGAAACAGGAGCAAGAAGACTCCCTTCTAGGAAGGCCAAACCTTAGCTCCAGGTGGTTACTGGGTTGGCAGCCCACATAGAAACAGGAGCAAGAAGACTCCCCTTCTAGGAAGGCCAAACCTTAGCTCCAGGTGGTTACTGGGTTGGCAGCCCACATAGAAACAGGAGCAAGAAGACTCCCTTCTGGGAAGGCCAAACCTTAGCTCCAGGTGGTTACTGGGTTGGCAGCCCAAACAGAAACCAGGAGCCTGTAGATCCTTGACTCTTGCAGGGCCTTCTGGCTCGGAAGGTTCAAGTTAAGTTTATGGGGGCCCTTTCTCCATTTGGAGTGGGCTTGTGGTGGGCTGCATTCTTGTGAATATTCTAGTGTGGCATGTTGCTCTCTTTGTAGCACATAGGTGGGGAATGCAGATATGCAGTGGGTTGTTGCTGTCAAAGTGGGTTGTGTTTGAAATGCAGAATGGGTTCCCTAGAGTGAAATGTGATCTTTTTAATCCTGAGCAGAGGACTCCAATCTGTTAATTTATCATTTTCCTATAGGGTATTTAAAACTAGCTTTTCTAAACTAGACACCCTCTTTAAGGACCATGAGTTGCAACCGTAGTTAGATATTTTGGAGGTTATAAAGAGCTGCCACTGTTTACCCAGACCCACGCATTTACACTGGTATAATTTTATTTTTATTTCAGTGGAAGGGAAAATCAGACAGAAAGTTTATTATCATCTATAGTGATATGTAGCAAATAATCTTTTATTTGTGCACCCTGAGAAAATGTAGCAGGAATAGATGTAGCCTGTCAATAATTGCATAATAATGCATACATTTATTCAGTTCTGCCTTCCATATATTTGCTATGTATAGCAGTATTTTAAGCAGTAGCCTGCTTTAATTTGTGTTATATGATGATCAAATCCTTGTAGGTTCAGTGGACAATATGTTTTCAGCTGCTCCTTTAACTCTGGATTAAAGCCTCCAAATGTAACAGTTAATCAGACCCTTCATTTGGCTGCATATTCTCAAATAGCAGGTTGTTTCTTGACTTTGCAACGTAAAAGTCTCTTCTTGTTTTACTGTTCTCCTAATAATAAACTAATGTGCAAGTGACAGCTTTGTCATTCCCTAATTTCCAGGGAATATTTATAATCGGTGAATGAGAACCAACTCGGGAAGTTTTAATTAATTCTGCTACCTTACTGTAAGCTTTTTGGTGTTTTCATTGTTCGGTACCTGGTGCGCTTGTGCTATGAAACAACTACTGTCATTAGGCGTATTGTGTAAGTGGTGCTAGACATGTAAATTCTGCAGCTGGACCACTAGCCACCGCTCAGGTTCTCTCTTCTGATTTTTTTCAATTTTTTTTGCATATCAGGTTTCCTTTTTGGTTGCAAGACATTGTAGGGTTTTCCTGTGGAGCAAAGGATACGTTTTAACAACTGGTGAACATTACTTGGTCTCTTGCCAAAGTACACTTTGAAGTTGCTGACTCTCTTCATTCTGTGCAACGTTTGAAGAGCTCTTTGTTGCCCATTCGTCCTGATTTCTTTTCTTTTTACCTAGTTATTAAATCTGCCTTTTCCTTAAAGTTCTTAAATTGTATATGTAGGTAAATAGAGGAGCTGCAGAAAATTTGAATTACTTATTCCCTTTTGTAATCTTTTTTTTTTGTTTGTTTGTTTGCAAGGGTCGAGTAAAGCTGCTGTCCATACTTTATTCCTAGGTTCTCCACCGGTGACACTCAGGCCCTTTGCATGTTCATCACAAATTATTGGCAGCTGCAGGCAAACAGATGATTTTACCTAGGAAAGTCTTAGGACAGTCAGAGGAATGTAGCGCTAAATGAAGGCCGTTCATTTCACCATAGCCGCTACTTAGTTTGCCACCTTGGCTTATAAAGGAAGGTCCTGAGTGGGGGCCCTCCCCATGACATCTACATGCCCTACATTGTTTCCTAAAACAACCGTTTTGTCCATGGACTGTGCATTGTGTTGCAGATAAACCCCATTCATTAAAATGGGAGTGAACTACAATAACAGGCACAGCCTATAGGCAGGATGGGTGCTGTTTCCATTAAAGAGAAAAAACTGGATCCATTCTTCTGAATTTAAGGTGATGGCTTTAAAGGGATTGTCAAAGTTGTGATAAAACTTTGCTAACAACAGTAAATGTTATAAAATAGCAAAAATCTAAAAGTCATAGTTACCTTTTTTCTCCCATGTGACTCCCTGCACCATCGTCCCCACCGGTCTTTGTTTTCCTGGGTGCATCACGTTATCAATGCAGCCAATCATTGGCCTCAACAGCCTGTATGCGGTATATTGCTACGGCAAGTGATTGGCTGAATGGTGACATGTATATGGAATGTCACCTCTAAAATCTGGAAGATGACGTCATCATTGCTGGACTGGAGCACAATAATGGAGGCTGGCAGGTTACCAAAATGATGAGTATGACTTCTTAAGTTATTTTAACACTATTTACTGTTGTTTTATTAGAACTCCGACAACCCTTTTTAATGCCAACAAACCAATTTTGTAGGATTGTCTGACAGTCTAATCTGAATTGGGATTGGTAGATTTAACTACCCCCTGTTCCTCCAGAAGATAAGTGTCTAGCAGCATCTTCGCTCACTATGACGTACTTGCGCATAACAATAGTCTGTAGCTCTTGTGATAAAAAGAAGTCAGGGCTTCATTTTATTTTATTTGTCCTTTATTCCAAGGATTCACTTTTAAACCCATAGCTGAAATACTGAATGCTTTCAATTCAAGGCGTAAGATGTCACTTCTGCATATAAATTGTCTGCATAGATATCCCTTGCTTTATTAGCAGATAATTTGATGCTCATAACTATAGTTGTAGTCTATACAACATGTTAAAATGTATAACAACTATCAGCAATAATTATACACATAAAGCCTTTTAGAGATCTGCTGCCAACAAATAAAGATGTTATGTGCTGCATCAAAGGTGCTGTCCAAAGAACAAGTGCTTGCTTGTTAATCTGGTCATTAGTGTCACCTTTACACAGGTCAATTATCCAGAATGAGCATTCATACAAATGTCTGTCATCGATTAAATGCCTGTAATAAAAGGACCTTAAAAGGATTTCCCAGAATGTGGTTTTTAACAGATATGCTCATGTAGTTGCTTATCTCATGTACATTTTCCCCATGCTTTTTTTTTTCTTTTCCAATTTTGACTTTCCTGACCCTTTTTTTTTCCCTGTAAGCAAAATACTCGGGTTTGTTTCCATCCTGTATGTGGCACTTCCTGTTGCTGTATCCAGTCAAACCCATGATGCACTTCTTCTTTCTCTACCACAGTTTCAGTACTACCCCTAACAATGCCCAGCTAGGTTATAGCCCCTCCCACTCAGCTAGTTGCATAGACACTGCCCTATGACTGCCCTGCCCATGGACACAACATGACAGGAAATAGGAAAGAGCTGCATGGACATGGTCATGTGACCACAGCAATAAAGGTACAAGAAACACATTAGAAAATTACAGCTACATTCATAATTTATTATTTTATAGGAGGTGGATGCCAACTTGAAAACTCCTTTAAGGATACAAAGCTGCATATTTATTTTAATCTTCTGGTGGGACAAAATAGAAAGGTGTAGTTTAGTAATCAAAAATCGCAGTTTATGTTAGGTTTAAGGCCCCTTTCAGACGGCGTCGCGGGTAAGGGCCGCATGCGATGTGGGCGCATTGCGGAAAACCCGTGCGAGTAGGGGCGCAATTTCAGTCAGTTTTGACTGTGATTGTGTTCCATTGTTTCGTTTTTTTTCTGCGCGAGTGCAATGCGTTTTGCACGCGTGTAAGAAAAAACTGAATGTGGTACCCAGACCCAAATTTCTTCAATGAAGTTTGGGTTAGGTGTTAACCTCTTAAGGACACAGGGCGTACATGTACGCCTTGTGTTCGGTCTTTAAAGATGGCGCCCGCTCCTGCTTTATGCGGGTTCCTTAGCCGCGGGTGTCCGCATGATTCTTGAAGCAGACACCCACGGCTAATGTCCACGACCAGCAGCAATGCCGATCGCGGACGTTTAACCCCTCAGATGGCGTGGTCAATCCTGACCACAGCATCTGTGCGCGATCCAAACCGAAAGTAAAACTTTCGGTTGTGCTCTGGCTCCCCCGTGTGGGGAGCCTGTAGTAGCCTGGGTTTCTATGAATGAAACCCAGGCTGCTCTGTAGTATTTCCTATGGAGCCTTGCCTGTGATAGGCTTCATAGGAAATATGGTTTTTTTTCATACATTCCAATGCTATTACATTGGAATGTATGATAATCGCAATCAGATGATTGTAAGTTATAGTTCCCTATGGGAACTTTATAAAAGTATAAAAAAGTTTAAAAAATAAATAAATAAAAAAACATAAAAGTTTAAATCACCCCCCTTTTGCCAAAATAAAAAAATACACATCATGGGTGTCGCAATGTGCGAAAATGCCCATACTATAAAAATATAAAAAAATATTCCCCATACGTCAAACAGCAAAATGGAAAAAAGCATCCAAATAGCAGATTCGCGATTTTTGGTCGCTTCATTTTCCACAAAAAATTAAATAAAAGGTGATCAAAAAGTCATACACACCCCACAATGGTATAAATAAAAAGATAAGATTATGACGCAAAAAATTAGCCCCCATACAGCTCCTTACATATAATTACAAAAAAGTTATCGGGGTCAAAACATGACAACAAAAAAGTGAAAGTGATTTTTTTTCACAAATTCACAAAATGCAAGAAAACCTATACATATAGGGTATCGCCAGATTCGTACTGACCTGTAGAATAAAAGTAACCGGTCAGTTTTATCGCACATCGAACGTCGGAATTTTAAAACCCGCAAAACTGTGGTGGAATTGCTTTTATTTTTGCAATTTCACCACATTTGGAATTTTTTTCCTACTTCCCACTACATCATATGAAATATTAAATGGTGGCATTGGAAAGTACAACTTGTCCCGCAAAAAACAAACCCTCATATGGCTATGTGAACTGAAAAATAAAAAAGTTATGGCTCTGGGAAGCAGAGAGCACAAAAAAACATGCAAAAAATAAAAAACCTCTGGTCCTTAAGGGGTTAAGGAGTTAAAATTTTTTTTAACTCACCTCATCCAATTGATCGCGCAGCTGGCATCGTCTATCTTCTTTTTTCAGGACCTGCAAAAGGACCTTTGATGACTTAATCGCGCTCACCACGTGGTGACGTGAGCACAGGTCCTGCTGAATGAAGATAGAGGAATCCTTCTTTTTTCATTCAGCAGGACCTGCGCTGACATCAAGAGCGCGATTACATCATCAAAGGTCCTTTGGCAGGTCCTCAAAGAAGAAGAAAGAAGACAATGCCCGCTGCGCGATGAAGTGGATGAGGTGAGTTAATTATATATTTTTTTTAACTCCTTAAGCTACATTTAAGTAAGAATTAAGAATGTATTAAGAATGCTATTATTTTCCTTCATAACCATGTTATAAGGGAAAATAATACAGTAAATTGACTTTTATCAATTTACTTACATCTTCTTTTAGCAACCATGTGTGAAAATCGCATTGCATCTGCACTTGCTTGCGGATGCTATTCGATTTTCATGCAGCCCCATTCATTTCTATGGGGCCTGAGTTGCGTGAAAAACGCAGAATATAGAACATGCTGCGATTTTCATGCAACGCACAAGTGACGCTCATCTGCTCAGCCCCATAGAAATGAATGGGTCCGGATTCAGTGCGGGTGCAATGCGTTCACGTCACGCATTCCCCCCTGCAAGGAATTCTCGCCCGTGTGAAAGAGGCCTAAAACTACAATATGTTGATCAATGTGTCCCATTATTAAAACTATTAAAATACTTTGTCAGCAGATGCTATGACATATTAATATAATGCAAAAAAAACTAAAACATTGTGACATTTGGATGTCTGATACATGCGTATAGTAGGTGACAGTGATATGAGAAATGTCTAGCATGACTTATAGTGAATTCCTTGAAGTGGTTGTCTGGGAAGAGGGGCGGGGGGGGGGGGGGTACCTTCGGTTTTTCAAAATGTCTAGAATGAGTTAAAAATAAAGAAGATGCATTACTCACCTCACTGATCCCCAGTTGCTACTTTACTCAGTGGGGACCTGAGCACCATTAGAACGCCAGCAGTGGGGGATCATTGATCTGAGTAGTGCTTTTTTAATCCATTCTAGCCCTTTAAAAAAAAAAAAGAAATATGACCTCTTTAACTTCCAAGTGATTGCTGAACCAATAAAATGTTACAGAGTAACACAGCATAAGTAATTTAGTTATTTTGCATCGAAAAATAAAAGATTTTAAAACCCTTCCACTGTTTCCATTGCAAATGAACAACTATTCCAGTTGTAAACATAACCCTGAGTTAAAGACAGTGTGGAGCGGATCAAATTTCCGCAACATGAGAAAGCCAGACAAATCCTGGGCGACTATTGGTGATACACATCTTACAGGGCTATCAATAATTAATTCAAAATGCATAACAACACATTGGGACAAAGTATTTATCAGCGAGATCGTACTTACAAGGAAACATTATACCCACAAAGTCACAGGACCACAAAAGGTTCAGCGGATGCTAGAAAAAGGGCGCAGTACTATTATAGAAACCCACATCACCTCAAAGTTAGGGCCTCTAAGCGTAACTTTACTCTGTAGAAAACCGTTGTTTCCTTGATAACTTTGTGTTTCTTAGGTTTTTAATATTTCTGTTTAGAGGCCATTGTGCACATTGTGACGCGGAAACTATAAAAATAATTGACAAAGTTGTGTTAGGGTGCTTTCACATGTAAGTGTATAGCGGGGTTCTTCTGCATCTTTTATTTTTTGCACCAGCGCTTTTTGCAGTAAAATGTCAGCTCCAGATCATAGCTAAAGGTCTGTGGGAAAAAAAAAAAAAAAAAAACTCTTGAAAAACACTGCATACTGTAGATCTTGTCATTTCCTTTTCCAGCACCTTGATATCACTTTCTCTTCAAGGGAGAAATGCAATGAAGAAAATGCCAGTGGTAAGACACGTTGGCGGAAATTTATCAAGTGTTCTATCTGCTGGAGGATGCGCTTAATTTATGGCGAGGAGCAGGCTTCATCATAAATTAGGTGCATTCTCTGGCAGCCCATGCGCTTAAACTGAAATCGATGACAGCTCAGAACTTCTGTAGATTTCTGTCTTCATTTACACTAAAGAACTGGTGTAAAAGAAGATAAATGTGCCTGACCTGCCCTCGTCATGCCCCCTTTTAAGACGTGGGGAAGTAGGTAGAAACCTTACTTGCGACAAACCACTATGATAAATGAAAAAAACACATTCAGTAAAAAAAAAAACAACAACAATAACGCCTGAGCCAATTTCATGCGTGGGGACCGTAAAGAAGGTATATTTTTTTGCTTAGATGATGTGTTTTTTGCATTGTAACATTAAGCTTTGACCATGCAGAAATATTCCATGTGTTGTATCCCAATCTGTCATTATGTCTTTGTACAAAAGTGAGTGCACGGCGGAAATATCCGATGTGTTCTATCCTGATCTGGCATTATGTCTATGGACAACTGAGAGTGCACTAAACGGCAGTTTTGCCTAGAAAATAAACAGTTGATCAGGGTATTAACTTTTAGAGGACCAGGCTATTTTCCATTTGTGTGTGTTTTTTTTTCCTTCCTGCCTTCCTGGAGCCATACATTATTTTTCTGTTCACATAGCCATACTGTATAGGGACTTGTATTTTGTAATAGCACCATTAACTATTGCATACAATGTAGTAAGAAGCTGGAAAAAGGATAGCTGATCATTATCACATTGGCAGGGGTCCGAGGCCTGGCACCCCCACCAGTCAGCTGTTTTAGGACTCCCAGCAGCTTTCCAAGCACAGTGCCATACATAGTATAGCGGCTGTGCTTGGTATTGCAGCTCAGCCCCATTTACTTTGTACATCTGTCACGTGGCCTAGGAAGAGGAAAACGTGCACATGGAGCACCAAGCCTCTTCTAACAGCTGATCAGCGGAGGTGGCGAACACCTTCCGATCAGTTTTTTTTCCAGGATAACCCCTTCAAATGTCTGTGATTGGCATTATCAGCGATAGCAGACATTAGCCCCTTGTTTCTGTTGTGTAAAACAGAAACCCAACGGTTATGGCACCCGCTACGCTCGCGATCACTATATTTTAAGTGATGACTTTTGCCGTACATGTACAGTGCTGGCATTTATCCAGAGGATACCAGAAAGAAGGAATGTAATGCCTTTCCTCTTTTTCATTTTACATGTATTTGTTCAGAAAACACTTTAAGTGATTGTCTCATCATAGACAATGGGTGCATATCGCTAGGATATGCTCCCATTGTCTTATAGGTCACGAGTCCCACCGTAGCCGGCTCACCATAGAAGTGAATGGGAGCGCACTGCGTATGACCAGCCACCGCTCCCATTCTCTTTTATGGGCTTGATGGAAATAGCATCATAGAAAATGAATGGAGGGTGGTTGCGCAGTGCGCCCTCCTTCACTTTCGGGGCTCCGTTCTCGATATAGGACAGTGAGACAACCCCTTTAACATAAAAAATTAGAAAAAAAGAGAGATTCAGCAAATTTTGTGCAACTGTTCCAATCATATGAACAGGACCTGCAGAAAACCAAGTGAATGGAACTGATTATCACTTGGAGGTACTTCTGTTACAATCTGCTGCATGTGAATTCACCCTTAAATTTTGTTCTTAGCTTGCCTCATATTGGAATTAAAACAGAAATGTTAAAAGAATTCTGCTGTAGGACAACTGGCTGCAACAAGAATCCCTCTCTGTTCTCATAATTAAAGATCATCAAAGTGGTTGTCCAGGATTAGAAAAACATGGCCGCTTTCTTCCAGAAATAGAACCAAACCTGTCCATGGGTTTTGTCTAGTGTTGCAGCTTAGTTCCATTGAAGTGAATGGGGCTAAACTGCAATACCACATGCAACCCATGGACAGGAGTGGCACTATTTCTGGAAGAATACTGAAATCTACGCCAGCCAGGCGTATGCCTCATGATAATTTAATTCCTAGTTTAATGTTCCTACAGGTGTAGCAGAACTAAAAGAAATTGTGATAACACATCACAGTGTTATCTTGTGACAACAGCCATTGAAATCTATTGAATAAAGTAAAAACATTTTCTTGCCATTTTTACTCATTCCCTATAGCTCCGCTACATCTGTAAATTAAATTGATTTGTTTTTAAAGTTTTATATTCTCAACAGGGTAGACAGCATTATTACCAATTTACACTTTGTACAAAGCAGAAAATGTAAAAAAAAACAAACCTTCATAAACAGATCCTAATAACATTCCACAACGCAAAGTGGTCAACTTGAATGCATTACACATGGATAATCTGGTATAAGAGGCATTGGAAGTGACCTATACAGTACCGCATGCCATGAAGGATTATAGCCATCCGAGAGGGTAAAAAGAATAAATACAGACATGATAAGAAATAGGGAAAGACGTAAGGACAGGAAGGAAGTTAAAAGAAAAAAATGCAAAATTTCAGAGTTATAACTAATAAAAACTGGTGGTTGATGTACCTGGCAGAGCAAGAGGGGAGAAATTTGCTCATTGCATAATGCAAAAATCTATGAGGCTGCCCTAGTGCTGTGTGGGTCAAAGTGGCAGACCATGTCAAGAAAAAAAACACTTAGGGTCCATTCAGACTGTCAAAATCGGCCTTTTTTACTGTGGCAGAAACCACCTCTTTGCATGGTTGTGGCTTTAAACTGCCAGCATCTAAACTGCTGCGTTGCCTCCCATTGAAAACAGCCTTTGGAATTGTAGCCGGTGTCCATTGGCAAATTCTGCCGTGTGAATGGCCCCTTAGAGTAGTCGCAGCTCTTAAGGCTCTTTCACATGAGCGGATGCTGTGCGTGGAATCCGCTGCGTGAAAGAGTGCCAAGCCACGCTCTGGACAGCCGAGACACGGAGCATTAACATGATTGATAATGCTCCGTGCCTCTCTGTGATCTTTTTACTACAAAATCACGGTGACAACTTTATCTTACTGTGATTTTGTAGTAAAAAGATCACAGAGAAGCACTGAGCATTATCAATCATGTTAATGCTCCGTGTCTCTGCTGTTCTTTCACGCAGCGGATTCCACGCACAGCATCCGCTTATGTGAAAGAGCCCTTACAGTGAAAATCTACTGCTCAGCGGATGGGTTAACCAACATATCAAGTGGACATAAAGCAAGCAAGCATGGAGCTGCTGAGGTGGTGTGCAGTAAGCCTTTTCTAGACGGCAGTCATCATTTGCCAGATATTGGTCAAGATACCTCTATTATTTATTAAAAAAAGAAGAAAAGGACAGGCACATCTAGTAATCACTTCCACATATCACTCTGATGCAGTAGTACTATATTCTGTAACTGATTACTTACACACAGTGACAGGTAATTGGCATTGTGGCAGTCGGACAGCAGTATGACTTTGTAATACCTTAAACTGTTTAACTATTTATTGACCTTGGAGAATATTGGAGGAAGTGGTGTACATTATGCTGGAAGGGATTTGCTGCCAATGCTAATAAGCCAATTGCTGGGCACCTGAAGAAACAAGTGCGCAAAATCTGACTGAGCTTAAAGGGGTTCTCCGGGAATTAAGAAAATGAACATTTTTAAATATTGATTTATGATAAATATATTCCCAAATACCTTTCATTAGTTATAATGGCTTGTTTGCTCTAGGGAGCAATCATTAGGAGAAATAAAATGGCCACCATCCTATTAGTACACATAAAATCTGTCCTCATCACACAGCAGGACAAGTTACTTCACAACACTGAGCTAAAGAGCTGCCTCATCCTCCTATCTGGATTATGATCCTGAATACAGCTAATAAGATCTTTAGCTGAATCTCTGTAGGAATGGAGGTCATGAGGAGACATAAAGTACAGAGGGGAGGGTGTGAATAATGAGCAGCAGCTATTATATGCAGTCTCCGTTACCACAGCCCATAGTCTGTCCTGTCTGTACTTCGTCTCCTCATGACCTTCATTCCTACAGAGATTCAGCTAAAGATCATCATCTGTATTCAGGATCATAACCCCTGACAGGTAGGGTGGTGATTAGGACAGATTTTGTGTGTACTAACAGGACAGCGGCCATTTTGTTTCCCCTGATCATTGCTCTCTAGACAACATGAGCCATTATAAATAATCAAAGGTATTTGGGAATATATTTATTACACAGTAATATTTAAGTATTTTCATTTTCTTAATTCCTGGAGAACTACTTTAAGTAGTCTGAAATGGAGCTAAGGCCGGGTTCACATCAGTGTTTAGTTTTCTGTTCTACTGATCCATCAAAAGAACAGAAAAAAAAAAACGGATCCGTTATCTTGAGCATCTGTTGTGATCAGTTTGTGCCATTTCCATCAGAGATCAGTTATTTCTAACGGGAAAAAAAGTCCTGCATCCAGTATTTTTTTCCCCATCAAAAATAACTGATCTCTGACAGAAGTGTCACAAACTAATGCTCAAAAAAGGCGGATCAGTTATTTTAAGTGCAAACCGATGCTAACTGAGCATGGCGCTCAAAATAACAGATCCCTATTTTTTTTTTATCCTTCTGTTCTTCTGATGGATCAGAACAACAGAAAGCTAAATGCTCATGTGAACTCAGCCTAAGAGCTCATGCTCGCTGCTGTAGCCATTTTTGCAGTCTGCAAACTGTGGATCCGCAAAACACAGGTACCGGCCATGTGCGATCCGCATTTTGAGGAACTCAATTTCCGTCCCTTTATAGAGCTGTCCTATCCTTGTAATACGGACAAGAATAGTACACATTCTATTTTTTGTGGATGCCACGGAATGGACATAAGGATGTGGACATCTCACAGAGTGCTGTCTGCATTTTTTGCAGCCCCATTGAAGTAAATGGGTTCGCATTCACCCCCCTTTTTATGACGTGGCAGTTCTTTTTGGACATGCTGACTCACAAAAAGATGTCAATCTCTCTGAACTTGTCATGTGGCCTTGTGCATCAATTACAGCTTGACAACAACGTCTCGTGCTGTTCACAAGTCGACTTATTGTCTGCTGAGGCATGGCATCCCACTCTTCTTGAAGGGCGGCCCTCAGGTCATTGAGGTTCTAGGCTACAGAGTTATGAGCCTCTACATGGCGACTTAGCTGGTCCCATGGATTTTCAATGGGATTCAGGTCTGGAGAAAGTGCAGGCCACTCCATTTGAGTGACTACAGTCTCCAACAGCCGTTCCCCAATGATGTGACCTCAATGAGCTGGTGCATTGTCTTCCATGAAGATGAAATTATACCTGTGTTCATGCAGAGGTGGAATGACTGGATTAATGATGTTATTTAAATAGTATGGGCTTGTCACTGTACCGGTCACAAAGCTCTGTATACCTGTCCACACTCTGTGTACCTGTCCACACTTTTCCACCAATACCACCAAAAGCTTATCTGGTGACAACAGTGGCTGATGGGTAGCGCTCTCCTTGACGTCTCCAACATCATTGGTGGCCATCATTTCTGCTCAGCGTGAATCGTCTTTCATCAGTGAACAGCACTGAGGCCCACTGGTTCCTCGTCCAAAGCAGCTTTATGGACAGGCTGAGCTCACTGTATACATACAGTATGCATAATTATGTGTATGTAAAGAAACACCTATGTGCGTTAGGTGCCCTTATCATAAATTACCTGCCTCATCTGGCTGTCCGTGCACCAGAATGAAATCTACAGCAGCTTGGACTGCCGTAAATTTCAGTCATTACCTAAGTTTCTGGCGTAAATAATGAGGAATTAGCCAGGGGCCAGTGGACCGGCCCTTGCAAAACCCTCATTCCACTCCCCCCACCCCCCTTTTAATAGACTTTGCGAGGGTGCTATCAAATGCAGATTGCTAAAACTGTTTATTTGTGACTTTTGTACGTGAAGAAGAGGTATAAGAGGAATGATAAACCCCCCTATGTGTTTAAAGATATGCTGCTGTGTGTGTGCATGTAAGTGAAGTGCACATATATGTGTGTAAAAAACTAATGTTTCTGATCCCATAGAATAGATTATAGTTATGTCACACTGTAAACGCTGTAAATTTAAAGTAAAAAAAAAAAAAAAACTGTTATGACCAGAAAAAAATAATCAATAGAAAATTGTCCTTAAATTGAAAATAATCAAGATTTTTATTTTTTTATGTATTTTTTTTACCAAATTGCCCAGCCCTTCTTGAAGAAGTTTAAAGGTACGACATGACAGTGCAGTCAAGCCATGCCAATGGACAGCAGTCAGTGACTGCATGAGTTTGTGGTAGAATTGTGTGGCCAATGGCTGCCGCAGGTGCATGCGGCCAGCCGCACCTTAAGCCATGCCCTTAGGACACTTTCACACATTCGATCCACATCTTTTGCGGGTCAGATGCAGACCCATTCACTCCAAGGGGGCCTCATAAGATGCAGACAGCTCTCCGTGTGCTGTCTACATCCGCACGTCTGTTTCATGTCGTCGGCAGAATTATAGAACATGTCCTATTCTTGTCTGCATTACGGACAAGAATAGGACTGTTTTATTAGTGGCCGGCCGCTCTGTTCCGCAAAATGCGGAACGAAGACAGCTGGTGTCCGTATTTTAATGATCCGCAATTTGCAGACAGCAAAACAGCCAACGGTCGTGTGCATGAGCCCTCAGTGTTTGTTCGGTGTTTGATCAGTGATTTTTATCAGCAACTGTTCAGGCTGTACGAAAATAAGAAATAATGTCAATATTTATACCTGTTTTGTATTTTTAACCCGCTCCTGGTTTTGGCTCAAAATAACTGATGAAAATTGCTGATCCAACACTGACCAAACACTGGCTGTCTGAAAGCAGCCTCAATCACATTATATGGCAAAATGTAACCTTTAGGGCAGGGGTGCACAACCTGCGGCCTGGTGGCCACATGCGGCCCTCGATACCATTCTGTGTGGTCCCCAAACAACTGGTAAGACATTAAGGTCTATGTCTTATGGTTTCTTACATGTATCTTTCATGTATTCTCCTATAGGAGTCCTAGAACTGTAACTAGACATTTATAGTATATACTGTATGTTCAAAATGCCAAAAAATACAGTATTTCAGTTGGTAATACCCCTTTAAGTTTTATTTTTGGTCCTTGGAATTGGTTCATGCTGACAATGTGGCCACCGGCCAGAAAAGGTTGTGCACCCCTGGTATAGAGTATTTAGAAAATAAAGCTCAAACAATAGACATGCATTTCAAGTGAATGGACACACCTAAAAAGTTATAAAGATTAGAACTGTGTTAACACTTTAAATCCTTAAGGCTACTTTCACACTAGCGTTTTCAATTCCGCTATTGAGATCCGTCATAGGATCTCAATAGTAGAAGAAAATGCTTCAGTTTTGTCCCCATTCATTGTCAATAGGGACAAAACTGAGCTGCAAGCAAGGCTATAGAAGACATAATACAACCGGATCCGTTCATGGCGGATGCATGGGGTTGTATTATTGTAACGGAAGCGTGTTTGCAGATCCATGATGCATCTTCAAAAAACGCTAATGTGAAAGTAGTCTAAGCTTTTGCATCCCCCGTCTTTTTATTTTTTTTATTTTTATTTTTTTAATGCAAGTATGGCTGAGCATTCATTCACTGCATTGTGACCAGACAGCTCTGAAATATACTTATTTTATGTGCGCTTGAAAGTTGAACTTGTGAACCTAACAGCACATAATTTAACCTTGTCTGTAATTTCTGCACACCACTTATAGTATCATA
Organism: Bufotes viridis; assembly: GCA_033119425.1. Lineage (NCBI taxonomy): Eukaryota > Metazoa > Chordata > Amphibia > Anura > Bufonidae > Bufotes > Bufotes viridis. Next base: position 273,750,337 of record CM065591.1, read on the forward strand.
TTCACCCTTATATAAAGCGCGTAACGTTGTCTGACAAGGGGTCAACAGTGTCCACTAACCGCTGTCCGCTAATGGTCATCACACAGCATATTCAACGTGTATGGCATCTCTCCGTATATCTGTGACAGTGTCATTATTCACAGACAATACTCCAGGCTAGAAGGAAGAAAGACAACATTGCTAAATGACAATTTGTGTCCTGTATAGCACGGTTTCGGTACAAGCCAGTGACATGTTCGGATGGAAGATCATTTTAAAGAAAATGAATGTCAAAAAGCGAAAAAGATTACACAGAAATCTAAGATGCTTTTAAACAAGATTAAGATAAGGACCATTAGGGTTCATGTCGCCGACCTGTCTGCATGAAGATATATCTCGCTTGGCGCCTGCAGCATGGATGATTCATTCAATATGTGTCATATCAAAGTCGAACAAGCCGATATGAAGGGAAATGCTAATGCTTATTTGTTTAAGAGATGCCCCCTCCTGCTGTCTCGCTGACCTTTGTTTGCTGGCTTGCTGCAGAGTGTTACCATTTTTCTGCATCATCTGTCCTGATGTCCTCTGTTTGTCTGATAACAGCAGCGAGGATCAAGCGTGCACCACATTGTGCAGGTGTTACTAGCATAGTAAAAAATAACGCGTGCATTTACGTGAAGCAGAGAGGTTTTTTATCATGTGGGATATATATATATAATTTTTTCAGTCGTTTAAACAGAGAGAAAAGTGTGAGGCTTACTTTTAGGGTGCTGGATTTCTTTGACCGGTTTTTGGATTGTGAAAAACAACATGAAATGCACACAGGTCTTTTTTATTTTTTTGGGGTAGCGTTTTTTTATGATGCAATGTTTTGCTTTGTTTTAGGTTTTTTCCCCTATAGAGTAGTATATGGGAAATTGCCTGAAAAAAGGCCACCCCAGAGCACGCTGCAATTTAAATCAAAAAGTCAAGGGACTAAAAACCGTTCGCAAACTGCGGCAGCAGATCAGGATCTGGCATTGTTGGATTATACAATTCACCACCAGATCCCCATTTACTGTGGTCATCCAGCTGCTTTCCGGCATTCATTTTGTGTTTTTCTGCCAGACAAGCCATTGCATTCAACGATTATTGTCCGGCTGACAGCTGGCACTTGTGCCGCATCAGACATGCCGCAGATGCAAACTTACCCTAAAAACTTCTTAAAATGCCTCTACAGAACACAGTGCTTATAGGGAGATTTATGTTCTTATTGGACAACTTGTAATGTCTGTCCGTTGCTTTCTTTTTATCCAGAGTTAACAAAAAATGCATAATGAGAAATCACCCTTACTGTACTGACAACATTTGTGGCTGAAATTGAAAGCTGAGCGGATAGGTGTTAACTAGCCCTTAGAGATAAGCAGGATACACAGTTCAATATATTGTAGTTATCCTGAAAGTTTATATTCCAATATTTCTAGGAATACGATTTCAACGATTTATGGCTTAAAGGGACTTTGCAAGCTAAGGGTACTTTCACACTTGCGGCAGTGTGATCCGGCAAGCAGTTCCGTTGCCTGAACTGCCTGCCTAATCAGGCAAACTGTATGCAAACGCATGTCATTTTTTCAGACTGATCAGGTCATAATAATGCCTGATCAGTCAGAAAAATGCATTGCAATACCAGATCCGTTTTTCCGGTGTCATCAGGCAAAATGGATCCGGTATTTATTTTTTTCACATTTTCAAAGGTCTGCACATGCGCAGACCAGAATGCCAGATCCGTTATTGCAGTATTTTTAATGCCGGATCCGGCATTAATACATTTCAATGTAAATTAATGCCAGATCCGGCATTCCGGCAACTGATCAGGCATTTTGGACAGAGATAATACTGCAGCATGTTGTGGTATTTCCTCCATCCAAAACGCCTGACAGTGACTGAACTGAAGACATCCTGAATAGATTTCTCTCCATTCAGAATGCATTGGGATAAAACTGATCAGTTCTTTTCCGGTATTGAGCCCCTAGGACAGAACTCAATGCCGGAAAAGAAAAACGCTAGTGTGAAAGTACCCTTATAAGAAATACAGAAAAGTATGTGTCTGAAAGCTCCCCAACTGATCTCACCATAACTTACAAGTACATTTTTTACCATTCTCATTGTCTCGCACCAATTGTTTTCATGCAGCTAGGACTTTCTGTGGGCAGGATTAACACGTAAAGTTGCCATGATTCCTCTCTGCTCTCAAAGATATTGCCTGTATTTACAGCTGCCTACATTCCCCTCTATTAAAATGTATAAGGTATTGATGTGATTACTTGCTGTCTTCTCTGCTGTTATTTTTCTCATTAACTGTGCATTATTTGCTGCCCAGCATGTGAAACACAATACCTCCCAGGGCTCCAGATGGCGACCAAAATGGTCGCCAATGCGACTAGAAATTTGCAAATGGCGATAAGAAATTTAAGTCTTATCGCCATTTGCGACCCACCGCTGCGCTGCAGCTTTAAGAAAAAAAAACTTCAGCAGACGCAGCGAGCGGCACAGCACAGGCAGCGCAGCCTGAAATAACCAATAGCAAAGCTCCATACAGTAAGGAGCTTTGCTATTGGTTAGTTTGGGCGGGCGCCGCAGCTATACAGCGCCCTGCACCAGAGAAAGCCGGCGGGAGATGAAAGGAGGAGGGGCCGGCTCTGGGGGTGGCTGAAGGAAGAAGTGCCGGGCGCGCTGAGGAGCTGAAGAATGAAGATGGGGCCGCATAAGAAGAAGACAGAGCAAGGTGTTGTGTATCCATGTGTGTACTGTATGTAGTGGAGTGTGTGATCATCACATACATCATACAGTACACATGTATACATCACACACTGCACTACATACATCATACACATGTATACATCATACACTGCACTACACACATCACTACATACATCACACACTGCACTACACACATCACACACTGCACTACACACATCACACACTGCACTACACACATCACACACTGCACTACACACATCACACACATGTATACATCACTACACACATCTCACACTGATGTATGTAGTGCAGTGATGTATATGGTGCAGTGTGTAGTAAATACACAGCAGGCTATTATAGCCAAGTGATAACGTACAGGGAGGTTCCGCCATATTGGACTGGACTTTATCACTTTGCTATAATTGCTTCATGTTATTAGACCAGTAATGGTTCCCTGCACACCCATCTCTTAGGCCCGTTCACACCACTATTTATTTCTGTTGTTCTGCTCCATTTGATGAGCAGAACAATGAAAATAATGGAAGTGTTGGATTTTTGTCATACGTTTAACATATACAAAAAAAACGTATGTTCTACGGACGCCTCAGACAGATGCCATACTGTGGCATCCATCCAATAGAGTTCCATTGTACAAAAACCATATATGCTAATTTATACGTTTTTTTGCAGAATGGGAGATCGTAGTGTACCACGTCTTCCCATCCTGTAAAGTCCAGAAAAAATCTATACATCTTTTGTACAATGGAACTCTATGGTGAGGGATGCCGCAGGATGGCATCTGTCTGAGGCGTCCGTTATGTTTCAGTCATAGTATAATATAACATATGACCGAAACATAATGTAAACCCGTGTGTGACTGTGGCATCAGTGTTCGGTCAGTGATTTCCATCAGTGATTTTTGAGCCAAAACCAGTTGCGGCTGTAAACACAGAACTGGTGCAGATCTTTCCCTTATACCTTATGTCCGTGGAGGCTCCAATCCTGGTTTTGGCTCACAATCACTGATGAAAATCACTGACCAAACACTGACGTGTTAATGAGGCAATTTTTTCTATCATGAATATATATCTATTTAAATTTGGCGACTAAAAATTTTATTTGGCTCCTAAATTTTTCAGTTTAGGAGCCAATGGCTCCTAGGTAATTTTTTTAGTCTGGAGCCCTGCCTCCAGAGATGAGCAGAAGGGGCAGAGTCAGGGAGCAGTGGAGATAACATGCATTTGATGTCCAGTACTGCAAGGAGGGGAGAGAAGAGATAACCACGTGTTCAATGTAAGGGAGGGAAGTCATACCAGCTGGTGTTAATCACCAGGAGCATGGCTGTGTGACTGTATGTGAGGCTGAATTGCAGAGATATCTCAGCTACATATAGTAAATTATTGTCACTGATCTTACTGCATGTAAACCATTTGCACATCATTTTTAAAGGCTGGAATGTTCTTTTAAATGCACAGTAAGGATTGCTACCTCTGCATATCAAATCAGTACTGTACGCATGATGCCTTGCCTGAGCCATGTGCAGGAACCTGTGTGGCAGTGCACAAAGACTGCTCAACTCATAGAATATTGCTGCATGGCAATGTTTCAAGGGGAAAACTCTTTCTAACATGTTTTTTCCGTCGCATTTGTACATATGAAATCAGAGGTATGTGACAGTAAAGTAAAACCTTGTTGGGGCCACATTGTGCAGGGTGATTAGATTAGCGTTATCCAGGCCCCCACCTATCAGCTATTTGAGAAAACCGCGGTGCTGTCTCCTCGCAGCTCCATACATCGTATAGTGGCTGTGCTTGGTATCGCAGGTAAGCCCACTTCACTTAAATAAGACTGAGCTGCGCCTAGGCCATTTGACCAATGAAGCTGTGACAAGGCCTTTGTGTTCACAGGAGCATCATGGTCTGCTCAAACAGCTGATCGGCTGGGGTCCTGGGCTTTGGACCTTTGCCGATCAGATACTAATGACCTATGCTAAGGTTAGATCACCAGAAAACCCCTTTAATCACAATTTGATCTCATTTGCTAGTTAAGTGTTCTTCTACAACTACCCCTAGACTGTCGTCATAAACACGTTTTTTTAAATCTTTGCACTTTTTACATAATACTTTATTTATCAGCTGATAAAAGCTGCAGATTATTAACATATTTCTCTCTTATCTACATGAACTTACTATATACTCTCTTGTATATACATAAACTTACTTTTATAATCCAGAATATACTAGCTCGAAACCTTAACAGTACTTATTAACTGGCCTTTTTATATGGAGCTGTAAACTACATACATGTTAGTCTTTGAGAGGTGTTGGCTATTTTTGTTTGCCAGGAAATGTTCTTGCCCTGACAATAGCTTAAATATAATATTTCTGTGGACGCCATAATGTACATTTTTTCATCTTGCACTACAAAGCATTCTTGCACAGAAAACAAATGGAGTGTTTCATACATTGAGCATATGAATACTACCAATAATGTTTATTCTGTGCATATTCCAGTTCAGCTAGCTTCTCTTATGGTGTAATTTGTATTTCATATTGAAGCACTGCCAGTTAGATGTAGTTGTGGTTATATAAAGTGCAGAAACAAATTCAATGGCTTTTAAACTTTTTATTTCATTGAGCTTTTTTTTTTCTCTATGAAAGACAGGAGAGGTGTACCATCTTCTTTTAGAAAACACATAGTTGGACCTACCCTTGGAGTCCGATGGCTTTGATGGCTAAATAGGAAAGTTACATTATGCATTGAGTCACTGACTTCTTTCTTCATAAATCATAAAATAAGATGATGTTTACCATCTGCTTAGCTTTACTTTGTAGTATCCATTCTCTAGGCTCAAGAAGGGAACTCTTTCCCAATAAATAGAAAGTATGGCAGCACCTTTTGTTTACACACTTTTATAAGCCTATTCATAGTTTCAGACCTGGGGGTTTTCTTTAATAAAATTAATAATGGACAGTTTTCATTTATCCTAAGTCCTGGTGATATCTAGACTGTTGTTTGCATGGTAAAAAAAATGATGCATATGGGGGACATTTATTAAATCACATTGTCTGTTTTGTGGCTTAAAAAAGTCATGGAGATTGCAGCTTTTTTTTTCTTTTTTTTTCTTTCTTTTTTTCTTCAACATTTGGTGATCCCCACCACTTTTCAAAGTGGTCTGTGTTTAAGGGCTAAAAGATTAGACCTGGATTATGGCACATTTACTACGTGCTATTTACTATGTGCCAGGCAACCCCCTGGTATACTTTAACACACATAGGTGTAAACCACATTGCACTCACACCAAATATATTATTAAAGTGTGCCATTTCATAAAGGCAGACTTAAAACTGACCAAAAAAAAAATGGCCGTGGGCTTTTAACCCCTCAGAAGCCATGGTAACTTGAAACCATGGCATCTAAACGGTCTTTTCTCAGCATCGTATATGGTTTGCCCCTGCCGAGATCGGTTGCTATGGCAGCCTTGAGCCTTATGAAGGCTCCGAGGCCTGCCACAGCAAAGTTCCTATGGTGTCCTGCCTGTAGCAAATTCAAACCAACCCCTTTCTGCATATTAAAAATAAACAGTAAAAAATAAAGAGCATGCCATCACTTCATCCAAAAAATGCCTGACGTATTAAAACGTAAATGTATTTATCCTGTACAATGAATGCTGTCGCCATTTTAGGTCACTTCACAACTCACCATAAATAAAAATAAAAAAAGTGATCAAAAAGTCATACAAACTTGACCCCGGAAAAAAAAGAGCTTTCTCACAGCTCCATACACTCAAATATAAAAAAAACTAAAGGGTTCAGATTATGTTGATGCAGAGGGAAAAAAAACAACTAGACTGTCACTTACACTATAAACTGCTTACTCTAGTTTGGGGGTGTTTGGAGAAGACCGATTCCATTGAATGTATTAAACACAAAAAAAACTATATAAATGAGGTATTGTTGTAATCGTACTGACCTGTAGAAGGAAGGTAAATAGTCCGTTTTACCACATAGGGAACACGTTAAAAACAAAACCCATAAAACTAAGGAAGTGTTTAATGACTAGGCCTACTTTGGCCTAATCACTAGCTTATTTTTTTTTTTTTATTTGCTTCATTTCAGCTATAATAAAAAAAAATTTCATTGATGTGGCTATATGACACTTTGTTTTATTTGAGAGACATTTTTTCAAAGACATTGTATTTTGGGCAGTTTATTCAGTATATTGGGCAGACTAGATAGGCCTAATGGTTCTTATCTGCCGACACATTCTGTTTCTATGACATTTGGGCATATGTCTGCCGCATAATTCGAACGATTAGACACATTTTACTCCTTAATCTTGTGCTGCTGGTTAACCTAATAGTCTGAACACTGGCATTAGAAGCTGGAGGCTCTTTCCGTTACTAACTGACAGGTCCTGGTGGTGCAGTTGTGTGGACACAGAATGACAGATTACAATAGGGGCATTTGGGTCTGCAACCCCGGGCCCGACATATTTGTGGGGCCCAGTGCCACTGCAAATGCCCCCATTGAAGAATATATTCTAAAATGCTGCAGTGTCCCCCTAAGCTGCGTGGCAACAGAGCTTTCTATTCCTGCTATTCTATAACCAGCTCAGGGCCGCTCTGCAGGCCTGCTATCCACTGAAGTCCCTGCTTCCTCCCTCTTACCGTACTGCTGTGTCCTGCTGTGCAGGAGCAGGTCAGAGGAGCAGCGCTGCAAAAAGGAGGAGGGCGTGCCAGCAGCACAGACTGCAGATACCATAGGACTCATATTATCTGTACACAGAGAGTTATCACTGTGTGATTTGGGGTGTTACATAGGGCTGCAGGGAACATCTACTACATTATCTGTACTCAGAGAGCTATCACTGTGCTTTCTGTTACATAGGACTGCAGGTGACGTCTGCTACATTATCTGTACGCAGAGATATCACTGTGCCATATGTGGTGTTACATAGGACTGCAGGTGATGTCTGCTACATTATCTGTACTCAGAGAGATATCGCTGTGCCATATCTGGTGTTACATAGGACTGCAAGTGACGTCTACAACGTTATTTGTACTCAGAGGCTCTGAGTACAAATATTGTAGTAGATGGTGCCTGCAGTCCTATGTAACATCACAGATAACGTAAGCCACAGCCCCTTCATACAGAAAAAAAATACTATTGAGCGGTAAACAGAAGGGGGATGTCAGGGGAAAAGGGAGTGAGGGGCACAAGTTGGGTAGACAGCCCTGGGCCCCTGATGCTCTTGATCCGCCCCTCTAGTCAGGGGGATCTGTGGCTGGCATAATCAGGGCACTGAGTCTGGCATAGTCAGAGGGTATTATGGCTGCTAATGTGATGAGACACTATGGCTATCTGGTTGGGCACTGTGGCTGGCAATGTGATGGGTCACTGTGGTTGGCAATGTTATGAGGCATTGGCTTTTGTAGTGTCTGTACTGTCTCAACTGTATATCACCCATAGGATATATGCAGTAAAAATAGTATTTTCTATTTTTATGCTTCAAATTGTGGTCTTAGTTCGAAAAATACAAAAATTTGGTTTTCGGGAATGTATTTTTGTTGTTAACTCTCTATACTGTTCACGTTACACAGTGAGTTAGCTGTTAAAATAATTCTTCTGGTCTTTGCGCCTTGTGCATACCTAATAAGTATAGGTTTTTATGCAATTTATGTGCAAGAAAATGTATTTCATACTCAGAGACACAACTCTGTAGCCCAGACGACTTAACATGTTTCTGTCCTTGCTGTCTTGGAGTAGGTGAGCTACTAATCTGGATAAGCAGAGCTGCAGTTTAAAGTAAGGTGGAGGGACTTAACAGAAGCCTACAGCTGTAAATAGGGAGGGGGTTGATTGCAGACTCACGCCACATAATCCATTTTAATATTTCAGAGTTTCTTCAATTTGACTTTTTTAACATTCTTAATATAAGTATTGTAACCAATAAAAGATTCCATATATTTCCTGCAGTGAATGCCGATGATTTTGAATAAACATTTTGAGAATAGCAATATAACAAAACCCATAGTACACTCTCTTGTGTTCTGGATTGTAATCCATCTGAAGCAAAATCCTTAGCAACCCAGATGGAAAACCATTTGGCTTGAATGTTTTTAGTGCACCTCTTTATGGCACCCTATAGATTTCTTATTTTGCTAACGCTGCACAGTACAGATAGGCAATTCTTACAACAGCATATATCAGGTCAAATGAGTTACTTATGTCTCTGGAACATTTATGGTTTAGGTTTCTCAGTTACTGTATGCTAGTAGAGATGCATACCTATAGCTATTGTAGTAGTAATATCAGTTGTCCTATTGTTTTTTGTTTTTGTTTTTTTTTTACTATTCTTATATTGTGCTTTTACCCTTCTCAGGCCAGTAGGTCATTTTACTTCTACCCTGAGCCAGATATTGGTAGATCACTGTTCGATTGATACTTAGTTTAGATTTGTTAGGGTGATGAAAGGTCCTCTTTAAGTAGTTGTTACCAGTAGAAAATGCTTGCTTGTTGATTTTCATCAATCCTCCTCATTTCTGTCTGTATGAAGAACATAGTGGTAATACAAATATTACATAATGATCGTATCAAAATTCAAGGAGAAAAGGAACTCTGCCCAGAACAAGCTTACAATACATGCGGTATATTACATTTTTATTGATCATATTCTCTCCAGCAACTGATAGGACATATACATGAGAATAAGAATAGGACTGTTCGTTTTCTAGGAGAAACATTTGCAAATGGCATTGTGTTTCCGCTAACTGCTTTATTTCTTGAGGTTATAAGAGAACCTGTCACCTCAAAATCGGCTTTTAAACTGTTGAAAGTACCTTATAGTGCCCCATTGTCGTGTCCTAAAGCACTTTTGCGTCCTTTTCAACGATTTAAATTCTTTGAGAAATCGCTATTTTATTCCTCTGCTGCCCAGTGCTTCAAGTCATGCTTGTAGTCAAGGGGGCAGCGGCCTGGGCGTCTGCAGTCCAGCTCTCACCGCCTCCGTGCGCCTTGATTGACACGCCACATTTCCATGCCCGGTCCGCGCTCTCACCCCGCATGCGCAGTAATGAGCTGCTGTAGCGCGATCCCGGCTCGTACACTCAGCCGGCTTCACTCTCGCCACCGCGCATGCGCCCGCCGCCCTGTCAGACTCGCGCCCGGCATCTGGAGGTGACTGGGTGGAGCGTGACCACTGTGCCTAGCCTCTGTGGCGTTCCTGTGATCACGCTCTCTATGACGTAGCTCAGAAGATGCCGGGCGTGAGTCTGAAAGGGCAGCGGGCACATGCGCGGTGGCGAGAGTGAAGCCGGCTGAGTGTACGAGCCGGAGCCGGGAACGCGCTACAGCAGCCCATTACTGCGCATGCGGGGTGAGAGCGCGGTCCGGGCATGGAAATGGGGCGTGTCAATCAAGGCGCAGGGAGGCGGGGAGAGCTGGATTACAGATTCCCAGGCCGCTGCCCCCTTGACTTCAAGCATGACTTGAAGCACGGGGCAGCAGAGGAATAAAATAGCGATTTCTCAAAGAATTTAAATCGTGGAAAAGGATGCAAAAGTGCTTTAGGACACGACTATGGGGCACTATAAGGTACTTTCAACAGTTTAAAAGCCGATTTCGAGGTGACCGGTTCCCTTTAAAGGTTAAATAAGTGCAATTAGACAGAAAACCGTAAGAAAAAAAAACATAAACATGATAGCTGACCCTGGTGTAACAAGTGGAGCCAGATCAATAATTTAGGTTTGTCTTCTAAGATTACCCTTTCTCACACAGTAGGCTACATTTTGGGATGCCTTGTTGTCATAGTATCGTGACCAATAGACAACTAGGTCCTACATACCTATAACTAGAGCTCAGTGCTATGCACCTGTAACATGATGGGGGTCACTAGCGTTAGCCTAGTATTCAAGCAGAAGCATATCTCTGACCCAAAGCAGTCTGCTGTTAAAGAGTTCTTGTTAAAAGTTTCAGATGTGTACTAGAATGAGTCATTTCAAAGAAGCAATATCTCGCTGTCTTCAGACACGCTAACACCCGACGGCAATATGATTTCTCCTCAATACATAAACTGCTATTAATGTTTACAGGAGGTTACATTTCTGCCAACAATTGAGAATTGTAATTTGCTTTTAGGAGTAATTATCGTTTCCTCCAATTAATCTGCAGTAGGTGTGTGTGTTATTGTACGGCCAACCCGAGTGTAAAATGCTCTGGTTATGAGTGGCCTGCTTAGTGGTGACAGAATAACGGCAATTTTTATAGCAGCCTTATTAAAGAAAAAACTGCCCTATAGGGAGTGAAATGTAACAGTTTTTCAGTACATGTATAGCAACTGTTAGCAACATGAAATTTGTGGATAGAATTTTGTAAAATACAAGAGTATCCGCCTACATTTTTTTTCTTTTATAGTGTAGTGATTGGGCTAATGTGTACCAATCCTAAATACTTGGGCAATTCCTTAATCCACAGTCAGTACTGCAAAGAAAATACAGGTGCCAGATATAGGGGTCTTTTCACAGCTGTGCCTCCTTTTGACTGGATCTCCAGGCTTTTTAATGGACTCACCGTATTCTGTTGTTGGTGGCTATAATACATGAAATCTCCTCATCTCATATCATGCAAACTTATGCAGACAAAAGAATGCTGAAATGTTTGCACTACCCTGGATGAACAGCATAAACCTTAGCCGTGCAGATGTTACCTAACATTTTATGAATGATTAAAGAGCAGCTTGGAGGGATGCCCAGGCTTTCCAAGACTCATACGGTATATTGATGCCAATACTCAGGATAGGTAACCAGTATTTGATCGGTGGTAGTCTAACTCTAGCTAACCAGAGCTTGCATTTTGGTCACCTAGACCCCTTAATTGATGAGATTTTTAATCTACTTAATGAAAGTTCATTTTTAATGATACCTTGCAGTACAGTGTCATTCCAGTATACCTTTGTAGTCATTGAACGATTGAAGAGCTAAACAAGCACAGTGCTGTACACTGTATATCAGCTGTGCTTGGTATCGCAGCCCAGGCCCATTCATTTCAATGGGACTGACCTGTAACTAGGCCATGTGACCAATGAATGTGACATCCCTGGCTTAGGAAGAGGCCATAGCGCTCACTTGAGCGCTGCGGCCTCTTCAAACACCTGGTTAGTGGGATGTCAGGAGTCAGACCTCCACCGATCAAATATTTATGACCTAATATACTGAGGATAGCAAATATAAAATGAAAAGCCGTACAATATCTCTCACCAATAGAGTACATAAAGTGCCAAACGGCAATTTACCCTGAATACTACCGTCCTATATAGTATATATTCCATGTACTTTATCATTTAGCTATAATAGTCTGCCTACATTCAATGCGCGGCCTGTACCATTCAATGCGTGGCCTGCACTGATGAATTGCAGGCAAAGTCTAAGGCATATTGGTACACCATAGACTTTTTCCAGGATGTCGGTGCCTACAGAGAGGGCTCTGAGTTCCGCCTCTGGCACCCGTGCCATAGGTTCACCACCACCACTGGCCTAGCCATTTTAAAGCTGTTTGCAGGAGAAGCTGGTATCACACACTTCTATCTACTCTCTGCTGAGGATAGGGCATCAATATAGGTCTGTGGGTTAAGTATCCAAACTTTGTTACATTGTTGCCCATAGTTTTTGCACCATTGCTCATTTAAAATAGAAATCTACTTTTTCCAAGTTTCCCGGCACTGTTTGTGCAACCTGTCAATTTCAGTTCATAGACTTGCGTGTGAAGGGCTTCACTTCACACGCAACGTAACTGATAGCTCATCCAAGCATCTTAACATCACGGAGATGGATTTTGCATCACATTTCAATATGTCCTCAGTAAATTGACATATTTGACTGCTGAGATCTGAAGTTCCTTATATTTTATAGGTTTATTGGATTCAGTTTATGTTTAGTTCTTGGTTCTCCTGCACTATCCCCTCAAAGAACAATGCATTTGGCAGCCCACGTTCCCTACAGTGTGCCTGAAAATGACAAACAGGGGGAAATAACCAGATACAAGAATGTTTTTGCATTCTTGTGTTTGTAGCGATTTGTTTCTTTGTGATCACAGGGATGGCATGCTGCTTTCTTGGCCTATTAAGAACATTAGGTTTTGAAAGCATGGTAGTTAAAGTGAGTAAGTGGCAATATTAAAAAGTTAAACAAATGCCAAAAAACATTTTCCAGAGGACTGGGATTGTAACAATGCCATTAATGAGGGCAAAGAGGTTTTAATGCAATTTGCACATTCTTAAGTTTCAAAAAGAGGTTTTCAGTTAGTGCATTATTAATGGGCTGCACATCTGGAAGTGTGTAAAAGCTATAGACATTGAGCAAGTGCAGGGTTTCCCCACTAGGCCTGATTCTGCCTTTTTCTCCTCCCCAGCGATATACTTGTTTTCAGAAGACTTAGACAGCACATTGACAATGTCCAGATAGTATGTAAACTTTCCACACAGCAGACATGTTTATGACCAGAACAGTAGATGATGATTTGTGGGTAAATAAAGCAGAAGGAATGTTGCATTCCTGGGTTTTCATATTTTAATGTGAATACGTATGCTCATAATATTATACAGTGAAACGTTGTGAGTTTGTCTTTCCATTTCAAATTATTCAAGTGTTTTGCTAAGTAAGGCTCCATTCACACGTCTGCAATTCGGACCCATTCATTTCAATAGGGACAGACGATGTTCCGTCCGGGTCCGCAATTGCGGATCTGCACTTCCGGGTCCGCAATCACGTTCCCGAAAAATATAGAACATGTCTATAGAACTTGTCCAATTGCGGACAAGAAAAGGCATTTTCTATGAGAGTGCGGAATGCACATTGCCGGTGTCCATGTTTTGCGGATCCGTCACAGACGGATGTGTGAATGTAGCCTAAATGTAAGTTTGAAGCGCACAAATGTTTTACATAAATGGGGAAATGTTACATATTTAGCACCCCTTTACCAAACCCATCCTGACATTGAGGAGGAACTGTATGTTGTAGTAAATATTAATTATGAATATTTTAGATTTAATATCAATAATTAAAATGAATAAATAGATGGTGAGTACTACTACTGTTTACGAGCTCCGCCTACTTCTTAACACACTCTTTTTCTTTACCTTCCTGAACCGTATGTGCTTGTATCGGACTGCGACGACGACTAAAAACTCTATATGCCGTATTAAAATAAAATATATTTATTAAAACAATATAAAGTTCAAAGTCAATTATTTCTATATATGTGTATATATATATATATATATATATATATATATATACTGTATATAATGCTAACTGGCTAAAGGGGTAACACAGGCTACACTACATAAAATTCACTATACCTTCTAATTTCCACCCAAATCTCAAACTAAATACAAGCTTACACACAATAATAGAAGCACCCTCACCACCTTACTCTAAACTGTCCCTAAGGGATTAGAAAGGGTTAACTTAGGGTAAATATGGCAGGGAAAGGGTTAATACAGCAGTGGGATCAGGGGGAGTATAGCAAAAAAAAGGGTGGTATAGGGAATATGGCAGGGGAATATGGGTTCAAGGGTTTATACAATGCAAGGGGAAATATCATGGCAGGGTTCAAGGGTTAATATGGCAATGCAGGGGTACTTAGCCAGCCAATGCTCGTATTCTCTATTCCTGGAAGGGCTGCTCAGCTCAACTCAAGTCCTTTCTTCCAGGTGGGAAGTCCCATGTGTGAAGACCCTCCTTTGTTCCTGGCTTGGGCTAATATAAGCCCAAAAGTGCTCAACTCCCCCCCCCTTCCCCAACCTAAGGCGCACGGATGTGATAGATATATATATATATATATATATACACACACACACACACACACACACTTCCCTCCCTCTACACTATACATACCCGCAGTTAGCTGTAGTCAGCCGGACAACGCATGATGTGCTGAGGGATTTTTTTTTTAGAGAGGTCTCCAAATTTTCTAATAAACAAAATGGTAAAATGATATTATGGTGTTGAGTTTCTGCATTACTTTTTGTTCATTACCCCAATGGGAGGGCTCATTCTCTTCCATAGGAAGCACAAGCTTAATGCATTCAGCTAGCCAGCTGCATAGGAATAAAAGCCTAAAGAACATTAGAAACATGGGCCTTGGGGACCATTATGTCTCATTTCTCTGTGCCTGATTTTCCATCTTTATTTTTTTATGCACCCTCATATATCTCTTTGCAGAGAAATCCCCCAGCTTGCTGACAGCTCAAGGATTTCTGTCCTATAAAACCTGTGTTACGAGTGTTATGGTACAGAAGCATAACTTCTGTCTCCTGACGAATAGTGAAAGTCAGGTGTTCCCTGCAGCTATGTGAGACACTGCAAGCTGTAACTCTCCCCATTTCAGCAGGTGGCTAAATTCAATGACTGTGATTTGGAGCCTAGCCTTTCACTCTGGAGTGGTCCATGTTGTCACTATGCTCCAATATTTACCCACCTCTTCTATCTGGCTTACGGTTTCCCTTTTTTCAGGGAAACAATTGTAATACAATTGTTTAATCTCTACTCCGCTATATTTCCTCAAACATAAGCGCACTTATTAGAATGGTACCGACTGTGGACCACTACTGTAGAAATCAGTGGTGAATAGCTCATATGCAAAAAGGGTATAGAGGTCTCCACATTGAATTGTTCACTGCCAAGTTCATCTGCTCAAATACGCGAGTGCTCCAAATGTGAAATAAACACTTTTATGAGTTTATTGGATCAGCTGAAACCAGGAATGTTTTTTTATGGTGAGAACTGAAGTGTAGAGTTATGGAACTGCACTTAAAGGGGTTCTTAGGGAATTAAGAAAATGAAAATACTTAAATATTACTTCATTATAAATATATTCCCAAGTACCTTACATTCGTTATAATAGCTTGTTTTGTCTTGGGAGCAATCATTAGGAAAAACAAAATGGCCGCTGTCCCATTAGTTCATACAAACCTGTCCTAATCACACAGGAGGTCAAGTTACTTCACAACACTGAGGTAAAAAGCTGCCTCATCCTCCTCTCCTACTTGTCAGGGATTATGATCCTGAATACAGTTTAATATGGTCATCAGCTGAATCTCTGTAGTAATGGAGTTCATGAGGAGACATGAGGTACAGTCTCCATTACAACAGTCTGTCCTGTCAGTCCTCTCTGTACTTCATGTCTCCTCCATTCCTACAGAGATTCAGTTAAAGTTCTGGCGGCATATCACTACAGGGCTGCTAGCCCACTCCTTCACACACACCTCCAGGGCCACAGATCCCCAGACAGCACGATCACCATGCCCCTAAACCTCTTCCTTGTGAGGCTCATCCAGTTCTCTGATGAAGGCATTTTGCCGAAATGTCAAATAACTGTGAAACTGGCAATCCGCATATTAAATACAAAGCTAAATAAAATAACAATTAAAGCAACACAGTGGATTTCAAGAATCTTTATTGCCTTGATTGAAACTCGGCTTGGGAACCCTCTCCTGAGACGCACACATTTATTTTACGAACACTATATTCAGGATCTTAACCCCTGACAAGTAGGAGGGGAGGATGAGGCAGCTCATTACCTCAGTGCTTTGTGTGTACTAAGAGGACAGCGGCGATTTCATTTTTCCTAATGATTGCTCCCTAGACAAAACGAGCCATTTTAACTAATGAAAGGTATTTGGGAATATATTTATAATAAAGTAATATTGATGTATTTTCAGTTTCTTAATTCCCGGAGAACCCCCTTAAGGAAAAAAAGTGAAAAAATACAACACTTAAAAAAGTATTCATAAACGGTGATGGATATAATTTTGTTTTATACTTACTGTACATTATTACCTCTGATAGCAGTTTACATTAAAGTAGTTCAATCTTATTGCTGCATATAGCTTGCTTTACTCTGAAATAGCCAGAAACAGACGACTTCCATATTTTATAATATGTAAGGTTGCATATGGATAGTGTCTGGACTTTCCTGATTACACATAAGATCCAATCCTGTTTTTGCATTAAATATATGGCATGGGATGATATTGCAGCCATCTGAAGGCAGGCCTTTACTGGGTGTGCCGCCAACCTATTCTGTAAGGCTGGGAACACACCTAAGTGTTTTGCAGGCGTGCGTTTTTGTAATTAATGAACGCGTGTTTTTCGCGCGGTTTTGTGATTGACAGGTGCTAGATCCACTAAAAATGATTTACCTTTGGCAGTTTTGCCTGCTTTGGCCATTTGCGGCCACTCTTTCCATAGGCTTTTGCCTATATCTTCCCAAGCCTGCTGTCTGTATCTTCTATTTTTATATTTTGGGTCCTTCGTGTCATAAAGGCAGCGTTTCAGACGCACGAGCCTGATGAGGGTCTCTGCTTCACAGCCTGCTTCCTCCATGCTTGGGCCTAGGATTCTGTCTTGCACCTGGGAGTGGGCTTTTTCAGCTGGTTGCCTAGTAAAAAACGCGCGTTCGTAGGCGCGTTTTTGGAACAGAAAACGCGCATTTCTTCATCTTTGCACGTTCTAATACAATCCTATGGACGGAAACGAGCGCAAAAACGCCCTAAAGAAGCGCAAGTAGAAGCGACAGCGTTAGGCGTTTTCCAGCGTGTTCAAACGCGCTGTAAAACGCCCAAATGTGAACCATGCCCATAGGGAAGCATGGCTTTTCACATGTTGTGCATTTTACAGCGCCTTTGAACGCGCTGTCAAACGCTTAGGTGTGTACCTAGGGTAAGTGATGCATTCTCTTTTTAAATCATTTAAGCAGTCATCAGTTTCAGACAGCAGAGGCCTGCCCGGCCATTACAGCATGTTGACTGTGTGGACAATGGAGCTGTGCCCCAGGAACAGCCAGGGCAATGCTGTAATGGCCAGGATCTGACCTTGCCATCTGCCATGTCACAATTGTGGCGTATTATGGCACCCTGAGACCTAACGTTGGTAGGACTTCCATCTTTGGAAGCCTATTAGGCCCAGTGAGAAGCATAGTCTAATAGGCTAAATATCAGATATAATGCATTACAAGTTTTGCAGTACATTATGGCAGCGATTAATCTATTAAACTGTCAAGTCCCCCCCGAAAAAGTGCTTTCTTTTGTGAAAAAATAAAAATAAACAAAAGTACACATAACTGGTGTTGCCGCATTATTATTGACCCAAACTATTAAAATGTTCCATGCCAAACATTTAGTAAAAAGCATACAGCTTATTGCAGATTGTAAAACTACCTACCAGATTGTAAAAATAGAAAAGTTATGGTTTTGAAAGGTGAGGATGATAAAACAAAAAAAGGTCAAATGTAATGTCCTATTGTTTAAAATCAAGTTTGTATGCTAAATGGTCACTGTACTTTCACACAACTGCATAAATCAATAGGACAAATATAAGAAACTTTGTAATATACCTTACCAGAGAAAATGCCTTGTTCTCCAGTTATCAGTGCTCTCCCCTTTTCCGAAACTAACTTACTCTGAATTCTATGATAAATCTGTATTGAGAGACCAAGATGGGCTGCCTGCTCACT
Organism: Bufotes viridis; assembly: GCA_033119425.1. Taxonomy (NCBI): domain Eukaryota; kingdom Metazoa; phylum Chordata; class Amphibia; order Anura; family Bufonidae; genus Bufotes; species Bufotes viridis. The sequence goes on from CM065591.1 coordinate 273,768,567, forward strand.
GAAGGATCAGATTACAGAATCCCATAGAAGTCTATGGAAAAGGGGGGGAGAGGGAGGAAGTACAGGGAGAAACAAGCAGACAGAAGAGAGACAGACCTGATTCAGCAGCTAATAATAGTATATCTCTATAATGTATTATATGATGCTTAGGAAGCCGAATCTGCTCTCTTTATGTCTATTCTGTGGGCAGACATCATTACAGTTAGTCTACACCTACTTGCTCAGGGACATCTAAGAATTATAAATGTAGCCTGCAGAGAAGAAAGCTGCTAAAAAATGTCACATACAAGTATATTGTCCATATATAGTGCTATCACTCATGAATGTACACATGGCATTGTGAATGTGTAGGTGTGTTTTAAATATATTTTCTAAAAAAAGTTGTCATTTTTTATTTTTATTTCTGTTTAACTATTTAAAAAAAAAAACTCTGTCAAGGCTGTATGTCAAGACTTTTATACAGCAGACTGGAGGGGACCTTATTGACTACTATGGGAGAGTTTTCTAGGCATGCTCTGTGACCTGTGCAGAAATTATTGTTCATGGAGGGGGTGTTATTAGTTTACTTCTGTATGATTTTCTATAGCCCTTTGCATTTTAGCGTAATTTAATAGTACATTTTGAATGTTTTTCTTTGGGTTCTTTTACACGAACAATACGGATTATGTCATGTTACATTCAGGATGCGTCCAGTGAAACTCGCACCATTTTGCAAGCAAGTTAAGTCTGTTTTGTCTGTGATTGCGTTCAGTTGTTCAGTTTTTTCCGCACGGGTGCAATGCGTTTTGATGCGTTTTTCATGCGCGTGATAAAAAACTGAAGGTTTACAAACTACATTTCTTAGCAACCATCAGTGAAAAACGCATTGCATCCGGATTTGCTTCCAGGTGCAATGCGTTTTTCACTGAAGCCCCATTTACTTCTATGGGGCCAGACCTGCGTGAAAAACGCAGAATATAGAACATGCTGTGTTTTTCACTTAACGCAGAACTGATGCGTGAAAAACAACGCTCACGTACACAGACCCATTGAAATGAACGGGTCAGGATTCAGTGCGGGTGCTATGCGTTCACGTCACTCATTGCAACCGCGCGGAAAACTCGCTCGTTTGAAAGGGGGCTTTATCTGATCTTACAAATTTATTACACTATCTATGGGGCAGCCCCATTGTGTCCCAGAAAATGTTGGACTGCCATGTTGGGTTTACACAGCCCGATAGTCGGGCAGATTATCAGGGAAAAAAGTTTCTGCAAATGCTCGTTCCTGACAATTTGCCAGTCTAAAGGTGCCGGCGGTGAATGAGCGAAACGCTCGATTATTGGAAAATGACATTTCTGTAGGCAAGTAAATTATCATTTCTGGGCAGCAGATCGTGCGTTCTAAACAGCGATCTGCTGCCCAGAAACAATGCAGCCGTAAGGGGATGCACGATCTTCTGTGGAGGTACATGCAGCACTTCACCTTCACTGAAAGAGCAGCCAGTTGTCAGGACGGAATGCTTGTTTCCTGATAATTTGCTGCTCCTGGCCCCATCTAAACAGGCCATTAGGCTGCTGACACAAAATCAGTGTTTGATCAATGATTATCATTAGTGATTGTGAGCCAAAGCCAGGAGTGGAGGTTACACAGACATAAGGTATAAGGGAAAGATTTGCACTTGATCTGTGTTTTTGATCCACACCTGCTTTTGGCTCACAATCACTGTTGGAAATCACTGATCAAACACTGACTGTGTGAAAGCAGCCTTTCTGCTGCCACGTTTTTGCGGATCGGATGCGGATCCATTTATCTCAATGGGGCCACAAAACATGCAGAGAGCACACCTGTGCAGGATAGAACATTTCTGCAGGAGTAAAAAGCATTTACGGCTGTGTGCATGAGCCCTTAGGGTGTAATTAGATGCTGTGGTAAAGGTGCGGTTGACTGCACTGGAAAGTCACCTTTTATGTATACATTAAATATTTAAATATAGTTTAGACACTCGCGATTTATAACGATTTACAATTTGACTAGTAATCTAGTTCCCTCTAAAACTCCTTATCCTTAGACTGAGCTCACACTTCAGTTATTTGGTCAGTTATTTCTATCAGTTAGGCCTTATGCACACGAACGTGTGCCGGCCGGGCCCGTGCTGCGGTCCGCAGTGCACAGGCACCAACCGTAGGGCCGCCGCATGCAGACTCATTCACTTGAATGGGGTCTGCATACCACATCAGACGGTCCGCACCGCAAAAAAGTGAATATCTTGTAGGCAAAACTGCCCAATAATCTTACAAAAACCTCTGGAACAGCAGGACATTGTGAATGGATTAATGGAATTTATTTACCAAAAAAATTAAACATATACAGCCTTATTCTACATTATTAAAAAAACAAATCTTTATTTCATGATGGTAATATATTTTCCTCAAAAAGCATTTTACATATAAAAAAAAAATCCAATTTAAATAAAATAAATCAGATTTTTTTGATTTTTTAAAAAAATTCAGATTTTTATCCACCGTGCTGTTTGTGCATGCTGGGAGTTGTAGTATTGCTACAGCTAGAGGGCCGCAGTTTGAGGATGAACTAAATGAAGCTGAACTGCAGTACCAAATACATCTCATGGGCAGATGTGGTGCTGTTTCTGGAAAAAAAGAAAACACTTTTTTTCTGATTCTGGACAACATCTTTAATAAAATTATTCTAGTTTCCTGCTTTATAGGGGTTATAAGGGATATTCAAATTGATGTCCGATCCTCAGGATAAAACATCAGTATGTGATTGGTGAGCTGATCAGCTGTTTGAGGAATCCATGGCACTCACTGCAGCTACCGTGAGCTCTGCGGCCTCCTCTCAGCTCACTATGCACGGCACCGTCCATTGTATAGTGGCTATGCTTGGTATTGCAGCTCTTCCCCATTCACTTAAATGAGGCTGAGCTGCACCTAGGCCATGTGACCGAGGTACGGTGATATCACTTGGTCTAGAAAAAGGCCAGTGGTCTCTTCATACTGCTAATCAGCATGGGTCCCGGTTGTTTGATATTGATAAGCTATCCTGAGGATTGGTCATGAGTATGAAATTCCCAGAGAACCCCTTTAACAATGATTGTTCTTGTTTATAGATGGTCACCATAACCAGTCAGCATAGACAATAGAGTAATGGTGTATTTGTTGTAGAAACTTCTGCAAATGTCTCAGTGAATTAAAAGGGAGTTGCAGAAAACCAACTGTGCCTCCAAAAGAACCTTATCTAGATGAATGGTGCTGGTAATGGTCATAGAAATTTCTACAGCAATTCGGCAGCGTGTGAATATACTGCAACCTAAGAATTAATAACACCATAGGACAAATAAGGACCACTTACTCTGCAAAAATAACAGAAATTGAAAGCTTTTACTAGGTTCATAATTTAACAATGCAGCTTAATATAATAAAATGTTTACTGTGTAATAATTGTAAAATTACACAATTTCATGAATTTGACATTGTGCGGGATACCTTACACTGAGCCACAGCAACATTTTCCTCCTGCAGAGGCCTCACGCTTAGCATTGCCGTCCACACTGCTGTTTTCATAGCCTTGGCCTGATGGTGATGGGTTATAGAAAGGAGGAGATCTCATATCTGCCTCTATAAAATGTTGATTATTACAGTTTGATACCTTCAAGCATATTATTTGCAGCATGTGGGGGAAATGAAAAAAAAACTATTAATGCTGCTCACGTCCATGTGGAGCTGTTTGTTGTTAAGAAAGCACAAAAAGTAACTGGTGCCGTTTATTTTAACACATGGTCTGAATTCCACTTTGATTACTTTTAATGAGTTTTGCCTCAGCATTTTTCCCACCACTTAGCAGCAGTTGCACGAGAGGAGATTTATCACAAAGTCGAGATGAAGTATTCTGCTCTTTTGACTGAGTAAGTATGCGAGCAATAAACCGTGGCAGTATGTGCTGTCAGCTTGTGTTCCTGCTGACTTATAGGGAGGACAGAAAACCCGTAAGAAACCAGTGAATGGCCATGTCTGAAAATAAATCAGCTGGACTCCCAATCCACAGGCACAATGGGCTAAGGCTGCACACCTTCTAATTCACACACTGAACTCTTGCCGGCCAATCGTTTCCTTACTGGGTCCAAATGGGAAAAAATATATATATTTTCATGGTTGTGTCTCTCCTGGGGCTGGGCAATTAATTGAATTAGCTCGATTAATTGCCATTTGAGTTAAAACTGGTTTTGATTTTAACAAAATCGTGTTAACATATTAGCCCCTTCCCTACAGACCTGTAGTCGCTCGTGTGTGTCTGGAATAACCAGTGATAAATCCTTCTTTCATGCCAGATTTGCACTAGTCAGAAATTTCGAAAGGTCTTTGTCCTGTGTCCATTGGTGGCCCCATTGTGGAGAAAATTGGCTTTTTATTCTATGCTAATGAGGAACCCCTGGTTTCAACGAGGACGGTGTCCTTGCACCCAAGTCTCCATTCATCTTCAGTGTTGGCTGCACCCCCACCACTTTGACTGACAGGGCCAGGTATTGTAGAAGCACTTACGCCTGGTCCTGATGTCTTACAGGAGAGCATTTGGCACATGCACTCTACAGGGATGTAGAGCTGGCAATCTTCATCCCTGTAGATCGTGTGCGCCAAATGTACTCCCATGAGACTTCAGGGCCATGTGTGAGTAGATCTTCACTGCCTAGCCCTGTCTGGTCGCACAGGGCAGAATTTTCGATATGGATATATTGCATTTGTGTCACATGCAGATTTGCAGTGGATTTTGACCTGTGCATTGCAAAGGGTTAAATCCACTGCAAAAATCGACAGTATAAATTGACCTGCTTAAGATTTAAAATCCGCATTCCAGATCAATTTACGCTGCAGATGTCTTTTTCCACGTATGGATGACATTTCTTAAAATATTATTCACTTTGCTGCTGCTATAAAGCACTGTGGATTTGACGGCAAATTTGTAGAATATATGTCCTGTATGGATCCACCCTTAGGGTTAGGCCAAATGTAGTCCATGTTTCTTGCAGGTAAAATCACACGCTAGCCTTTGTATGTAGCGTCAGAGAAATTTAAAAGTGTATAAAGAAAAGGTTGCTATTAACATAAGGATTATTATATGAGATGACATGCGATCATTTGCTGTCTTAACTGCAGCAGAAACCATGGTTCTAGCTTTGTCTGTTACAATGCGCTTCACATCTTATTAAAGGGGTTCTCCAGGAATAAAGAAAATGAAAATATGTAAATATTGCTTTATTATAAATACTGTTTATTCCTAAATACCTTTCATTAGTTATCGTGGCCCGTTTTGTCTAGGGAGCAATAATTAGGAGAAACAAAATGGCCGCTGTCATATTAGCACACACAAAACCTGTCCTAATCACAGGAGGACAAGTTACTTCACAACACTGAGAATAAGAGTTGCCTCATCCTTCTCTCTGCTCTGCTTGTCAGGGATTATGATCCTGAGTACAGTTTAATATGATATTTAGCTGAATCTTTGTGGAAATAGAGTCCATGAGGAGACATGAAGTACAGAAACAATGGACAGGACAGACTGTGGTAATGGAGACTGTACACAAGTCCTTCTGCTCATTAGCCACATTTGCTTTTGAACGCAATTCCAACAGAGATTCAGCTAAAGATCTTATCATCTGTATTCAAGATCATAATCCCCGACAGGTAGAGCAGAGAGGGGGATGAGGCAGCTCTTTATCTTGTCCTGCTGTGTGATTAGGACAGATTTTGTGTGAACTAATAGGACAGCGGCCACTTTGTTTCTCCTAATGATTGCTGCCCAGACAAAACAAGCCATTATAACTAATGTAAGGTATTTGGGAATATATTTATAATGAACTAATATTTAAGTATTTTCATTTTCTTAATTCCCAGAGAACCCCTTTAAAGAAGGCCTCTTACCCTGATAGGTCTGTGTTAGTAACAACTTGCATACTCTATATAATAATTCTGGGCCATCTTTTCGTATGACACTAAGTTGTGCCATTCCAGTAAACCCTTTTAAAGAGAACACCTCTCCTGACATATCTGTTTTAGTAACTACTTGCATTTCCCATGTAGTAACAGTTCTACAGTAGATCTATTTTTATGAATCTGTGCTTCTCTATCATTCCTACTATGTGCATTTTACAGGTGTCCCTACATAGTCTTCCACTATTCAATCAGTTCTGCCATTGTCAGACTGTGCAAGGACACACCCCCAACTTTTAATACTTATTTGGAATTTTATTAGACTGTCAGTAATTCAATTATAAACTTCTAGTAGGAATGATAGAGGAGCGGCACAGCATAGATTAATTAAAAAAGGTCTAGAATTGATATTTACATGGGGAATACAGGTAGTTACTAAAGCAGACTTGCCAGGTACAGTTAAGGCCTCTTTCACACTTGCGTTGTGAGGATCCGGCGTGCACTTCCGTCGCCGGAAATGCACGCCGGATCCGTCACAGCGCAAGACAACTGAAAGCATTTGAAGACTGATCAGTCTTCAAAATGCTCTCAGTGTTACTATGGCAGCCAGGACGCTATTAAAGTCCTGGTTGCCATAGTAAGTAGTGGGGAGCCAGAGGAGCAGATACTTACAGTCCGTACGGATCACGGGGCGCTCCACAATGACGTCAGAGCGCCCCACGCGCATGGATCACGTGATCCATGCGATCATGTGATCCATGCTCATGGGGCGCTCTGACATCATTGTGGAGCGCACTGGGACTCGGGAGCCGCGCACACGGTAAGTATGCTTCTCCCCTGCCTCCCCACTACACTTTACCATGGCAGCTGGGACTTTTGCGTCCTGGCTGCCATGGTAACCATTCACAAAAGCTAAACGTCGGGTCCGGCGATGTGCCGAAACGACGTTTATCTTAATGCCGGATCCGGATTAATGCACTTCAATGGGCATTAATTCCTGGTCCGGCGTTACGGCATGTCTTCCAGATTTTTGGACGGAGACAAATCCGCAGCATGCTACAGTTTTGTCAACGTCCAAAAAATGTTCACATACTGAACTGAAGACATCCTGATGCATCCTGAACGAATTTCTTTCCATTCAGAATGCATTAGGATAATCCTGATCAGTATCTTTCCATCCTAGAGCCCCGAGGACGGAACTCTAGGACGGAAAGCAAAAGCGCAAGTGTGAAAGAGCCCTAAAAAGTTCGCTTAAAAAGTGGTTTTCTGAAATACATAATTTCCAACAGTTGCCAGCAGTCTCCCGAAAAGAATCATACTAACCCTCTCCCCGCTGCTCCAGTCCTCCATGCTGGCTTCCACGTCTCTAACTTCTGGTCCGGGGTTTGTTTTCTGTCTCCCAGGAATGGACATGGTCACCTGATCCTCTTCAGCCAATCGCTGGTTTGAGCAGTGACGTGTCTCTTGTGGACATATCACCGCTGAACCCAGGTGTGGGCTGAAAAGAATTCAGTGACCATGGTATATTCCCGGACAACTCCTTTAAGGCCGGATTCACACATCTGGATTTCGGACTCTGTATTTCATATGTGTGTCCCGAACCGACTGTGGGTGTAATCACTTGATCTCACAGTATCATAAGGATCTATGAGTTCGGGTCAAGCCAGGTCACATCCGGAAACCGGATGTGTCAATCTGGCATTACTCCTATTTACAGTATCCACATTTCCCATTGTGATACGTGTTAGAAGCCCCTCCTGGCCTGAGCCGCGTCACCTCAAGTGTTAGGGGCTTTCAAGTAAAAGAAATGTTTGGTTTATTGATAAAAGGATAATAAGCGAATGCAATAAAAAAATGTGTCTTGACGACATTTATATTTGAGTCTGATCTCCTGTAGGTCTACTTGACTGTGGAAATGAGATGTCATTTTATAGTAATAAAAGTGTCCTGGATCGGGCTACATCCTGATTTTCTAATACTGTTGGAAAACTTGCATATTAAAAAATGTTAACATTTGCTTTTTTCATCCATTGCTTTTGTCTTTGCAATATATTAACTTTTTTTTCTGGAGAGATTGGCGTGCAAAATATTTCATTTTTCATTCTTGTTGTCACAGTTCAAACTTTCCATTATTTAACAAGGTTATTGAAAAATTGATGGTATGTTTGTACCAGGGAGACATCCTGTAGGCTACAGTGTTGATTTATGGCACTGGGAACACAGTTCAGTGCTGCTCTCTGCTATGGTGGGAGGCACTTTGTCACTGTCCCAATAGAGAAATCATACCATTCAAATACCTTGCCCTCCAAGCTGAGCAATGCACTCTCTGTCTTCAGAATATGACTCTAAATAATTTAGTATTTTACCATGTATTTGTGTGCATACACCAAGCGTAATGCTGTTCATAATACTATGCTTTCCACACACTAGAGGCTTTGAACTTCATTAAATATTTCCCCTTTATTTTTTATTTCTTCTTTAAGCCTTTCACACAACTATCAGCCAGTAGTTCAGAAGAATACGCCATTGAACACTGTACAATTAGTCTCATGCAAGCAATATTTTGGATTGATTTTTTAATTTTTAATTTTTTTTTTGCCTTTTTTGTCATATTTTCATGCAGCATTGCCTTTTCAGCATTTGTCTTTATAAAAGTATTTCTAATGTTAAAGTTCACAAGATGATTGGGGGGGGGGGTGGCACTGCTCCTCTCTGTATAATGTCCTTATATCGAGAAAAACAATGGCTTGGGCAGTAAGTCCTGAAAGTCAATGTAGGTGGTGCTCAGCAAAGGTTCAAGTGCGTCTTAAACATAGTCCACAGAGAAGAAAAAATGACAGGCGGCACTCACCATGACTTGAATTGCTTTGGTGCTTTAATATGAGACGTACAGGCACGAGCAAGGGCAGGAGCGGACAAGCTGATTTCTAATGTTGCTGGCATTTCAATAGATTGGTAGGGATCGGTGATTTGCAAAGAAATAGCTATAGTTATAGAGTAAAAACGCATTTAACCATCTCAGCATACCTAAAGATAAATATGCAGAATACAGAACCCTAAGAGAAAATATTGAAATTAGGACGTGGTGATCAGAATGTATATATTGCGTCTTTCTACTAGTTGGTGTATATATACACAATTCTGGAGTGTGATTTTAATACTTTTCTATATTTGCATTTATTTTTAGAATAAATTTATCTCTATCTTTATAATATTATTGGACTATATATCCTTATAATTTCCAGAGACCTGAGTGCCCTCCAATTCTCTGATTAGATTTTCATAACAATATCTTTTTATACTTAATCATTATTATTGTGATATAGCTGTAGTTATAAATATTCATGTAGATGGCTTATTTGATACGGTTGCTAGCGTAAAGGCTGCCAATATAATTATTTTATATTCAGATGGGCACACAAATTAGTATACAGTGGCTGATACAATGGACACGTCATGCATATATTTCAGTTAATTGCTTTTTTTCACCTTGATCTTTATATGAAGTCTTATTTAAAGTGTATTACCATTTCAGTAAGTAAATGTTATTCTTGGAATAATGAAGGAACAGTTTTTCAGTATGCTTTCTGTATCATTTTCTCATGGTTTCACAATATCTGCCTTCAGTTATTCAGAAAAATTCCTTTAGTGGAATGGTCATCTGATGTACGTACCGGTGCAGGTCTGAGTACAGTTACAATATGAACTGTGTCTTATAACGAGCCATGTAGCTGTATATCCATCACATAATCATGGACAGATTTTTTTGTCATATAAGGCCTTATTCACCCAATCAGCGTTTGGTCAGTAATTTCCATCAGTAATAATGCGCCAAAACCATGCCTTATCTCTGTGTTGGCTCCATTCTTGGTTTTGGCTCAAAATCAGTGGTTGAAAACTATGACCAGACACTCACTGGGAATAAGACCTTAGGGTCCATCCACACAGAATTTTTTGACAGCTGAAATTGGCATGGCAAAAACCACAGGCTGGCTGTGAAAGACATGCTCTATTTTTTTTGCGGAGCCGCGGACCGGAAAATCAGCGGCGCGCTCCGCAAAATCGGATGCGGAGAGCACAGTGTGTGCTCTCCGCATCTTTCCCGGCCCCATTCACAGTCAATGGGTCCGCATGTATTCCGCAAAATTGCGGAATACATGCGGACTACATTGCGGACGTGTGAATAAGGCCTAATACATTTCAACTGCATAAATCGCAGCATGGCCTCCCATGGAAAACAATAGCAGCCTGGCAGCCTTACGGTTGTGTGAGCGATCACTGAATGTAAACAGTGATGGTTTATATTAAATGGTAGCAAGCCGAGATCTTGTAATCTGAGTAATAGATACAGACAGTGTAATAAATGTTTTCATAGCTTTTCTTTATACTGGAAAAAACATTTATTTGCTGAAACCAGAATACAACTAAAAGGGGTTCCCGGGGAATTAAAATGACCTAAAATACTTAAAAATTACTTTATTATAAATATATTCCCAAATACCTTTCATTAGTTATAAAGGCTCATTTTGTCTACCAAGCAATCATCAGAGGAAATAAAATGGCTGCCATCGTATTAGAACACACAAAATCTGTCCTAATGACACAGGAGGACAAGTTACTTCAGAACACTGAGCTGAAGTCCTGCCTCATCCTCCTCTATGCTCTGCTTGTCAGGGATTGTAATCCTTAATACAGCTGATAAAATCTTCACCTAATTCTCGGTAGGAAAGGCGTTTTATATTTTCAACATACAATGATCTTTTCTGGGCCAACATTGTTTGAAACTAGAATCAACATACAAAGCCTTAGACTCAACCAGTCAACATGGCCATTTCTCTGGTAAAACACTTGTACTGGTTGTCTAGTGGCTTTTCTTTACAGTACAGTGTGGTTATTACCGTTGCAAATATTGATATTAATTTGAGTCCAGCTCTTCCCCTTGGAACAAAAAACTTGTTTTCCATAGAGTTCTGATCTCATGTTACAATGGTTTCAACACACAAAGGCAGCCCTGAAACCGATTAATATTGTAACCTAGGGGACCATTCTAACAGCAGAAAACATGGAACTGGTGATTAAACCAGCCTTGTGTCCTTGTACAATTCAAGATGATCTGTCACCACTCCTAACATGTCTCTTTTACTAAATTATTTTATTCCCCATGCAATAACGAGTCTGTTGTTCCATTCCACAGTATCCATATGTTGTTCCATCCTTTCTTGCTATTACAAGTTTATTAATGAATCTGCAAATGGGTATTACCAATAGGGGATTGTCCCTGCACAGTCTCAGACTGTCAAGTCAGTGCTGCCAATGTGATACTGTGCAGGGACACATCCCCAACTGGTAACACCAAGATTGTAGAATAATTAATAAACTTCTAATAGGAATAACAGAGGAATTTCACAACATTGAATAATACGAAAAGATTCTCCAGAATCATTACACGGGAATTGCAAGTATTTACTAAAACAGACATGTCAGCTGCGGTGACAAGTCTAGAGATGAGCAGATTTCTTGAAATTTGTTGTGTGTTCCATTTGTCAAATTTTTCAAAAAATTTGATTCATGGCTGAATCAATTTAAGTGCTCTAATTGGCCCCCTCCGAGGTCTCCTAGTGCTCACATTGACGGATTTTTTTTATTTTTTTTATCTTCTATATCTATTTTTGTTTTTTTGCAATTGTTTGCTCTTTCTTAAAACATAAGAATTACTGAAATGCAAGGACAGTCTCCTCTGCAAGGTACAGTACTTTTGCAAAAAGTGTTTCCCCCAAATGCAGTTCGGCCACAATTTTCCTGTCATTTGGCTGGCCTCCTTACCCATTCGGAGTTGGCGCAGAGACAGCCAGCAGGATATTTGCTGCTTGATACACTTTAGCAACTGTTCAGCTGTGTGGCTACTTTTGTCCAGGCTGATCAGCTCTAACACAGCATGGCAACGATTCACTTTACAGATATGATATGAGGGAGTGGTAGCAATGCTCTGCCTTGTTTCTTTTAGGGACAGGAGGATGTCAATGGAGGAGGTGGATAAGCGCCTGGTTTGGGAACCAGACCAACACAAACGGGGAGATGTCAATAGGAGATGGCCTAGTTACTGCCACAAAAAACATTTACCCAGTGTGCCATTAAAGACTTCTACTCTCCCTACCCATGAGAGCTGCTCCAGGTATCCACGGTAGCATGCACTTTGCTGTACAGAGAGAATTGCGTGCAGTTCCCCCCATTCTCCGCCACGTGACAGTACAAGGCAGGGGTGGCTGTTTTGGAGAAGTAATGCCAGCTAAGTGTCTTCCATCTAGTGAGGATGAGCGCACTCCATCAGTGCCCTAAAAGCAGCAGAATCTACTAAATGGTATGTAAGCGACTGCACCTGCAGAAACTAGGCCAAGTGGGAATTAAGCTTGCACACCATCAGATTGTTTCCTGACCACACATTCACTTATGGATGGCTAACAATGGGGCGCAGGAGGAGGAGTCTGAGCTGGAGAAGCAATAGCTCATGATAAGGATACTGTATGTAGATGCCGCCTGGCTGCTGCAACAGTATCAGCAGCATCACCAGTTCCTGACCTAACTATAATAAAAATAAAAAAAAGTTTGACTGACCCCCCAGGGAGGACAATAATTTCGGGGTTAAATTCCCTGACATGCAAGGTCACAGAATATATAGATTTTTATTTACAGGGATATGCAACACAAAATCGTTCCCACTTAAAGGACACAGAAACAGTGATACAGATAATAAAAAATCTGAATCCACCCACATCAAATACATGGATGGCTACAGTTGACGTAGCATCTTTGTATACAGTAATTCCCAAGCAATTGGGTTTAAAAGCGGTAGAAAACAGAATTATAGAAGACCCCAAAATAGGTGACTTGCAGGGGGATTTTATTTTGAAAATTTTGGATTATTGCCTTGAACATAATTATTTTTGGTTTAAGGACTCCCATTATGTCCAGCGAATTGGTACGGCGATGGGGCGAAATTCGCCCCAGTTTCGCTAATATTTTTATGGGGGCATGGGAAGAGGTCACCATCCTCCCCGCATTGGGGGTAGTCACTTCCAGAGGCAGACTAATCCTCTGGAAGAGATACATCGACGACTGCCTCCTAATGTGGGAAGGAGAGAAGGAAGGATTGGAGAATTTTATCCATCAGCTTAACGATAATGAATGGAACCTGCGGTTTGTGGGGAGATTAGTGATGTGTCCATAAATTTTTAGACCTGTGCATTAAGATAGAAGATGGGAACTTTAAGACTAGTTCCTTTTTAAGGATACGGATGTGAACTCGTATATTGACGTGAAAAGCTGTCACTATAAACCATGGCTCAAAAATATACCCAAAGGGCAGTTTAAGAGAATGTCTCGTAACTGTACTACGGTGGAAGACTATAGGTCACAGTGTGAGGTGTTGAAGGACCGCTTCCTTGAAAGAGGATACGAAGGAGACCACCTTGAAGCCACTATCAAAACTGTTGAGGAGGAGAGAACCAGAGTAGGAGGTATAACGAAAAATAAAAAGGATGAGAAGGATTATAGATTCTCCTTTACAACCGGATACTGTTCCATGTCGGATACTATTAAAAAGCTGTCAGGAAAAATTGGGGAACCTTAAAAATGACCCGATTTTAGGGAAGGCCATACCGAAGAACCCTACCTTTATTTTTAGGAAGGCTCCAAATATCAGGACCAAGCTGGTGCATAGCGCCATCCCTCCAGCAGGGGTAAAGGCGAGTAGGGAGGGGACAAATTCACGTGGTGTGGATTCTGCACCGGTTGTAAAAATCGCAACACAAAAGAGAGAATGAGAACACTTGATTGCATTGTTTCTAAGAAGAACGGAGGAGAGTTCGAATAAAAGGAAACTGTTCCTGTGAAAATGAGGGTGTTATATACGTGTTGGAGTGCCCGTGTGGACTCCAATATGTTGGCAGGACAGTGAGAAAGTTGAAGGTGAGGATTCAGGAACATATAGGGAATATCAAGAAGGGACTGATGAGCCATAGTGTGTCGGCTCACTTCAAGCTGATGCATAGTAAGAATCCACGGGGCTTGAGGTTTGCTGGCGTAGAAGTGGTTAAACCACACTGGCGAGGAGGTGACTCGCTGGCGTGGATAAATCGAAAGGAAGTACAATGGATCTACCAATTAGGGACGCTGCAACCCAGCGGCTTGAATATAGAATTCGATCTGAAACCTTGTTTGATTTAATGTAGATACATTGTACTACCTTTGTGTAAGTATTTATGAAGTCTTACCTTGTGTCGAGGACCTTTGAAAAACGCGATGGTGATTGGACATTTGGATCATGTGACACCAATCTGATGAATGGGGAAGAGGCGGGTTTGTAAGATCTCCGGGATGAGTTTTATCCTGTGTTGAGGACCTTTTGAACTATATGATGGTGATTGGATACTTGAATCATGTGACACCAAGTTTATGAATGGGAAGGAGGCGGGTTTCAAGAACATCGAGATGACGTGACCAGTAGTGAAAATGAATGGAGGGGTTATGAGTTACGTGTGATGCATGAGTTTAAGAAGAACTGTAATAATGTGGTATGATGGATATATAAGTGAAAGATATAAGTAGGATATTGGTATTGTCCGGAGGAAGAGAATACTTAAATGTATTAAGGAGACCTATGTATGTTATAGGATTGCGGTGACGTGAGAGCGGATGCACAAACTGTTAAACTAAAGGTTTTTACTATGTAACTAATCTGGTGGGATACTTTGGATGTATGGTGGTTAAATATGATTTTAGCGATGAGAAACCAGTCCCCTGGTTAAGTTTGTATTTTTATATGAGTAATGTTTAATATATGCTGATTGGGTAATGACTCCCAGAGTTCGGGAACAGGAAACTGGGCTATTTAAAGGGCCATGCTATGGACATGCGCAGTGATCGCCCCTGAGGAAGCCAGAGAGCGAAACCCGGGTCGGGCAGGAACCTGATGTATTTTATCTTTGTGATATGCCTGAAAACCACCTGTGTTTGTGAGTAAAATAAAACCATTTTTTACCAACTATTAAGAGGGTACTTCACTATATGCCGGTCGTTTAATCTTACAGAGGAGACGGTCTGAGGAGGATCGAACCCTTTGAGAGAGGAGGACAAAGGCTAATACCCTTTATATTTTCACCTGTGCTTCGTACGACGGATTTAGAAGCAGCGCGGTTTCAGACCCTTTACTACATGAATTTTCCAGTGTGAACTACCCACCACACTACATTGGAACCAGCAGCACAAGTAACTGTCCGTGTTTTTGGGATACAAGACTGACACTTTCTTTTTATTTCATATAATAAAAATAAATCTGGCTTCAGTAGTTTTTTGGGAGGTTCTTGCCGTAGATTGCCTCTGCTCCCAAATCCTGTCGAACACACAATCATCACCAGAGTCCTCACCCTCCCCACCACTTTTACACTGTGATATGTCATTGTGGGCTCCTTTGCCTTCCTCCCCTGTTCTGCAATAGCCCCAGGTGCCTCTGTCTCTACAAATGCCCCAACTGGCACCACCATGGCTATAAGTGCCACTACTACCTTCACCACTACCCACACAGCTATGCATGGGTTCCCCACCTCGCCCTGAACCACCTCCTCATGAGTCCCAACACTGACCATTCTCACACAATTGCTTTAAAGGGTTTGGGGTGGGCTTCTTAGAGAAAAAGAAGGCACCACACTAGGAGTGTTTAGTGAAGACAGAGATGATGCAGGTGAAAGGCTTTTCTGGGAATGCGAGGAGGAGCAGGCGGAATGTTGTGACCCATGGCTCCAAGGCACAGTGTCAGACTTAGTGGTAACCTCAACATCATCCTACTGTGACTGAGAGGATGAGTTGGCCGTCCAGACCACAATCTCATCCTCTTTGTCCTCAATAATAATGTGATGCCTATTCAAACAAGGGAGAACTGTGGCTGCATGGCTGGTGCTGTTACTGCAGTTTTTCAACTACCCACATTCTGACTCTTGGATGACAAGGCAAGAGTCTTGTGTTTTCTACTCTTCCGTTTACCAGACATTTTATTATGAGGCAATTTAATGTCCCTTTCCTTTCTTCAAACACACTGCATACTGGTATTGACAATTTACAATGGAAATGCAATGTGTGAAATGAAACTGCTATATTACTGTAGGTATTACAGTACACATTCACTAATAATGCACAGCATATTGATGCAATAAAATGCATTAATGGTTAACTCGTATATAAATGCTGTTATTGCAGAACAACATGTTCAGTAATAATGCACAGGATCTTGACGCAATACAATACGTTAATGGTTAACAGGTATAAATGCTGTTATTGCAGCACAGTGCGTTCAGTAATAATTCACAGTAATCTTGACGCAATGCGTTAATGGTTGTCAACTGGTGTCAAAATGCTGTTATTGCAGCATAAGGCCTCATGCACACGACCGTTGTTTGATTCCGTGTCCGTTGCTCCGTTTTTCGTGACTTTCTGTGGACCCATTGGTTTTCAATGGGTCCGTGGAAACCTCGGCAAATGCACCGTTTGTCCTCCGCGTCCGTGGTCCGTGATTCCAGTCCGTCAAAAAAATATAACCTGTCCTATTCTTGTCCGTGAAAAATGGTTCACGGACCCATTCAAGTCAATGGGTCCGTGAAAAAATGCGGATGGCCATCCGTGTGTCATCCGCGTTCCGTGTCCGTTTTTTTTGCGGCTCCCTTGGCAGGCACTTGGGAAAAATTGTCAGCCTGTCTTTTGGTAAAATCTTTTGGGTCATGTCCGCTAAAAAAAACGGAAGACACACGGAAACACAACGGAAGGCAAAAACGGACACGGATCACTGAACAACGGAACCCCTTTTTGCGGACAGCATAAAAAAACGGTCGTGTGCATGAGGCCTAAGTCGTTCATTAATGATGCATAATAACAAGCTTTCCCTGATAAAACTCTAAAAATCTACCCAGTGTGGGGAGTCGCTCTGGTAGACAGCGGTGCGGGTGCAGTTTAGAGGCAAAACAAGGAGTCCAGATTGTGCATCAAACAGTGTTTTATTCACACTTGCACACCAGAAATGAAAACAGTCTCTTGGTGACAGTTCACACACAACAGAAATCATGTGGCAAAACCAAAAACAGGCCAACACAGGGTTCAGTCACCTGGGAGGTTTAGGTGAGGATTCACACCTAGCAGTCGGCCCAGCCGCAGGAGATTCCACCTTCAAGTTGCAGGGAAAAACACCACCTTGCTGAGCTCTTTCCTCCAGATCAGAGAATTCCACAACAGTGTTAGCAGCTCCAGGACAATCACAGCCTCCCAGCAGCTGGTGCTGGCTGAGCTTTAAACCCAGCCCAAAACTCGGACTGGACCGTGGGGAGCAGCCACCCACCCTACTCTTTAGCTGCTCCCAGTAAGAGCCGGCCCGGATCGGCTTTGCAGCCATGCTATTTAAAAGAGTCAAAACAGCACTAGCTGCTGCAGACAAAAACCCGGCTCTCACCTCACCGAGGCCAGCAACCTCGGTGACACGTACCTGCCATCGCATATGACACCTTGCACCTTACCACATACCCCCTTTGTTCAACCCTGAGGGGTGAACACACGTAAGGCAGTGGACGCGGGACAGGGCATCTGCATTGCCCTGCAAGCGGCCTGCCCTGTGTTCCACGGAAAACTTGAAATTTTGCAGGGATAGGAACCACCTGGTGACCCGAGCATTCCTCTCCTTGGCCTGACTCATCCATTTGAGGGGAATGGTCGGTCACCAGACGGAACCTCCTCCCTAACAGGTAGTAGCGGAGAGATTCGAGTGCCCACTTGATAGCCAGGCACTCCCTCTCCACTATACTATATCTGGACTCGGCGGGACTGAGCTTACGGCTCAGGAAGACAACGGATGTTCTTCCCCGTTGACCTCCTGAGACAGTACCGCACCGAGGCCTACCTCCGAGGCGTCGGTCTGTACGACAAACTCCTTGTTGAAGTCGGGTGTCACCAAAACCGGGGACCCACACAGGGCCGACTTCAACGCGGCGAAAGCCTCCTCCGCCTTCTCACTCCAGCTAACCCTCCCAGACTTTCGCCCCTTCAAGAGGTCTGTCAACGGCGCTGCTATTGTGGCAAAGTGGGGCACAAACCTCATGTAGTAACCTACAATCCCCATGAACGACTTTACCTGCCTGGTGGTGACCGGTCGGGGCCAGTTACGAATGGCCTCTACCTTAGTTACCTGAGGTTTGATAACTCCCGCCCAATTACATATCCCAGATATTTTGTCTCCTCTAACCCTATGGAGCACTTCTTTGGGTTAGCGGTCAGTCCGGCTTTCCTCAGGGCATCCACTACCGCCTGCACTTTGGGCAAATGGCTTTCCCAGTCGGTGCTGTGGATGATTACATCGTCTAAGTAGGCCGAGGCGTACCGACGATGAGGTCGCAGCACAATATCCATTAACCTTTGGAAGGTGGCGGGGCGCCATGCAGGCCAAAGGGTAACACCTTATAATGATACAGGCCCTGCGGGTAACAAAAGCAGTTTTTCCTTGGCCGACTCCGTTAAGGGTACTTGCCAGTATCCTTTAGTGAGGTCTAGCACAGAAAAATAACGGGCTTGCCCTAAATTCTCAACAAGCTCGTCTACCCGGGGCATGGGATACGCATCGAACTTGGACACTTCATTTAATTTGCGAAAATCGTTGCAGAACCGCAACGTCCCATCTGGCTTAGGTATCAGGACTATGGGACTGGCCCACTCACTTTTCGACTCCTCAATGACATCGAGCTTCAACATTACTTGCACTTCCTCCGCGATGGCCCGTCGCCGAGCCTCGGGTACCCGGTATGGTTTTAACCGGATCTTGGCCTGAGGCTCAGTGACGATGTCATGTTGGATGAGAGACGTGCGGCCAGGGAGGTCCGAGAACACATCCGTGTTCCGACTGATGAACTCCCTGACTTCCTGAACTTGTTTAGAAGACAGGCTGTCTGCAATTTTACCGTGGTTACTGCTTCACAGGCCTCGAACTGTGGGGCTGGACCCTTTTCACCTAGAAGCCCTGGCCGGGGCTGTGGTCGTCGGCCGTGTCCCTATCTTTCCACGGCTTTAGTAAATTCACGTGGTACACCTGCTCCGGTTTGCGCCGCCCTGGCTGGTGTACCTTGTAATTTACTTCCCCTACCTTTCGATCACCTCATAGGGGCCCTGCCACCTAGCTAGGAACTTGCTGTCAAGGGTGGGTACCAGAACCAAAACCCGATCTCCCGGATTGAAGTCCCGTACCCGAGCCTGACGATTATACACCCTACTTTGGGCTTGTTGGGCTGCCTCCATATGCTCCCGGACCAGCGGCAACACCCTTTCCATCCGTTCCTGCATCTGGGTGACATACTCAATGACACTTTTGTGGGGGACAGGCTGCTGTTCCCACGCTTCCTTGGCAATATCCAACAGGCCTCGAGGGTGTCTGCCGTAAAGCAGTTCGAAGGGCGAGAACCCAGTAGAGGCCTGGGGCACCTCTCGCACTGCGAACATGAGATAGGGCAGAAGCAGGTCCCAGTCCTTCCCATCTCTAGACACCACCCTTTTTAACATATTTTTTAAAGTTTGGTTAAACCTCTCGACAAGACCGTCCGTTTGCGGATGGTAAACGGACGTCCATAATTGCTTTATACGCAATAACTTACACAGTTCCCTCATAACTTTGGACATAAAAGGGGTCCCTTGGTCTGTCAGAACCTCTTTTGGCAGGCCCACACGGGAAAACATTTCCATTAACTCTTTGGCAATGAGCTTAGCTGAGGTATGTCGCAGAGGCACCGCCTCCGGATATCGAGTGGCATAGTCGAGAACTACCAAAATGTGTTGGTGGCCCCTGGCAGACTTTGGTACAGGCCCAATTAGATCCATAGCGATTCGCTCAAGCGGGACCTCAATAATTGGAAGAGGTACCAGAGGACTACGGAAATGTGGCTGGGGGCTATTTATCTGACAGGTCGGACAGGACTTACAATAATTTTCTACCTCCTTGAACACACCGGGCCAATAAAACCGCTGCAGTATGCGGTCCTGGGTTTTCTGCCACCCCAAGTGACCCCCAAGAACATGTTGGTGGGCAAGCTCCATAACCAGCTTGCGATATGCGGTGGGCACCACCAACTGTTCAACGGGCTCACCTCGGATTTGGTTCACCCGATACAACATATCCTGAAGAACAATAAATCGTGGGAACATTAATTCAGCCCCAGGTTTCTGGGGTTTACCATCAATTATTACGACACTTTCCCAGGCCCTGGTTAGGGTTTGGTCCCGGTGTTGTGCGGTCCCAAAATTTTCCCCGGAGACATTGAGGTCTGCCAACTCAGGTCCCGGTGGCAAGTCCTCCGTGTCTCCCACCATTACACTCAGTGGGGTTGTCTCCCCCTCTACCGCAGCCGTGGTGGTCACCCCTACCGCAGGCCCTTCGGACTCGGGCTCCCAGGGCTCTGGCCTCCCACTGGAACCAGGCCACTCATCTAGGGTTACCCCTGTCTCAGGGCTATTAGTCACAGGCCAAAGTGACGGAAAACCAGGGAAGTCTCTCCCAATTATCAGTTCATAGGGTAGCTTTGAGGAGATCGCCACTTCACAAGTCCATGTGCCGGCCGCCGTGGACAGAGACATTACAGCCGTGGGATAGTCCTTTAAGTCTCCGTGTATGCACACCACACCAACTTTCCGGCCCGTATACTGGGAGGGCTGTACCAGGGCGGCACTTACCAGGGTTACTAGGCTCCCTGAGTCCAGCAGCGCCACTGCAAGATTATCACCGACTTGCACCTGGCACAGATGACGATTGTCTATTGTCTCGGGGGTGCCGGTCGCACACAGTCTCCGGGCATACATGGAAGCCCGGTACCCATAATTAGTCTCCATGGGTTCGCCCCACTGTGGACAGTCGGCCCTCACATGGCCAGGCTCGTGACACCGCCAGCAGACTATCGGGGCCGGGTCTACAGGGGTACACCCGAGCAGGTTTCTCGGGTACCAGTCGTCGGGACTGGATGGGAGACCTCCGGGGTTTGACCGGTCCCCTCCCAACAACACCCCTTTCAAGGTTTTTGTGGCCTCATAGCGCTCCACGAGGTCGACCATGTCCAGGGCATTAGTGGGTGATACTTGGCCGATCCAGTGCTGAAGGGGGTACGGCAAGGCCCTCCAGAACATGTCAGCCAGCAGACGGTCCAGCATAGCAGCCGGGCTTAGAATATCAGGCTGCAGCCATTTTTGCAACCTGTGCAGTAACTCATAGTACTGCGGCCGGGCGGGTTCAGCCGCTTTAAAGTCCCACTGGTGGACCCGCTGAGCCCGGACTAACACGTTCACCCCCAGTCTGGCCAGGATCTCCCCCTTCACCGTGGGGTAATCAGCAGCCTGGTCATCTGCCAAATCAGAGAACACCTGCTGGGGTCCGGACGCCAGGAACGGAGCGACCACTTCAGCCCACTGGTCACGGGGTAACTTCTCCCTCACGGCCACCTTTTCAAAGACCGCCAGATAGGTCTCAACGTCGTCCGAGGGGTCATCTTTGGGATCGCCGCACGGACCGCTTTCCGGGCATCATGGACGTGTTGGGACGCTCCTGCCGTTTGCAAAGCCATCACGTGCTGTAAAAGCAGCTGATTAGTCTCCTGCTGCTGCTTGTTAGCCTCCCGCTGCTGCAGGTTAGCCTCCACAAGGGCTTTTACAACCGCCTCCATTTTGTCAGGGTTCACAGGCTGCAACTTTGCCGGCCTAATATAGGACATCCAGTCGTGCCCAGCAGAAACAAAAATTTTCGGCGTTCACGCCAGCCTCACTGCGCATGCCCGCATCCGACACCAAATGTGGGAGTCGCTCTGGTAGACAGCGGTGCGGGTGCAGTTTAGAGGCAAAACAAGGAGTCCAGATTGTGCATCAAACAGTGTTTTATTCACACTTGCACACCAGAAATGAAAACAGTCTCTTGGTGACAGTTCACACACAACAGAAATCATGTGGCAAAACCAAAAACAGGCCAACACAGGGTTCAGTCACCTGGGAGGTTTAGGTGAGGATTCACACCTAGCAGTCGGCCCAGCCGCAGGAGATTCCACCTTCAAGTTGCAGGGAAAAACACCACCTTGCTGAGCTCTTTCCTCCAGATCAGAGAATTCCACAACAGTGTTAGCAGCTCCAGGACAATCACAGCCCCCCAGCAGCTGGTGCTGGCTGAGCTTTTAAACCCAGCCCAAAA
Source organism: Bufotes viridis (assembly GCA_033119425.1). Classification (NCBI taxonomy): domain Eukaryota; kingdom Metazoa; phylum Chordata; class Amphibia; order Anura; family Bufonidae; genus Bufotes; species Bufotes viridis. The sequence goes on from CM065591.1 coordinate 273,790,725, forward strand.
CTCGGACTGGACCGTGGGGAGCAGCCACCCACCCTACTCTTTAGCTGCTCCCAGTAAGAGCCGGCCCGGATCGGCTTTGCAGCCATTCTATTTAAAAGAGTCAAAACAGCACTAGCTGCTGCAGACAAAAACCCGGCTCTCACCTCACCGAGGCCAGCAACCTCGGTGACACGTACCTGCCATCGCATATGACACCTTGCACCTTACCACACCAGTTATAGCTCCACTTCTCTCCATATAGTGTCCCTAGTGACTGACCTTTGTCTCTGCAATTGTGACACAGTCACAACACATCCTATCACATTCACAGCTGAGAACAGAATGGCATCTGGCTCATTCTGAGCAGAAGGACCTGTTTCCCCACCAATTTCCCCAGTAAAACTGTCCAAAGTAAATTGCTAAAACTTTGGATTCATTTGACACTTCAATCCAATCCACTTCATTTAGAATTGATTCGCTCATCTCTGGACAGGTCCCATTTACTTACTCAGGGTAGCACCGGACACGGCAGACTGTCGAAAGGTGGGTGTAATGCTGCTAAAGACAATGTGAGCTGCAGCAGTTTTCTATTAGATTCTTACATATTCATTGTTGCTTGCCCATTGTTTGTGGCCACATGGTTTTGCTAGTAAACCGACAAAACTGCGTGGCTGTTAACAATAAGCAAGAGATTGAATATTCATTTTTTAGTTATCTAATAGAAATCAGTCACAGTTTACATGACTGCATGCTTTTAGGCCACATTGTGACTGTCTCGACCAGCCACCACATTTGGGCTTGCCTTCAGGGATACGTGAGTCAATACTATATTTTAGTAAATAATTCACATGTTTAGATAAGATACTGAATATTCAGGCAACATAGAATACATTTGTGGGCACTAGTGGTTTGTTGATTATACACATCCAATTTCCAATGAATAGATGTTCTGAGAATCTAATGAAAACCACTAAAATTATTTATTATGTACAGGTAAGTAGTTTTGTTTCTCAGTAGTTCATGTATTTCTGTTTTTCAGTTAAATGTATTTCATTTCTGTATATGTTGATGTCTTCTTACACCTATCTATACTTTTATTGACTGGATGAAGCTGCAAAGCCATTTTCACAATACATTACTCATCAAAGTGTTCGGTCAGTGCAGATGCATCTTGACAGCTTCCTTCAGCTCCCAGGAATCTAGTATTTTTTTAGTGTTGTGTTTGGACTGAGGGTGCTGCCACACATTCATTTTTTTATGTAGTGTATGATGGAAGAGCCAGAGTATATTCATAAAAGAGGAGAGGTAGTATCTGTCCTTAATACTTTCTTTCCACTCCTGATTTGGCTTAAAAAACTGCATTAAACGTGTAGCAGTAACCTAACTGCATCAGATGCTGCTGGTAGCCACTACTCCAGGTAACAGCTGCTTTCACCGCTATTTGGTGTAATAGTGTGTATACAGTAGGTGTATGTAATCTTTTCTTCAATGTGTTAGGACACAATTGCACATGCAGCTTAAGATGCAGGTACTGCATTGTAAGCCTCAACTCCATTCATTCTCTATGGGACTGCCAGATATTGCAAACACTGTACTTATCAATTTCTGGCAGTCCCAAAGAGTGTGAATGAAATGGAACACTCATGCTCAGCCTGCCATATTATCCAGATGGGGCAAAATGATCTTCATTCTCTGGCAGGTCCACGCAATCACCCCTTCACTGATCTAACAGTTGTCCCCTATCCACTGGATAATTTGTTCTAACCAGAATACCCATTTAAGACCAATGGGAAACTAGTAATTGGTTCAGAAACCTCCAGAAAGCCTTTAATACTAAAGAGGATCACCAGGATCAAACTTATTGAACCAGACATATAGCCTGGTAGGGTTTATGTAGCTGAGTAAAACAATACCTGTCTTTTCTTTGTAGGTGCCGGCTTTGTGGAGAAATTTAGACTTTTATTCTTATGCGAAGGAGCCAAGAGGTAGGCTTATGCGGTTTGAGCACCCCTGCAGTGACGCCTCTGGTGCGGACTACAGATGCCTCCAGCACACCAAACACGCCCCCCTCTCCTTAGAATGACAGTGCTAGACCTCACATCTAGCACTGAGTTTTCGCGCCTGTGCAGATGTTGGCAAGCACGATGCCTGCGCACCCCATCTTCTGCTGCTTGCCGAGCAGCGAAGATGTTCAGTGTGCTGGAGATATGATTCCACCTGGATGTGGAGGCTCCGTCGGCTTCATCTGCAGTTGCCTCCACTTCCAGTGGAATAACGTGAAGTCTAGTTCTGAGTTTTCAAGCCTGCGCACTTGTTCGCAAACATGATGAGTGCTCATCCTGCCTTCTGCTGCTTGCACGTGCCGTTGCTGTTATTCCACCCGGAAGTGGAGTTGGCTGCAGATGTAGCCAGCGGCACATACACTTCCAGGTGGAATGTCATCAATGGTGCGTGCACACTGAACATCTTCACAGCTCGCCAGGCAGCAGAAGACAGGTTATACAGTTGCCGTGCTTGCTAACAACTCTCAGGGGAGGCGGAGGCGGATTTAGAGCTCTGGAGACGTCAGTAGTCAGCACCAGGGGCGGCGCTGGAGTGGTGCTCAAACCGCATAAGCCTGCCTCTTGGTGCTCCAGTGGCTAATTTGCATAAGAATAAGCAAGTCCTTAAATATAAAAGCCAGAAATAACTGCTGAAAGCTGTAAATCACTTTCTATGTAGAGGACAGGAGCTTCTTTAGGGTCCTGTACAGCAGTTTTCCTCAACTTCAATCCTCAGGGTCCACCTGCCAGTTTTTTTTTTCACAATTTCCTTAGTATTGAGCAGGCGATAGAATTATTGTCAATGACTTGCGTACCCCAAGTATTCATACAGTGGGATATTCTCAAATCATGCCTGGCAGGTGAGCCTGAGGACTGGAGTTGAGGAACAGTGTTGTACAGAACACACAGTGTACCAAAAAAATAAAATAGAGATTTCGTCAACTTGAGCAGCTCATCCTCCTGGCACAGGTAAAAAGCAGTACACGAGCAGTAGGAGCGCACTGTACTGTCGAGAGATGCTAGTAGACAGCCATCAGTGGATGTGTTTTATCAGTGAAATGCCCATGCCCAGTCAATAGTATGTTCCACAGATCAGAGCACTGTGGTATTGTATTTTGAGTCTGATTTAACGCCACAGAGGCTCAGCGAAGACGTATGTTGAAACATGAGGCCACTGTAACTTAAAGAACCACTGGACAAGATGGTGTTGAATACGTAGTCTGTTCTACAGTAGTATGCTAAATGTGATCTTTCTGTACCCATGTGAGACATACAGTAAAGTGTTACCATGCTAAATATGTTAGGAATGGATAGTTGGTATATATGTTGATTTACATGGATGTGCTGCTCATCCAATGTGTGCCTTCAAATGTCCTTCAACAAAGTTCTGGAGTGGATATATCATGAAGGGAGGAAGGAAATATTTCCACTGCTTTCCTTGTCCTCTCTTTGGCATATATTCAGTTTTTGGTGGCTGAAGGAAAATGTAAAAATGTTGCACTCAGGATTAGTGTGATCAAAATGCATTTTTTGAAACTTTCCATTTGCCATGCAGATTGAACTTCTGTTTGACCCTTCAAACCTCTTTTCATCACAACGGAGAAACACACTAAACAATGCTTACCCAAGAAGAAATTGTAAGCAGCAAACACACGAAGAAGCTTGAATGGCAAAAGGCTTTTAGATCAGTGGTTTTCCACTGAGACACTCACTTTCTCACTACCAGCAGTGTTGATACTGTGATTCTATTAAGAATTTAATAGATGTTTTTTTTTCATATTTCCACCAAGTAGCAGTGAAATAGTTTCAAATATTCTTTAACGATTAGATTTGGTCAAATGCCCAGTGGATCCTAAGATGTAGGAGCTGAATAGAATGTTCTAGAAATTATGTTTTATCGGGAAATTATTTTACCATCCCTTAGTAGGAAATCTGAATGGTTCAGTTGTTTCACAGCTCTCTAGTGCAGCGATATTGCATATCACTATGTCTACAGTCCAATTGGAGTGATAATTTTGTAGTCTCTTTGCAAGCATAAAACCTCTGAAATGATTATTGTTATAACAGTTTCACTGCTAGCTATGTGAGCTTGAAGTCAATAATATAATTTCCAGATGCTCCACGTGACTGTCTGCAGTATTATACTGTCTCACTCAATTGTACAGAGCTAAAGGTCACTGTTCACTGATGGTCGAGTAGGGACGGCAATTGTTGAGGACCTCTACAATGTACTCTTCCAACTAAAAAAAATACTTAAGACTATATGCATTAGGTGGAAGTAGGGTGTTTAATAACTATTGATGTTATATCCATCATCAGCATTTAAGGCATATCAACAGGTGCTGGTCTCCTGACTCTGTTCTGCCTGGCAAGACAGTCACTTGCAAGGTGGACATGCATGTTATTCTCCCCACCTTCACCTACTCTAGGAACTACAGAAACAGCTGAGCAAATCAGACAAGACAAGGGTTCTGGAGACCATTGGGACCCATACATATCTGATATTTATGGCATATAGGTCTGACTGTCGTTAAGATATATAGTGAGCTGACACAATTGCTTGATAGGTAGGCCTTGTTGCCAGTTGATAGTGCTCTCAACTCACAAACAATGGCCATTAAGAAGGACACAATATGAAAATTGATGAACCATTACAAAAATTCTTGCTTTTCAGATGCTGGAAAAATTAAAAGACAGGTGGATGCACACTGGCTTATGGGAGAGCTTAGAAAACATCAAGACCGTCATTAAAGAGCCACAAGGTGGAGATAAAGTGGAATTTGATAAATTGCTGCAGAGATATTATGACGCAATTCGTTTTAAAGGAGCGAAGGGTAAGTAGTGTGACAAACAAAAGATAATCGCATCTGAATGGATGGTGTGTTGTATTATGTACAAAAGTCTGATGTGAAAACACTCTTATTTTCACTGAAGTTGCAAGCCATACATAACTGTATGAAGCATGTAGTTTTGTGAGTTTTGTGCAACTGTTGCACCACAGATATGTGAATGAGTAAGTCTTGGTCCAACAAATTGTGGCAAGCAAACCGTTGCTATTTAAGCTGTCACTTTCCAAAAACTGTAAACCCAGCCTAAAGTTGGGAATACACATGGGGTAACTATTCAGACGATCCTCCTATACACATGCATTCCTGGCACAACTAAGCATACATGTGTTGTGAATGGGAAAGGGTAAAATGCTACCTCTGGTGGATGGTTTATCTCCTTGAGAACAAAATGTTTGGGCATGTTGGATTTCTATCCCCAACATTTACTGTCTTAATGAAACGGTATATTAGGCGTTTTGTATATCAGTCAAAAGCAGTGGATTTGGCCAACACGCATATAATATGTATGACCAACGTAGGACTTAACTTTATTATCAGATATATGCCACTTTTGTGGCACGTATCTGGCGCAGATTCTGTCGCAGGCCTGTCTCATTCATCATTTTCTACACCTGGTTTAGGCCTAGAAAATCATCTAAATCAGGCATGCTCAACCTGCGGCCCTCCGGCTGTTGTAAAACTACAACTCCCACAATGCCCTGCTGTATGCTGATAGCTGTAGGCTGTTCGGGCATGCTGGGAGTTGTAGTTTTGCAAAAGCTGGAGGGCTGTTGCAACCCCATCAGCACAATTTATTGGATAACCCCTTTAAGTTATATTTTTTATGCATTATATTCTGTTTGTGTGAGTGTGTGGTGGGGGTTGTTAATATGATTTTTTTTAATTTGTAATTTTAGTTTTTATTTGTACATGTCGAAAGTGCAAAAATTGTCCTGGCTGTCTGAAGTGTAAAATGTCCAAAAACCCTGGCAGCAAAAGCGTTGATGGAAGTTTGTACTTTTTATTTCAGATGGTGCCCTCCTGATTGCAGTTTGTAGAGGTAAAGTGAGTGAAGGACTGGATTTCTCTGATGACAACGCCCGAGCTGTCGTAACAGTAGGAATTCCTTTTCCAAATGTTAAAGACCTACAAGTAAGTTGGCTGTCATTTGCTATCATTTATTTCACTTTATCTAGTCATGCTAATAAACATAAATACACATACAATTCTTGTTGTTTTATTTTATTTGTTTTATATATATATATATATATATATATATTGAAGAAGATGGACAGCACTCCAACGAAAATTCCAAGTGTTCTTTATTCACACAGGTGGAGAGACGACGTTTCGGCTCGACAATAGAGCCTTTTCAAGCTTGAAAAAGGCTCTATTGTCGAGCCGAACGTCGTCTCTCCACCTGTGTGAATAAAGAACACTTGGAATTTTCGTTGGAGTGCTGTCCATCTTCTTCAATATACTATTGGTTTGCTCGCACCTTTGGGCTTAGCACCCACATCCACTCGGAGTTACCCAGTGCTGCCAGGTTTTTTTTCGTTTTTTTTCATTTTATATATATATATATATATATATATATATCTATTAGGTGAGCTTTTTTTTCTCCCTGGCTGTGACGCTCCCGCTGTGATTGGATCGCGGCACAGCCAGAGCGAAGGAGACACCCATTGAGAAACCCTGGTGTCTTCTCCTCCCTGTACATACTGAGCGTAAAAACTGGAGGGGGGAACAGCGGGGTGTAGGAGCGATATTTGAAAAAATAGGCATGGTGGCTGGATCTGAGGGGGCAGGGGGGGGGTTAGTGGCACCCCAAAGAAAAGGTATTTAATTAAACTAAAAAAATAATAATTAAAGGTCCTCTTTAAAGCTTGCCATACACATTAGATCAGAGATCAGCAACCTCCGACACTCCAGCTGTTCAGAAACTACAAGCCGTAGAGTGCTTCATTCACTTTTACGGGAGTTAGAATAACAGCCGAGCATGTTGCATTCTAGGAGTTGTAGTCTCACAGCAGCTGGAGTGCCGAAGGTTGCTCATCCCTGCATTAGATAGAAGTTGGTTAATGGAACACCAGTGGAACAATCAAACAAGTTCTTCTTAAAACACTTAAATGACCTAGTGACCAAAAATGTATATATAATAGTGATTAGAACCTGAATTAAATATATACAGGACAGCACCAACAAAACAATAAATCCAACGAAGAACATAGTGCAAATGCCCCAAAAAATGTTAACGGTAACCTGTTGAACATGGTGTTTGAGCTACAGGAAACATGTAATAGAGTAGCTGAGAAGATTAATATATAGATTTATGGCAAAAGATTCAGTATAACTTGTATTTTATTCATTTAAATTCCTGTTCAATCTTGACTTTGAAGTCAAAGAGGAGGTCCTGTCAGTGATTGACAGCTCTCTCTGTATACACAGTCATAGAGGGAAGGCTGTCAATCACTCATAGGACCAACTCCTTGACTTCAAAGCCCAGAATAAGCAGGAATATAAATGAACATATAATAGGTTGCCCTAAATCTTTTCACATAAAACTATATATCAATCTGCTCAGCTCCCCTGCTCTATAACTTGCTGCATGCAGCTCAAACACCTTGTTCAACCTGACAGGTTCTCATTAAAAAATTAATACTTTAGTACAGGCATCCTCAAACTGCGGCCCTCCAGCTGTTGCAAAACTACAACTCCCAGCATGCCCGAACAGCCTACAGGTATCAGCCTACAGCAGGGCATTGTGGGCGTTGTAGTTTTACAACAGCTGGAGGGCCGCAGTTTGAGGATGCCTGCTTTAGTAGGATCATTAAAATCACATTGATAGATCAAAATGAGTCACGCTACAAGAAGAGGAACACATTCCCCAGAGACATGAAGCAAATACATGATTGAACACATTCCCAGACACATGAAGCAAAAACATGATTGATATAAGTAAAAAGTGTGATTAGTACATAAAGATTGGTGGCAGATCATGAAATAAAGTCCGAAGTGGATATAGTCCATATTGGCTCTTGCATTTGTTCAAACTGCCCATACACGTTCGATGAAATCGGACCATGAACGAAAGATCTTTCTTGGAACGAAAGTTCTTTCGTCCGACCATCAGATGAAAATATTAAACGTGGTGGACTTTTTTTTAAAACAATAACGGTCTGTCATGTGTCAGCTACATCGATCATTCGTTGTTACATTTCTACTGAAGAATGTTCATTCTGGTTCAAGTCGTCCATTTTGATCAACTTTAGACTAATGTGTATGGCCACCTTAAGACACCATAGGCCTCAGTAAGCATGTTAAATGTTCAAGTTCATTACAGAACAATTAGAAAAAGACCAAACAAGTATTGCTTGTTTGGAAGAGAAAGCCTCTTCTATCTAAAAATAACATGGCAGCGTGGCTTGCCAAGTTTGCATAGTTGCATCTGAATAATCTGCAAGACTTCTGGAAAAATGTTCCTTGGACAGACAAGACCAAAGTAGAGATGTTTGGCCATAATGCACAGCAGCACGTCTTGCGAAAACCAAAAATTCAGCACCTCATACCAACTCTCGAGCATGGTGGTGGAGGGTTGATGGTTTGGCCTTGTTTTTCACCTATAGGACCTGGGCACCTTGCAGTCATTGAGCCGACCATGTACGCCTGTATAATAAATTACTGTAGAGTTAAATGTGAGGATATCTAATCAACAGCTAAAACTTGCCCGAAATTGAGTCATGCAACAGAACAATGATCCCAAGCACACCAGCAAATCTACAACAGAATAACTGAAAAAGAAAAGAATCAATGTGTTGCATTGGCCCAAAGTCCATCCCCAATTAAAAGGACTTTAAGAGGACAGATGCCCACAAAACTCAGTGAATTGAATCAGTGTTCTACAGAGGCCAAAATTCCTCTAGAACGATGCGAGAGACCTACTGTATATGTACAAGCATTTCCCCACTGTTGGCCAATCAGTGGCCTAAGAGATGAGGTGTTCAGGCATAACCTGTAACTTAAGCCAGTGATTGGCTGGAAGCAATGATGTGCTTATAGATAGAATGTCACGCTTCCAGTCCAAGAGAAGGGAGGTTGGAGCTGGAACTGAAGCGCCAGTAACTCTTGCATCCAGCCTGCATACATCAAATGGCCCTAAATCTTTTATTTGCTGGGCCACCAGAATATTTTGCATTCTTTTTTTCCAGATCAGGCTGTTTTTAATACCTTTTTGTTTTAATAGAATTTGTAATGTGTACCCAGTTATAGCTCTTCAAATTCACAGTCATAGCGGGTTCCCTCTTTTATTTTTGTCGTTTTGATACATACTATGTATAGTTTTGGGGAAACAGGGCATCTATATTTCTTTATATATATATATATATATATATATATTATATATATATATATTTATATTTTATCTTGTGATCATAGACCTTTGGGGCGCCATTCGCTTTCACATCCAGCGCAACCTCGGTTACAGGGGAAAACAGCTTCTTACGATGACATTAGTCACTGGCAAAGCTAATCTGAGTCCGTTAAGACCTAGCAGCTCTGCCATGGCTTAGACACTCAATGATCCCATGGGTCCTATAGAAGCAGTGGCATTACTGCTTCCGCTATTCTCTAACTTGCGCTTATTCTGCACTATGTAGACTGAAATAGAGAAGACAATATTCTAGATTGCAGGCACTTTAAACCCATGTAAGGAAAATGAAGGAAACTCCAGCATCTAGTTCACGAGTATCTTCTCTTTATTGACAGTGTTGATGATACAGCGGCAATAAAATGTATCTTCTCACATCCTCAAACAGTCAACGCGTTTCGAAAAAGTTCTTATTCATTATTCGTATCAGTCATGAATAAGAACTTTTTCGAAACGCGTTGACTGTTTGAGGATGTGAGAAGATACATTTTATTGCCGCTGTATCATCAACACTGTCAATAAAGAGAAGATACTCGTGAACTAGATGCTGGAGTTTCCTTCATTTTCCTTACAGCCGTATCCAGGTCTTACCTACACCTCCGTGCATCAGGGGAATCTAGTTGGAGCAAATGAATGGGTGAGCTGGACTTCACTTTTTTCACTTTAAACCCATGCCATATAACTATTTACAGTGGCAGAAGTTTAAATATGAGAGCCATGTCCCATACAAGTACGGCACAGGGTCCTTACAAGTTTATAGTCGTACATAACTAATGCTTTAGATTAGATTTAACCCATACATGTGACCATATGATGCAAAAACAACTCTGGCATATACAATAGATGTAAAGAAATGAAAAACACCAGTTACAATATCATTTTTAAACAATGTGTAGATATTTACATCAAACCGGGGATTATCTGTTACTTTGTGCCAACGGGCTAATTGTTAATCCTGACAACAGCTTAGATTCTTTCTGCTCTGTGTACCTGCCATCCTGCTCAACTGTCTGCTGCTTTATACGGGAAAAGCACGCACAAAGGCAGACACCATTGCATTCACTAAACTCGAAATTTTTTGTAACTGTTTAAGGCTTGTTTCACATCTGCGTTATTTGGCCGCGAACTGCCTGCCAGATCCTTCACTGCCGGGCGCTGACAGAATATTGGGGACCGGTGAAGATCCGGCCACAACGCGGCAAATATCCCAGGAATCAGCCAGCCAAAAAACGGTGCGCATCCGCCAGTGTTGGATCCAGACAACTCCGGTAGTCTGCTCCCTGCCTGAGATGCATAACGCAGATGTTAAACAGGCCTAGCATGACTGAAAGGTTTGTAGGTTATTGCTTTGCCAAGTTAAAGGGGTTGTCTTGTCATAAACAATGGGCGCATATCGCTAGGATATGCCCCCATTGTCTTATAGGTGCGGGTCCCAGCAGCCCCGCTAGGTGCTGGCTGGAGGACTCCGGTCCGGCCACCACCAAGCCAGCTCCCCATAGAAGTGAATAGGAGCGCACCGCGGATGACTGGTCACCGCTCCCATTAACTTCTATGGGCTCGACGGAAATAACCGAGCCAGCGCTCGTCTTATTTCGCCGGCCCCTTATAAAATGGATGGAGGGCAGCTGCCTATGCGCAGTGCGCCCTCCTTCACTTTCGGGTCACCTATAAGACAATGGGGGCATGTCCTAGTGATATGCCCCCATTGTCTATGATGAGACAACCCCTTTAACACACCAGTAGAAGAATCCCAAGTTCTTCAGTATATATGTACAGTATCTCACAAAAGTGTACAGCTTGTATAACAGTGTAAATTTGGTGTGCCCTCAGAATAAGTCAACACAAAGCCATTAATGTCTAAAACGCTGGCAACAAAAGTGAGTGCACCCCTTAGTAAAAATAGCCAAATTGTGCCCAATTAGCCATTTTCCCTCCCTGGTGTCATGTGACTCATTAGTGTTACAAGGTCTCAGGTGCGAAAGGGGAGCAAGTGTGTTAAATTTGGTGTAATCGCTCTCACGCTCTCTCATACTGGTCACTGGAGGTTCAACATGGCACCTAATGGCAAAGAACTCTCTGAGGATCTGAAAAAAAAAGAATTGTAGCTCTACATAAAGATGGCCTAGGCTATGAGAAGATTGCCAACACCCTGAAACTGAGCTGGAGCATGGTGGCCAAGACCATACAGCGGTTTAACAAGACAGATTCCACTCAGAAGTGGCTTCGCCATGGTCAAAGAAGTTGAGTGCACGTTCTCAGCATCATATCCAGAGGTTGTCTAACTAGACGTATGAGTGCTGCCAGCATTGCTGCAGAAGTTAAAGGGGTGGGGGGTCAGCCTGTCAGTGCTCAGACCACACGCCGCACATTGCATCAAACTAGTCTGCATGATTGTTGTCTCAGAAGGAAGCCTCTTCTAAATATGATGCACAAGAAGGCCTGCAAACAGTTTGCTGAAGACAAGCAGACTAAGGACATGGATTACTGAAACCACGTCCTGTGGTCTGATGAGACCAAGATAAACTTATTTGGTTCAGATGGTGTCAAGCGTGTGTGGCGGCAACCAGGTTAGGAGTACAAAGATGTGTAACTTGCCTACACAGTCAAGCATGGTGGTGGAATGTCATGGTTTGGGACTGCATGAGTGCTGTTGGCTATGGGGAGCTACAGTTCATTGAGGGAACCATGAATGCCAGCATGTACTGTGACATACTGAAGCAGAGCATGATCCCCTCCCTTCGGAAACTGGGCTGCAGGGCAGTATTCCAATATGATAACAACACCAAACACACCTCCAAGACGACCACTGCCTTGCTAAAGAAACTGAGGGTAAAGGCGCTGGACTGGCCAAGCATATCTACAGACCTAAACCCTATTGAGCATGTGAGGGTCATCCTCAAAAGTAAGGTGAAGAAGCGCAAGATCTTTAACATCCACCAGCTCCGTGTTGTCATTATGGAGGAATGGAAGAGGATTCCAGAAGCTCTAGTAAAACTCCATGCCCAAGAGAGTTAAGGCAGTACTGGAAAATAATGGTGGCCATACAAAATATTGACACTTTGGACACAATTTGGCCATTTTCAATTAAGGGTGTACTCAATTTTGTTGCCAGCGGTTTAGACATTAATGGCTGTGTGTTGAGTTATTTTGAGGGCACACCAAATTTACACTGTTATATAAGCTGTACACTGACTACTTTACATTGTATCAAAGTGTCAGATCTTTTGTGGTGTCCCATGAAAAGATATAATAAAATATTTTCAAATATGTGAGGAGTGTAGTAATTTTTGTGAGATATTGTATATGACTTACTAATGATTTTACCTAAAGAGGACCTGTCTTATCTGTTGACATGTCTGTTTTAGTAAATATTTGTATTTCCCACAATTATAGAGCAAATTTTGTTAAAACTCTGCTCTGTTCAGTTCCTTGGTTATTCTTTCTAGAGCTTTACTGTATAAATAAAGTGACATTTGGGTGTTACTAGTTAGAGGTGTCGGTCTCAGACTACTTAGAAACACACCACTTTGACAAGGGCAATGGTAACACCAAGGTGTCAGTTGAAATTTGTAGGAGGAATAACAAAGGAACAGAACAAAGTAGAATTGTAAAGGATCCGTGACACGCAAAAGGTGTCTGGCTCCTTCTGTTAACTTACCTATTCAGTACATGGTGCTCCTGAGGATACAGGACATTATCCTAGTCCTGTGGAAACGCGTTGAGCGCGTCAATTGATACAGGTGGCCGCATGTCTGTACCGCTCTGACGCCTCATGTCAGCGACGGTGCTCCCTCGCTGAGTGAGGTGATCAGTGGCGGTGTGCGTGCTGCTTGTGTGGAAGGCTGTGATTCTGTATCTACATAGCGTGTACCACAACAACGAGGTATTGCTCTAGTCTATTAGGGCTTGCTGAGGGGTCTATACATTAACCCCGTATGCCCAGTGACTAGTTCAGGTTACTGCACTTTAAACGGATCAGGGACTGGTAACCAGTTTATTTGGTTGTACTGGTTCCGGGTCTAAACTGATCCGTATTACCTGTTCGAGGTTTAATTGTCTTTTAGTCCCACGGGACAATATTCCTAATAAAGTTAGTGCTTTTATATACGTCTTTGCAGGTAGTGATACATATGAATAGGACAAGGGATGAAAAGATCCCAGGTTCTACCCCTAAGGGGGGAAATGGTAAATAAAAATTAAAAAAAAAGTAATAATAATAAAAAAAATTAAAAAAAACCACACACACACCGAAATATTAAGTATAAATCGTCGCCTTTTCCAATTTTACATCTAAAATATATAGATAAACATATAACATATTGCCATATCTAAAGTCCGACTCCAAACTGTTAAAAATAAAAAAAAACCTATGCAGTGAACGTCGTAACAGAAAAGTAAAAGAAAAATGCACAATTCACAAATTTTATTTTTTCTTGAGTTTTTTTTTTTCCCGCGTGGTATCGAATGGTATCGATTATCGCAATATTTTTTTATGGTATCGATACCGAATCTAAATTTTGGTTTCGAAACAACTCTAATATATATGTATATTTGGTATCACTGTAATCATACTGACCCAGAGAATACAGTTAAAAACTACAACTTGTCCCAGAAAAAAAAAAAAGAAGCTCTCATGTGACTACATCGATGGAGAAATAAAAAAGTTATAGCTATTGGAATGTGAGAAATCAAAAATGAAAACAATTGCTTGGTCACTAAGAGGACCTGTCCTTTTTTGACACGCCATCCTGCATCCATAATGCTACAATGACTAAGGCCGTTAAGAAGGTCTAGGTTAGACCAAAACATTGGTCAGTGGCTAAAAATATTTTTTCTGGATGGATTAAATAAAATAAAACACAAGAAATTTATGGAACGAAACTATTGAGTGCCATGGTCTTTGAATATATTGGAACCCATTTTACCACTGGGCACCACTTTCTCATTAGAGGAGTGCCGTTCAATTTTCTTCACTAACCTGTCCTTTTTCCTGACATGTCTGTTTTATTACATAATTGTTTTCTCCGTAATATAACAATTATAGAGCATCTTTGCATTCCTTTGTTATTTTTTCTAGAAATTTATAAATATATTGACATCTGGGTGTTACAATTTGGTGGTTTCGCCCCTTAGGCCTCTTTCAGACGGGCGTCCCGTATTTGCTCCATATGAGTCCTGGGTGCATTGCGGGAAACATGCACGAGTCCGTACGCAATTTCAGTCAGTTTTGACTGCGATTGCGTTGCATTGTTCAGTTTTTTCCGCACGAGTGCAATGCATTTTGCACGCTCATGATAAAAAACTGAATGTGGTACCCAGACCCGAACTTCTTCACTGAGGTTCGGGTTTAGGTTCGGTGTTGTGTAGATTTTATTATTTTCCCTTATAACATGGTTATAAGGGAAAATAATAGCATTCTTACTACAGATTGGTAACTAAAATGTGCCTTGAGGCGTTAAAAAATAAAAAAAATTAACCCACCTCATCCACTTGATCGCGTAGCCCGCATCGTCTTCTTTCTTCTTCTTTCAGGACCTGCAAATATGATTATTATTTTTTGCTTCAAAACTGCTATTATTGTGCTAAAGTGAAATAAATAAACCTAAGACAATTGGTCAAAAAATAAAAAAAAGCTATGGCTCTCAGACTATGGAGACACTAAAACATCATTTTATTATTTCAAAAAAGCTATTATTATATAGTCTCTATTGTAAAACTTAAATAAATAAGAAAAAGTATACATATTAGGGATTGCCACGTCCCTAACGACCTGCTCTATAAAAATGTCACATGACTCAACCCCTCAGGTAAACGCTGTAAAAATAAATAAATAAAAACTGTGCCAAAATTACCTTGGTCACCTTGCCCCATAAAGTGTAATAATAAATGATAAAAAATTATTTGTACACAAAAATGGTACCAATTAAAACGTCAATTCTTCCTGCAAAAAACGAGCCTCTGCACAAGATGATCGGCAGAAAAACAATTTTTTTTTCAAAAATGCTTTATTATGTAAAGCTGAAACAAACAAAGAAAGTAGACATATTTGATATCATTGCGTCTGTAACAACCTGCTCTATAAAAATAGCACATGATCTGCCCTGTCAGTTGAATGTTATAAAAAATAAAAACGGTGCCAAAACAGCCATTTTTTGGTTACCTTGCCTCACAAAAAACTTTATATAGAGCAATTAATAATCATATGTACCCCAAAATAGTACCAATAAAACTATCACCTTATCCCCTAGTTTTCAAAATGGATTCACTTTTTGGGAGTTTCTACTGTAGGGGTGCATCAGGGGTCTTCAAATGGGACATGGCATCTAAAAACCAGTCCAGCAAAATCTGTCTTCCAAAAACCATATGGTGTTCCTTTTCTTCTGCGCCCTGCCGTGTGCCCTTTCATCAGTTTACGATCACATGTGGGGTGTTTCTGTAAACCGCAGAATCAGGGTAATAAATATTGAGTTTTGTTTGGCTGTTAACCTTCGATGAAAGAAAAAAATTGATTAAAATGGAAAATCTGCCAAAAAAGTGAAATTTAATTCTTCTGTAATACCTAAAGGGTTAAGAAAGTTTGTAAAATTAGTTTTGAGTAACTCGACAGGTGTAGTTTCTACAATGGGGTCATTTATGGGTGGATTTCCACTTTGTAAGCACCATCAACTGACTTCACACCTGAACTGGTCCTTAAAAAGTGGGTTTTGGGAAATTTAATTTTAAGAATTGCTTCTAAAATTCTAAGCCTTCTAATGTCCTAAAATTTTTTAATTACATTTACAAAATGATGCCAGCATAAAGTAGACATATGGGGAATGTTAATTAATAAATATGTTATGAGGTATGATTTTCTGTTTTAAAAGCAGAGAAATTAAAATTTTGAAAATTGCAAATTTTTCTAAATTTTGGGTAAATTTGGGATTTTTTCATAAATAAAGGTGAAATATATTGACTCAAATTTATGACTATCATGAAGTACAATGTGTCACCAAAAAACAATCTCAGAATAGCTTGGGTAAGTAAAAGTGTTCCAAAGCTATTACCATATAAAGTGACATGTCAGATTTGCAAAAGGGTGAAAACTGGCCCGGGTTAGAAGGGGTTAAAGATATTTATCATGTTGCATCCTCCTTTATTTTACTGCTCCTTTTCTCCTCAGTTAACCTCATATTGCATATCTACAGGTAATTGACTTGGAGTCTCCCATTGCATATCCATATTTTATTAAGATGTAGAGTTTGTCATTTATTTATCACTTTTCCAGACTTGTTTTATGCTGACATGATTAGCGGATGGATAACTAGGTGTGTTTAATTGTGGAGAGAAGAAAGCTTCTCTCCAACAGAAAACAGACTACGGCTGTGTTCACACGGAGTATTTTCCCATGCTGTTGTTGAATTGTGGTTTAATGCCATAATTACCGCAGATCTTCAGCTAATCACTATTGCTTTGTTTGTTTGTTTTTTCAAAACTGTGCCAAGACTGCAGCAATTTTGTATTAATTGCAGCAATACAGCACACTTTGACAATGTGAATATACCCTTTGCATTTTGATGGTTTTTTTTCTCCCTAAAATGAGGAAAATTGGCTTTCTACCTCATGCGTTTTTTTGCCTTCCTCTGGGTCAACTTTGCAGGATAATAGGCTGAACTGGATGAATGTATTTTTTTTTTTTTTTTCAACCTTACAGATTACGTTAATATACTTATTTTCTACTTCTTCTCATATTGGGGAATGGATCCCAGGATGGTGCTTACTTGGATTGAGATCCAACAACTTGTGGGGCAGTCCATTGGAATGCAGTGAGCTCATCATGTTTTTATCAAACAGTTTAAATTGGTTTCACGAATTACCATTCCAGTGAGACTTCTTCCGCTTCCGTCCACTATGTTTCTTTCAGTGCTAACAACCTTTCAGAGGATTTAGAGTATGCCTAGAACATATCCAATAGAAGTCAATATGTAATGTCCAGTTTTCTGTAAAGCATATTTCAAAGAAAATGTAATTAAAAATCAGGCAAAGATTATAAAAATGTTACCAATATGTAGTTTTATTTATTAAAAAGGTATATTTAATTGTAACTTCACTTGATAACCTTCCAGAATAAGCTGCTGTATGTATATACATGAGGAATAGCACTATATCTGACAATTTATTACTTCTTTCTGGCATTTTACCAGCTTTGTCACTTGTACGCACTTAGTTTCACTCAGATAAACACCAAACAGGGCATTATGAAGAAGTGTTGATCAGTATGGATGTGAATAAAGCACTTGCGGTTAGATAACACCATTAGCTGCTAAATCAAGTCTGTGTCTAAGGCCTCTTTCACATGGGCGTCACGTTTGACGCCCGGATAAGAGGCGGGTGCGTTGCGGGAATATGCATGATTTTTCCGCACGTGTGCAAACGTTTGTAATGCGTTTTGCACGCGCGTGTGAAAAATCGCCATGTTTGGTACCCAGACCCGAAGCCGGACTTCATCACTGAAGTCCGGTTTCGGGTAGAGTATTCTGGAGAATTTATTATTTTCCCTTATAACATGGTTATAAGAGAAAATAATTGCATTCTTAATAAAGAATGCTTAGTAAAATGAAGATGAAGGGGTTAAAAATAATAAAACTTAACTTACCTTAGCCACTTGATCGCGTAGTTGCGATCTGTCTTCTCTCTTCAAGCTTCAGCTAACAGCTAAAGGATCTGTGATGACGTCACATCACATGGTCCATCACCATGGTAAGATGGACCATGTGATTGGACCATGTGATGTGACGTCATCACAGGTCCTTTAGCTGTTAGCTGAAGCTTGAAGAGAGAAGACAGATCGCAACTACGCGATCAAGTGGCTAAGGTAAGTTAAGTTTTATTATTTTTAACCCCTTCATCTTCATTTTACTAAGCATTCTTTATTAAGAATGCTATTATTTTCTCTTATAACCATGTTAATAATAAAAGGTCTGGTCACATTGCTAAGCAACCATGCGGGAAAATTGCACTGCATCCCCACTTGCTTGCGGATGCTTGCGATTTTCCCGCAGCTCCATTCACTTCTATGGGGCCTGCGTTGCGTGAAAAACGCAGAATATAGAGCATGCTGCGATTTTCACGCAACGTAGAAGTGATGCGTGAAAATCACCGCTCATGTGCACAGCCCCATAGAAATGAATGGGTCCGGATTCAGTGCTGGTGCAATGCGTCCACCTCACGCATTGCACCCGCGCGGAAAACTCGCCCGTGTGAAAGGGCCCGGGCCTAACTCTTGCTCACTGCATCTCTCCCATTCATAGACTTTTGTGGGGTAAACTGATCTTTCAGTGAGCAGACATTATTCCTGGTCTCTCAAGATGGATTTATAACTTTAATAATTCACTATCCCTACATACAATGGTCCCTCGTTATAATATTCATAACATACAATGGTCTTTCCGGGGCTATTGTAAGTTGAAACTAAACTCAACATACAATGCCTCAGATTCAGATCCAACCAGTCATCTTGGCCATTTCTCTGGTAAAAACCCTGTACTGGTTAAATAGTAGCTCCTCTTTACAGTACAGTGTACTGCCCTCTGTTTGTGCCAGGATGATCCGCTTCTTTGGATGTCTGATAAGGGCGGCTTCATTTTATTTTTCTGGTAAAGTATGTGCTATACAGGACCTGATGAAGCTCCTATCCTCATTATAAAAAATTATTTACAGCTTCCAGCATCTATTCGTAAGGGCTTATGCAAAAACCGTATTTTTGGCCCGCTTCTGATCCACGTTTTTTTTGCAAGTCAGAGGCAGACCCATTCACTTCATCCATATGTCCGTTCCACGGCCACGCAAAAAAGTGAACATGTCCTATTGTTGTCCAGACAAGAATAGGACAGTTCTACTGAGGACCACAAAATGCGGAATGCACACAGCCGGTATCCATGTTTTGTGGACCGCAAAAACACCAATGGTCGTGTGCATGAGCC
Source organism: Bufotes viridis (assembly GCA_033119425.1). Classification (NCBI taxonomy): domain Eukaryota; kingdom Metazoa; phylum Chordata; class Amphibia; order Anura; family Bufonidae; genus Bufotes; species Bufotes viridis. The sequence goes on from CM065591.1 coordinate 273,809,959, forward strand.
CTAACTTTTATATGCAAGGACTTGGTTAACTAGTTTTTTTTTTGTTTTTTTTGTTTTCTTGCTTATTTTTCTTCAGTGTTCATGTTCTCTTACTTTGGGATGTAAAGTTACCATGGTTTCAACATACACTGGTCGTCCTAGAATCAATTAATATTGTAACCCTAAGGACCAGTGTACAAGACTTTCTAGAAACACTGATGATGCATTATTGTACTGTCAGTCAACAATTGGCCATTTTTTTACTTTTGGGACCAAGTTACTGAATTGTTTATATGCCCAAGTTTAGTTTGATTCTCCTTTTTTCCACATTCCACCAGCCTTTGCAGATTTGCCTAACCTATTGATTATAGGAAACAGCTATAAGACTGGCTTTATCTTTGTAGCATTTATTTGATATTAACCAAATGTAGTTTTTAATGTTGAACTAGTGTAATTATATGAAAGTTTCACAATCGGATAATTTGAGATATATATAAACTCGAGTTTATGAGAACAGAATTTTACTGCTGAGCCAAAATGTGACTTGCTTGGCCGTCACCAGGATTTCCTCTGCCCACCTTCTGGGACCTGAAAATAGTGGTTGGAAAATGTTGTAGCCAAGTGAGACTTACTTAGTTCTGGTTGCAATTAATTTGGCTTTTCCGAGGGATATAAGAATGGTCTATTTAGCTAGGAAATATATGTCTTTTGGTATTAGCATTATTTTTTTTTAAACTTTCTCTCAACTTCTTACATTTGAATCCCACTTGTAATATAAGTAGTGTACAATATTTTGTTTTTGCTCAATTACTCATTTTATGGCAAGACATTACTATTATTTCAGACGTGTCTCTTACTATAGGTCTGTGGAAATGTAGAAAATTAGACTAGTTTTCCATTTTTAATTATCTAAATCTCGAATAGGCGTTGGTTATTATAGTCCTGGGACAGACAGACAGGGAAAGCCCTCTCTTTTTGCTGCAGATCTTTCTTGTCAGTTGACTAACGTTGTTTAAATCTGAAGTATTGAAGGGAAACACTATGAACTCCATTCATCAAAGCTTTCCACACCTGTTCTACAAGCCGCTGTTCTATTATTTCCTCTGTAGCAATGAGCAAAGAGCAGGTGTGGAAATTGTATATAGAACACAGTCCATGGATTGTTTCCACGGATATAATTTGTGAGCAATGACAGAAACCATCATACTACATTTTTCAATTTTTGTTTTATTGCTCAATGCTGCAATGTTTTTGCTTCGCTAGGCTTTGCATTCTGGTAGTTTTTGTCAGAAGTTCTCCTATTTGACACATAGTGTAGTGATGGCCATCTTGAGTGCTGGTATTGCTTAAGAAGTGATCTGCTATGTATTACATAAATAGAGTAATTAACAAACAGCACTATTTGGGCAATTGAGTGGCTGCTACAGTATCAGTCATGGAGGTTAGCTAAATATATGCTATACTATAAGAACTGTATTGGTCGTCAAGGCTGAGATACCTTATCAAACTACGATAGCTTTGGCTGAAAATATTTTGATCGTGTTTTGTCTAATATGAATATTAATTAATAAACCTGCCTCTTAATCACGTTGTTAGTATGGAGATTCAACCCTGTCCTCCATTATTCACATATCATTAAAGCATATGCCGTCCAGCCATAATAAGGGTGCCCAGATTAGGCAGCATGTGAACCTCAGTTCTTTAGTTTGATTTGTTGAAAGCAGAAAAAATGGATAAGCATAAGGATCTGAGCGACATTGACAGGCTAGTACCTGCAGAAATGGTCCAAGGAAGGAAACAAGTGAACTGTCAGCAGGGTCATGAGAACCAAAAGCTCCTTGATTAACTGGCCCATAAAGACCAGTCCGTGAGAAGAGCTATTGTAGCATAAATTGTGCTGAGACCCTCACCAATCGCTAGAGCAAAGAAAAAGAAGAGCTCACACAGAGCACTCTCTCTCTCTCTTGCTGCTGGAGAAGGACTCTGTAGAAAGTCTGAGCCACCCAAGATCAGTCTTTTGCACCAAGAAACAGCGCTCTGTGTGAGCACTCTCAATACTTCTGAGTTTCACATTACACAGCACTGTACAATTTTCCATGAGTGCCATGAATGGCAGAAAAGCATAACAGAGCATGCTTTGTAAGTGCAGATCAGAAGGGCATTATATATTGAGTTTGCCCCCCCCCCACCCCCGCCTTTTTTTTTATTTAAAGCACAAGGTTTTCTAAAATAATTACTTTTAAGAATCTGAATGTTGCATTTTTCTGCAGCAAACAACGGTGCTGTAAAGAAACACAACGTGATGTGTGTGGAACAACCACTTTTTACTCTCCTCCTGTCCTCAGCAATATGACTTGATAGAGTTGTCTGGGCTACAGATATTGATGACCTGATATCAGATTGGCACAAGTCTAACTCCTGTGGATTCCCACCAATCAGCTGGGGATGTGATGCTTGTGTGAGTGCTGCATCCTCTTGAATGTTTACCTGCACACCGTCACTTTTTAGTGATAATGTAATTACAGCTTTGCCTCTCTTTCACTTGAGTGAGATACACAGCTCCTATCCAGAAGATCAATTGTGAAATCAGACATTGATGTTAGATGAGAGGACCTGGCTCACAGTGTGCTTTCTAGTTCATCCCAAAGGTGTTCAATAGAGTTGCCTGGCCTACTCTGTGCCGAAGTTCACCCAAACATGTCTTCATGGACATGGCATTCCGCAAAACCATACTCGTCCATCAGTTTGTCAGAGAAATGTGATTTTTCACTCCACAGAGCATGTTTCAACCACTCCAGAGAGACAAAAGAACAAAGAGTCCTAGAAGTAATCATATGGCCCCCCACAGATCCCTAATCTCAACATCATTGAGTGACTTGGATTACGTGAAGAGAATGAAGGATTTCAGCAAGTCTACATCCATAGAAGATCTGTAGTTAGTTCTCCAAGATGTTTGGAACAACTTCCTTCCTGAGTTCCTTCATATAGTGTATGCACAGTATACCTAGAAGAATTAATGCCGTTTTGATTGATAAAAATAAATGCTTAACACTTCTATTTTTGAAAGCATTTATACAATTTAAATTTAGCTGCTCAGTTTTTTGCCACCCAGACTATCTTCCAAGCATCTCAGAGCTAGTGCGAGCCAGAAAAAAATCCCACTTTGCAATGCCAAGTTTGAAAAACAGGAATTTTAACACATGAATATGCTTTCTCTTCCAAACAGAATAAATGCCAGCTTATTGGAGACTAATTTAAATCAAGACACACAGAGAATATATTAGTATGGCTAATGTGTTTCAGATGCAGATAAGTGATACACATGATGCTGTCTATTCTGCACCCTGTAATATAAATGTCTGTAAGTGGACACTTTTCGTCTGCGAGAAGTAATAAGATACATAAATTTAACACTTCATAATTTGCTATTCATATGTTTGGAGCAGGTTCTGAGTTACAAATCATCTGAATATATTTGCATTAATAAGCACCTATGAATTAATTGTGAAATTTATACTATTTAAATAGGATTGCTTTTCCAACTTTCATACATAAGATTTTTCTTCTAATTTGCGTTCATTAGTTTACTTTTCCGATCCATAAAACATCCTAGAGTGATTTACTTGTGTTGTCTCCTGTCCTTAGCAAGCAGTGTTGACCTTTATGTTTTTACTTCACTGTCAAAGTATGTTGAAGGCTTTAAAAGTGAAGCTATCACCTTGGGGATTTGTCAGTTTGAGTGACACTTACTAGTTCACCTAAACCGCAGTGGCAGTAAACGTATGGAACAGCGCTGTACCTCAAGGGAAGCAATTAGATTTTTTTTTTTTTAGTATTTGCTTCTGCACCAATGGACATGGATTGAATTTTTTCTTCCGAGTTGGATTTTTGGTTGCATTAGTTCTTAATCTAGTCAATTGTTCACAGTCCCTCAATGCCTTTAAGTCTGAGATGAGTAGATGGGCCTGGGGTGAATGTGCTACATGATTTGTCGAACTGTAAAGCTTTCTAAGATGCTGCGTACTACAGTTGATATCACTCAGTTTGTGCAGTGGATCTAGCATTATATAAGCCTTTCCTGTCAAAGGGATTACAAGTGAGAGTGCTAGGTAATGAATGGAGAAAGTGGTTTCACTGATAATATACTTTAGCAGTCAACAATCTCAGTGCTATTACATTGAAAACCTATCCTATGGATTATAGGCGCTAAGTTATATGCTTGAGGAAGGTGGAGAGACATATAAAATAAAAGCAAAAAGCAACCATTTTATCGCTGAATTCAGCCATCACCAGAATCTGTATAAATAAGCCATAGGTAAAATGTTTGTACTTTTATATGTACAGAAAACTTTGGGAAAGGATTGAGTGGTCTCATAGTGTAATTTAAACACCATTTAGTAACTTACTTAAAAGATACATTTTTATATATTTTTTTCTATTTAATGTCATATTTTTATAAGATTGTTGCTCAATTTTCCATTATAGAGCTCTCAATCTGCTGTATAGCCATAAAGTTAAAGCAAACTTTGCAGATGATTTCTGCTTCCTGATTGGAGCCATATAGGATATAGGTTTATATGATTTGGAGCAGTATTTCTCAATAAAAAGTAGACTGCATCCTGATAGGACGCCTAGGATAGACAGTGAGAGTCCTGTTTACCATGCCCACAGACATGATTGATTATGCACACAGTAATTGACTGTTTTCTTTATACATGCAATGATGCAGGAAAAGCCGCCAATCACTGTATCCAGATCGGGTAATCATCACTGCCCCTGTCTCTCCTAAAAGTCCTATCAGGTTTTTTTGTTTTTACTCAGGAATCCAGCTCCAAATTATAAAAACCTTTACTGTACATCACATTGCACTGTTTCTCTCTTGCCATATGCTACCAGAGACACACCTGACAAGTTCACTTTAATTAAGACCTACAGTATAGCACCTCTCCTAACAGTGTCGCTTGGTACTTAACCCTTTCTCAACATTCGCCATACATCTATGATGTAATTTCTTTAAAGATGGCACCCACTCCGCAGTTGTAGGATTGGAGCGTATGCCATAGCTGTCTAAAAAAAAAGACGTTTTTAAAAATATAAAAAAAGTAATACATTTCAAATCACCCCCTTTCCCCAAACTAAAAATAAAGAATAAAAAAGAACCATCATAGGTATCGCCACGACCGAAATGTCCCACTGCAAGTCTGTGATACAGGGCAGGTCCTAGGTTCTAATCACTGCACCACTGTTTTTACAAAATGGTAATTTCTCCTCTGTATAATTAGAAATCTATAGAGTTCTTTTTTTTTTTTTTTTTGACACATGTAAAAGTGTAGGTGGGACTTCTGAGGTTATTAAAAAAAAAGCTCCACCAGTCCATTTGCTAATAGTATTAATAAATCCTCCCACTGTTTCGCTAGTTTGAGTGACACTTACTACCTCATCAATGCAGTATAAGATTGCCTACTGAACTAAATGTGACTAAAGTATGTTCATGGATGTGCGTGGGAAGAGAAGAAAAAAATCTATATAAAAATCTCATGCACTGATAAGGAGATGATGATGTCTTATTTAATAGTAATAGATGGGTTATATGATGGGACTGGTAGATCATCTAGGACGTGGAAAATGAAAGGCATTACATAAACACTGGCTGAAAACACCTCATTTCAATGGACGTCAGTCCCAGAAGAGTGAATCTCCATGCAAGACTATTTGTAAAATGCGCTTTGAACTGGCAAGTCCTCTTTGAAAGTCCTATAATATATTTTTGTGTTTCATTATCAATATTTGGATGTAGATAGGACGTAATGACGTGTGAAAGCACTTTACTCAGAAGAGAATCACATCTGTCAACAATTGTCTCCATTGAGATGTACTTTATCCCAGCACCTCATTAGAAGGAGTTCTGGTGGTCTCAATAGCAGAGTTGCCTCACTTGTTTCTTTACGGTGCTACCACTGTAAATTACATTTCTCAAGTGCAGCTTATTAACATTTGTGTAGTTTCAACATGCACTATGAAGTTTGTCGCTTTTGAAGAATATTACAGCTGTACAGTAATTCAGCTAATTGAATTAAAATGTCTGGCATTCCGGAAACCTCAGCAAATAATCTAGATTATTTCCTGCACTTTTAGCATCTAACAACATTTTACTTGTCCGCCCTAGCTGCACTCTAGTCAAAGGGTAGAGGAAATAAATTGCTACTAGTATTTCCCGTTTTCTCACTGTAGTGTAGACAGGTCTGCATTGGAATGTAGGCACAAAATGGCAAGATGATTCACTTCATGTTTTTTTTTTTTTATGACGCAATTGAGCAATAAAACGGTTGAAAAGTCAGCTATAGCCCTTAATCAGACTTTTTAATAAAGTGCATTTATAAGATGGTCTTTATGGTGTGGTTCAACAGGCACTATAGTTAGGGACATAACTTAACGCTCATAGACCCTGGTGCAAGAGTTCCGCTTGGGTGCCTCTTCCCCCGTGCTTTGTGGCCAGGGGAGGGAAGCACATAGCCTTCGTGCTGCCTGAGGCAAAAATTGAAACGGCACCCCACCCATTCCAAATTCTTGACCTAACCCTTTTTCTCCAACTTCAGGTGTAATTTGACCAGTGCCTTCTTATGCAGCACAAGGGTTTTTAGGCCCCTCAGGCTCCTGGGCCCGGTAGCGACTGCTCCCCCTGGACCCCATATAGCTACATCCCTGACTATAGTACCCTCTGAATGGAGCCACATCCAGTACTCCTGGTCAGCGCACCATTAAAAACTATACACCTCTTTCTCGCTTGGACCTGTGGAAACACATGGTACACAAGTGTTGTGGCTGCAGCCACGTGGCGCACATTGCTTCATGCAACTTATAGAAGTTTTTTATAGTTTGGCAACAGAATCACTTTGTCTGTGGACAACAGACTCACAACAACTACCAAAGCCAAAGGGAATTCGATTTCTATGCAGCTTCCCCTGCTCTAGCAGAAGATTGCTGCTTCTTGCAGCAACAATGGAAGAGGATATTAAGGATTCCATATAACACAGTTCCTTAAGCATATTTCCTATGAAGTATTTACAGTATCACCTAACAACCTTCCACATTACCTGAAGAAATAGCACAACTCGATTTTAGGCTATTTACCAATCAGTTTTGCCCATGTTGCCCACAACAGCAGTTTGTCTGCATGCAAACATTAGACATGTGACATAACAGTTTAAAGCTGATATGTCACCAGACTTCAATGGCCTATTCAAGGGCAACAGAAAATGGGAAGAAGTTCTCTCTCCTATTAAAAAATAAATATTTGCAGAAATATGTGCAAAATATTTACAGAGTCACTCATACTTCTTGTAAAATTTGTTTCATAATTACTATTAAAGTGTGTTCAGAACTTTCAAAGGCCCAGCATAACCCCTTCAAAGGGCACAATGACGTTTTCTTTGCTAGTGATACCACCATAAATGCATTTGTTTACCCTCTAGTACTGATATTTGGCTCTCAGTGCCCCTAATGCACATTCTTTGCATGTTCCAATTTCGCTTTTCTATAGGCTGTTTATGTTACAAGCTCTGATTCTGGCAGAAGATGAAGCAAGGTTCTGAGTGATGAAAAACTATGTTTGATTTTTCTTCTGGGGTTTTTAACCTGTTCACTTGGGCTATACGCAACAGGTAGAAAATTGGTTTGCAATTAAAGGAATGCTCCCTTGTAATATAAACATATTTCATGGTTGATCTTAAATATTTATAATTATGATTTAGTTATGCACATCAAATTCTATAATGTACTATTATATTTATCTATTTAGATATGTTATGTTTTCATGTGTTGCAGTAATATTGTGATTAGTGTTGAGTGAGGCGAGCTTCGGATCATAGATCCAATATCGCTTCGGTCAAAACGTTTGAATGCTGTACAGAGATCTGTCTCCGTACAGCATTCAAATGTTTGTGAATTCTTTATCGCCAAAGGCTTGCAAGACAACAGTGAATAACTTTGAACTTTTATTTTTAAACTTGAGAAAGCATTTTAAAACTTGAATCCGAAGTCGGCTTCAGTACCTAGGTACCAGCCGATACCAAACCGACTTCGGAATCAAGTTTTAAAATGGTTTTCAAGTTTAAAAATCGATGTCCGAAGTTATTCACCAAAGTCTCACGAGACTTCTGGGATAAATGATTTCCCCTCGCGGGAGCCCATACATTTGAATGCTGTACGGATCTCAAAGCAACTTTGGATCTATGATTTAAAGCTTGCTTTGCTCAACCCTAATTGTGATATACAACGTGTGAGTACACTTTCCATGACACAGAAACGCACAGGCTCTGATTTATCAAGACTGGTGTGTGCTATACCACTCTTAATAGGACCAGCACTGCCAGAGCAGGCACTTAATCCCTTAGTGATGACTAGAGTTGAGCGAACTTCTATTTTTAGTTCGGCGTCCAAAGTTCGGGTTGGGGTTATCGTAGCATCCCGTTATGGATTCCGCTACCACGGACTATAACGGCATTTGGAGTCCATAAGGGGCTGCTTCAATGAACCCGAACCTTGGACAACCCTAAGGACCTGGGGTGACGTCACCGTCATGTGATCAGTGCAGGGGGCGTGGCTCAGCACTGGATTGGATAGGAGGTGTAAACGGCAAGCTCAAGCCATGCGCCCAATATGGAGACCCAGAAGTTGAATGGGGCAAACCCATCAGTCAGTAAGTCAGTACGTGTAGGCATGTGCACACATACTGTTCCACCATGTTGCTGAAATGCTGCCTCCTGCTAAGACGATCCATATCAGCTGGTGGTGCTGGTTGCTGTGGCATGATGAAAAAGCTGTTCCACATTTCAGCCATGCTAACCCTAACTTCTGAGGTGTTGGCGGTGCTCCAGCTGTGTTGGTGACTTTTTCCTCCTCCTCTGCCTTCGCCTTGTGCTTCCACTGAGCCCCGGTGTCAGGTGGGAATGCCATCAGCAGTGTGCTTACCAGCGTGCGCTTGTACTCGAGCATCTTCCGATCACGCTCCAGTGACGGCGTTAAGGACGGCACGTTGTCCTTGTAGCTGGGATCCAGAATGGTGGTAACACAGTAATCAGCACTGGTTAGAATTTGGACAACTTGGCAGTCATTGGGCAGGCACTGCAGAATGAAGTCGCTCATGTGTGCCAGGTGGTCTAAAGGCAACGAAAAGCTATCCTCTGTGGGAGGTGTATCGTCTGTGTCCTATGTATTCCCCCAGCCACGATCCAGTGATGCCTATGAGCTGTTTTGGGTGCCACTCTGCTGTGAACACGGTTCCTCCTCCTCATCATCATCCTCCTCTTCCTCACCCTCCAGAACTGTGCCATGGCTGGACAATTGTGTACCAGGTTCCTGTTGGTGCAGGAACCCACGCTCCAAGCCACTTGTGAATGGCTGGCCTGATAACCGTGGAAATAATTCCTCTTCTTCTTCCTGTGCCACATCCTCTTCCATCATCTCCCGAAGCGTTTTTTCAAGGAGACTTAGAAGTGGGATAGTAACGCTGAGGACGGCGTCATTGGCACTGCCCATGTTGGTGAAGTACTCAGCGCAACACGGCACACACGTCCCGCATGGAGGCCCGCTCATTGGTGGTGAAGTGGTGCTGTTCCGCAGAGCGACTCACCAGTGCATGCTGCAGCTGAAACTCCACTGTCGCCTGCTGGTGCTTGCACAGTCTCTCCAGCATGTGCAAGGTAGAGTTTCAACTTGTGGGCACGTCGCATATGAGGCGGTGAGGCCGAAGTTCCGCTTAAGCGCAGACAGGCGAGCAGCAGCAGGGTGAGAACGCCGAAAGCACGCACAGACGGCCCGCACTTCTTGCAGCAACTCTGACATATCAGGGAACCTCTGCACCACCAAATTCAGCACATGTGCCAGGCAAGGGATGTGCGTTTAGCCGGCTGGGACCAGAGCTTCTACGAGATCTTGTCCATTATCGCACACCACCAGGCCGGGCTTGAGGCTCAGTGGTAGCAACCACTCATCAGTCTGTTGTTCCATGCCTGTCCACAGCTCCTGCGCGGTGTGGGGTTTTTCCCCCAAACAGATAAGTTTCAAAACAGCCTGCTGTCGTTTCCCCCTGGCTGTGCTGAAGTTGGTGGTGAAGGTGTTACGCTGACCGGATATGGAGGTGCTAAAGAAGAAAACAGAGTAAGAGAAGGAGGCAAAGAGAAACGTCCTGCAATCCTTGGTGGCGGAAGGACATGCGCCAAAATGCTATCCGCCTCAGGGCCAGCCGCCACTGCATTTACCCAGTGTGCAGTTAGGGAGATATAACGTCCCTGCTCATGCTTACTGGTCCACTTCTCGGTGGTTATGTGGACCTTGCCACAGATGGCGTTGCACAGTGCACACCAAATTTTGTCCCCCTCTTGGTTGTGCAGGGCAGAGATGGCCGGCCTGGAAAAGTAGTGGTGGCTGGGAACCACATACTGTGGGACAGCCACCGCCATAAGGTTTTTAAAAGTCTCCATCTCCACCACACGGAATGACAGCATTTCAAAGGCCCGGGATTGCGGGTGGGTAGGTTTGTACTTCCTCTTTCTCTCCAGTGTTTGGGAGATGAGCAGCTGAATGTTTCCTTGGGACATTGTGGAGATGCTTGGTGACGGAGGTGGTGACGTTGCTGCCACGTCCTCTGTTTGCTGGGTGGCAGGTGCCACTGTCACTCTAGAGGGGGAGGAAGAGGCCGAGACTACAGCAGAAGAGGATGCAGGAGGAGCCTGAGATCTTTCGTGGTTTTTGAGGTGTTTACTCCACTGCAGCTCGTGCGTTGCATTTAGATGCCTGGTCATGCAGGTAGTGCTCAGGTTTAAAATATTAATGCCTCGCTTCATGTTCTGTTTGCCCAGTGCGCAAACTACTCGCGTCTTGTCGTCAGCACATTGTTTGAAGAACTGCCACGCCAGGGAACTCCTTGGAGCTAGCTTTGGTGTGCTCAGTCCCTGGGTACGGTGGGCAGTAGCAGGCTTACTGGCTAGGGGACTCTGCTTTTGCACACTGCTCCCTCTTTTGCTGTGTGGCTGGCGCTGTGTGACTACCACCTCTTCCTCCGAACTGCACACGTCACTCGCATGACCTTGATTCCATGTGGGGTCTAGGACACATCCTCCACATCATTTTTCACCCACTCTTTACCCCTGCCCTCCTTGCCAGTCTGCAAACTGCAGAAAGCCGCAGCAGTTGGCACCTGTGTTTCGTCATCATCAGAGATGTGCTGAGGTTGTCCTCCCATGTCCACATCCTGAAACATAAGTGGTTGGGCATCGGTGCACTCAATCTCTTTCACTTCTGGGGCAGGGCTATGTGGACAACAGAAACCCTGCCAGCAGAGTCATCAAAAAGCATAAGAGACTGCTGTATGACTTGGGGCTCAGACTGCTTGGCTGATTTGCAAGGGAGTGAGGTGAAAGACAGATGCACATGGGCTGCAGGTGCCAACTCTGCGCATTCAGGAGGGGACCGTGTGGGAGACACTGTGAAGGAACTACGGTTGTTTCGGGTATCGAAGTTTCGATACCCAATCGATACTTTTCTCTGGTATCAAGCTCGATATCAGGATTAGTATTTTATCGATACTGGGTTGCGCTACTGCACAGCCCAGTATCAGAGAACGTGGCTGCGCCACTCTCAGCGCGGCCTTGTTCTCCTCGGCAGCACAGGGAGAAGAAGGCAGTCTCTCCCGCCCCCTGTGCTGCTTCCACCAATGAAGAGAGACGGGAGGAGGAGGCGGGGTCACTGGCCACCAATGAGGCGTAACGTTTACTATACAAATGCAGGCAGAAGAAACTCATTGCCGGCACCTGCCTGTGACCGGGCGCTGCGATCCGCGGCAATTAACCCCTCAGGTGCCCTCACGTTGCCTCTGGCTCATAAAGAACCAGTATGCGTGTCCCAAACTGCACCATCCAATGGCTGGTAAATCTGGGATATTTCAGGCACTTTTCCCAGTGGGAGGTTGCCTGAACAATAGGTTTATCTAGCTTGTTAGTTCCTGAGAAGGCGTACTGTATCATTTGACTACCCGTGTACTGAGTTCTGCCTGATTCCTGACTGAATCTCCTCTGCCTGACCCAACCTGTATCTGATACCATATTGATCCTTTGCTGCCTGCCCTGACCATTGGACTGTTTCACGGATTTACATGTGCTGTTCTTGCACTGACCTTGGTCTCTTACTAAGTACGAGTTTTGCCTGTTTATGCATCAGTGTCTATTTATCTTTGTGGGTCAGCAGCCAACCACACAGAGACTACAGCAAGAGTGTTCCCTTCACAATGTCCAAATCTCTTTATAGGGGTTAACGGGTGAAAACCAAGGAACTGGCAGGATAAAGCCCTAAGTCAAATCTGTTGGTTGACATTGTGGTTCCACACCCACTGCCATAACAAAATCAGTGGCTATACTAAATTTTTACAAAATAATTTAAATCCAGGTGCTGGTTTGAAAAATGTAGTGTAATTTTCATGGGACAATTAAGCTTCAAATTACAGTGAAAGCTCTGACCAATCAGATTCTGCAAAGTATATTAGGTGACACGATTAACCAATCAGTTGCTTAAAAAAAGAGTTTAGACACATATCATGGATGACGCTGCTGTGTCAGTTACAGGCAAAAAATCTTGGCACATAGTGCAGAATATACTGTATATAGAATATTTGGTCCAAATACATTGAAAAACTGCATTTTGGGGACTTTTACATGTGGTAAAAAGATAGCATTTGAGTGAAGTTTTGCTCTATCACAGACCCATTAAAGTTATGCCTTTCAGTTAACCAAAGCCAATATGCCTTCCATTTTATAATGTGCCAAGTTATAATACTAACTTTTGAAATCTATGTGTAGCTGTAAGTGTAGAAATTTAAACAGGCGGGTAGTAGCATTAGCTTAATTATGCGTAAAGCACATCAAGGCTAACAGGTATAATACTGCTAGACACAAACTAATAGGAAGACAGTGTATTTACGACCTCCTAGACAGATCAAAGTCTAAATCTGTTTGACAGCTTCAAGATGGCAGAGCTTGCCACAGGCCGTCTGCTGCTTGCTTGCTTGCTGGAGCCCTTTGTAAAGCATGCCTGACAGCTAAGAGTATATTTTTAAGGATGATCAGGTAAAAGGCTGTCTTCTGACATTTTAACTAATCCCTAGCCTGTGGTTTGCTGCACATTGAGGATATTTGCTAGCAGGGGAGAGTGGCTTTTTCACATATGCAACCTGTCATTTTGAATTGGGCGTTTATTTGATGCCTGGTAATGTGAAGTTATACAATGAAATGGATTCTGATTGCATTAAACTGACGTGAGGTTTCATTTTTTTCCTAATATACCTTTGCCAGGGCTCTAATGACTGTTTAACCCACAGCAATCCACATCGGCCTATCATGCCAAAACATGATTTTTTTGCAAGATGTAACATCAGCTTTGCTTATTTAAGCAGAAAACTTTAAATTTGGTGACCTTTATTTGTCTTGTCACTCAGCAATAATTAGCAGTCTTTGTAACTCTTATGCCCATAGGAGTTTACAGACTTTGCGGCATTTGTGATATAGACACGAGGATTTAGTCTTCCAGTGTGTGTTAAGTTTAATGGAAGCGGAAAGTTGTCATCTTATCCATTCACTTATCATCATAGTCTTTGAAAATGTATTACATTTAAATGGATGTTCTGTGTGCTATGTTTAAATGTCTTCTTAATTTTAGCTATGCCAACAGATTATTCTACAATAAACTAATACTTTCAGTGCTATCCAAGCCTCCAAATTGTAATTTACTTCCACTGTCCGTCTGGTTCATCAAGTATTGTCAGAAGGCTTGGAGATGGCAAGAAACCTATTCCCGAGAGAAACAGATCTCTGACGCTTTTAATTAAAAGTTTCCTATAATTTCTGTACTGTTTCTTTATATACAACACGTCTCCATGGTAACTGACAATAAGCAACCGCTTTATCGTCTAATCCTGCAGTCGTATTTACTTCCATTTGATCCCTACTTCATGCTTACTTACATTTGGTAGATTAACAAGAAGGACCAATAGAAGGAAGCGTGACTGCAGGATGAGACTGTGCAGCGTTTGTTGCTTGTTACCATGGAGATGCATAGGCCTGCATAGGAGCTGTAGCGACAAGATGGCAGGAAATGTTTGGTTACGAACATTTGCAAACTTGTTTTTTTCATTGCGACAATAGAAAAAAATGTTTGCAACGGTGGACATGGCCTTTAACTCTTAACATCTGTGTTTGTCTTGAAGTTTGTTAATGGTGAGTTATTTTGTCCTGTCTCTGTATATTTACATACATAGATGTTTAACTCCATAAAGACTGGGCCATTTTTCACCTTTCTGCCCAAGCCATTTTTATCAAATCTGACTTGTCACTTTGTGTTAATAACATTGAAATGCTTTTACTTATCCAGGCCTTTCTGAGATTGTTTTCTCTTTTCAATTTTATTTATAAAAAAATACCAACTTTAATTTCTCTACTTTTATAATAGATAGTAATATTTCCAAAAATAGTTATTACTTTACATCCCCCTAAGTCTACTTCATGTTTGGATCATTTTGAAAATGACATTTTATTTTTTTGGGACTTTAGAAGTCTTAGAAGCAAATCTTAAAATTTTTAAGAACATTTCCAAACCCCAATTTTTTCAGGACCAGTACATTTATAAAGTCATTTTCTGGGGCTTACATATTAGAAACTACCCATAAATCACCCCATTTTGAAAACTACACCCCCAAGCTATTCAAAACTGATTTTACAAACTTTGTTAACCCTTTAGGTGCCCCACGAGAATTAAATGAAAATGGGAATGACAAAGCAGATTTTACATTATAAGTTATGTTTTCTGCAACACATCAAGAGTTAACAGCCAAACAAAACTCAAAATCTATTACATTAAATCTGGAGTTTACAGAAACACCCCATGTGTGTTCAAAAACTGATGTATGGGCGCACAGTATGCTTCAGAGTGGAAGGAGCACCATATGGCTTTTGGAGAGCTGATTTAGCTGGAATGGTAATTGGGAGCTATGTCGAATATGAAGACGCCCTGAGGTGGTCCTACAGTGGAAACCCCCAAAAAGTGACCCCCATTCCAGAGACTACACCTCTCAACAAATATTTCAAGGTGTGTAGTGAGCACTTTGTCCCATCAGGCGTTTTAAAGAATTAGGAAAAGCTTGGCTGTGAAAATGAAAAAAATGTAAATTTTTTCCAGAAAAAGTTGTTTACACCCACATTTTTCAGTTTCACAAGGGGAAACAGGACAAAATGCACCCCACATTTTGTTCCCCATTTCCCCCCAAAAACGCCAACACCCCATATGTGCTCAAAAAATGATGTATGGGCGCACAGCAGGCTTCAGAGTAGAAGGAGCACCATATGGCGCTATGAGAGAGGATTTAGCTGGAATGGTAATTGGGAGCTATGTCACATGTGAAGACACCCTGAGGTGGCCCTACAGTGGAAACCCCCAAAAAGTGACCCCATTCCGGAAACTATACCCCTTAAGGAATATTTTAAGATGTGTAGTCGCAACTTTGCCCCATCAGGCGTTTCACAGAATTAGGAAATTGAAAAATTGAAATTTTTTCCAGAAAAAGTTGCTTTACACCCACATTTTTCACTTTCACAAGGGGAAACAGGACAAAATGGACCCACATTTTGTTCCCCATTTCCCCCCCCGTAAAATCCAACACCACATATGTGCTCAAAAAATGATTTATGGGCTCATGGCAGGGCTCTAGAGTCAAACAGCTAAATATGGATTTTGCTGACCTGAATTGGCAGACATGTACTTTAGGTGCCATCTCGCATTAAACAAATTCCTGAGGTCCCCAAAAATGAAAAACCCCAAGAAGTGACCCCATTTTGGAAAGAGCATCCCGTTAACATTTTAAGTGGTAGAAAGGGTACTTTTCAACAAACAGGTGTCTCACAGAAGATAGAAACACTTGTAAAAGCAGTTCAAAGGACACATTTGTAAAAATGAAAAATTACTAGCAGACCTCAATTTTTCACTTTCACAAGGGGTTAAAGGAGAAAAAGCACACCAGTATATGTTCCCCATTTTATCCCCTTTTTGCGAACACCTCATATGTGCTTGTAGCCTGCTGTATAGGCGCACAGCAGGGCTCTAGAGGCAAAGTGCAAAATATGTTTTTTACAGGCCTGAATAAAAAGACATGGATTTTAGCTGCCATGTCGCATTAGATAAATTCCTGAGGTCCCCAGAAATGAAAAACCCCAAGAAGTGACCTCATTTCGGAAGGAGCACCCCCGTACGAACATTTTAAATGGTGTAAGGAAACTTTTCAGCAAACAGGTGTCTCACAGAAGACAGAAACAAGTCTGAATGCATTTCAAAGCACACATTTGTAAAAATGAAACATTACTAGCAGACCCCAATTTTTTACTTTCACAAGAGGTTAAAGGAGAAAATGCACCCCAGTATGTGTTCCCTATTTTGCAAACACCCCATATGTTCTTGTAGCCTGCTATATGGGCGCACAGCAGGACTCTAGAGGCAAAGTGCAAAATATGGTTTTTACAGGCCTGAATAAACAGACATGGATTTAAGCTGCCATGTCGCAAAAAATTCCTGAGGTCCACAGAAATTAAAAACCCCAAGAAGTAACGCCATTTCGGAAAGAGCACCCCCGTACGAAATTTTAAGGGGTGGAAAGGGCACTTTTGACCTAACAGTTCTCACAGAAAAGAATATGTATTAGTTGTTGGAAAGTGGATATGCAAGCAAGGTGGACTAAATCAGAGATATAAATTGGAAATATTACAGGCAGCATAAAGGATGAAATTAAATTAATACTCTATGGATGAGTGGTAGATTCTGAAACACTCCTGCATGCACAGGCCATGTTTTTCAGTGCAGGTTTTTCAGTGGTAAATGGTGACTTTCCTTATCCCCCTTTTGTGACACACCTTGCATCTTTTTTGGGTCCTTCCCTTCCTTGCTGTCTGGGGGATTTGACCTGGAAAATGTTGCCCTGGTACGACATGGGAACAATGACTTCCAAAAGTACTGGGATTCTGGGACCCTCTTCGGCCTGAGTTTGAAATATTAGGGCCTTGATTACCACCTCTTGTAACTGAAGGAAAGTTCCTCTGTGGCCTGCAGAATGAAATAGCACGTACGCATTGCACATTGCCATCTGTACAATGTGTACGGCCAGCTTTTTGTACCACACTTTCGTTTTTCTTGTGGCACTGTAGGGCTTTATAAGTTGATCTGCAAGATCCACCCCTCCCATGTGCCAGTTGTAGTACAGGATACAAACTGGTTTGGGGGTAGTGGTTGTGGTACCTAGGTACAGGAGCAGAGGAGCTGGCGTTAGTGTGAGTGGTGGTCAGTACAAGGACGTCCCTCCTGTCCTTGTACGTAACGACCAGCATGTTCTCATGGAGGAGAGCTCTACTTTCACCCATTCTCAGTGGTTGCCCTACCAGGCAATGTAGGGAGGCCTCTTTGATTTTTGCGCACTGTGCCACAAGCCACAGTATCTCTGGCAGTTAGGGACATGAATAGGGGCATGCTGGTATAATAGGTATCCACATAGAGGTGGTAACCTTTATCCAGCAGAGGGTGCAGTAAGTCTCACACAATCTTCCCACTAACTCCTCGGATGGGGGGGCATTCTGGGGGTTCTAGCCGGGAATCTTTCCCTTGATAAACGCGGAACTTGTGGGTTTACCCGGAGCTTCTCTCACAAAGTTTGTATAACTTTATGCCATACCTTGCCTGTTTGTTAGGCAGGTACTGGCAGAATCTAATCCTCACTTTGAACAGTAATAGGGACTCATCTACACATACATTTTAATCAGGCTTGTACACCTCACCAAACTTTGTGCTGAAGTGGTCAATGACAGGCCTAACTTTGAACAGACGGTCAAATGTTGAGTTGGTTTGGGGTAGGCACTGTGAATTGTCGTTGTAGTGTAGGAATTTACGAACTGAATCAAATCGATTCCGGCTCATGGTGTGACTGTGAATTGGAGTCTGGTAGAAAATGTCCGAACTCCAATATTGCCTAATGGTTGTGTTTTTTTTACAACACTCATATGTAGCACGAGTCCTCAAAATGTCATCATCTCTGCTGCACTTACTGGGAAGAAGATTTTGAAATAACCTAGCTCAGTGAAGCTTGCACAATCTATCTAAATTCCTGAGATGCCCACAAACTCAGGAATTTGGGGCTGATAATCGTCAGGGGGTGGTATCCGTGTGGGCTCACTCTGGGGGGCTGCCTCCTCTGCTACCCTGGGGCGCCTTCTAGAGGGTCCCTCATCACCGGATGATGATGATGAGGGGGTAGAGGAAAGTGGCATCCTCTTCTCCCTCACTGGCAGACTCATATGCCTCTTCAGCTGAGTACACTCTTTGGGGTGGACGGGCCATTTTTATTTTATTGGGGTGTGACAGGTAAAATGTGAAAACCTTTATTTCGTGTGAGGGGTGTGTATTTAGTGTTTTTACACGTGAAGGGGCTTGTAACAAATTTGAAATTAAATTTAGAAGGAAAAAAAAGTTTAAAAATAAAGTCTAAAAATGTAACTTATATTTATATAGAAATATAGACCCCTATATATATTTATATAAAACCACAAGTCCCAGCAAGCCACAAGCATCACAGAAAGGCACAGAACCTCTCTGCATACAGTCACCAGCTAGAATGGATGCATGCAGGGAAGTTCAGCCTCTTCCTGTGCAGCTATAGCGCTGCCATTGGCTGGAGTCAATTCGTTGCAGCCAATAGCAGCGCTGGCAGGGGACCCAAAACACTGGTGTCCCCTGCCTGACCTTGGAGGAGACAGTCTGTTGTTCCCCAGAGCCCCACGAGACCTGGTGACGTACATGTACGTCACTGGGCTTTAAGTCACATCCAGATATGATGTACATGTACGTTATTGGGCGTTAAGGGGTTAATATGGAAGTAAGGCCTCTTTTGGCCAATGGTTTATATAGTTTAGTGTTGGTATAGTTGATGCCTTCTAAAGGTACATGAGGGAATGCGGTTTCTCGCCACATTCTCATGTATGTGTTCTGATCTAGTGGGTGCAGGAGCTGCGCCTGCCCGATCAGCAGCATGTGCTCAGCTGTTGCTGACAGATTACCACTTCACATGCTACGGTCAGCGCTGACTGAGGCAGGGTTTACAGAGGGCACTGAAGTGACAGGGGCCAATGGTTGCTATAGCAGCCCCGATGCCTTACGCAGGGATTGGAGCCTGCCAGGAGATCCAGCCCCCAGGTTGGGTCTCCTAAGCAGCATTCAGTGTCTTACATTGTAAGGCACTGATAGTTCAATGCAGCACAATACAACATACTAGGTATCGCCACATCGGTAACGACCGGCTTTATAAAAAAGGTTACATGATCTACCCCATCAGTTGAATGCAGAGAAAATAAATAAACAAAAACTGTGTAAAAAACATTTTTTGTCACCTTACATTCCAAAAAGTGTAATACAAAGCGATAAAAAATAAAATATATACCCCAAAATAGTACCAATCAAACCGCAAAAAATGAGCCCCTAAATAAGACAGTCGCTCTACAAATAAATTCTTTTATTTATTGTGTAAAACTGAAATAAATAAAAAAAAGTAGACATATTAGGTATTGCCGCATCCATAGAAACGCACGCTAGAAAAATATCACATGATCTACCCCCTAAGGTGAACACTGTTAAAAATAAAGAAATAAAAATTGTGCCAAAATAGCCATTTTTTGTCACCCTGACCCAAAAAAGTGTAATATTGAATGTTCAAAAAATCATACGTACCCAAAATTGGTACCAATAAAAACTTCAGCTCTTCCTGCAAAAACCGAGCCCCTACATAAGACGATCGGCAGAAAAATAAAAGAAATGTAGCTTTCAGAAATACATATAATCTATCCTGTCAGGAGAACAAAAAGCAAAAAATAAAACGGTGCCACAAAGGCCATTTTCTGGTTACCTTGCCTCACAAAAAGAGTAATATTGAGCGATCAAAAATCATATGTACCCCAATATAGTACCAATAAAACTGTCAACTTAATCTCGTAGTTTCCAAAATGGGGTCACTTTTTGGGAGTTTCTTCTCTAGGAGTGCATCAGGGGGTCTTCAAATGCGACAATTGCAACTTAAAATCATCCCAGTGAAATCTGCTGTCCAAAATCCATATGGTGCTTCTTCCCTTCTGCATCCTGCCGTGTGCTTATACAGCTGTTTGTAACCACATATGGGGTGTTTCTGTAAACTGCAGACTCAGGGTAATAAATATTTAGTTTTGTTTGGCTGTTAACCCTTTCTATGTTACAGGAAAAGTGGATAAAAATAGATAATCTGCAAAAAAATGTGAAATTTTGAAATTTCACGTACATTTTCCTTTCTTATGGAACCCCTAAAAGGTTAACAAGGTTTGTAAAATTAGATTTGAGTAATTTGAGGGGAGTAGGTTCTAAAATGGGGTAATTTGCGACGCAGGGACCCGGTGATGTCGTCGAGGAGTGCCCCGGCCGCCGCACGGAAGGTAAGTATCTGCTCCCCGCTGCCTTTCCATGGCAGCCTGGACTTTAGTAGCGTCCTGGCTGCCATGGTTTCCATTCTTAAAAGCTAGATGTCGGATATGGCGATGCACCGAAATGACGTTTAGCTTAAAGTCGGATCCGGATTAATGCTTTTCAATTGGCATTAATTCCGGATCCGTCCTTGCGGCATGTCTTCAGGATTTTTGGCCGGAGGAAAATCCGCAGTATGCTGCGGATTTTACTACGGCCAAAAAACGTGTCAGTACTGAACTGAAGACATCCTAATGCATCCTGAACGGATTTCCCTCCATTCAGAATGCATTGGGATAATCCTGATCAGTTTATTTCCGTCCTAGAGACCCGAGGACGGAACTCTAGGACGAAAAGGAACGTAGATGTGAAAGGGGCCTTATTCAGTCTTCTGATGAGCATGTATATGTGTTTTATTATTTTTATAAATTCTTTTAAGGCAGTTCATGCTGCTGCATTACTCTTTCTACTACGAATAGGCCTACCTTTCTTAAATACATTTTCATTTGATGCTGTGCTGGTGTTCTTATCGATGTATTGACATAAGATATCTGAGCAGAATACAATATTTTTGTCTTTCACACAAGAGCGGCAAGCTGCAATGTTTGGCGTGTCTCCCGGGGTTTGTGGAGTTTTTTTTTTTTTTTTCCACCTTTCACTTTAAAATAACATGCGCCATTCTGCCACATGCATTTTATCTGACTGAGGCAACTATTAAATCTACAGAATCAAATTCAATTTACTGTCTGGCTTGAAAGTTTGTATTTGTAAATTTGACAGTTTGTTTGAAAGGGCATAGGTATGGAAAATAAAAATTTGTACCCCAACCCATGTTGAAAATTACCTGTCAGAAATAGTTAGAAGTCTTCTGTATTTTTCCTGAAGCGTGTCCCTTCAGCTGTCAGTTTAAAAAGGTTAACACTGTACAAAAGAGCAACCCACAAGAAAAAAAAAACAGGGCGAAAGCTTTCCGGGGCAGCTTTTCGCTCAAAAGCCCATAAAACTATGTTTGCAGATTTCAAACTTTTACCATCAGGGATTTGTGATGTTTGTCAAAACTTGTTACCATGCCAAGGTGCACAGTTAACATTGCTGCTAGTGGAAAAGGGGCGTCCTGGTGACTTAGAGCCTTCTGTATACCTGTTCGCCTTTCGCGTCTTGTCGAGGTATTTTTCTTGCTTGTCTGTCACCAAACTGATTTCTTATCAATGTAGCCCTTTCTAAATGCAGGTTGAATTGAGCTGCAACGGTCAGGTGTATTATACTATGTTCATAGTTTTATTATCAGATACACGGTTATTATATATAATAATTATTCTGAGATCATACTCTATATAGTATATAGCGCCTTCCTTTTATTATCAGGTACCAGTTTTCTGCATTTTCTATGTATAATTCGTAACATTGCTACTCTGTACATTTGTTTTTCAAGATTACATTTTAAGTAGATGGTAATTGGACCATTGATGTTTCTACGTTTTAAATCTTGAACTGTGTTTTAGCATTTGCACAACTATATTTAGAAAAAACAATACCTTACATGAATATATTTCATTCCCTTTTTATTATTTAATAGACTGTTATGAATTTTTAATAGTCCTAGATTATATATTGTATAATTCTTGTAATTTTTTTGTTTTGTACCAAAAACCACAATTGAAAACTATGATAAAAGCTGTGGAATCAACTTTAAAGGCTATAAATGTACAGAGCCACTTTATTAATCCGACTAACTGATTTGGTAAACTTTTTTTATTTGATTTTGTTACATAGTTATATTCGTACAAATAAAACCTTACTCATGCAGCGCTGCTGGTCTGCTCATTTAATTTTTGCCATTCACACTGTTATTTTACAACTGATACTTTCATGTATTTGCAATTTCCCTCCCAGTATGTTCCTTAATTTAGATGCTCGGGGATTGGAAATATAATTTGGACAATAGAAGACTAGAGAAATTAAATATCGATTTTATACATGACAAATTTGGTTAGAGGTGGGGCATGCTAAGAAACTAAAGCAGCATGTAAACCTGTAAGACTGAATGGTTGAAAGAAAGAAAAAAATATTTTCCTCAGATCTTCAGAGTGCTAATAGAAGTACATTACCGTGATGTTAAGTCTGCTTAGCTATTCCAAATAATATGAGTAACAGCCATAGAATTTTATTAATATTACATTCCTTGCCGCCAGGAAACATGCCAATATATACAAGCAGCCCATTTGGGATTTTGTGTCAAGTTTCTTCTGGTCACTTAACCCATTGTGTGTTACATGCATGTTAGTTAATGCAAATGACTAATTATACTACTAAGAGGTGAATGTGCAGATACTGTGGATTTGTCAAAGCATACAAGCAATAACACAGCCAGGTCTTTGACGCATGCAATTCATATTTTGACATACCTATGATATTTTTATTTTTTTTTTTCTTCTTTATTGTAGGTTGAACTGAAAAGGAAGTATAATGATCAACACTCAAAAACTAGAGGACTTCTGCCTGGCAGCCAGTGGTATGAGATACAAGCGTACCGAGCCCTTAATCAGGCCTTGGGGAGGTAAGTTCTTGGATATTGACCTTCTCTGATAATGATAACTAAGCTATTGATAATGTTACTGGTTTGCAACTAGTCATGTCTGGAAGTACCATAGTGACCAATATTTTATTCAGAGTTATAGCTTCAGCCACATGAATTAAAAGGGGTATATGGTGTCAATGCTGGTAAAGACTAGTTTAGATTGTTCCTTTTTAACGAAGGCAGTTTGTGCGAATGTGTAAGCTTGGCAATTGCTGCTTGTTATACAGTAACATAACATATCCATCTAGAATCAATTAATGTGCTTGACAGCATGTACTGAGTATTTCTTTACCTCAGTTGTATGTGGAGGTTTGCAAAATAATTAGTGGTCAAGATATCTATGACCCTTAAAGGTGTTTTCCAGTAAAAATTATTTTTTAACAAGCTCCCGCAGCATGGCTACTGAAACAGAAGATTCATACTTACCTGCTCCTTGCCGTTTCGGTGGTCTGCGTTGCCTCAGCTGTCTACATCTTCCGGGCCTGGCACTGTTTACATCCGGCTGGCTACGGGCGTGGTCACATGCACTGTTCCAGCCAATGACTGGCTTCAGTGGTGATGTGGTCACAAGCAGCATGTCACTGCTGAAGCCATTGATTTGCTGGAGCAGTGCATGTGACCATGCCCATAGCCAGGCGGATGTAAACAGTCCCAGGACCAGAAGATGGAGGCAGCATGGACCACCAGAGCAGCATGGAACAGGTATGTATGAATCTTCTGTTTCAGGGGCCACGCTGTAGTAACTTGTTAAAAATATTTTTTACCGGAAAACCCTTGTAAAGCATGGTGATCTCACATTGTTATATGGTGCCTTACCAAAATATGAATTCTTTTTGGACCAAGGTATCCCTCTTTATAGTGATAGGTATTATTAAAGAAAACTGTAGTAAATTTAACTACATTAAAGGATAACTGTCATATTTTCACTCAATTTAATTTTCATATATGTTGTTGCTGCTGTGGTGATAATCCATAATCACTAATTATTGTGTTCACATAACACTTGTTTAATAAGATTCCGTCCATAGGAAACGCTCCTCACAAGACTTAAAATTATTAACTAGGGAACTAAGGTTAACTTAGTCAGACCAATCCAATTACATAAAAAAAAAAAAAAATATATATATATATATATATATATATATATATATATATATAACAGTTACCCTTTAACATCATTGAATAAAAACCTAAATAAGTTATGGCAGGCCAATATATAAAAATATCTAGAGTGTAGCTAAGGAATTGCTTGTGTTATTTTGCAGCTGATGAAAATCCGAATTATTATATTATGCTATTTAGTAGCAAAATTTCTATGCAAAATAATTATTCACCCAACTTTAAAAATTTTCAGTTTTAAAGTTTGCGAACCTTTCTCGCCTGCACACCCACAGCTCACTGTCCAGATCATTGTCATATAAACCTGCTATGAAAGATTGCCCTACATTTCTTATGTGAGAGAAGAAATATATTACGTCCTTTCATTGGAGTCATATTTTATGTTCTTGCAAGCTGAATCTTGCTGTGTTTATCGTGTATATCGTCGGCTATCATTCTCATGGATTATGCACAGTTCAGCTACAAATTGATCTATTAGCCAGGGCTTTTTAATAGTCTTGTTCAATGTAGGTACTAAATACATCGGAATCGTGCTCTTACAGTAAGTCACTTGATAATTCTGCCATTTTTTTTTTTATAATGCCGGATGCTTGTAAAATCATGATAAATAAGGAAAATCTGATGGCTGGAGGTAAAAGTACTGACCCTCACAAGTGTATATGATACCCAGATTAACTAGTGTCGGTGAATAATTAATAATCAGTTTGTACATTTATTTATAGAGCTGAGCCTACAAACCTGCCTTACTTCAATACAAATCTCTTCAGTTCAGTTTTCCCTGCAAGTATCGATTAAATGTGTTGCGCTGAACTATAACAAATAGCATATTGGATTTCTCATTGTGTGCCTGGCTGGCCTGGAGGAGCTCAGGTAACACAAACACAAAGCAATGCTTTCTGTAAAAAGAGGCAAAAATAGCAGTTCAGCCTTATTCACCTTCTACTCAGTAGAACGTCATGAAAAGGCCATGCACAGGAAGAGAAAGTCACTAAAGACAAGTGACCTTTCAGTTGAAGAGATCCTTCACCAAAATATGATATATGCTGA
Organism: Bufotes viridis; assembly: GCA_033119425.1. Lineage (NCBI taxonomy): Eukaryota > Metazoa > Chordata > Amphibia > Anura > Bufonidae > Bufotes > Bufotes viridis. The sequence goes on from CM065591.1 coordinate 273,835,241, forward strand.
CAGTGACAGAAAGTGGTCACATTTTGGGAGTAAAATGTCTACAAAGATTTATGGCAATAGAAGCAGAAAAGGCTTGAATCTGGCACTTTTCCTGAAAATCCAGAAATGTTCTGCCATGCAGAAACAGCACGATAAAGTAAACTTTAGTTTTCTCAAAGGTAGAAAGTTAGAGGGCAATAAAGGTAAGATAATAGGATAAAAATCCAGAAATACCCTTAGCCCAGCAACTGTTTCCAACTGTTTGTAATTGCCCCTCAAATAAACCAAATACTTGGCAGATAGAACAATTTATTAGAATACATGAAAAATAAAATAATAATGATATACGTTGTCTTATTATTTCATCTGATAATCTAGCAGTCCTGGTAATGCCAGATTAATAGAATTTTATAGTACTTTGTGCTGCAGGTATTGAAACAGCTCTTTCTGTTAGGATGGGATTAAATCAGTAAATTATAACTGGAAATAAATAGGCTGAATTTTGATGGAATGAAAACACTGGGACAGATTTACTAAGCCTGTAGATGGTGTAAGCTTAGACCTGCACCAGACTTTTCACAGAGGTTCAGGCTGGATGGTAAATCTGGTTCAGGGATAGATACTTTTCTCTGACTCTATACCAGCTATTGACTTATTTTGAAACAGAATTGTACTCCAGAATTGCTGTGCAATTTTGGTGCAAAACGCCACATCTTAGACTGCACCCCTTTCCTTTGGAGTTCGAACCACATCCTGCTAAGCCCTATTCCTTTTTGGACAAGACAAAAGAAATTGGAGAAAACCTAGTTGCGCCAATTTGCAATACTTCTTGGACCAATTCTAGACTCAGACACAATAGTAAATCTGGGCCACTCTGTGATTATCCCATCCTCCACCGCAAATTAGATAGTAGAGTAAGCAATATACATTCAGATATCTGGCCATGTATGCCAGTTTTATGATTTTGGCTCTACATCGACTGTGTGCTGTGGAAAGGGTTAAAGGTAAAAGTATTATCTAGCCATTTAGTTAGAAAAAAACTCGGAGTGGTGTAGAATAATAAAGCAACTTCTTACTTCTTTACTTTCTCTGTTTCATCTGAACGCAGACATGTGACAGCTGCAGCCAATCACTGGCTGTAGTCATGGTGTTACAGCTAGTGATTGGTTGCAGCAGTCAAATGTCTGTGTCAAAAGGGAGCAGAAAGTATAGACTGCAGCAGACCTGGGAAATTTCACAACGTTAAAGGGATTAGTTGAGTATGTGATTCTCAGCAGTTTCTGAAGCCAACTCCAGAAACGAGTCCTAAAGGAGCACTCATACAGAGAAAAAACTGAGTTTTCCTCTTTGATTCAGCTACTGACTTTGACTTCAAAAACTGCATAAAATACCTGTACCTGAAACCGAAACCTAGAATTAAAGGGGTTTACCAGTTTGCATCAACATCTTTTAAAATAGTAATTTATGAAGGTAGCTGTACTTTTGTAATGTCTTTCTTTATTGCTATCATTTTCCATTCTGGACATGCAGCTCTCTTATTTCCTGTGATGTCATGTCCATGGGACATTGATAGGGGAGTGTGTATGTAAATACCTGAATGGGAGGAGCTATAAACTAGCTGGGTGTTGGAGTTGTGGCAGAGAAAGGAGAAGTGCATCACGGGTTTGTTTGGGTATAGGAATAGGAAGTGCTACATACATAATGTAAAATGGTGAAAATGGGTCAGTAGATATAGAACTGAAAAAAAGGCTTACGGAAGATGCGCATGAGGTAAGCAACTACATGATTATATTTATTAAAAAACAGAAAACCCCTTTAAGGTTATTTATGATTTTTTTTTTTTCAGGTGTATCAGGCATAAAAATGACTGGGGTGCACTTATTTTAGTTGATGACCGATTCAGGAGTAATCCAAAGTATATAACTGGTAAGTAAAAACAATGATTATTCTACCTGCGTTTCGAAGATCACAGCAGTCACTTGGCAGATATAAACCACCTGTTTATTCGTTTTTTTTAAACACAATAACAAATTTTAAAATTTACCCTATATCATCTGAGAATCCCCAAAACTGTTCTGGTTCTAAGTAATTTATGTGTGGACTAAAGCAAGAGAGTAGATAAATAGCTCTCCCTCAAGTGTTAAGAATACTGAACGTGTCTAACACTCATGTCCTTAGCTAATGACTAGTGTTGAGCGAACTTCTGTTTTCAAGTTCAGAGTACAAGGTTCGGGTTATCTAAGAATCATACGGACGATAACGGAATTCTTAGATAACCCAAACCTTGTACGCGAACTTGAAAACTGAAGTTCGCTCATCCCTACTAATGATATTTTGGATACTCTGAAGTAGAGACTCGTCTAAATATCATTTGACCAGCATACGTCAGTTACTGAGAAGGCTCCTTGTGCCAAGTGGCATCTCATAGTGTTTTACCTTTAGAAGGGTTATCACATGAAAAGTATTACTATCCAATTAATGGGACATTTTAAATGGTATATTATTATAAAACACAAGCATTAATAACATTGTAAAGCGTGTATGTACATTATCCTCTCTGATAGCGCCACATGCTATCTATCCTGTTATGTCGTTCCCCCCCCCCGTCATAGCATAGTGAACTCATGGGGAGGAAGCTGAGAGAATATTTCGCTGAATCTCTCTAGACAATGGAGAAGGAAATTGTAGGGGCACTACATACCATATGTATCTCTGGGACTAGGGAGGAGGGGGTTAACAAGAGCTAATTGCAGTGCATCCTGGGAGATGTACTGTAGGTGCTTGTCTCATGTGAAAGCAGCTGCTGCCCAGGAAAAGGAAGGACAGAAGTCCTACAGATAATGTTAAGAGTTAAAGAAATAAAGCTGCATTGTTATAGTTAAAATAACAGTGGGTATTACTCCATATATTAATATTTTTATTAAATTCATTGGATTACCCTTTAAACATGGGAATTATGAGCTGAGAAAATGAGGCGCTGCCATTTATTATTTCTCTTTAAGTTTATGTCTTCATGGACTCTTTGAATTCATTTACTCTGCAGCCAGTAAAAAGCCCACAGGGAAAACACTGTATTGTGTTGACCATGTCACATGCAGTAATTGATTTTCTTTTAATTTTCTCAGCTAAAAGCTTTAGGAGTCCAATTTATTAAGGCAGCACTGCTGTACAAATCCCTAAATCCTCAGGCGGTCCAGCCAAAAAGTTGTTGCAACTGGACAAAGAAACTTAGAAAAGAGCTTAAAATGGAGTTGTTGCACTTCTTGTGTACGGACAGTAGGGGGAGCTCAGATACCATTCTGCTTGTAAAAAAAAATCTATTTGCCAAACATGATTGCACACTGTTTGGCAGCATTTCTAATGCTAGGAGATACAAAGCCAAAATATGTCCTATGGCTGGGGATGTATTGTTTGCTTTTGTACAGTAGCTTAACATCGTTGAAACTGGCAAAACAGGCAGCAATGTATTTTACTTACATATACTGGAAGTTATTTAAGAATTTAATTTTGAGTATGCTGTGTACTGCACCCCAGTTGCACACAAACATTTTGTAAGATAAGTCTGCAATGCCTTACAATCAGAGTAATGTACATTCTAATAAGTATACATGGGAAAGTGAAAATCGCTTTCTTTTCTTAATGTTATTAAAATGTATTTGATGTTATAAAAATACAATAGAAAATTGAAACAATGAAATAAAAAAATGCTGACTGACCGTAACCAGGGCTTGTTAAATAAGTATTACATTAGACACATGTAGTGCAAATATACAACAAGAGATAACACACAACCTACATGTCAGTAAGGGGGTTAAAAAAAATTAATAGAAATGCCACCCTCTGATGTAACCACAATCTTATTTAGTTCACCTGCTATAGATGAGCTATAGTCTGACGATATACGTAGCTCCTTGGTCTTCTCCTTTACACTGCTATGAAAAATAATATATTGCCGTTAGTTTAATGGTGTATGTTCTTTATGTTTTGAGAGTCAGTAATCTATGGCTTATGTATCAGCTGAATATCGCTGATGTGTAGGGAAATTGTCCTAGATCGTGAGAGTGTGTGTACCCATCACTGCTGTTGACTTGTGTTTATGCTTAACTCTGAAGATATGTTTATTACCGTAAAAAACTGATTTGACAAAAAAATTATAGAAATGAGAACATTAAACACATTATGTCTTCTTCAGGAATTACATCCCTGTTGCAGTTACCCAGACAGCAGTGTTTCCTTATTTACAGTGTTCTCCTTCACCTCTATTAGCTGATGGTATCTTTAAAGAGAACCTATAACCATGAAGTGCAGTACAAACTCCAGGCAGCATGTTATAGAGCAGGGGAATCTAAGCAGATTGATATACATTTTGTGGGTAAAATTCAGTAAAACTTTAGTTTATACATTTCTGCTGTTTCTAAGCTCATTTGTACATAGGGCCTTCTTACCAGTGACTGACTGCTATCTATGTATACACACTTACACAGGGAACGCTGTCGATCACTGATAATACCTTCCCGTGCACAGCTATCAGTGACTGACAGCTATCTATGTATACACACTTACACAGAGAATACTATCAATCACTGATAACACCTCCCCCATGTACAACTATCAGTGACTGACAGCTATCTCTATATACACACTTACACAGAGAATGCTATCAATCACTGATAACACCTCCCCCATGTACAACTATCAGTGACTGACCGCTATCTATGTATACACACTTACACAGAGAATGCTATCAATCACAGATAACACCTTCCCTGTGTACAACTATCAGTGACTGACAGCTATCTATGTATACACACTTACACAGAGAATACTATCAATCACTGATAACACCTCCCCCATGTACAACTATCAGTGACTGACAGCTATCTATGTATACACACTTACACAGAGTATGCTATCAATCACTGATAACACCTCCCCCATGTACAACTATCAGTGACTGACCGCTATCTATGTATACACACTTACACAGAGAATGCTATCAATCACAGATAACACCTTCCCTGTGTACAACTATCAGTGACTGACAGCTATCTATGTATACACACTTACAAAGAGAATGCTATCAATCACTGATAACACCTCCCCTGTGTACAACTATCAGTGACTTACAGCTATCTATGTATACACACTTACACAGAGAATGCTATCAATCACTGATAACACCTCCCTGTGTACAGCTATCAGTGACTGACAGCTATCTCTGTATACACACACTCACACAGGGAATGCTGTCAATCACTGATAACAACTCCACTGTGCACAACTATCAGTGACTGACCTCTATCTATGTATACACACTTACACAGAGAATGCTATCAATGACTGATAACACCTCCCCTGTGTACAACTATCAGTGACTGAAAGCTCTCTCTGTATACACACTTACACAGAGAATGCTATCAATCCCTGATAACACCTCCCCTGTGTACAACTACCAGTGACTGACAGCTATCTATGTATACACACTTACACAGAGAATGCTATCAATCACTGATAACACCTCCCTGTGTATAGCTACCAGTCACTGAAAGCTCTCTCTGTATACACACTTACACAGAGAATGCTATCAATCCCTGATAACACCTCCCCCGTGTACAACTATCAGTGACTGACAGCTATCTATGTATACACACTTACACAGAGAATGCTATCAATCACTGATAACACCTCCCTGTGTACAGCTACCAGTGACTGAAAGCTCTCTATGTATACACACTTACACAGAGAATGCTATCAATCCCTGATAACACCTCACCGTTTAAAATTGTTGATTTAAATAATCTAAGCAAGACTTAATTGCCTCTCATCCTACCTTTTGTCCTATAGAAGAACTCCCTGAGACTAGGGTTGTTTCTGGTATCGAATTTTCGATACCCAATCGATACTTTTGTCCCGGTATCGATACGATACCGGGATCTGCCTTTTCTCGATACTTTGGATGGCACTGCTCTCAGCGCTCCATGTTCAGTCCAGCAGCACAGTGAGGAGGAGGCAGTCCCTCCCTCCCTTCCTCCCCTCGTGCTGCTACTGCTGCAACCAATCGGGTAGAGATAGAGAGAGAGGGGGGCGGGCGCACTGAGCCACCAATTAAAAGGGACATTTAATACATTGCAGAAACACATTGCTGGCACCCGACATCTGACAGGGAGCTGCAATCGGCATTTAACCCCCTCTGGTGCGGCACCTGAGGGGTTAAATGCTGTGGATCCGCAGCTCCCTGTCAGGTCGGGTACCAGCAATGTCTTTGGGTTATATAAACACAATTACCCCCGTGCTGCCACCATTACAGACCTCTTCACTACCAGCCGCTGCTAGAATCCCCGGCGCTGAGCAGGACAGTCATAAATCAGTTAACCCTCTATGTCCCGTGTTATGTGTAGGCTTTTTCTTTTCTGCTCCACCGCACTCTTTTCTGATAGCGGCCGTGTCTCATTGCTTCCCCTGTCAGCGCCTGCAGCTCCGGCCGGTAGGACGTGTGTGGGGAAGTCAATGGGAGTTAGGCTGGGAGCATTGAAAAGAAAAAGCCTTGTCCATCTACTCTAAATCAGGGGCAGCTGAAAACACTGGCAAAGTGACCTATATACAGAACACAGGTCAGAGAGGGGAACTCGTTTATTACCAAGTGTCTTGATTAAAATCATTGGTGGCAGTGGCCACAGGGTCCCCTCCATTGGTGGTACAGTGGTAATTCCATGTTACCATGGCAGCCAGGACGCTATTGAAGCCCTGGTTGCCACGGTCAGTTCCCTGCTGCTGTGGGCACTATGGACAAGGCAGCAGGTAGTGTGAGATTCCTATTCACCCTGATAGAGATCCATTAGGGTGAATAGGAGAAGGGATTAAAAGATCCCAGGTTCTGGCCCCTAAGGAGGGAAATAGTTTTTAGATAAAAAGTAAACTAAAAAAAGTTTTAAAGTAAAAAAAATAACAAAATATTAAGTATAAATCACCCCTATTCTCAATTTTACATATAAAATATATAATGAATCTATAAATAAACATATTACATATTGCCCCACCCAAAAGTCCAAACTATTCAAATATTTAAAAACATTCTTCGTTGCGGTGAACGTTGTAAATAAATAAAAACTGCGCAATTCACCATTATCTAAAGTCACCTTGTCCCACCCTAAAAATAGGATAGGACCGTTCTATTATAGGCCGGACCTTCCATAAAATGCGGAATGAACAAGGCTTTTTTGTCGTTTTATTTTTTTTCGCATGGTATCGAAAGGTATCGAGTATCGCAATACTTTTTTGTGGTATCGAAACCGAATCAAAATTTTGGTATTAAAAAAAACTCTACCTGAGACTGTGTTGTACATGTAGAACTGGGGGAGACTTAAATAGTTTGTCTCACTTCAGCAAATAGCATTTTCCATGTAGAGAAAGTTAACACAAGGCACTGTATTGTGATTGTGCATAATGCCTCCTTTGCAGACTTGATACATTTTTCCATCACATTATACACTGCTTGTTTCCAGAGTTTACGACCACCCTGCAAACCAGCAGCAGTGGACGTGAATGCACACTATAGGAAAAAGCGCTGTTCTCTCTAGTGGCCAGTCCCGTGGGAGTACGCACAGGCAGGTGCTTTTTCTATAGTGTGCAAGCGCAGCCACCGCTGCTGGATTGCAGGGTGGTCGTAACTCCTGGTAATGAGCAGCGTATAATGCGATGGAAAAATGATTCAAACCAGTAAAGGAGGCAATATGGACAATTACAATACATTAGTAAGTGCCTTGTATTAACATTGCCTACATGATAAATGCCATTTACTGAAATGAGACTATCCCTTCAACATTTATCTATTCAGCTATGACTACATGAATGTTCTTTGACTTCCATTTGTAGAGTTCATATTCAGGAAATTTGGTTGTATTGTTGGGAGGTATGAACAGATATTAGAAAATTAAAGAGGACCTGTCACCTCTCCTGATATGTCAATTTTAGTAATTGTTTGCATTCCCCATGTAATAACAGTTTTGAAGCATCTATTCGTATGACTCTGTTGTGCCATTCCTGTATTATACCTTCTAGAAATTTACAAATAAATCTGCAGTCTGCAGTAAAGTTACTGCTGGGTGTTACCAGTAGTGGGTGTGTCTGACTCTGTCCATTCAGTACTGCTGGTGTCAGACTGTGCAGGTGCACACCCCTCAACTGGTAACACCCATCTGTACCTTTACTGCAAGCTGCTGGCAATTTATTAATAACTTCTAGTAGAAATAACAGAGGAATGGCACACTATAGAACAATAAGAATAGAAGTATATATGTTGTTAATGTAGAAAGGATTCTTGATTTGTATTGGAACTTTTTGGAATAATAGATTCTATGTAATCTGTTATACAGGTCTGTCAAAATGGGTGCGGCAGCTGGTCCAGCATCATTCTACATTTAACAGTGCCCTGGAATCTCTGGTAGCCTTTTCTACAAATCAGCAACAGCTGGTGCAGATATCAAGTGTGGTCAGTGATGATACGTATCCTCAGGAGCCTTCTCTTTCCACCAATGATAGCATGATCAATTCTTCACTGCTAGAAGTCTCTATTCATCCTTCTGACAGTGTTTTACAACATTCAGAAGAGACCCTTTCTACACCCATCCATGCCTTCCAACCATCTGTAATTACAATTACCTCTAGTTCTGACCAGTCAGGATCTGATGAAGATAAAAAAGACAGAAATAAAGGTTTGTATTGGACCATATTGTATTTAGCATTTATTAATTTGGAATTACCGAATGGCCTTCATAAAAGAGAAGACATTAACTTATTTTCTTCCCCAGAACCACAGTTTCTAGCTGATTAGCATTCAACCGTGGAAGATATGGAATTGGTGGTTGTAGGAACTTAGGGCGTATGAGGCCCTAACAAATCATTAAAGGAGTGGCCTACCCACAATGAAGATCATACGTACCTCGGCTGGGTTTGGTGTCCATCGCTCCTGAACCGCCACCTCCTCTCCCTGCACTGCTGAAAACAATGTCCATCGACGGGTGGACACGTGACCGTTGCAGCCAATCACATGTAGCAGCGGTGACCTGCTCTAATTGTATCACGTGACTAGTCTGTGATTGGCTGCAGCAGACATGTGTCTAAATCCCCCCACCCGTCAACGAATGTTGTTTTCAGAACTGTAGGGAGAGAAAGAGCTGGTATGGGAGCGACAGACAAAGAAGCCAGCGGGCGAGACCAGGTAGGTACTGTATGATCTCCATTGCGGGCTGGCCACTCCAGTCTGTATTAATGTTTCTATAACCCCTTTAATTAAAGCTTTGTAGATTATATGTAGTATACGAAAAAATGACAACAAATTTATTACATCAGTAAGCTAATTTATAGTGTTGGCCATATAGAAACACTTAGGGGTATTTCTATCATTTACCCTTAAGAATTGTCACAACTTTTTTCAAAGCTATTTTTATGCAAAAAATGTGTGGGCCTCATTAATCCAAACTGTTTAACAGGAAAACAGTCTTAGTTGGCCATAGCAGCTAGAGATGAGCTAATTTTTCAAAAATTCGATTCGCGAATTCGCCAAAATTTTGAAAAAAAATTGGTTTTATATAAATTTATTTGCGGCGAATTTCGTTGAATAAAACGGCTATTTCCTGGCTGCAGAGAGCCTTTATAGTGGTGTAGAACACTGTGCCTTGCAGTAACATGCATAGGTAGTCTGTTTTGCTAGTGAAATAATACTGTGAGTCTGTATGACATGCAGATGACAGGCGTCGCTCTTAGAATCACTGCACACTTCACTTATTTGGTCCAAAACTGACCAAAAATCTCAAGTATGAACTCAGCCTTACAGGTCGATGTTAGCGCCAAGAAGTGCACTCCTTTTATACCGTCGTCAGCTGATTCCACATAGATGTCTACAGAACCTGTTCTATTAAACACTTATACAAGTAGAGCCCCTCGACAGAGTGGAGAGGGTGTCAGCAGTAAGTTTGTGTTGAACAATAACCCCAAAAAAACGTATCTTGTCTGTTGAGCATCTGCATTCACTCGGTCAGCATTTGGTCAGTAATCCATCAGTATTGCTAATGCCCAAAAAAAACAGGAGTGGATCCAAAACAGAGATGACACGTGAATGGAATATTTGCGTGTCTTCTGTATTTTGTATGCACTCCTGCTTTTGGCTACCAAATCACAAGCCAGTTCTGATGGGACCATACGGGCCTTACAGCTGCTACACAGACAGGATCCGTTGTGCAGTATTTTTTTATTATTTTTCTTTGATTATGTGACCAACGTTGATACTATTCCACCACCTACTGCCACATTGGGATCCATTTTTACTGACGATTAACATTATGTATTGTAACTTTTTACGGATGTATTTGAAATAAAGATAGTATTTAATATTTATGGTAGTGTGGTGTTATGGTGTTGTAGTCCCACTAATACAAGCCAAAAAATGCTATAGAACATATAACTGCACCGCACAAGGGCAAATAAATGTAGAAATATTTCCTTGTAATAAACCCTGTTAATGGTTGTATCAAACAGCACTTGCACCCTAATAAGTACGGTTTGCTGGAATTACTGTATAGTAAAGTTGGGGTTTGGGTTCAGTATTCTGTAGATTTTATTATTTTCCCTTATAACATGGTTATAAGGGAAAATAATAGCATTCTCAAAACAGAATGCTTTGTAAAATGTGGATTAAGGGCTTAAAAATAAAAAATTAACTCACCTTATCCACTTGATCGCGTAGTTGCGATCTCTTCTGTCTTCTTCAAGCATTATCTGCCGGCTAAAGGACCTGTGATGACGTCACCGAGCTTATCACATGGTCCATCACCATGGTGATGGACCATGTGATTGGACCATGTGATGTGACGTCACCACAGGTCCTTTAGATGGCAGCTAATGCTTGAAAAAGACGAGATCGACAACTACGCGATTAAATGGCTAAGGTGAGTTAATTTTTTTTGTTTTTAACCCCTTAATCCACATTTTACAATGCATTCTGTTTTGAGAATGCTATTATTTTCCCTTATAACTATGTTATAAGGGAAAATAATAAAGATCGGGTCCCGTCTCTTAGCAACCATGCGGGAAAATCGCACTGCATCCGCACTTGATTGCGGATGCTTGCGATTTTCCCGCAGCCCCATTCACTTCTATGGGGCCTGCGTTGCGTGAAAAACACACAATATAGAGCATGCTGCAATTTTCACGCAACGCAGAAGTGATGCGTGAAAATCACCGCTCATGTGCATAGCCCCATAGAAATGAATGGGTCCGGATTCAGTGCGGGTGCAATGCGTTCACCTCACGCATTGCACCCGCGCGGAAATCACGCCTGTGTGAAAGGGGCCTAAGAAATAAACGGTGAGCTCTGATTGGTTACTATAGGCAACTGAGATAGTTTTGATAAATGAGGCCCTGTGAATTTTTGCAGTTTTCCAAAGTGTGTGCAAAAGTGAGCATGGCTAACTATGAGGTGGACGCCAAATTTATCAGTTGCAGCATTTTGAGACAAAAAATATTTGCATGTGTAACATCTGTAGACAAAAATGCAATTTTTTTAAAGAGTTATCAAACAAACACGCACCGTTTGATAAATTTGACTCATATCACACCAGTGCGGACTGTCAGCAAAACTGACTTCGCCTCTTGACAAATGACCCTTAGCTCAGGGATGTGCAAACTGCGGCTCTCCAGCTGTTGCAAAACTACAACTCCCAGCATGCAAAGACTGCTTACAGCTATCAGCCTACAGCAGGGCATGGTGGGAATTGTAGTTTTACAACAGCTGGAGAGCCGCAGTTTGCCCATCCCTGCTTTAGCTGATCTGGGGTTGATTAATAGCTGGTAGATCCAGAAATGTTCTTTATTTCAGCCACATCCACTTGTAGAAGGCATTTAAGGAAAGTTGTTCTGGCCTATACCTTGTTTTTTTTAATCTCATATTGGTTACTTAAGAGTATATTTTCATTTTGGAGAAATATACATTAATTATAGCAAAGTCTGCAAAAAAAAAGTTTTTTTTGTTATTTCACAAAAGCTACCATCTTCTCCGGAGAAACTCTTGTATCTGAAGAGGCCAAATTCCCCACATCCACATCTCATTGTACCCCATTGCACTGTATATTCATAAACATACTTTTGCATGTTACTTGCTATGATTAGTAATGTTTTCTGTTTTGTCTTTCATTAGGTGATTTTAATGTTTTTAGAGCACAGAGGTCTAAAAATAATAATTTTAGAAGAGGAAAAGAGTTTCCAGCTAAAAAGCAAGTGACCGAGAAATTTCAGAAGCAGAAACTGAACCTCACAAAGCAGAAGTCCTCTTTCTACTCTTTCTTCATCAGCAGTCCTCTCACCTCAACTCCTCTTCCCTCTTCTTCAAGGAGAGACACCTACCAAAATGCTAATCTTGAGGTTGGAGCACTTCATGGAAGATGCTTAGCCCCATCTAACAAACTGACTTTGGATACACCTGCCTCTACCAGTAATGGAGACTGTGTTGAAAATGTGTGTAATGTCACTCCACTGTTTCGTGACAACACAAATGATGTTAATAATGTACTAGAAAAAACTGAGAGCTCCGTTACTGAGATAACTGAGGAAGAGGACGAGGATGTCACCCTCCATTTTACTCCTGAACTTTTTGACAATGAGATTCAGAGGCACAGTCCTGATATGAAGGGAGCAGACAACTTTATGCTGTTTCCGTCTGATGATGGTTGCATTACACATAATGAGGCCCACAACACTGATGGCAAAGAGAGAGGGTCAGAAAATGATTTAAACACTTGTAATTTTAATGCAATAGTAAACCAAGTGGCTGTGTTAGGAAGTGACCATTCTGCTGATGCACAGGGAGAGAAGAAAAGAAGAAATAGACTTTCTAGGTCAAAGAATAAAACCTTTGATCTTCAGTAAATGCACTGCAATGATTAAAGCCATACCTTACAACAGCACCTTTCTGTGGCCAAAGAAGGGTAGAGGGACACTTATATGCCATTTTGGGATATTCCTGATTAGACCCAGGGCGTACACCCATTTTCACTACAAATGTTGGGATGCAAGTGAAATGCTATGCTGTCCTAAGAAGGAGATACCGAGCACAGAGATATTTTGTTTCATTTGATCTACTACCAGGACACAGGGTCCTTTAACATGTCCCAATAACGAAGGGTGATGGACATGGACAAGTCAGTGGATCAGCACCTGTTTAAAATACTTTTTTTTACACAGGCTGATGGAAAGTGCATGTAGGGTAAGCGATTGTTACCATAATCAGTCGTCCCCCATAGTTTCACATTGTTGGCAGCTCATCTCCTGTTTCATCTTCTGTGCTGCCGACTAGTGGGCATTTCCATACTCCCAAAAATAATGCATTCAACCAACAAATGAGCATTTGCTCTTCTGTCACTTGATCGCTAGGGCATTTACACGGGTCAATTATTGGGAGTGAGTGTTCATATGAACATTTGTTTCCAGTAACTGACCCAATCTTCTACTTGTGTAAAATGATCTTAGAGAAACCCTGTGATTTTGGCTTTATCTGCACACAAAGTGTGTATACAGGGAGAACTGACAGGTACTGTGTGGGCAGGGGCAGTGGGACTCGATGGCTTTACATCATGGTAGCATTTACAGTGCTTTTTGTATATGATTATTGAAGGAAATCAGTGAAGGTAAGGATTTGCTAATAGATTTCTGAACATTATTGGACTGAACATACATGTTGGTAACCAGTGGCAGTGAGAGTGATGGAACCACTAAATACATATATAAAAAAAGTAACCGACATAACTAAAAAATAACTCTGTGTTCACCTTCAGAAATTCTAGAGGCATTGAGAGAACCAGTTGGTACGTTACCTCTTTCACATTGCTGTAAATATGTGTATTAGTATGGGAGCATGGTATCTGGAACTTTACAGTGGTATAGTGACGAGAGAGGAGTGAATTTCATGTTATGAAATTCGTTCACGCTTCGTTTGGTGGTAAAAGCAGAATTGCGTTATGGATTCCGTTACCACGGACCATAACGCAATTCTATGACGGAATACATAACGGAATGCCTTTAGAGGCATTCGGTTATTCATTCCGTCATAATAGAAGTCTTTGGGCTGCAAAACGGATCCGTCCCGTTTCCATTATGCAGGGGAGTCCTGTCCTGCATAACGGAAACGGGTCGGATCCGTTATGCAGGCCATAGAGTTCTATTATGACGGAATGAATAACGGAATGCCTCTAAAGACATTCCATCATTGAATTGTGTTAACGTGGTAACGGAATCTATAACGCAATTCTGCTTTTACCAGTGAACGAAGCGTGAACGAATTTCATAAGATGAAATTTGCTCATCTCTAATAGTGACTAATATGTTGGGATTTATTGTTTTTTTTTATACAATGTACAACGTAAAACCAAATGTGTAAAATATATATAATAGTGGTCTGATATTTTAGCATAATGTACATTTCCTATTCCTTTCATTGTTTCTTTATTACAGATTTAGAATCAAGCATTATATGTGACATTTTTGTCATTTATTTTTTCAATATTTTTCATTAAAAACGTACCAAACATACAAGAGCCTTATTTACTCTAACAGAGCAAAATAACTCAATGCTTAAGTTAGATATGATCTGTCAATATTTTCTTGTGAATAACCCTATCAAAGTGATGCACGTTTATCAGTTCAAATTAAAGAGTTTTGCACAAATCTGTGTACCTGTTTCACCGTGCCCATTGGTATTTTTTACAAAGAATGTTCACCAGATCAGCAGGCAGAAGAGTTCTAGAAAATGAGGGTAATGCAAGAGTGTTATACTATATAACAAAAGGAATATATTTAAAAAAAAAACTTTATTTAATAACCTTTGCATGGAAATCAGCAGCTATTTAGGGGGAGATTTATTAAGACTGGTGCTTTCTGCGCCAGTCTTGATATCTGCTGCACTGTCAGAGGATGCACCACATTTATGACGGGGCACATCCTCAGGCAGTCCATGCTCCTAAACAGAAATCTACAACAACTCAGAGCTGCCGTCCATTGCTTGCTTTATTTGCACCAGAAAACTGGCGTAAATAAAGATAAATTTGTCTCTGCTGTTTCATAGTCAAGTCCAACCTGTTATCCTGCTATATTGATACGAGGGAAGGCAAAAAAAAAAAAACATGAGAGAAAAGAAAATCCTTCCCTTTCCAGATTCGGCATTTAGGACAAATCCCTCAATAAATATCCATCTTCCTTTTAAGGAAAAGGTAAACTTTTTTCCCCAAGAAGTCACGGAAACACAGCTTGCAGCTTTATAAAGCCACTTTTCTGTCACAAGAGAGATAAACGTCCCCTTAGTGTTGCATTCTTCTCCAGCACAGGAGAAGCGATCTGGCTTTCAGGAATTGTGATTTGTCTCACTAAATCCTGGACACACGTTACGGGTTCTACAGTCAGAAGCTGCACTAAGAGGGACATGTACTGCAAAGGGCATTTTAATCACCATTGTGGCCACTTTAGGTATACAGCATAAAATATCAAAATGACAGTCTGGTACAGTATATTGTGTACAGGCTGCCAAGCAATGTTGCTGGCAATCAAGCATTTAATCTTGTAAGTGGGGCCATTATTCACCTGGACATTGTTCCCTTTAAAGGGGTTGTCCGGGTTCAGAGCTGCTCCGATGCTCTCCTTTGCCCTGCGATAAATCGCGCAGGGCAAAGGCATTTTCCGGAGTTCCGGCGACTAACCGCGCTGTCCATGGGGCTGCCAGGAAGCCTGGTGACGTCACCGTCACTGATTGGCGAGATTTAGCACTGCCCTAGCCTGTAAAACGGCTAGGGCAGCGCTAAAGCACACCCATCAGAGCCGGTAACGTCACCGAACACACTACTGGGCGGAACCTTCCGCCAGGCCGTGTGTTATTGTGAACAAAAGAGCACTTACCCTGCGCGATCTAGTGCAGGGCAAAGGAGAGCATCAGAGCATGAGATGCTCCGATGCTACCAGCAGGGGTGTTGCCTGAGTGAAAATATGGGTATGTCCGGGTTCAGCTCTGAACCCGGACAACCCCTTTAAGCTAAGCTAAACCATAAGAACTGCATCAAATAAATATTAATGTACAAAGACCTAGCAATTAGCCACACAGCAGCCAGATACAAAGGGCCATACAGAACCCAGGTAAATAATAGGCGATGTATACTTCAACAATTCCAAAAGATTTACAGCTGTTCTTGGAACCCATTATATGACTGTAGAGCTAGGCGATTATGATCAAAATTCTGAGTAATTGAACATTTTACCTCCATTACGTTTAATGAGCAAGTTTGTTTTTTGCCCTCAACAGCTTAAGCGGTGGGGGGAGGCGGAGGCTTTTGGAGCAGTGGGGGAGCCTGACACAAATATTAGAAGGGTAGGGGACACTATATAAATATATAATTATAGCACTCAATTGAGAGAACAAAACAAAAAACTTTATTGGTAATCGTAAGATTTTAAAAACAGTAGTTGCAAACCTCCAATTGATATTAACAACACGTAACAGAGGCAGAGGTGAACAGTGTGAACTTCTGTTTCCCCCAGCGCTGAGTGGATTGGGGTTTTTTACATATACAATGTATGTTTGTTGGTTGTTAAATATTCTTTCAAACATAGCGCAAAACTATTATATGTGTTTGAGTTAACCAGTGCCAACTGTAACCTAAATAGTTGGAATAATTGACCTGGGCAAGATTATGTTGATTAATCAGGCTACAGTTTGATTGCTGCATGTTTGGTGGTCTTGAGACAGTAAGGTGTTATTGTCTGCAAACTTAGTGGTCTAGAGCAGTGATCGGGTTTTGGTCAGCATCCCTTTTGTTCTTGGGCAGTGGAGGGTTTATTGTCTGCATCCATTGTTTGTGGTCTAGAGCAATTAAAGGGTTAATGCCAGCACTTCTAATATTCTTGGGCAGTGAAGGGGTTAAATTGAGTATCCTCGGTGGTAGTGGACAGAAGAGTTTACTGAATCTCTGCTCTCATTAACTTGAATAGGAGCAGCACTTCCATAACCATCTCCTTTGCGGGAACTACTGATAAACAGCTAATACACGGGGGTGCCGGGAATCAGACACTGGCTGATCACATACTGATGACCTACCCATAGGACCATCAGTATTAGGCTAGGGCTACACGGCTATGTGTCGCTGAAAAGTCGTACAACATTTTTTATGATGATAGTCAATGGTGCTGAATTGCTACATGCTGCGACTGCAACATGACAGACACAAAAAATCCATCCAAGTTGTATTTTTGTGTGACTGTCGCATCACAGTCGCTGAATGCCGCAGTGCAACATCATTGACTATCATCACAAAAAATGTCGTGCGATATGAATGTCGCAGTGTAGTTTTACCGTTTTTGGTGTGAGACACATGTCACCGTGTAGCCCTAGCCAAAAAGTCCTGGAAAATCCTTTAATTGTGTGGTTAAAACATTGCTTATTTGTGGAAGATAAATACTACTGTAATACATTGTGTAAGAACAGTATTCCTTTTATGATAATCATTTGAACCCAAAGACAGCAATCTATGATAAAAGGATGCTTTAAAAAAAGACATACGCAATTTAGTGAATCTTTTTGTCCCTAAGTATCTAATCATCAGGACTAATAGTCTAATGTGTATAATGGGGGCTCCTGGTTATTTCACGGAAATGATGTATGTTAGGATTAAAGAAAAGATAGTTAATTGCAGATGATCATAGAAAAATTCTAAGAACTGGGAAGTAAGATGAAGAGTGCATGAGCAGGTTGGTAGTATAAGGATGAATAGACCAAGGTAAACTGCTTCAAGTGGGCAGTGTTCACGTCAGTATTCCATGTTGCTAACCATAATGTTAGGAAATACTGCAATATTGGTGTTCTGCAATATCTGCAAGGTTTTCTGGTATTGGTGAGCTCCTCTTGCTGCTGCACCTACTGTTAATTAAACATTGTTTCTCCATATAATGTGTTACAGGAGTAGAACATACTTTTCATAGTACAAAGAAATACACTAAACATGTAAATATAGTTTATAATACTTAACTATCTTTCTATAAAATGGATGTTTATTATATATTATTAAAAAATGACTGTTTATAAATATCTGTCAATAACTGACTTTTCATATAAATGAAATATTAATCTTTACAGTTTTAGAGAAGAAACTAGTTATTGACTGTATTGAACCTCAGTGTCACGCACAAGCTTGCATAGATTTGTTTAATAACTTACAGCATGGCATTGTTGGATTCCCTATAACATGACTGCAGT
Organism: Bufotes viridis; assembly: GCA_033119425.1. Classification (NCBI taxonomy): domain Eukaryota; kingdom Metazoa; phylum Chordata; class Amphibia; order Anura; family Bufonidae; genus Bufotes; species Bufotes viridis. Next base: position 273,853,500 of record CM065591.1, read on the forward strand.
AAAATATTAAAATGCTGAAAAGTTAATTATTTAAATAGAAAATAACACAATTCTCATATTAGTCTGTTCGTGCCTAGCTACACCTATTATTGCATTTTCTGCTACTTATTTCAGTATTTCTGCTCCAACAAATTACCCCTTGCTATTATAGTTAACACCTTAATGGCCATGCCTGAAAAGACCTTAAAGGGGTTGTGCAGGGGTTTTATATTGATGACCTATCTTCAGGATAGGTCAATATCTGATCAGTGGGGGTCCGACTCAGGGGAGGTAGTGCTCCATGCAATCTCTACTTCCTCGTCTATTCACTGCCTCCTCTTCAAACATCTTTTAGGCGTTGGTGCCGGCTGTTGGGCCTGAGCCGATCAGATATTGATGACCTATCCTGAGGATAGGTCATCAATATAAAACCCATGCAGAACCCTTTTAATGACCAGACTCTTTTTGAGATTTACTATACACAGTGGTAAACTTTTTTACTTGTTGAGCTACCAACAAAAAGTGTTAATTTTTTACATAACACAGGACTCTTTATTAATGTTTCTAGAGAATTTTATTTAGGTAAAAATGTCCAAAAAATTAGCTTTTTTTCACACTATAGCTCATTATAAATGGGTTCCCTATTTTCTGTTGTTGTGTGAACAAGGCAACTATTTGGCATGGGTTTATATATATTTTCTTTATTTGTATTTTTATTTATTATTTTATAAAAAATATATATATATTCCATTGGTCATTAATAAGTTTTGGAGGACATTTGCACTCTGGGAGTTCAGAAAATAGTAAATGAAGAGGTAGTCGCGCATGTGTGATGCACTCTTTATTCAACTCTATAGGACTTCCAAAAATTGCCAAGCGTGTTTCCTCTGCTTTTTTCTGAACTCCCATAGCAGTGATTGGAGAGCACGCCATGCATGCACAATGTGCTGTCCGTCATTTAGGGCAAACCATGCTGGAGATAGGAGCTGGTTCCAGAGGTAGGAACCATACCTGTCTAACAATGATGGCATAATTCTTACTACTTAGTGATGTAACTAGTTTTAGCCTTAAAGTGATTTTCCAGTCAATATTTTTTAAACCTACTCTAAAGGCTGGAAAAAAAAAATTCACAAAGCTGTCCTTACCAATTGCCATCCATTCCCGTTCCAACTCTTCCAGGGTTTTCCAGTGGTCTCTGATTCCTGCTCTCTCTCAATACACAGGAAGTGACCACTCAGCCAATCACTGGCCATCGTTTAAACTGATTCAGCCACTGATCATTTATTTCCTGTGTGTTGAGAGGCACTAGGAAGCAGAGACTGACAGGGGCCTTGGTAATTGTTAGGATGGCAGGGATTTGGTGAGTTGAACTTGACTTTTAATTTCTTTGTAACTTTTTATAGCATTCTGAGCATGTTTAAAGATGCACGCCAATGTTTTTATTTTTTTGTCACCTCACCATTGGAAAGTTTGGTGGTCTACATAACTGTTTGCTCATCTCACTCTTTTTCTAAAAATAGGACCACACATGTGACAATTGGAGAGCAAGGATTCTTTTTGATTCATAGGATGGTGATAGCATGAACAAAAGTTCACGTTACCCCTTTCCCTTGGGATGATCAAAAGCCGTTAACAACCAAACATGTCTCCCACTGCCCCCTCCTTCTCCACAGTCTGAAATGGGATCATTAAGTAGATTATTTGCAGCTCCCACTTCAACCTGCTGTAACTCAGGCAAGGTCACACTAGAGTTGGGATTCTGATCTAGTTATGTTCCAGTCTGAGCTGGAACCTTAAATAGCAGCTCTGCTCTGCAGTCACGCTGCCTCACACTGTGCTTGTTGAATGAGTACAGTTTGGGGTAACCATGAGGTCAAAGGGGTTGTCTCATGATTAATATTACATTTCTGTGTTAGATCACAGAAAACATAATTCAAATTGGAAATGTTAGCATTTTTTTAAAATATTCTTGTGTATAAGTATGGCTGTTACATACTTACTGTAGTGCCCCCTGGTGTTCCCATGTGACCAGTAGTTTCATCACACCTCTTGTACACCAGTGGTGGAGTGATTTGTGCAGGCAGCCACAAACGATAAAAGTAGCTTCTTACTGGCACTGAACACATTATGAAGACTTACCGATAGGGAATGAAAACAACATCAGGGGGCATTTAACATGTATGTAAAGTAACAGCAATATTGACAGCAATAAGTTATTTAAAAAAAAATTATCCAGTTTACAAATTTGTGTATGCTGGGCCAGGCAGGGCCAGGTTAAAAGAAGGACACTGGGACACTGCCCTTGGGCCTTCACCCCAAAAGCAGAAGAAGGTACCTCCACCAGAACTGATGCACATACAAATGTGTCATCTGATATGTGGGCTGCTCTGCCAGGCCAAACAGTGCACTGCTCACTCTGGCCCCTTTAAAATGTAGTATTCTGCGACGCACATAAATCCTAAAAAGCAATCTTCCTTTTCTGTCCTCCTGAAACTCCCCTCTTGTCAGTGTCAAGATGTTCTGTGTGGGAGGAGCTAGCCCTAGTAGGTTCCCCAGTTAGCACCACCTTTGTTTCTTCCTATGCCCACAAATCATCACCCCAGACAGTATAACTGGATAAGACCTTTGACCACAGAACCCCATCGATCCTTCAAGCAGTTGAGCCCTCTCCCAGTGGGCTAGCTACAACCCTACTAGTGATAATCTTGAGTCTGTGGATAGTGGGGGACATTGTAACTCAGCTTTGCCAGTTCTTGGGGTGGGCATTATATTTGTCACTCATTTTTCCCAGTCCATGGAGTGGCATTATAGGTTGTCACGCAACTTTCCCAGTCCATGGAGTGGCATTATAGGTTGTCACTCAACTTCCCCAGTTCATGCTGGAGCATGATAGGTTGTCATTAGTTCATAGCTAGTTTGTGATCTCCTTCAGAAGTGTATCACCATTTCAATATAGAGGATGAAATTCCTACACCTGCCTTCTATATCCCGTCCTATGTGTATATTATACAAGCTGTTTATGATTTATTTTTTATATGGGCACACATTACTGGCAGGGGTTATTAGCTTTGATATCTGGTATATGAAGCAGAAAGTATATGTAGAAAAGTTGAATATACCACCACAGTGTCATGCCCTGCTCTGGTGAAGTGCGGAGGTCTGTCAGGTTGGCAGCACGTGTGTAGTTTTTCTCAGGGACTATAGGGTTAATTCAGTCTTAGGCACGGGGGCACGTTTATTCCCACCTTTAGGGTCTGAACGTGTGCACAGCAGTCTAGGGTCAGCTGATAGGATCTAGTCAGGAGGTGACCATTATCCCCAGCTTTTGCCTAGACGCTTGTTTGTTGTTTCTTGTGTATCTATTGTATCTTGTACCCTTCCCGGCGTGACACACAGATGGCACATTGTAGCTCACAATGCATCATCTGTGGTGACACATTTAGCTTTGCTTAGATACATGCCTTTGATGGGCATTTTGTTTGGCACTTGGGATACACAACATCCGTCAGTGGTATATGTATATGAAGCAGATGTAGCATAGCTTAATTTTTCATATATGCTACATATATGTTTGCTTTTGATGGACGTTTTGTTTGGTAGATTAGATACAAGCTATCTATGGTTATTTAGAATAAATAAAATGATGCAGGCCTCCACCAACCTAAATCCAGCCCTGCTACTAGGCGAATCAGTACCTTTCTTGAGATTGAGTTTGGCACCGCTATAAATTATCCTCTACAATGTGGCTTACCCACAGTAGGTGGATCATTGGTAGGCTGCCACCGTGTGGAATGTGCCCTTGGTCTCCATGGGTCCCCAACTACATTTGGTGTGCCTTTGAAATAAATGGGTCCGCATCAACCAGGAGCCATCCTTTGCTTTCTGCTGATCATTGTCAATTGCCTTAGTACGCTGTGATGTTCAGTGACAGGAACCGTAGAATTATCCATGCAAATAAAAGTGGCTTTTTATCTTTGTTACTCTCAGTGAGAGTTTGAGAGTTTAGTTTGTACAACAGAGGTCTGTTTTCTCAAAAAGGTTTCTAGGGTAGATGGGTTTGGGTTTGTTGACTGTTGATGTACCAGGTGCATCATGTACGGCTATGTGATCAGCTGTCACTAGGTCTCCACGTTGCATGCTATTTCAGTGTAATCTAAGCACAACATTCTTGCTTTGTATTTTCTTTAGAATGAGATAGAAAAGCACTTCAGTGTTCAGTTTGTCTACTGTGTGATCAGTCCTAAATGGGACTTATGTCACTGCTTTACCGAAAACACAAAGCTCTATATATTCTTTCATTCTGCCTACTTCTCTACAGCTAATATTTAGTGAAGCTTTGCCAAATGTATGCATACCGTAGATAGCATCGGGGATGACATGTGCAGTGACATGCATGTCACATCTGTTAGACCCTACCATACCCTATTAGTGCACAGTGCATGTATAGTGGCACACAGTGTTCCTTCATGTTACTGTGTTCTATAGCCAAATGGGACTACTATGAGACATCCTATTCTTCCCTGGAAGTATTGCTCCTTCTTAAAGGGGTTCTCCGGGAATTAAGAAAAGAAAACTACTGAAAATACTTAAATATTACTTTATTATAGATACATTCCCAAATACCTTTCATTAGTTACGTATAAAGTCTTGTTTTGTTAAGGGAGCAATCATCGGGAGAAATAAAATGGCCACCGTCTTATTGGCACTCACAAAACCTATTACAAAACCATGGTATTTGAGAATATGTTAAAGGGGTTCTGCGGGAACATAGAAAATCTTAAAACATCATCTAAAGATCATATAATCTGCTATGGATTCTAACCTTGTAACTGCCAAGCAATTTTACTTCTACAGTCATACTGCATGCTCCCAGTAAATCCTGTTGTTTACAGCCCTGAAGTTCCTGGTAGTGGGAGTGATTAGCTTAGACAAAAACAATTCCCAGAGTTCTGTGCGCCTCCAGTTCAAACCAGTTTGTACATACCCACTACACCTTTCCTATTAGTGAAGCCTCAGCCACTACACCTCTATTCATCAGCCTGGGCTCTTTCTTCCTGTTTCCTCCCACACAGCTTCAGACAAAGTGGACTCCGCCCACCCCTGCTGATTGGGCAGTCAATATAATGAAAGTGCAGAACATTATTTGCTGCCCCCTGATTGGTGTTTCTATTTGGCGAATCTGCTTTACATGCAGAACGCCCGATGCTGAGTGAAAAAAAAGTGCAGGCGCAGAAGGTTCCTGTGCCTGCGAGCAAGCGATGCACAAGTCCGGCCCTCCCACTGATCTGTAATGTCACGACTTGTATCCACTGCCTTAGAGAGAGGAATGCCGGGATAACTAGTCATGACATTAGCTAAAGAAAGACTTCCTGGATTAGGAAAGTCACGTAACCGCTCTCTGAATCGGCAGACAGAGATGATACCGGACCAAGAAGTAAATTAGTAAGTTGAAGGGCATGGCAGGGGAGAGTTAATGAATAAGAAAATTATTAAAGTGTAGAACCCCTTTAATAATAAAGTAATATTTAAGTATTTATTTTTTTTTTTTCATTCCGAGAGAACCTCTTTAACCAATTCAGATTATTTTTGAGTAGTTTGGGCTTTAAATTTGTTCTCCAAGAATTAACAATTGGTGATCTATCCCTAGGTGGATGGAAAGGTGTAGATCTGGCGCTGGACCCAGTCCCGAACAATTGATTGGCAGGAGTTGTCGAAAGTCAAACCCCTGCCAACCTGGTGACCTACTATTTTTAGTATGTATTAATATAATGTTTTTATTTATTGTCCTATCAACTTCATTTGTTACTGACTAGTGTAGTTTTTTTTTCTTTCCCACACACAAGTTTTGTTGAAATTAAAAAACTTTTTTTAAAGGCCGGGTTCACATCACTGTTCATTTTTCCATTCTTCTGATGCATCAGAAGAAGAGAGAAATAAAGGAAAAATTATTCTAATTTGTTAATTTGGATAATTGGTTCAGGGTTAGAGGTACAACAACAGTTGCATTTTTTTTACTCACTTTGGAAGAGATTTATCAAGACCTGTGCTTTCTGTGTCGATTTTAATATCCCCTGTGCTGCCGAAGAGCCTAAGTTATGACTCTTCATATATCAGGAACATCTTCCAGTAGTACCCCTAAACATAAATCTATGGCAGCTCAAAGCTGTCGTAGATTTCTGTATTCATTGTCACTGCCGCTGGCCATGTCCCTTCCCAATCCTCACCAGAAAAGTGGTGAGGGAGGCATAAAAACACCTTGTGACACTTTTATGCCAGAAATCTTACATAGGAATATAATAAATCCCCCCTTTATGTTTTTTTTTTCATTTTTTAACTTTGTATTTACCCTATTTTTCTATTGTAACATTTTCTGCATTGCACACTCAGGACACCTTGACTAGTGTGAGGGCTTATCTGGGCCTAGTTAAACCTAGCAATAGCCTACGGGTGTCGGCATATTGTTGAACACATAACCAGACACAGCAATAATGGGGACTGCTAAGCACCTGGCATTCGACTTAAATTACCCCATATATACACATGGGTTTAAGGACCAGGAGCATGCACTGTAAATTTAAAGACCATCTTTCAGCATGATCAACCCTATTAAGCCAGGTATACTGCCTGTTAGGGTTAATCATGTTGAGTTAAATGATCAGTTAGTAGTTAAAATCTATGACCCCATGTTAGAGAATATACACTTTATTCAATATGCTAATTAGGTCTTTGGGACATGGAGGGGTGGGCCTATCCCCTTAGAGTCCCGCCTCACCACTGCCTATCCCCCTTAGCCACTCCCCCTGCCCCTTGAGTGATAGAGCCAGGCATCCCTGATGTCATTTAAACATTCGCCAGTGTATGCACAGTTTGCATCTCAGCATCGGAGATAATACGCTTTTTCTGACTTATGGTTTATTTGTGAATTTAGCACTCATAATTTTTACTAGTATTTAGTGTGATCTGTAATGATGCTCCAGTACTGAGATGCAATCTGTGCATGCTCCGGTGAATACGCTGGGATTGGAGGGACAGGCAGGAAGACAGTGAGGGTGCCTGGTCTTGTCACTCAAGGGGAGTGTCGTGTGTTATAAAGCGCAAAATGCTTTATATAAAAAAAATGGATCAAAGGCAAAAATTTCAAAATTTATAGGAGTGGCTAAAGCGGAAAGGGCTAGGCGCCTGCTCCTTCGTGCTCAGAAGACCTAATTGGCATATTGAGAATATATTTTTCTAAAATGGGCCCACAGATTTGAACTACTAACCTATCATTAAAGTAAGTAAGTTAGTCTCTTGGCAAAACATATCAGCAATTTACTCCTGGATATACAATGCAACAGAATGTCCAAATCAATGGTATGTGCAGTACTGTTCCATTAAATTCCAATCTTATAAAAGCTGAATTTTCAAGGTATATACTTCTTTGAATGAAGATAAAGGTCTGAGTACGCTAGATCTCTTTGTGGAGGTCAATTGCATCAAGATAGTTATGGAGGTTCATTTTTAGTTCTATTTTTGAATTACATTTTAAGATTTGTGGGAGATCAGAAGCTATGACCTCACTAATTCCTAGAACATAGGGTCCTTGGTGATTAGTAATACTTCCTGAACTATACATATGTTCCTTTCAATCTGAATTCTCAACTCAAACCAATTTACATAAATCTTTGATAGATGATTTGTATTTAACAATGTTACCAAGTGGCAAGTCCACTAGTTATAAGAACTGTGGTTTTACCAAGCGTCAAGTCTCAATGAAGAAACATTTCAGAAAAAAACTGAAAATGGGAATGTCTATCAATCTCAGACTTCTAATCTAATTTGTCATGATTAAGGATCGGTATTTGTAACAGAGATCCGAAACGCGTAGACGCGACATGTATCCCGCTGTTTTTATCGCTTTGAAATAAAGAACGAGTTGGTGTATGAAGCTGGACATTTTCTTCGTTTTCCTACAGACTTCTAATCTGGTTGAGGTGCAAGCAGCTTGGTATGCTGGAGCTAAGTGGATCTTCCTGTCTGATGTTTTTACCAGCACTACTTCTTCCAGACCTCAAAATTAAATCATGAATTAAAATTGTGATTTTTACTGAAAAAAAACGTTATGCAAATCTGCACCTTGTTACACATCATTGTCTTTCTTATATTACCACTTTCCATATAAGGGCTCATGCACACGACTGTATTTATTTTGTGGTCTGCAAAACACGGATCCCCAAAAATCTTGCGTATTTTGCGAAAGGGAACAGCTGGCCCCTAACAGTCCTATCCTTGTCCGTAATGCAGACAATAATAGGACATGTTCTATTTTTTTGCGGAATGGATATATGGGAATAGAATGTGCAGTGGCCGGGTTTGGGGTGGCCCCAACGCTACTCTGGGTCCCCAGAAGTGTTACCACGTGATGCTGCTCTCCAGAGGGGATGGTAAGGCGTGGTGCACCCCAATGGGAAATAAGTCCAGAGGGTCAGGGTCTGCAGTAAACCAGCGTGCTTCAGGTACAAAACAATACAGGCGAGGCATTGGGCTGGCTTCTCCAGTCTCCTCCCTGGCAGAAGAAGGGTTTGATGCTGAGGAAAGGCCTGAGCTAGCTGTCCCTCTTTCTGTGCAGAAGGCTGGTCCAAGGCTGGTGATCCACGGTCTGTGGTAGCGTATCCGCTCTCTCAGCATCTTCTTCTGGTCACTCGGTAGTCTGGCAGAGTCTCCTCTTCCAAGCACTGTTCCCTAACTGCAGCACACTAGGGGCTCTGACTGCTCTCCTTATATACAGTATTTGCTAGACTAGAACCTTCTAGTGGGGGGGGGGTGGAATGGAGAAACTTAACACAAACAGATACATTATTTCAGCTCGGGTCTGGTATAGATTTACATTAGAGCTTCAATGATACTCAATGGCAATGACACAGCAGTTTTTCCAGACAAAAACAAGTTTCCAGACATAACAACATAGCTAAAACCAGACATTAAACCCCTTCCCAACCAGCTGCGTAATAGTACGCCGCAGGGGGGCGTGACTTGCCGCCCAGCGCCGTAGTATTACGGCGTGCTGATTGGGTGGGTGCAAGAGGGGGGACCGGCTGTTCCCGTTAGCCGGTCCCCTACTGTGTGCGCCGACATCGGTGAAAACACCGATGCCAGCACATTAATCCCTTCTATGCCGCGGTCAGCGCTGACCGTGACATAGAAGGGGTTTGCTGCGGTTGAGGGAGCCTGCTGTGTGGCGGAGACCCGATGGTTGAGAAGGCAACCCGATGTCGTGCAGAGGCTGCCCAATGCCTTGCATGGCCTCGGGACCTGCCTTCTACGGGTGCCTAGGAGATCCATCCTCATTCTGTGTCTCCAAGGCAACCTGTTAGTGCATTATTCTATGTAATACTCTAACAGGCAATGCATTACAATACAGATGTATTGTAATGCATTGCAGAGGGGATCAGACCACCAAAAGTTAGTCAGAAATAAATGAAAAAAAAAGTGTTTTTAATTTAAAAAAAATAGTTTCAAGTAAAAAAAGAAAAAAACGCCCCTTTCCCCTGATTTTATAATAAAAAATAGAAAAATAAAGAAAAAAACACACATATTAGGTAATGCAGCATCCGTAACGACCAGCTCTATAAATATATCACATCCGATAAACACCATAAAAAAATAAAAACTGTGTCAAAAAAAGCTATTTTTGTCACCTTACATCACAAGTGCAACACCAAGCGATCAAAAAGGCGTATGTCCCACAAAATGATACCAATAAAACCGTCACCCCATCCTGCAAAAAACGAGCCCCTAAATAAGAAAATCGCTAAAAAAAAAAAAAACTATAGCTCTCAGAACATGGAGACAATAGAAAGTCATTTTCTTGGTTTCAAATATTCTATTATTGTGTTAAAGTGAAATAACTAAAAAAAAGTATACATATTAGGTATCGCCGCTTCCGTAACAACCAGCTCTATAAAAATATCACATGATCTAACCCCTCAGGTAAACACTATAAACAAAAATTTAAACTGTATTAAAAAAAGCAATTTTTGTCACCTTACATCACAAAAAATTCAACACCAAGCGATCAAAATAGTACCAATCAAACCGTCACCTCATCCCCCCAAAATCGGTAAAAAAATAAAAAAAGCTATGGCTCTCAGACTATGGAGACACTAAAACATCATTTTTTTATTTCAAAAATGCTTTTATTGTGTAAAACTTAAATAAATAAGAAAAAGTACACATATTAGGTATTGCCACGTCCATAACGATCTGCTCTATAAAAATATCACATGACCTAACCCAAGGATGGGCAAACTGCGGCTCTCCAGCTGTTGTAAAACTACAACTCCCACCATACCCTGCTGTAGGCTGATAGCTGTAGCCATCTTTTAACCTACTTCATTTGCCTTATGGTCATGCACTTCTGAGTGTAGAAATATAGGTGCTTAGTCTGAACTTTGTCTTATAGTATATATTGAGGGTGGCGCCTCTTTTGGACTGAGACCCGCCCGAGTTCCTGGGACTTCTCAGCACAAAAGCAATTTAGCTGGTTCCTACAGTGCCCTGAAAATAAGGAGACTGGTAAGTCCATGAGAGGCAGTATCTGTAGTGTTAGGGACCCATGTGCGGAAGTCGCCGTGAAGTGGCATTTGGGCCCGACATACTTTTGATCAAAAATGTGCGCAAAGAACTTCCTTCATTCCTATTTCTGGAATGAGCCCCTTTTTTGTTTTTCTGTTAGTTTGAGATGTATTGTGCGGCCATCTTTTAACCTACTTCATTTGCCTTATGGTCATGCACTTCTGAGTGTAGAAATATAGGTGCTTAGTCTGAACTTTGTCTTATAGGATAGCTGTAGCCAGACTGGGCATGCTGGAAGCTGTAGTTTTGCAACAGCTGGAGAGCCGCAATTTGCCCATCCCTGACCTAACCCCTCAGGTGAACGCTGGAAAAATAAATAAATAAGAACTGTGCCAAAATTACCAATTTTTTGGTCACCTTGCCCCATAAAGTGTAATAATAAATTATTAAAAATCATATGTAACCAAAAATGGTACCAAAAAAATGACAATTTCTCCTGCAAAAAACGAGCCCCCGCACAAGATAATCGGCAGAAAAATAAAAAAAATAATAATGGAAACACAAAAACATAATTTTTTTTTTTCAAAAATGCTTTATTATGTAAAACTGAAACAAACAAAGTAGACATATTTGATATAATTGTGTCCGTAACAACCTGCTTTATAAAAATAGCACATGATCCACCCTGTCAGATGAATATTGTAAAAAATAAAAACTGTCAAAACAGCCATTTTTTTTTTGCAATTAAAAATCATATGTACCCCAAAATAGTACCAATAAAACTGGCACCTTATCCCCTACTTTCCTAAATGGGGTCACTTTTTGGGAGTTTCTACTGTAGGGGGGCTTCAAATGGGACATGGCATTTAAAAATCCAGCAAAATCTGCCTTCCAAAAACCATATTGCGTTCCTTTCCTTCTGCACCCTGCCGTGTGCCCATACATCAGTTTACGACCACTTGTGAGGTGTTTCTGTAAACCGCAGAATCAGGGTAATAAATATTTAGTTTTGTTTAGCTGTTAACCCTCAATGTGTTAAAGAAAAAAATTGATTAAAATAGAAAATCTACCAAACTTTGTTAACACCTAAAGGGTTAACAACATTTTTAAAATCAGTTTTGAGTAGCTTGAGGGGTGTAATATCTACAATGGGGTCATTTATGGGGGGTTTCCACTATGTAAGCCCTACAAAGTGACTTCAGACCTGAACTGGTCTTTAAAAAGTGTTTTTTTGGAAATTTTCTTAAAATTTTTAAGAATTGCTTGTGAAATTCTAAGCCTTCTAATGTCCTAAAAAACTAAAATGACATTTAAAAAAATGATACCAACATAAAGTAGACATATGGGGAATGTTAAGTAATAAATATTTTTTGAGGTATCACTTTCTGTTATAAAAGCAGAGAAATTGAAATTTTGAAAATTGCGAATTTTTCCAAATTTTTGGTAAATTTGGGATTTTTTCATAAATAAAGGTGAAATATATTGACTCAAATTTATGACTATCATGAAGTACAATGTGTCGCTAGAAAACATTCTCAGAATGGCAAGTGACGCATGTCGGCTTTGCAAAATATGGCCTGGGCAGGAAGGTAAAAACTGGTCAGGGGTTAAAAGGGTTAAAAGATCAGGATTTCAGCTTTTTGGTGGTAAACAAGCCTAGGTTTTTCCCTCCAAAACATGGTGGTAAACACGTTTGTGTTTGTCCCTCCAAAACATGGTCTTCTTTAACCCCTACGGCAGCTGTGGAAAATTACCAGCTTCTCAATCAAGGCCCTAACAGTCTCTTTGTATTTATTAAGCCTTTCCACAGAGCCATGTAAATACAGTAATAATGAACAGGATATATATCACATATATATAAAATGCAGTTACACAGTAATAAACAGTATAAGTTAACCCTTTCAAGAGAAATAAAGTAAGAAGTTTTAACTTTGCATAGGGGATGTAAGCAAATGTCAAAGTACCCCTTGCTCCAGGGTACTACAAATGCACGCGTTCTGTTTTTTTTTGCGGACCTATTGAAATTGATGGTTCCATATGCGGTCTGCAAAATTGAATGGACACAGAAAGAAAATATGTTTGTGTGCATGAGCCCTAAGGGTGCATTAACACGACTGTATGTATTTTGCGGTCAGCAAAACGCGGAACAGCAAAAAAATACAGATGACGTCCATGTGACGTGCATGTTGCATCCGTTTTTCTTTTTTTTTTTTGAGGATTCATTGTAACAATGCCTATCCTTGTTTGCAAAACGGACAAGAATAGGACATGTTCTATTTTTCTGCGGGGCTATGGAACAGATATAGGCCGCTTTCACACGGGCGCTGCATGTGAGGGCCGGACAAGATGCGGGTGTGTTGCGGGAAAATTTTTCTGCGTGAGTGCAAAGCGTTTTAATGCATTTTGCATGCGTGTGAGAAAAATCTGCATGTTTGGTACCCAGACTCAAACCCGGACTTTTTCACAGAAGTCCGGGTTTGGGATCGGTGTTGCGTATATTTTATTATTTTCCCTTATAACATGGTTATAAGGGAAAATAATAGCGTTCTTAAGACAGAATGCTTAGTAAAATAAGGGAAAATAATAGCATTCTTAAGACAGAATGCTTAGTAAAATGTCCATAGAGGGGTTAAAAATAATAAACAAATTTAAGTCACCTCATCCACTTAATCTCGTAGCCAATCTCTTCTTTCTACTTTCTTCAGGACCTGGCTAAAGGACCTTTGAGTACGCCACTGCACTCATTACATGGTCCATCACATCGTCCATCACCATGGTGATGGACCATGTGATGAGCGCAGTGATGTCACCACAGGTCCATCACCATTAATTATGGTTAAACTGATTTTATTGAATCAATTTTCGTAATTTACAAACAAAGTGTATGCAATAAAGAGAATTGCGTGGTACAATAAGGAATCACTTAATCATTGCATCGCATACAGTACACAGCAATGTACAGATAACAAGGATGTCACAAAAACAATGACTATGCAAACAAACTTTGTAGAAACTCACATAACGGAGATAAAAGTCGATATCTTGAAGAAAGAGCGAGGTAGAATAGGTATTGAGAAAGAGGGGGGAGAAAGGAGAAGAAAAAAAAAAAAAAAAAAGGGGGGGGGGGGGGGGGATAAATGGATGAAGGCCTCACCACCACTCATGAGACCCCGTGCAGAGATTAGGATGCGATTAGGTCTAAGAATCTAGGCGAAGTTTGAGCATCAATCCAGATCGACCATAGCCGCATCACCATTAATTATAATAATGTTTTTCTTTTTTTAACCCCATCATCACTATTTTACTAAGCATTCTGTATTAAGAATGCTTTTATTTACCCTTATAACCATGTTATAAGGGAAAATAATAAAGATCGGGTCCCCATCCCTATCGTCTCCTAGCAACCATTAACTTCTATGGGGCTGCTTTGCGTGAAAAACGCACAATATAGAGCTTGCTGCGATTTTCACGCTACGCACAAGTGATGTGTGAAAATCACCGCTCATGTACAAAGCCTCATTGAAGTGAATGGGTCCGGATTCAGTGCAGGTGTAATGCGTTCACCTCACGCATTGCACCCGTGCCGAAAACTCGCCCGTGTGAAAGGGGCCATATGGATACGGACACCTCATGGTGTGCTGTCCTAATTTTTTATGGACCCATTGAAATGAATGGGTCTGCATCCTATCCGCAAAAAATGCAGATCGGATGCAGACGAAAAATATGGTTGTGTGAATGGGGCCTTACTGATATTCTTTAGTAGCCTTGGCAATCACTGACCCATGTAGATAAAGGACAGGTCAGTGAGAGCCATTGGGCCTCAAGTATCAACATTAATACTGCCCTTGTTGTCTATAGCAACCAATCACAATACAGCTTTCAATTTTCAAGAGTAAGGGGTTGAACAGGATTAGGAAAATATGGATTTTTTTAAAGAAAAAGTGCCAGTCATGTCCACAGATTATACAGTTGTGTTCAAAATTATTCAATCCCCACTGAAATTGAGTGTTTTGGCCAGTTTGACATTGAATTTGATCATTTCAGTCATCTTGTTTACAATTAAATCAAAGAGGCACTTGTAAGTCAGACAAATATAACATAACATTTATGATGAAATAACCACAAATGTCTTTTCTGTGCTCACATCATTATCAGTTTTATTCAACCCCCAAGTGACATTCAATCTTAGTACTTAGTACAACATCCTTTTCCAGTTATAACAGCTTTTAAACGTGAAGCATAGCTTGACACAAGTGTTTTGCAGCGATCTACGGGTATCTTCGCCCATTCTTCATGGGCAAAAGCCTCCAGTTCAGTCACATTCTTAGGCTTGCACGCTGCAACTGCTTTCTTTAAGTCCCACCAGAGGTTCTCAATCGGATTTAAGTCTGGTAACTGCGATGGCCACGTCAAAATGTTCCAGCCTTTAATCTGCAACCATGCTCTAGTGGACTTGGAGGTATGCTTGGGATCATTGTCCTGTTGAAAGGTCCAACGTCTCCCAAGCCTCAGGTTTGTGACAGATTGCATCACATTTTCATCCAATATCTCCTGGTACTGAAGAGAATTCATGGTACCTTGCACACGCTGAAGCTTCCCTGTTCCTGTAGAAGCAAAACAGCCCCAAAGCATGATTGACCCCCCGCCATGCTTCACAGTAGGCAAGGTGTTCTTTTCTTCATAGGCCTTGTTCTTCCTCCTCCAAACATAGCGTTGATCCATGGGCCCAAAAAGTTCTAATTTTGTTTCATCAGTCCACAGAACACTATACCAAAACTTTTGTGGTTTGTCCACATGACTTTTGGCATACTGCAGTCGACTCTTCTTATTCTTTGGCGACAGCAAGGGGGTGCACCTGGGAGTTCTGGCATGGAGGCCATCATTACGCAGTGTGCGCCTTATTGTCTGAGCTGAAACTTCAGTACCCGCATCTGACAAATCTTTTTTCAGTTCCTCAGCAGTCACACGGGGACTTTTCTCCACTTTGCGCTTCAGGTAGCGCACAGCAGTCGAAGTCAGCATCTTCTTTCTGCCACGACCAGGTAGCGTTTCAAAAGTGCCCTTTGCCTTGAATTTGCGAATGATGTTTCCTATGGTGTCTCTTGGTATGTTTAACATCTTTGCAATCTTCTTATAGCCATTGCCCTTCCTGTGAAGAGAAATCACCTCTTCTGTTGTCTTCCTGGACCATTCTCTTGACTTCACCATGTTTGTAAACACACCAGTAAATGTCTAGAAGGAGCTGAGTATCACAGTCATTTTACATCTGCCTAATTGGTGCTTATTATGCTTGATTGCTGCTCCTTGACATCCAACAGGTGTTTTCAATACCTGATCGAAAACACTTGAATGAACCTCTGTTCATAAGAGTGGTAGTCTTTAAGGGGTTGAATAATTGTGTCAATGAAGAAATCACAAAAAAAAACATTTAATACTGTATTACAAAAACAATTGATGTCATTTTAGTTGCATTTGGTTCTTTAAAAAGTCCTTGTAAGATTTCATTCTGAACACAATTACAAATGTACACTAAATTCCCTAAAACCCTTTACAGCATTGGGGGTTGAATAATTTTGAACACAACTGTATGTAGTACTACAGATTAACCCATTCAATGGAGATGAGCTGCAATGCCTGACACAATGCATTGACAGGTGCGTTGCTGTTTCTATAAAAAAAAAAAAAAAAGCAGCCATGTTGTTCTCATCCTGGACAGCCCCTTGAAGATACGAATGCTGAGCTCTAATTGGTTGATGTAAGAAACTCGGCTCATTTTATTTTCTTGCTAGTTATGATACACGAGGCCCAAAGTAAGAATACAGTTATTTCGAGTGAAAATGTAAGATAAAGGATTCAAGCTGTGGCACATATGGAGCTAACCAGATTGTGTGGAGTTTTCAAGATGATGGATATACCTTTCCATTCATATCATATACATGAATGTCCTTGTAGATATTTCTGTCCCTCCCTTTTGATTCAGAGTTAGTTCAGACATGAGCAGTTGTCTTTCTATTGCTGACTAGCACCACTACATTATGATGTGTGAATGAGTCCAGGAGTACACAGGGGACATATACTTGTAGTCTGAAACAAATGTTCTGAATTCTGCCAGGAATCCATAAATACAGCATGATGACAAATTCACAGGGTTTACTGCACATTTTTAGCTGTCATGAAAATGTCCCAACCAAAATTGTTGAGACCCTAGATGATGTTCTAGAAATATTTAGTAATGGTACTCTATATTTCTTCATTCTACTCTATAGACTTTATACTTTACCACATGTTTAAACATCATTATTGATCATTGAAATGATTATTATTATTATGCATAACCTGTCTAAAAAGTTACTTTCATATTCTCTACGGAGGTAAAGGGGCTCCAATATGTCAATTCTATGATGACTAATATGCCAGATTGTCACTAATACAGGTTGTATGGTTTTTCTAGAGCTATGTGTAGACATGTTTCTTCATTCTCAATAACTATAGTGATGGAAAGTCAACACCCTCGCACAAGGCCTTAGATTAATGAAGTAGAACTAAGTGGATAACAAGATGTACAAATAGTTTCTGTATATTCAGGTTCCTAGTAATAAGGTTTCCATGTTTGTTTTGCATTCAAAATATAGACATCCATTTCACCGGAAAAAAAAAGATTTCCAACACCTTGGTATGCATTACTGACAGGTATTTTCTGCCAACATCATAAGTATTCACAATCTTTCACACACCTTGTGAGGCTCGGCTCATGGCTTCCTCTTTCCATTTGCTGTGAACTGTACTGTTGAAAGATGTTTCTCTCTTTACATAGATTGTCAGCCTCTAAGTGATTATAGGTTCCATCGACTCTCTATGAAACACATGGATGCCTTCTGATGCTATTGTATGGCTAACGTTACATATCGTTTTCTTCTAGTTACTATCATACATTATTCTAAGAAAACAAATCTGCAACTAGTGCAGTATATAAATTTCCTATACTCTGTAGGCAGCCATATAGATGTTTTTGCTGTTCACCAAATAGACATATCCACCACAGATCAAGAGGCACATTTACTGACTGATGCTATCGAGCACGACTTCCTATAGTTTTTGCTTTGGGACCACAGAAGCTAAGCCATACTGATTTATTGGTGTCTCGAGTAGTCAAGTTCTAAGCCATACTAATTTCTTGACTTTATGACTGGTCAACTTCTATGCCAAAAGTTCATAATCGGCAGTAGTGTCTCAATCCATGCAGCATGGTTCACTACGGAGATAGTCAAAGTGTGGTGTACGTCCCTAGTGACATTTCAGGAGCCAAGCCTTTCTCAAGCATGCGAGAAAGATGTTTTGGATATACAGTATATTTGTCTCTGGTTGTTTATTCATGTCTGATGGAAGGGACCAGCGGGTCTTATAGACAGGATAGATTCAGCAGTTAGCAATCAAGTAGAGCACGCCAAATATTGATGTACGCAAACCCCACCAGCCCACATATGATATTGCATAAAAATAATGGTGCGCAATGAACACTGCAGAGGTGGATTTTGCTCTACTTGGTCATTGCCCTATGTAAACCATCAATACAAGGAAGGAAATTAAAGTGGAACACAAACATGCCTAATCACATGGTCATGGACATATATTACCCTCCCCAACGGCAACATATATTAAGATAAAGCTCAAAATACCTCCACAGTAGTGTCTGATACCATCATGCAAGCCAAAATACCTTTGAGCAGCATCTGATACCAGTGTGCATCCCAAAATACCTTCCCAACTACGCCATATAAATACCACATTGCAGCACAAAATATCTCCCTAACAGCGCCAAATAAATACCACCATGAAGTACAGAATGCCCAGCTTTATTGTCCTGACAACCCGTCGCCCACTTGCAGCAAGATTGTCCCCATTTAAATGTCTCACCTCTGTTTGGGACCTGCAGGATAGGAGCAGTGAGGTCGGAGTTGGAGAGAGAGTCTTCTGGTAAAAGGTAGTATGAAGTAGGCAAAAGGAGATGTGATGTCACAGGTCACATGTTGCTGATGCTCACATGGTAAGAGGTATACTAGATACAGTGTGTACAGACAGGGCCGGATTACCAGCATCATGGGCCTGGTGCTGAAGATTTTAATGTTCGGCCCATGATCTGCCTCCAGCCACGCCCATATCCGCCTCCAGAGCAGCAGTTTGAGGAAGCCTGCGCTAGGCAATCAGCTATCAGCAGTGATAATATCCCCATAGTGGCCCCAGCAGTAATATTATCCCTAATAGTGTCCCCCAGCAGTGTTAATGTCCCCCATAGTGGCTCTCCAGCAGTGATAATGTCCCCCATAGTGGCCCCAGCAGTAAGAATGTCCCTCATTGTGGCCCCAGCAGTAATAATATCCCCATAGTGGCCCCAGCAGTAATAATGTTCCTCATAGTGGCCCCAGCAGTGATAATGTCCCCATAGTGACCCCAGCATATCCCCATAGTGGACCCAGCAGTGATAGTGGCCCCCAGCAAGCATGGAGTCTCTCTCTGTCTTTCCCTTTAGCTTGGCCGGCCCTACTGGCATCCTTACAGTTGATGTCATTCTCTGCAGCAGGCATGGCACATTCCTCCCCCTCCATCTACCCCCCCAGCCCCCCGACACATTTAAAATTCTCCTCCACGGCACAGAGAGCTCACTCACCAATCATTGAACTGCTGCCCCCAGACTCCCTGCTTCGCGCCACTCGCCGGCGAGTCAACCCCCACCCCCGCCACCACCACCACGTGACTGACCCATTCGATGCGCTAAACAGTACACTACTGCTGCTGCGTGATGACTGAGGAAAAATTATATATAGCGCTACAGAACATACAGGGTCATACAGCGCCATATACCTCTTACAGCCGGTGACTTCTCTGAAGTAGAAATTCTCTTTCCTCTTCTCCTGTCAGACCAGACCGCCATGGTGACTTCTTTCAGCCGCGCCTCGTCTCTACAGAGTTTAGCAAACAGACATCTCACGTGATCCATGCTCATGGGGCGCTCTGACGTCATTGTGGAGCACCCCGGGATTCGGGAGCCGCACGGACGGTAAGTATACTTCTTCCCTGCCTCCCCACTACACTTTACCATGGCAGCCGGGACTTTAGCGTCCTGGCTGCCATGGTAACCATTCACAAAAGCTAAACGTCGCGTCCGGCGATGCGCCGAAATGACGTTTAGTTTAATGCCGGATCCGGATTAATGCACTTTAATGGGCATGAATTCCGGATCCGGCGTTACCACATGTCTTCTGGATTTTTGGACGGAGACAAATCCGCAGCATGCTACGGTTTTGTCAACGTCCAAAAAAACGTTCACATGCTGAACGGAAGACATCCTGATGCATCCTGAACGGATTTCTTTCCATTCAGAATGCATTGGGATAATCCTGATCAGTTTCTTTCCGTCCTAGAGCCCCGAGGACGGAACTCTAGGACGGAAAGGAAAAACACCTGTGTGAAAGAGCCCTTACAATGTCTTCAACTTACAATAGTTGTCTGGGTGTACATATAATGAAAATGTACGTACTTATTGAAATTTCCTGTAGTCAGTAGACAGCACAAGCACAAATGGGTTAAAACCCAGTGGAAAAAACTTGTATTTGATATTCTAGTGATTTAGCAGGTTTTCCCACCATCAAGAATGGAGAGGTCTGTCATTTTTATCGTAGGTACACTTCAACTGGGAGAAAATGACATTGTATGATTTTTAAATAATTAGGCTGAGTTCACACTTCAGTTATCTGATCAGTTATTTCCATCATTTTGATCCAAAACCAGGTGCCGCTCTAAACACAGAACCGGAGCAGATCTTTTCATTACACCTGATCTCTGTGTAGGCTTCACTACGGGTTTTGACTCACAATAACTGATGGAAATAACTGATCAAATAACTGAAGTGTGAGCTCAGCCTAACTTTGCAATTTATTGCATGAAATAAGGATTTGATACAGTCAGGCTCGGAGTGGCCCACAGGGGAATCCCCTGGTGGGCCCCTGAGCAAGGTTGGCCCCTAGTCTCCCACCCCCTGCACAAGTGGCACATAACACAGTAGACTTACTGCACTACATACATATATTCAACTTACAGCATCTCAACCAGCCTATGTTCATATAAAAAACTTGATAAATGATTTATTATATTTGAATGTATCCATACCAGAGGCTGACTGGCAACTTTTGGCCCAGGGGACAAGTAACACCCAGAGGCCCACTGAGCCCCCCTCTACTTCCTGATTCGCTGTCACAAGAGGCTGGGCGGGGTGCTGCGGGAGGAGAGCACAGCCTCCTTTGACAGCATTGACAGCTATCTCCGCCCCCACACCTCCGCTCTCCTGATCTGTCACAGGAGGCTGAGCATTGCGGAGAGGATAGATGTTGGCCACTCACAGCGCTCATAGCCCCCCCCCCTTATGTGACAGTAGTCCCCCCTTATGTGCCAGTAGCCGTTCCCCCTTATGTGCCAGTAGCCGTCCCCCCTTATGTGCCAGTAGCCCCCACATATGTGCCAGTAGTCCGCCCATATGTGCCAGTAGCACCCCTTATGTGCCAGTAGTCCCCCTATATGTGCCATGTAGTAGCCCCCATATGTGCCAGTAGCCTCCTTATGCCAATAGTCCCTTATGTGCCAGTAGCCCCCCTTATGTGCCAGTAGCCCTCCTTATGTGCTTAGTAGTCCCCCTTATGTGCCAGTAGCCCTCCTTATGTGCCAGTAGCCCCCTTATGTGCCAGTAGCCCCCTTATGTGCCAGTAGCCCCTTATGTGTCAACACAGGCTCTGGCAGCTGTACCTTCCTAACCTGGGAACTACACAATTCTCTGTGCAGTTCCTTTACAATATGGTGCAGGACCTGTGGTGATGTCATCACAGGTCCTTTAATTGTCTGAACTCCAGACTGCACTGACGACAGGATTCTGGACAGGAGCCTGTATTGAATGTAATTTGGGGCTTGGGCCTTTCATCCACGAGACATTCTCTGCTCTAGGAGCCCCATAGCAGTTGCGTGGTCTGTCTTTATTGGAGGTATGCCACTGGCTGCAAGACAGCAATGCTAACCACCTAGTTATCAGCTAAATAGATAAAAGGTATGACAAGTTACAATGTTTTCAACTTACAATAGTTGTCGGGGTGTACATATAATGAAAATGTATGTACTTATTGAAATTTCCTGTAGTCCGTAGGCAGCACAAGCACAAATGGGTTAAAGCCCAGTGTAAAAAATTAGTATTTGATACTCTAGTGATTTAGCAGGTTTTCCCACTATCAAGAATGGAAAAGTCTGTCATTTTTATCGTAGGTACACTTCAACTGGGAGAAAATGACATTGTATGATTTTTAAATAATTAGGCTGAGTTCACACTTCAGTTATCTGATCAGTTATTTCCATCATTTTGACCCAAAACCAGGTGCGGCTCTAAACACAGAACAGGAGCAGATCTTTTGATTACACCTGATCTCTGTGTAGACTTCACTACGGGTTTTGACTCAAAATAACTGATGGAAATAACTGATCAAATAACTGAAGTGTGAACTCAGCCTAACTTTGCATTTTA
The DNA here is from genome assembly GCA_033119425.1 of Bufotes viridis. NCBI lineage: Eukaryota > Metazoa > Chordata > Amphibia > Anura > Bufonidae > Bufotes > Bufotes viridis. The sequence goes on from CM065591.1 coordinate 273,875,590, forward strand.
TTGCATGAAATAAGGATTTGATACAGACATACAATAGAAAAACTACTGAACTTAATGTTTGGTACAGAAACCTTTGTTTGCAATTACAGAGGTCAGACATTTCCTATAGTTATTGACCAGGTTTTAGGGTTTCAGCTCCCTCCAAAGATTTTTTATTAACAAACGGGAAATAACAACAATAGCAAACATTTCTGTTACATGTCATTATACAAACAGCAATAAAGATACTATATTGTTCATTTCTTCTTTACTTTGTTCACCCACTGCACTGTTGTAGACCTCTTATTGTCATAATCGAGGTGAGGTTGTACAATATATTCAGGTGGCTCCACTACACCGACTGAGCCATGGGTCCTCAAGCCGATGATAAAGCTTGCCACAGTCTCGAGGCTGAGTACAGGGTGCGGGGTGAACTACACCACAGACCCCAGGCTTTGTCAAATTTTTGAGGTTTATTGCGGTGTTTAAACACCAACACTATATATGGTAGAATGTTATTTATCTGTAATTTCCACATGGACAGTTTCGGTGTATTGGGGCTGTACCATCTCAAAGCAATGCATATCCGTGACATAAATAGTGACTCCCTTAAAAATGTTTTCATGTAGTGATCCCAATTATCTATCCATCAGTATCCCCAACAAGTAGATTTCAGGAGTGCAAGACACTTAAAGCGGCAGTAGATCCGAGAGAAAGGCGGTGACCTCCCTTCAAAATGTAGGAATTGGGTTGCATCTCCACATCATGTGCAAAAATCCACCTCCAGGTCCCTACACTATAGAAATCCTGTGGATGGTGCTATACCCATTCTATATAACCTAGTTGGTGTAAGATATGTCTGATGAATGATATAAAGTTGGATTATTTTGTTATTGACTGCTGGTGATACTTGTAAATATGATTCTAATAAAGCTGTCATGGACTCTTCTGTAACTGTGGGTATCAATCTTTTCCATTTATCTAACTCTGTGAGGGGGTTGGCACTGACCTTTGCTTGTACTAAGTGTGAATAGATTACCACACCTATGAGTGGTCTAAGGGATTAGCTCTGGTCTCGGGGATCATTCACACAGAGATCTTCACAGACAACAGGTTTTCATATCCCAACTCATGCTTTATTGCGCACAAGCACAAACAAACAAACAAAACAAAATGAAAGCCTGCCCGTCCGGGCTCTCACTAAACAGAGGTATTCCCTATCTCACCTCTATAGCGCCATTCACACCTGGAACCGGCTGCGGCTTTCTAAGCCACTCGCCAGGCAGCCTCCTGGCCGTAACAAGGTCCAACCAAATGTGGCTAGCACCTAGCCCCGTGGCCCCTCAGCCCTCCTCAGCTGAGACCACGCTCAGAGCCTCCCAGGCTCTCCTTCACACACTTTCCCCCTGACACACACAGAGAGGGTTGATTTATCCCTCCCTGATTAACCCTGCTGGCCTCACCTGGGGCCAGGGAACCTTAATGGATTAGGGGTGTGGACTGAGAGACTCCCACTACCAACCTGACTCCCAGTCCAAAGAAATCCAGCCCATACAACTTTAACCAAACAATCTCCAGCAAGCTATGCCTTACTGAAGCAGCACTTTTCTGGATTTCAGCTACCTCACCCAGTGAAACTGAACCACCAAGTGAGATACACACCCCCACCATACGACTACCGCACACTTTACTGTTCACATCATCATAGTGGGTATTTAGAAATAGTGAAGCTAGTGTTCGGAAATTTGCTCTGTATAGCAGATCTTAGTTGTAGGTATGAAAAGAAGTGGGTACGGGGGATATTATATTTCTGTGAAAGTGCCTCAAATGTTATCAACACTCCCTGCTCATATATATCATCAAGAGTTCTGATCCCTGCTAGTTGCCATCTATCCGCTCCCATGACCACTTGCACCTGCGGTAGCGACTGGTTGACCCACAGAGGTATGTCAGAGACCACCTCCGTGAATTGGGACAGTGACTTAGCCTCTCTCCAAACCGTTTGAGCCAATTTGTGCAGTGGTAAGTTGGTAACAGTGATTTTTGGAACTTGGGGGGCATCTTCAAAACTGACCAAAGAGTGTGACAGTTTAGGTAATGTTTTAAAAAGTACTCCGAAGTGGGCAGGTCCTCAGTAGTATAACAGACATTGATAAGTCGCAGCTGGCCTGCTAGGTAATAAATATAATAATCTGGCAGGGCCATAGCTCCCTCTGTCTTTGGCCGTTTTAGTGTATCTAAGCTAAGTTTAGCTTGAGATCTGCCCCATATAAAAGTTCTGGTCAGGGTATCTATTTCTTTAAATACCGATGTGGTTACATGTACCTCTGCATTCTGAAGTGCATAGAGGACCTTGGGGAGTATAATCATTTTAATTAGATTAATAAATCCTGCCACCAAAATAGGCAGTGTTTTCCAAATTTGAAACTTACTTCGTATGTAGTTAGTTAAGGGGATAATGTTAAGTGATAGGGCTTGAGAGTGTCTTTTGGTGATCGTCACTCACAGATACTTGAAGGTGTCTACCATCTTTAGCCGCTCTATATGGGAAGGACTTGTCCATTCTGCCCTACCCAAAGGCATGTAGACTGATTTCTCCCAGTTAATTTTTAAGCCTGAGAACTCCCCAAATTCATCTATCAAAGCCACTGCATTGCGAAGGGATGTATCAGGTGAGGACAAATATAGGATCATGTTGTCTGCATATAGTCCTATATGGACCTTTCTTTCTCCTATGGTCACTCCATATATGTTGTTTCTACTCCTCACCTTGTTTGCCAGTGTCTCAACCACCAAGGCAAATAGGAGTGGCGACAGGGGACAGCCCTGTCTCGTTCCTCTATTATGCAGGGGGAAGCTTTCTGATAATTCTCCATTTATCAGTAGTCTGCTTACTGGGCTGCTTTACAGAATGGTGATCCACCTGAGGAACTGTGGATCAAATCAAAATCCCCGCAGGCAGCGAACTACTAGATAGGCCCATTCTATAGAATCAAATGACTTGGCGGCGTCTAATGAGGCCAGAGCCCAATTTGCATTCAGGGAATGACCGACTTGTGTAACCACCTGAACCTGTCTGATATTCTCTGTAGTGGACTTCCCTGGCATAAAGCCCGTCTGGTCCTGGTGATTCAATGAAAGAATTACTTGATTGAGGCGAGTGTCCAAGATTCTAGTTAGAATTTTGTAATCCACATTTAGCAATGCAATGGGTCTATATGAGCTGCATTCTAGGGGCTCTTTATTAGGTTTAAGTAAAAGTATTATAGTGGCCTCCATTAATGAATCGGTTAAGCGTCCCATCTCCAGAGCTGCATGAAAGGTGGCTAACAATTGATGGGCTAATACCTCCGCATACTTGGCATATACTTCTTTGGGGAGCCAATCTGGGTCGGGAGACTTCGCATTTTTAAGATCTGAAATAGCCTGCATTATTTCCTTTAGGGAAATTGGTTGGTCCAATTGGGTACTCTGTAATATAGTGAGTTTAAGGAGGGGTATACTTTCAAAATATGTGGCTATCTCTGTTTCAGTTGTTATTATGCTGGATCTATATAGGTCTTGGTACAAATGTGTGAAAGTATGGATAATTGTTTCCTGTGTGTAGAGTTCTTGTCCTGCGGCGTTTCTGACTGCTAATATTGCTGAAGAGGGCGAGTCATAATGAACATTTTCCTATCCGCTTTATCCTTGAGAATTGCTAAGTATTGTCTGCCCTCCTGGAGCCAGACAGTCCTGTTCGCATCAGTCGGGTGACGAATATATTGCTGCTCCAGAGTGGTAAACTGCGATTCCAGCTCCAAGCGTTTAGTATGTTTTTTAATATAGGCTATGCTGGAATGTAAGAAACCGCGGAGAAATGCCTGCAGGGTGTCCCATACAAGGGCCAGGTCTGGCTTCTCTTCATGTGTTTTCAGAAACTCATTTGACTGATATGGGATCCCATCAGCCGAGCCCATAAGATTCAGCCAGAACGGATGTACTGTATATTCATTCTATATATAACTGAAGGAGCGCTACGAATCAGAGTACCTAGTATCGGCGAGTGATCTGATATCCCCCTAAATAAGTATACTATAGAGCGCAGATTTAACATCGCTATCCCATTGCCTAACATACAGATGCAGCAGGGTTAGCAGTCCCGCTGTTAACTCAAATTTCTTAACTCATTTCATTATCTTGAGAAAAAAGCCATTGAAAAGCAATTGAAGGTGTTTGCTTAGATTAGATAACCAAACTCAGAAATTTTAGAAAAAAGGAGTGCTAACCATGCTACATCTGTATAATCTTTCCGTGTTAGAGAGTTGTGTCCTCCACTGTGGCAGGAGTACACCCTATCTCTGGGATATTTAGCCCTCCAGAGGTCAAACTATCTGAACTCAGTAAGAAACCTGCTGAGTCATGAGGGATTCCCCACCCCCAATGAATCCGCTATATCCAGAAATCAGTCCAGAGAAGGGTCTAGCATCATATTTTGATCTTCCAAACAGATCACCCTGGCATGTGGATAAGTAGCTGCTAAGGTGGCTGCTGAGTGTAAAACCTACATAGAGCCGGGGGGAGGATTGTAAATGCATAATAAAGTGTATTGTACATTGTCAATAAAAGAGTGGACAAAGACATATCTGCCTTCTGAATCAATAGTTAGCTCTTTTACCTCCCAGCGCAGTTGTTTATGTACCATCAGGGACACTCCTCTGGACGAAGAGATGTTATAGCAATGTGTGGGCCAATATACCCAAGGCTTCTTTAAGACACGAGAGCTGTGGGCAGTAAGGTGTGTCTCTTGGAGACATAAAATTTGTGGGCTGTGATTTCTAATAAAGGTAAGTACCATCGATCTCTTTTGTGGCATACCCAGTCCCCTGACATTCCATGATAAGATTTTTAACTCAGCCATGAGGGCAGATCTATGTTGTCAGTAGTGGAGCATAATTCAGTGGTTGTATAAGTGTGCAGCAGTGCAACATGAAAACCACAGTAGTAGTCTAACCATTTAAATATATGTACTCAAGTGTTAAGGCCTTATATCCATAGTTAAGTTAAATCTAGGTATTCTCAAGAAGCTGCAATTAGATGTATCTAACAGATTTCAATTAAGCCAAACCAGTCTGATGACGGCGTCTGGTAGCCATTCCCTAGAGAAGGCCGATAGCTTTGGAGTCTTGGAGATTCCCTTACGTCCTACCAGCAGCACAGATGGGGTTAACCACCCCCCATGGACTGGTAGGACTGGCGGAATGTTTAATGAGCCCAAGACTAATAACTCAAGTTAACAATTAAGTATCCCCTTAAATGGAGGGAGTCAACCCCCAGGCCACTGTGTTTTTTTCTGTCCTCCCGGACAGGTGGACCAGGCGGTTTATTTCCCCCTTTTCTTTTGGAAAGTGCGGGGAGCCTTTTTTTCATTTGGGTAACAGCGTTGCCCTTTCTTAGGTACCTTGTCAGTTTGGCTGGCAGCTTATCTGCTGCCGGCCCCGCACGGTTGCGATTGGCTGGGGTATTTTGGCGACATCCTTGGTTCAGGATTCTCGGCGCCTGGGTGCCGCCATTTTCCGGAAGTGACGCAGGAATTCTCTTTTGCATCACTTCCGGGTATTCCGGACGCAATTTTTCGTGGTCGCGATTGTTTTCACACGAAAATTTTAAGTATTTTCTTCGTATGCTTCTTCCTGTGGAGGATTTACAGTGACCTCTGCTTCTGTGGGGATTTTTAATGAAATCTGTAGATTATTCCTCTGGGGGGGGGGGGGGGGTGGATTGGCTGATCCCTCCCTTTCCCCTATTTAAGGAAGCAGTGTGCTCCAGTTCAGTCTCTGGCTGCACATGCTTTTTAAGCTAGCTCCCAGCGCCTGGCTGGGGTATTTTGGCGACGTCCTCGGTCCAGGACTCTTGGTCCCTGGGCGCCACCATCTTCCGGAAGTGACGCGGGAATTCTCCTTTGCGTCACTTCCGGGTATTCCGGACGCGATTTTTCGTGGTCGCGATTGTTTTCACACGAAAATTTTATGTATTTTTTCGTATGCCTCTTCCTGTGGAGGATTTACAGTGACCTCTGCTTCTGTGGGGATTTTTAATGAAATCCGTAGATTCTTCTCCTGGGGGGGGGGGGGGTGGTGTTTTGGTTGATCCCTCCCTTTCCCCTATTTAAGGAAGCAGTGTGCTCCAGTTCGGTCTCTGGCTGCACATGCTTTTTAAGCTAGCTCCCAGAGTCCTAAAGCTGGTTTGCAAATGTCTTATTTGTCCCTTTTTTCCCGCAGTGATGTCTTCTCCGTGGGATTCGGAAGGCAGGAAAGTGGGTTCCAAGAGGAAGCATCTATCCTGCTACCTTTGCAGAGCTCTGCTGGAGGACAGCTGTCCCTACTCCAGATGTGACAGCTGCCGTTAGAGGGTTCTGCCCTCTATTGAACCTACGTTGCAGGACATGTATCAATGGGTGAAGCCCTATGTGGATGGCTCTATTAAGGGAGTCATAGGCCTGCTGGATGAAAAGGCTTCCTATGCCTGCCCAGGCCCTTATGGAGACCTCTTTCCCGGTGGAGAGACCTTCTGTGGTCTCCTTAGGTTCTTCCTCCTCGTTGTGTTTTTTCCCCCCTGAAAAGACACAGAAATTGCTCAAGTCCATCAGGTCGGGGGACCATGATGTTGACCGTGGGGAGCCTTCTGATCCCGCTAGTCGGGCACCTCGTGTCTTCAAAGCGGATGAGACCCTCCTCTCTGTCACGTTTATAGAGTGGAAAAAACCTGCAAAGGGTCCGGTTTTAACAAAGAAGTTTAATTCCATGTTCCCGATGGCTAAACCCTTGGTGGATTCATGGGGATCCATTCCCAAGGTGGACATGGCTATTGCCAAGTTGTCCAAGCGCACTCTGGTTCCTGCAGACGATGGGTCTAGCCTGCAGGACCCCCTTGACAGGAGAGCAGAGTGCACCCTAAGATGGGATTATACGGCAGCTGCGGCTTCCGCTTCCACAGCCATAGCGGGTTCTGAGGTCTCTACGTTCCTTCGGTCTCGCTTTAATCAAATTCAAGTTGACGTGGACCAGAGGGTTTCCCAGGACAACATACTGGCTGCCTTCAAGACCATCAACCTGGCTATGGACTTCTTGTGCGATACTGCACAGCTCCAGTTGAAGCTAGCGGCCAAATCATTGGCCCTGGGGTCTGCAGCCCAAGGGCCTTTTTGGCTTAAGCCTTGGGTCGCTGACAATTCCTCAAAATACAGCTTATGTGGCCTTCCATTCGAGCCCAACCGTTGGTTCGGTTCAGAGCTGGATAAGATCATGAAGGGCCTTTCAGACAAGAAGGTGAAGAGCCTTCCCCAGCAGGGCAGATAAGCAGGGCAGGACAGATAAGACCGCTGTAGTAGGTCTGACCAGCAAGCAAGGTCTCAAAGTGACTGGAGAGCGCAGCGAAAGGGTTCGAGGCGCTCTTGTGGAGGAGACAAAGATGGAAAATCCACCTCCTGACTACGGGCCTCTTCGAGGCTCTTGGATAAGTCCGGTTACTCCTGCCATCCTGCCAGTAAGCTTCCCCATTTCTATGCTTCATGTACCTGTCGGGGGTCGTCTCTCCCACTTCTGAGAAGAGTGGATCCGAAAGATCTCGGATCCCTGGGTCCTGAACATCATTTCCGAGGGTTATTTAATCAACCTCACCTCTACCCCTCCGGACAGGTTTGTCAAGACCAACCTCCTACAAGCTGCCAGGCTGGCGATCCTGGAGGCCTACATTCAGGACTACATTTGCAAGGGGGCTCTGGAGGAGGTTCCGGCAGGAGAACGGGGCCTAGGGATCTATTCACCAGTTTTTTCTGGTTACCAAGGCTTCAGGAGATCTCCGGATGATTATCAATCTGAGGTATTTAAATCGGTTAATAAGGAATGGGAAGTTTTGTATAGAAACCATCAGGTCAGTAGTTCACGTTCTCAATCCTGGAGACGTGATGGCAACCCTGGACCTCAAGGATGCATATCTGCACATCCTGATCCATCCTGCTGCCAGGAAATATCTCAGGATCGCGGTCCATCAATATCTCAGGATCACGGTGTCATCAGGCATCTTCAGTTTGTTGCCCTTCCTTTTGGCATTTCTTCTGCCCTTCACACTTTTACCAAGGTGGTTGTTTCTGTGGTGGCGACTTGGAGACTTCAAGGACTGACCATCATTCCTTATCTGGATGACTGGCTTTTGAAAGCCTCTGCTCTAGCGGTCCTAACCCAACTTCTTCAGGTAACAATCTCCTTTCTGTTCCACCTAGGTTGAATCATCAGCTGGCAGAAGTCAAGCGTGAGTCTGTCGACTTCAGTAAGATATCTAGGCTTCATAATCAACTCTGCTGGGATGTCACTCCAGTTGACTCCAGAAAGAATATCCCGGATTCACAACACGGCAAAGTTCCGTTCCCCGGCGAGTCCCAATCCGGACTCTCATGAAGATGTTGGGGCTCATGTCAGCGTCTGCGGATGCAGTCCCTTGGGCTCTATTATACCTCCGCCCTCTACAGTCGGAGGTGCTCTCCAAATGGAATGGAAGCCCTGCCGGGCTAAACTCCATGTCCTCCCTGTCTTAGCGAACTCGGTATTCTCTCAGATGGTGGTGCCATTTTTTAGACGGGAAGTCTATGACCCAGCCAACCTGGGTCATATTGACTACGGAAGCGTCCCAAGTAGGCTGGGGCTCTCACCTAGACGACACTCCAGTTCACGGGACCTGGTCTCCTCAGGAGTGGCTACTTTCATCCAATCTCCGCGAGATTCAAGCAATTTAGCTAGCCCTCCTTCACTTAGCCCCTCAGATCCGGGGCAAAGCGGTGAAAGTCCAGTCAGACAATATGACTGTGGTACTTTACATCAACAAGCAGGGAGGCACGAGATCTCTTCCCCTGTCTGAGATCGGGGTTATTCTGGATTAGGCAGAGTCAAACCTTCCCCACTTATCTGCGATCCACATTCAAGGCTCCCTCAATATGATAGCGGATCAGCTGAGCCGCTGTCTTCCATCGGTGGAGTGGTCTTTACATCCGGAGATATTCAAGCAGATAGTCCTCAAGTGGGGTATGCCAGAGGTGGATCTCATGGCAATAAGGTTCAGTGCCAAGGTGGAGAGGTTTTGCTCCCTTTACAGGGAGGGAACCCCCTTGCGATAGACGCTCTATCAATATCCTGGAGGTTCAGGCTGGCTTACATCTTCCCTCCGTTTTCCATGATTCCGAGGCTATTGATGAAAAGTATTGATGAATGAGTCGAGGACAATATTGGAGGCTCCCCCAATAGCAGACCCTGGTGTCGTGGGACACTCACCTCTGCTCAGATCTACACAGATTCAACCTGACAGCCTGGAGGTTGATCAGTCCCTTCCCAGAATAGAAAGGCTTTCAGAGTCGGTCCTGAGAACACTGTGTCATTCTTGAGCGGACTCTAACAAGAGAGCCTACTCTCGTATTATTAGGATAATCTCATCCTGGTGTACCTCAATGTAGGTGGCGTCTGCAGATCCACCCCTCTCCGCTATCCTTCAGTTCCTGCAAGACAGCCTTGATAGAAGCCTTGCCCCATCTAATCTGAAGGTTCAAGTTTCAGCCATCTCAGCTTGACCTAACAGGCTTTTTTCTCAGGACCTGCTGATCAAACGGTTCCTTAGAGGAGCTGAAAAATTAAAGCCTACAGTACTGAGACCCATTTCTCAATGGGATTTATCAGTAGTATCTCAGGCGGTTAGCATCTACCTCCTTTGAACCGTTAGAGGAAGGTGGACATCAAGTTCGTCACTTGGAAGTTTCTGTTTCTCCTTGCAGTGCCAAGAGGGTCTCTGAGCTTCAAGGTCTCTCAGCACATGAGCCCTATACCATCTTCTTACATGACCAGGTCCTTCTTAGATTCCTCCTGTATTTTAGGCCTAAAGTTCCATCCTTCCAAAACATCAACCAGGTGATATTCCTCCCGGTTCTGTCGACATCTACCATCTCCTCCGAGGAACCTGCTAGACATCCTCTGGACATCTCGAGATGTCTCCGGATCTATGTGGATAGATCAAAAGAGTTCAGGAAAGATGAGAATCTGCTATTCCTGTTGCCGGGAGTTTAAAGGCTGTAAGGCATCCAAACCTTCCATCAGTCGGTGGATTAAAGAGGCTTTTAAGGAATCCTTTGTTTCCCAATCTCTGTACCCTCTGTAATTTAATACACCGACTATCCAGACCATTCCATGATTATAATCATTATAATTTTATTAAATTCATATTAAAAATCAATACACAACTACTTCATTTATTAGCTCATGGTCCATGGCAGCATAGTGTTTATTTGGATCTCCGTTTTTTATTGCATTCAAACTGACCATTGTATATTTTTTAGGGAGGTTTTCTCGAATCTCTGATGCACATTTATGTATTGTCATTGTCCTTTGTCTATTGTGTATTGATTTTTAATATGAATGTAATAAAATTATAATGATTATAATCATGGAATGGTCTGGATAGTCGGTGTATTATGCTAGATTTGTGGTCAGTGACTGTTGTATCACTGACATTTTGGTGTATGTTACCCTCTGTAATTTGTGAAGGCCCACTGTACTAGAGCTGTGGCTACTTCTTTTGCTGAGAGGAGTCTTCTGCCTCTGGACATGATTTGTAAAGCTGCCTCCTGGAGCTCTGAATCGACATTCATCTCCCATTATAGACTAGATGCCAGACTAGGTGAGTTTTCGGCCTTTGGGCAGACTATTCTTAGTTCTGCCAGGCAGGAAGGCCCTCCCTAGGGGTTTCTTCTTGTTATCTCCCCATCTGTGCTGCTGGTAGGACGTAAGGGAATCGTTAATTTCTAACGATAATTTGTTTTCCCTTAGTCCAGCTGCACACAAATTTCCCATCCTAGTAAGTCTAGTTTTTTCTTGCTATAAACACAGTGGGCTGGGGTTGACTTCCTCCTTTTAAGGGGATACTTAATTGTTAAATTGAGTTATTAATCTTGGGCTCATTAAACATTCCGCCGGTCCTACCAGTCCAAGGGGGTTGTTAACCCCATCTGTGCTGCTGTTAGGACTAAGGGAAAACGAAATATCGCTAGAAATTAACGATTTTCTTCACAAGGCCAGCCATTCAGAGACTTCTCCAGGAGAGGTAAAGAAGACTGCTCTGTCGCCATCCACCAATATGAGTTTTGCAGGATAGCCCATGGAGTACGGGATGTTGGCTTCCCTCAGGTGTCTCTTGACATCCATAAAGGTGGCACGTTGTTTCTGCAATTCCATGGAGAAATCCGGAAAGATGGAGACCCTGACATGATCATATTTAATTTCTTGCAGTCTTCTGGCTAAGGCCACTATCTTCTCCTTGTATTTCCAATTGAGGGACCTCACCAACATGGGAGAGGTGGGGCCCCTGGTGGAGGAGGTTTAGTTTGAACTCTGTGGGCCCTTTGAACCGCATATGCTGGGGGAAAAAACGCATCGGGAAGAGTTATTTTATCCATTTTCTATAAATTCATCCTGTGTGCGGCCCTCTGCTCTTTCCGGCAAGCCGATGATTCTTATGTTGTTTCTACGGAGCCTATTTTCTAGGTCATCTGCTTTCTGTTTCCAGAGCTCCGATTTGGCATTAAGATCTGATATAGATCTAGGAACAGTGGCAGTAGCATCCTCTATGCGTGATATGCGCTCTTCAGTGTGCTGAACTCTTTCCCGCAGGTTGTGTAGGTCTTTACGCAGTAGTCCCAGGTCAATCTTGACTTTGTGTAATTTCCCTGTGAGAGATGTCTTGCATGCAGTAATGGACTTGGGCTGATACTTGTTTAAGAGTGAGCTCTTCCTGATCCTCATCAGGGAAGCTATAGGGGAATTTAGATCCGATGCGGTGCTTGCTCACATTTTGCTGTGACCGGTAGGGGTGACCACGTGTCCTCCTTTGGTTGTCTAGCAAATTCTCACTGGTTTTCAGCTGCACTTTGCGTCTTTTGTGGCCCCATTGTTATATCAGGGCAGTATCCGGTATGTAATAAGTGGGGCTGAGTCCAGGAATCTGGGGGGCACAATGTGTTTTCTCTTATAGTTAAATTGCTATTGGGGTTAGAGAATGATGTCCTGGTTGTGTCTTATACTTTCTTAGACAGGGCAGCACTTTGCTTATATAATCAGGCAGTCTGTAATTGCGCCTCTGGTGATGTTTCACTGGTGGTTATGGCTATATTATGTGAGGAAGGGGGAATCTGCATGTCCTTTGAGGTCTGAGATTGCGCTTAGGGTACTTACACACTTGCATTATTGGATTCCGGCAGGCAGTTCCGGAACACTTGGGGCCAGATCCGGCATTAATGCATTTCAATGGAAAATAATGCCGGATCCGGCATTCCAGCAAGTGTTACGGAATTTTGGACATTTTGGCATGCTGCGGTATTTTCTCAGTCCAAAAACCGTACAATGGCTGAAGACATCCTGATGCATACTGAACGGATTGCTTTCTATTCAGAAAGCATTAGGATAAAACTGATCAGTTTTTTCCCGGTATTGAGTCCTTAGGACGATGTTTAATGCAAGTGTGAAAGTACCCTTATCAGGGCTCCTTCCCCACGCTGCAGGGGAGTCACTAAGATGGCCGACTGGCGGGAAACTGAGGGGGCCTGTGAGTGCGGCCGGATTCTTTTCTTCCCTTGTGTGCCTCTTTCCTGCCAATTCCAGCTCTCCTCCCTTTGTGGCTCACGGAGTGACTCGCGTTCCAATGCTGTATTCGTACTTCTCACGCTCCAGCTGCAACAAGGTATGGATTTCCTTCTCTTCCTTCAGTCTCTGCTTCAACTCTCCGCCCGAACTTCACCATTTTCGTTAACGATCCTGCTCCTGATGCAGCTCCTGACGCGCTCCCTCAGCCTCCTCTATAAGGTCAACTCGATGTGTGCCTGCTTCTCAACTGCAGCAGGGCTCAGGCAGGGGTCTGGTTGAGCTCAAGAATGGTTGTGAGATGTCAGGATTTGTCCTGTGCTGTGGGTTAGCCGCAGAGCCTCTCCTAGACACGTCCAGCCATCTTGGCTGCTGGCCACGCTCTCCCTTCCCCTCCAAAGATTTTTGATTCGTTTCAGGTCTGGAGACTGGCTAAGCCACTCCAGAGCCTTGCAATGCTTCTTACAGAGCCACTCCTTAGTTGCCCTGGCTGTGTGTTTCGGGTCCTTGTCATGCTGGAAGACCCAGCCACCACCCATCTTCAATGCTTTTACTATGGGAAGGAGTATGTTGGTCAAAATTTCACAACACATGGCCCCATCCACCCTCCCTTCAATACGGTGCAGTCGTCCTGTCCCCTTTGCAGAAAAGCACCCCCAAAGTATGATGTTTCCACCACCATGCTTTGCAGTTGGGACGGTGTTCTTGGGATTGTACTCATCCTTCTTCTTCCTCCAAACACAGCGAGTGGAGTTGATACCAAAAAGTGCTATTTTGGTCTTATCTGACCACATCACTTTCTCCCATGCCTCCTCTGGATCATCCTGATAATCATTGGCAAACTTCAAACGGCCTGGACACGTGCTGGCGTGAGTAGGGGGACCTTATGTGCCTTTCAGGATTTTAATCCATGACTGCGTAGTGTGTTACTAATCGTAATCTTTGAGACTGTGGTCCCAGCTCTCTTCATGTCATTAACCAGGTCCTCCTGTGTAGTTCTGCTGATTCCTTACCTTTCTCAGTAATATCCTTACCCCATGAGGCGAGATCTTGCATGGAGCCCAAGACCGAGGAAGATTTACAATCATCTTGTGTTTCTTCCATTTTCTAATAATTGCGCCAACAGTTGTTGCCTTCTCACCAAGCTGCTTGCCTATTGTCCTGTATCCCATCCAAGCCTTGTGCAAGTCTACAATTTTGTCCTTGGTGTCCTCAGACATCTCTTTGGTCTTGGCCATGGTGGAGAGGTTGGAGTGTGATTGATTGAGTGTGTGGACAGGTGTCTTTTATACAGGTAACAAGTTCAAACAGGCGCAATTAATACAGGTAATGAGTGCAGAGTAGGATAGCTTCATAAAGAAAAACTAACAGGTCTGTGAGAGCCAGAATTCTTGCTGGTCGGTAGGTGATCAAATACTTATTTCATGCAATAAAATGCAAATTCATTATTTAAAAATCATAAAATGTGATTTTCTGGATTTTTTGGGGGGATTCTGTCTCTCACAGTTGAAATGTGCCCACAATAAAAATTACAGACTTCTCCATTATTTGTGTATCAAATACTTATTTTCCCCACTGTAGGTACAATCAGACAGAGACAAGTTAATAAACAGTAATAATCAATTAACCATCAACCATGGACCCTATAAAGCAGAGCAGAATGAAGAAGACAGTTTATTTGTTATAAAGCAATTTTATAAAGTTTTGCCTACAGACTACAGGAAATTAAAATATCAGTAAGAAAATTTTCATTTTCCTGGACATCCTATGGCAGCACAAACACAATTTGGATTTGTACAGCAATGTCCAAGTGGGTGGGATAGAAGATACCATTTAACCACATGACATTAAATGGTGTGAGTGGAATTTCTAGGAGCAGCGAGGTGCAAGGTCACTGTCCACATTGCTCCTAGAGGTTCATTTGCATATTATAAAACTGCAATTGTTTCAGCAATGTGGGCACTTAGGAAGATGAGACCAACACCATGGCGTTCAGCTGACAAGCACACATCTCTCAGGCCAGTCAGTTTTATTTGGACATATGTGGTGGTTAGAAACCTTGCTTTGGAACTGTGCCTTTATGGTGGTGAATTGCACCTCGAGTCTCTTACTTTTTTTTATCCACTCTGCAAAAACGGTGTATGTAGGTCTTCTGTTAACTTAGATAGTACTAACAACCTCAGTGGAAAATTCTAGGTTTCACTGCTTGTCCTTGTTCGCCTCCAGACCGTGAGATGTAACGTGTGGATGAGGAGAAGAATCCCCACCTGGAGAGAGGTCTGGAATGTCTGGTAGTCACCAGTACCTGCCCTTTAAGATTTACCACAGAAGCAAGAACCAGGCCCTGTGAGGGCAGATTGGCTATGATATCTGCCTGTTCATCCAGAATCTTCATAAGCACTGTCGGCACTAATGGAAGTGGTGGAAATACATATACCGGCCTCTCCTGCCAGCTAAACGACAGACCATCTGACGCTAGAGCATGGTGAGGGCAATACAGAGAACAGTTGAGTACCTTAGTATTTCTCTCTGTCGCAGGGCCGTCTTTAATACTGATTGGACCCTGGGCAACAATTTACTTGGGCCCCCTGGATCCCGCCTTCCCACACCCTAGCATGCAATCACGCCCTCCACCACAGTCTGAAGACTCCAGCAGGCTCGTGATTGATAATGCTCTCTGCCTCTCTGTGATCTTTTTACTACAAAATCACAGTGAGATAAAGTCGTCACCGTGATTTTGTAGTAAAAAGATCACAGAGAGGCACCGAGCATTATCAATCATGTTACTGCTTCGTGTCTCTGCTGTACGGAGCGGGGCTTGGCTCTCTTTCACTCAGCGGATTAGCCGCACGGGATCCGCTTGTGTGCAAGAGCCCTAAGCCCAATACACGGCTACACTCACCCAGTCCTAATAAAATCTGGTCCTACCTCATCCAGGGTGTCGCTGGCGTCGGCGTGATGTCCACTGGATCCAGAACAAGGTCCCTGTGATGATAGAGAAAAAGAGAATAATCACATAAGGTTAAGGAAGGGATGGTGACTGCCCCTGTGAAATCACCAGCAGGGGGCACTGTGCTGGCCTGGTAGACTAAGCCATGCCAATGTATAGCAGGGTAATCTAGTGCTACCACACAGTACTAATGCCCACCTTGTGGTCCCTTCAAAATAGCTATGTCC
Source organism: Bufotes viridis (assembly GCA_033119425.1). Classification (NCBI taxonomy): domain Eukaryota; kingdom Metazoa; phylum Chordata; class Amphibia; order Anura; family Bufonidae; genus Bufotes; species Bufotes viridis. Next base: position 273,891,396 of record CM065591.1, read on the forward strand.
TCCTTGTGCCCCTTCACAGCAGTTATACCCAGATATGTGCCCCCTCACAGTTGTTATACCCAGATATGTGCACCCTCACAGTAGTTATGCCCAGATATGTGCCCACTCACAGTTGTTATGCCCAGATATGTGCCCCCTCACAGTAGTTATGCCCAGACATGTGCCCCCTCACAGTAGTTATGCCCAGATATGTGCCCCCTCACAGTAGTTATGCCCAGACATGTGCCCCCTCACAGTAGTTATGCCCAGATATGTGCCCCTCACAGTCTTTATGCCCAGATATGTGCCTCCCTCACAGGCGTTATGCCAGACATGTGCCCCCTCACAGGAGTTATGCCAGATATCTGCCTCCCTCACCAGTGTTATGCCAGACATGTGCCCCTCACAGTAGTAATGCCCAGATATGTGCCCCTCACAGTAGTTATGGCCAGACATGTGCCCCCTCACAGTCTTTATGCCCAGATATGTGCCTCCCTCACAGGCGTTATGCCAGATATCTGCCTCCCTCACCAGTGTTATGCCAGATATGTGCCCCCTCACAGGAGTTATGCCAGATATGTGCCCCTAGTTATGCCAGATATGAGCCCCTTACAGCAGTTATGCCACATGTGCCCCTCACAGTGGTTATGCCAAATATGTGCCTCCCTCACAGCAGTTATGCCCACATATCTGTGCCCCCTCACAGTAGATGTTATACCCAGACATGTGCCCCTCACAGTGGTTATGTTCTTTTGTGGCCCCTCACTCTAGTGGTTCCCCCTTTTTGCAGCCTTATGGGGAAAAAACAGTTAATACTTACCTTCTTTCCTGATGACAGGCTCCCACGCTCACATCACGCTGCTGGCTGTGCTAAAGGCAGATTCCTGGGCCTTCAGAGCTCCTCCCACAGCCAGCAGTACCAAGTGCAGCCAGCAGGGGGAGCCTCTGAGCTTTGAAGATCAGTGAAGCAGGGAGCAGAGAGGTCTCCCTGCTTCACTATAGAAACGAACAGCCCGGCAGTGACAAGAACTGCTGGGCGGGTGAGTGCGCACCCCTCCTCCCCTCCTCCTTGCCTCTGCGCCACCTCATGTTTGAAGAGTGCTCTGACAGGGCCCGGCATTCACTGCACTTCATGCTGGGCCCTGTCAGAGCATTCCCATTACACGTGAGTGTAGCGGGCCCCCCAGGAGCAACTGGGCCCGGGGCAGCTGCCCCTTTTGCCCCTCCTTAAAGACGGCCCTGCTCTGTCGCCATGGCATCCACAGTTGTTTTTCTTGACTTCTTTACTATCTGAGAGAAAATTGTTTAGATGAGGCTCCACTCCTCTGGATAAAGCTCCTTGCCAGCCTGTTTGTTGATATAAAACTTTGATAAGTAGTATGACGGAACAAACATTTGGTGGTTGAACTGGTAAGGTTGGAAATTATCGAAGGATCTTTCAGGTTGGATGAGAAACACTTGTGTCACATTTTTTGGCACCGCAATCTGTCTACCTGCGCACACCAGTCACAGAAAGAGGCATCTGTTAGGACTTTATGCAGTTGGGGAATGGGAGATGTAGAAGATACTGGGGTTTAATGGACACAATCATGTAGTGGATCCGGCAATGAATTAAAATACAAATATATCTTTATTGAATACTCACAGTAATACACACACATGGGGAGACAGCACTCTCGTACAATGTTGAATTGTTTTGGACACGCTACATGTCCTTATTCATAAGGGAAGTGGACTATTACTGATAACCAGGTTAAGTAGGAAATCCAAATACATAAGGAAATAGGTTAAAATTGGACATTGGATTAGCTAACCAGAGATAAAGGATAAATATGAAATATGGTAAAAAACCATGAACAGTGGCATGCCTAGGGTGTTTGGCACCTGGGGTGGGTCCTTCTCTGGCATCCCCCCCCCCCCACAATTACCAATACTTAAAACAAAAATGACCCCCTCACAGTAGTATTGCCCTCATTGTACAACCTTCTCAGTAGTTTTGTACAGATGTGTGCCCCCTCACAGTAGTTATGTCCACATTGTGCCTACTTACAGTAGTTATGCCCACATTATGCCCCCTCACAGTAGTTATGCCCTCTCTGTGCCCCTTTCACAGTTGTAATGCCCTCTTTGTGCTCCCTTCACAGTAATAATCCCCATTGTGCCCGTGCACAGTAATAATCCCCATTGTGCCCCCTTCATAGTAATAATCCCCATTGTGTCCCCTTCATAGTAATAGTCGCCATTGTGCCCCCTTTATACTAATAATGCCCACTGTGCCCCTTCATAGTAATAATGCCCATTGTGACCCCTTTACAGTAATAATACCCATTGTGCCCCCTTCTCAGTAATAATGCCCACTGTGTCCCCTTCACAGTAATAATGCCCTCTGTGTCCCCTTCCTTATAATAATGCCCTCTGGCTCTGTGCACCCTTCATAGTAGAAATGCCCATTGTGTCCTCTTTTACTTTAGTAAATGCACTCTGTGCCCCCTCCATAGTAGTAATGCCCTCTGTGCCCCTCCATAGTAATAAAGTCCTCTGTGCCCCCTTCATAGAAATAAAGTCCTCTGTGCCCCCTCCATAGTAATAAAGTCCTCTGTGTCCCCTCCATAGTAATACTATTATGGGACAGAAGAGCTTTTAGGCTTCTATAGTGTTAGTTGCAACTGACAAGCTTTTTGAGCTTATTGGGTTGGTGCTAAACGTTCATTAAAAGTAACATCAAGCTATCCAATTTTTCTTGGAATTGAAAAAAAGCTTTTAGTACAAAAGATGACTTCTATGACAAACTTATAGTGGTTTTCCAGGGGAAAACTTTCTAAAAAATGAGACAGCATGGGTTAAGAATAAAAATAAGTATTACTCTCCTGCCTGATCCTCTACAGCTGCTGTTCCGATGTTGCTTTGGTCCCTACTGCTCCCTACCTCCTGCTCCCAACTAAACACACAGGAAATGACTGGAGAGGCCCACTCGACCACGCCTAGCTGAGGCAGCTAACCACTATGGACTGGAGCAGCATTGGGGGATTGGTCAGTAATGCTACTTTTTATTTTTTGCCCATTCTGACCATTTTTTTAATCTCTCCCACTCCCTGAAAATACCATTTACTTGTGCTATGGGACAAATCTATACAAAAAAGTTGTGCTTTTGCCTTATAGCCAGTTTGTGGGATGGTTGGCACGCTGAAAACATGTTGCTAATCCAAGGATTGAATGTTAAGCTTAGTGCCCAGGATCCATAGAATCCAGAAGCATAGTTATAAGGCCTCTGTTATTGGAGCAGAACAACAACTTGGCCACACTTGGATTTTTATACCACTATGTTTGTTATATATAACTTACTACACAAATCCTTGCTAACTTAATTCTTCTTGTTTTTATTTTAATAAGGTCATATGGACAGCAAATGTATTTCTTATACTATGCTTCAGTGACTAAATATTGCATGGTTTGCATATGAATATGCGCAGATGAACTCGTGAAACTCTTCTACACTTGCTACAGTTGGTCTTCTTCTGAAAAGCTCTTAATAAAGCTGGACAGGTCCCTTGTAAAGCACAAGCCTCTTAGGTCTCTTAAAAGAATGAGCAGATCATCTGTCATTTACAGAGCTGGATATGTGAAGTTGTGTCTATTTCGTGATTAAAGTCCTTATTCTAAGTCACTAAGCAGCGAGCCAACACGGTGCCTTCCATACGGGATAATGTTGTTGTTCATCAGGGTGCTACATTTGGCAAACTTCTCCGTTAATACGGCTACTGAGAATACCAGCCTGACCTAAATCTGAGTAAAGCCTTTCTTTTCATTTCTATAAAGAAAGGACGCTCTCAGTCACATTATGGGCTGTTCATTTGTGTCTGTAACAGATTCAACATTTCATATAATGAAGGTTTCATCTGCCACGCGAATACATATTCGCCTGTGTTTTACTTATGGCCTTTGTCAAAAGCAGATTGTTGTTAGGCATCAGCACACAGGGGTAAAGGCTGCTCCTATTCATTTGTATCTTCAGCAGAGGGAACCTTATTATTATTCAGGCACTCCACATTAGGCTGTACTAAAGCTCATTATGCTTTGTTCCTCTAGATTCCTAATTGATGTCTGTTGACAGGACCTTACCAAATAATTATTAATTATGAGATCCTTACGAAAGTCAACAAAATGTTCATTTCCTGCTTGTTTTTATTAGAAGTTACTTTTAAAGTACATTTAACATTTATTCACACATATGCATAGGACTACATGGCAATCATCAGACATCTTTCATTATATCGCCTTAAATCTTTCCTACCTTTATTTAAGAAGACTCTATAAAAAAGAGAAACAGCTTAAAGGAAGATATCTATCAACGCGATATTTTTAATGAAAGCCTGTCTTCAGTGACAGAAGACTTTATTCCCATAGCTGTATGTTTACAATGGCATCAAGTGCATTCCTCTCATGTAGAGAAGCATGTTAACCCAAAAATAGGTAAGGAAGCGTTTGAAAAGTTTTCTTATTTTCTTACGTCAGGAAATTAAGAAGCATATACTGTATAAAACTACATGAAACTAGAACCAAAAACAAGACTCTGTATGGTAGACCATATAAAATAGTCAAAAACACCTTACAATATACACTAATCACCCATAACATTCAACTACCTGCCTAATATTCTGAAGGTCCATGTCATCCTGCCAACAAAGCTCTGAACCATTGAGGCAAGCACTCTGCAATACATCTGAAGGTATCGATGGTACCAAGAAGAGAAGGCACCAAGGTATCCATGACACCAAGAAGAGAAGGCACCAAGGTGTACATGGCACTAAGATGTTAGCAGCAAATACTTCTCTACTGCGCCCTACATGCATGGCAGAAGTCAGGAGTTTAAAGATGGCCCCTGCTCTGGAGCTGGGAAGCGCCATAGCCGCTGGGTTTTACATGATTACGCCCGTCACGGACTTTTAATCCCTCAGTTGTCTTGTTTAATTTGCGACCACTGCATCTGAGAGGTCTTTTCCCAGGAGTGCTGCGCTCCCGGGGCCTAGATTGAGGAAGCCATTTGGTTACGTTGGCAGCCTTGAGCCCTCTGAAGAAGGCAGGGCTCTATAGGAACATATTGATCCTCCTGTAGACTGCAAATGGTAATTTATTGCAGTCTAACGGAGAAGCAATCAGATGATCCCATATTAAAGTCCCATAGGTTATCTAGGTTATTATGTGGCTCGGCTGAAAGAATAACATGAATGGAGTTTGTAAGGTTTGGTAATGGGTACACACCATGTGGGCTTATTGGGTTGCGCTCTTGAACCTACACACAGCGAGGGGTGGGTGGGATCAGGTTTTGGGTGGGGAGAGTAATTTGAAGAGGAATACTATATATGACTATTTCATTATATATGATAAATACAATTTAGCACTTTATGTTAGAGAAGAATTGGACAAAATATGTGTAACCAAGTTTATTTTTTCTGGAGTATTGTTATATCCTACAGATATAGGAGTGGTATAATTATGAAGAGTGCTAATTGCTTACACAAATTGTAATAAATAATGTATTATTTTATATGTGGGAAAATAAATAAATAAATGTGAAAAAAAAAGTCCCATGGGGGGGCTTAAAAAAGTAAAAAAAAAAGTAAAAAATAAATTTTAAAAAATATAAAAAACATATATAACAGTTCAAATTACCCCCTTCCTTAGATCAAAAATAAAAATAAACAAAAAACAAATATGAAACACATTTCCACATCTCAAAATGTCCGAACTAGTTTTTGCCTGTATTTATCCTGTATGTTTAATGCTGTACTGAAAAAAAATGTTTAAAATGGTTTTCCAGAGTTTTTTTTTACCAGCCTGTGGCATTTTAATTACTGAGTGCACAATGGGGGTAAATTATATATACTGAGGGCACCAGGGACTATTACTTATACTGGGAGCACAAATGAGACTATTGCTTATACTGAGGGGAACTAGGGGGTTGTTCCTTATACTGGGAGACTCTATGGGGACATTCTTTATACTGGAGTCACAATGGGGGCTTTTTATTTTATGGATGGAACTATAGGGGCCACTGGATGTCTATTATGTATAATGAGGTCACTACAGGGGTTGGAATAAAAAAAAAAGCCTATATCTCAGTTTTTAATGACCAGAAAATTTATCTACACTGATGCAAATGGGCAATGAAAAACTGACTTTACCCGTTTTAAAGGCTGTTTTTTTTTTCATTTGAATGAGCCCTTATGCTCATCCAACCACTCACAGGGGCCTTTGTCACAAGGTAATCAGTGTTATTTACTTCACCAGTCATAGAGGATTTTTTATATTATGGCTCATAGCTGTAATTTTCTGTATTACTAAAGTCAATCCAACCTTTCAAGTAGGCCTGTATTAGAAAGACCAGCAGCACATTTACTTTCACATGTATGGTTAGGCTATGATCACATCTGTGTTGTGAAATCCAGCAAGCTGTTGTGACGGAGGAGTTCACCATATCTGACATAGCTGAATAATGCCGCAAACTGCCGGATCCCCATTGACTACAATGTGATGCAAAGGGGGTCTGGTCGCTTTCCAGCATAAATGCGAGCTTTCAACTGGACAAAAAGCTGGCATTATGGCAGAAAGTGGACTGATCCCTGTCAGATCCTCTGTTGGAACTACTTGCCAGATATCACAAAACACACGTGAACGTATGTAGGTAGGGTAGTTTAACACAGTTTTTTGGAGGAGGATTTGAGGCAGATTTTCCTGCAGTTTTTCAGTCAAAGCCAGAGATGGATCCAGCAGGAAGATATATAAATCCTTCCTTTATATTTCCAATTCCTTTCAAATCCACTTCTGGTTTTTGCTGAAAAATATGCAGGAAATTATGCTCAAAAACCTCCTCCCAAAAACTCTGTGTGAACCTACCCTCACTCAACAGATAAGACTTTATTGTGGTGCCACTGTGAACCACTGAGTGCCCCAAAACAGCAATACGTACGTCGTTTGTTTATTTGTGATATAAATGATGACATGCACATATCTTTAGCAAATCAAATGGCCTACATATCTTCTACACATTATGCAACTGAGTACCCAAAAAACCAATGAATACCTGTGCCCACATAGCAATAAAGAACAATGTCATCCCATAGTGGGTAATGGGGGCCAATTGGACTATATAAGAAAAATGAATACAAGAGTGTACGCTCAATTAGCACAAAAAACCTACAAAGAAACAGGAGCTCACTCGAATATATGAAAAAGTTACACTTTATTGAAAACTATACCACATAATAGACATCAACTATCAGTTTAAAAAGAGAAAAAGTGGGCAGAAGACAAACAGCGCCACCCCGATGGAACCCACATGTATATATGGATATTACCAATAACAACGTGAATTCAGTCAATACATATAATCACCAAACCCCGAAAAGGGAACATTGGTAAAAAGAAGTTACATACAGTTGGGATTAATACATACAATGATAAAGCCATCAAAGAACCGCATCAGAGACGATGCAAAAAGGATTGAATGCACTTAAGCAGGTAGGGCCAACACACATGTAAAACAGCCACCATATATGTATATGAAGCAAGCCAAAAGGGCCTAAAGATATAACAGCAAGAATGCTCCTAAAAGGAGAATAAGTATGACACCTACCAGCACAAAGTGAATGCGTGTGAGACCACCGGGATGGCGCCACCCCCATTATGCAACTGGCCCGGGAAGGGTGAGCAGGATCGACAGGAGGGGTAGTAGTGGCCATGATAGGAGTAGTAATAGCAGTATTCACGATAGCAGCCCTCACCCTGGGGCTCTGGCATTGCAGTGATGGGAGCAATGCAACTCTTCTTTCTCTCAGGACACACCCTGGTTTTGCTGCATGTGCCTGACGTTACTTGGCGCCCCTGGTGACGTTACTTGGCGCGCCCCTGGTGTCAGCGGAACCTGGGGTACAAGGCAGGGCTCCCTCGAAGCACAGACAAGCAGGGGAAATTATGTGACAGTGCAGGTAGGCAATTCAAGGCAATGAAGTGGCCAGTTTTGGGTGTAATAAGTCTACTGTACTTGACTGAGGCAATTTGGGCAGATACCACACACAGGCACTTGCAAAATTCCAGTCTTTCCAGGTTACATACACAGATTTCCCAAGGCTGTATATAGGAATATAGCCATACAATAAATGCCTCTCTGAGTCTCTTCCTAATTAATCCAAACAACTTTCCTATTTCTCTCTCTCTATATTTCTGTATTGTGTGGTGGGTGCCAGAAGCAATATAACTCAAACCACATGTATTTAAGTCTACATCTGCAAATGTGTGTTATCGTTCAGTGCCTTTTTGTTAACGCACTATACCTTTGTAATGGTCCTCAACCTTCTGCAAAATTCTATGGTTCCTACCCTAAGAGGTTGAAACAGGCTTCCAGTCACTTTTCTGTTATCTCCTAGTTTGGAGGGCTAGTGTACCCTGTCTGATACTTCTCTTTCAGACTCCAGCTACTCAGACTAGGTACTCACTCTGCTAGCTGTACGCTCTCTACACTACAGCTTCTAGCTCAGAGGGGTGGGGACAGTCCACTCCTAGCAATGGAGTGCAGGGTAGGAAAGTTAACTATTACTATACAGCCTGTTAGACACAATAGACACAGTAAAGTCTCACTAACCTTTTTTTGTGAACCAAATTACCACATAGCATTAATCCATTAGTAGTGAACACCTGGTCATTGATACCCTGCTATTGCCATAAAATACCATGGGTATTATGAATTCAGATAGGGAGAGCAGACCAATAATTGTCACCTGCCAGCCACTGGAAAAGTAAAAATGTAATACAGATGAACAAAGAGAATCATAAGGCTGGGCTTGAGGCTGAATGAGTCTACCTAGTGAATGGAGTGAATAGAGAAGTGAATGGAGTATGCTGGGAGTTGTAGTTGCACACTAGCTGGAGTGCCAGAGATTGCGGACCCCTGCCCTAGGATATGTCTATCACTTCCTATTCTGTGTGTTCATGACTACCCTGAACACCATGATCTTCAGAATTAAGAGGGCACAGAGCTAGTTAAGTGCTGCTGCTCCTTCGCAGATTTTCTGTGGAGCAATGGCTTGGAGCAATGCCATGTAGGAAAACTGCTAAAGGGATATCAGAACCATTGTTTCCAGGATTGGTGAGATCCCTGAAGTAGAATCCCCACCAACCATAATGTTATGGCATATCCTAGTAATGTGTCATAGATGCCAATACTTATATAAATGTGTAACATATACAGTTGCAAAGAAAAAGTATGTGAACCCTTTGGAATGATATGGATTTCAGCACAAATTGGTCATAAAATGTGATCTGATCTTCATCTAAGTCACAACAATAGACAATCATAGTCTGCTTAAACTAATAACACACAAAGATTTAAATGTTACCATGTTTTTATTGAACATACCATGTAAACATTCACAGTGCAGGTGGAAAAAGTATGTGAACCCCTAGACTAATGACATCTCCAAGAGCTAATTGGAGTGAGGTGTCAGCCAACTGGAGTCCAATCAATGAGATGAGATTGGAGGTGTTGGTTACAGCTGCCCTGCCCTATAAAAAACACCAGTTCTGGGTTTTCTTTTCCCAAGAAGCATTGCCTGATGTGAATGATGCCTCGCACAAAAGAGCTCTCAGAAGACCTATGAAAGCCTTGCTGTTCATCAGTCCACAGTAAGACAAATTGTCTATAAATGGAGAAAGTTCAGCACTGCTGCTTCTCTCCCTAGGAGTGGCCGTCCTGTAAAGATGACTGCAAGAGCACAGCGCAGACTGCTCAATGAGGTGAAGAAGAAATCAGGAGTGTAAGCTAAAGATTTACACAAGCCTTTTGGCATATGCTAACATCCCTGTTAGCGAATCTACGATATGTAAAACACTAAAGAAGAATGGATTTCATGGGAGGATACCACAGAGGAAGCCACTGCTGTCCAAAAAAAAACATTCTTGCACATTTACAGTTTGCACAAGAGCACCTGGATGTTCCACAGCAGTACTGGCAAAATATTCTGTGGACAGATGAAAACAAAGTTGAGTTGTTTGGAAGAAACACACAATACTATGTGTGGAGAAAAAGAGGCACAGCACACCAACATCAAAACCTCATCCCAACTGTGAAGTATGGTGGTGGGGGCATCATGATTTGGGGCTGCTTTGCTACGCCAGGGCCTGGACGGATTGCTATCATCGAAGGAAAAATGAATTCCCAAGTTTATCAAGACATTTTAGAGGAGAACTTAAGGCCATCTGTCCACCAGCTAAAGCTCAAAAGAAGATGAGTGCTGCAACAGGACAACGACCCAAAGCATAGAAGTAAATCAACAACAGAATGGCTTAAACAGAAGAAAATACGCCTTCTGGAGTGGCTCAGTCAGAGTCCTGACCTCAACCCGATTGAGATGCTGTGGCATGACCTCAAGAAAGCGATTCACACCAGACATCCCAAAAATATTGCTGAACTGAAACAGTTCTGTAAAGAGGAATGGTCAAGAATTACTCCTGACCATTGTGAACGTCTGATTTGCAACTACAGGAAACGTTTGGTTGAAGTTATTGCTGCCAAAAGAGGTTAAACCAGTTATTAAATCCAAGGGTTCACATACTTTTTCCACCTGCACTGTGAATGTTTACATGGTGTGTTCAATAAAAACATGGTAACATTTAATTCTTTGTGTGTTATTAGTTTAAGCAGACTGTGATTGTCTATTGTTGTGACTTAGATGAAGATCAGATCACATTTTATGACCAATTTGTGCAGAAATCCATATAATTCCAAAGAGTTCACATACTTTTTCTTGCCACTGTAGGTTCTTGTATAATAGTTTGTATCTGCGTCCCTCTGGCCAGTTTAGGCCCACTGAAACTGATTAGTGAAAACAGGCAGAGATGTTCTAGTATGTTCTAGAGGTGCCTTATGCTGAGCAATTACTATTGGCCCATAGTTTCTTCCAGAAAATGGTGCTATATGGGCAGTATGGTTGCTTGGTGGTTATCACTAATGCCTTGGGGTGCTAGGATCCTACAGTAGGTTTGATTCTGACCAAGGAGAACATCTTCTTGGAGTTTGTATTTTCTTCTCCTTGTGTTTGCATGGGTTTCCTTCAATACTCAGAGACATGATAGTAGGGAACTTAGATTGTGAGTTCCACTGGGGATAGCAAGTGATGATAATAACTGTAAAGTGCAGTGGAATATGTTGATGCTAAGTAAGCAAATATAAACTGTACATAAAATGTTTCTTTCCCCAACAGAACATACAACAAATACTGTACTTCTCGATAGTCTCTATACTCTGCACTGGTTTGCGCTATATAATATCATACTGTATATATCATACAGTGTAACATTTCTTCTGAGCATACCTATACAACTAAAATAATGCTTACTAACAACCACATAACTTTTGCGACATTTTCAAAGTAGGAAGTCTCATATCCTTTCTTAATCAGATAACTGAAGACATATTGCTTCTTTACTCTTGGCACTGATGTTGGATTTAACAACTCTTTCCTAATCTTCTAATTGGCCTGAGCTGATAGAGGCCAAAGCTTATCCATCGCACATCTTCTGTAATCTGTCTACTCCCATTGCTGTTAAGTCTTGGCCACAACTGATGTTTTTGCAGAGCAAAATCTTAAAACCATTAGTGGTCTAGTGGGATTAAGAAGTATCAACTGGTTTAGAAAATGTGAGCAGACAGATCCAAGAGACAAACATTTGGATCAGCTTTTGGGGGTCTTATCCTTTGCGTTAATAGACTTTACTTTTTTCCTCGATGACTGGTATGGTCAAGAAATCATTTAAACTTATAGAGCTATATAATGCCCAAATGAGTTAACGATAACCATACAAGGCAGTATCATAATGTAGTAGGTTTATCATTGAGATTTACTTAGCTCCTAAATATATGTGCAAGCTGTTGTATGTGTGGTTTTCACATAAGAAGATTTGGACCTCATTTTGGTGTGCCTATGATATGATAACAATATTTAGTCCAACTTTTATGAAAGGTCCTGTGTTTATTTTTTTTATCCGTACAAATACAAAGGGAAAAAATGAATTATACAACAAAAGACAAAAATTGCACTAGATGAGACCAACCCCCACCATCACAGCCCACCTCCAACAAGAGGCAGGAAAACTGAGCATATCTTAAAAATGGAACATATCTTATAAAATGGAACATTTACTGTATAAACTGAGGATTAAAGATGCCATATGACCGGTTAAATCTAATCATTCTCAGTTTTTATCGATCCAAAGGTTCCAGTATGCCTCAAATTTTAAAGACCTTGATCTCATTTTTGCACAAAGTTTTTTCCAGTTATAAATTTAGTGTAACAGACCGCTTTCCAAGGTGTCACATCCGGAGGCTCACTAAGTAGCCAACTCTCCAAAATTTCCTTCCTAGCAAAAAATAGGAGTCTATTAACCACTACGATTTTCCCTGTACTAAATTAAGAATATTATCATAGATTTTATTAATTATATCTATTACATTATGCCAATAAATGTGTAGCTTGTGACATCTCCAAAGCATATGAATCCAGTTAACATTGTACAATCAACATTGTTCTATATTTTTACACGTTCACACAGTGTGTAGTCTGACATACAACATAAACCATTCCTGTCTTACAATTAAGAGGACCGTTCTTTGTAGTCTAACTTGTTTATTGGTCAACAGGTTGTATATATGATTGTATACGATTGATTGGTAAAACTACAACAATACAAATAGCATGTTTAAGTATAAAACATAGGATAACATGTACTATAACATTACATTAACAGGGAAGGCACATGGCCTATACATAGGATTACATGTCTATCTAACAGTCACAAGAACTCCCTGAGTAACAATTACAAACTGACTGAACAGCTCTGCATAACCCAATGTCCCTGAACAGAGATAGATCTCTTACCAGATATGACTTTGCAAGGATAGTGGCGTTTGAGAAGGAGACATGCACAGGGCAGCTCTGTACTGTGTCTTGGAGACTGGAGACTTCTCTTTCCCAGGATGCTTTGCAAAAACCCACAATGTAATGCACTACCCACAATGCAGTAGTCTTGTAACAAGAAAACAAAGTTGAATGCAATTTAACTCCGCTAGATGGTGCTATAACCACATTAAACACTTCTGAATACCCTGACTGTGGCAGAGTAAACATTTTAAACATACATCATCCAGTTTTTGCTCGATTTTATGTAAAAAAAGAGGTGTCCTGTGCAGCCTATGAACAATACATAACTGTATGTAATGGATTTTGTAAAACTCTCAGCACTAAAGCTAAGATGTTATTCCACTCTTCCATCTCTATTACCTTCCCAATATCCACTTCTCATGATGTTTTAGTTCATACCTCTCCCCTATTAACCTGTTCCATTAGCAAGTGTTTATATATACATGCTAATGTTAGGGAACCCTTTCTTTTACTACTAGTTAATATCCTTTCTATTTTTTTCTTCTATTAGTGAATATACATACAGATGTAGCATGGTTAGCAGTCCTTTTTTTTTTTGAGATTTCTGAGTTTGGTTATCTAATCTAAGCATACACCTACAATTGCTTTTCAATGGCTTTTTTTTATCAAGATAATGAAATGAGTTAAGAAATTTGAGTTAACAGCGGGAGTGCTAACCCTGCTACATCTGTATACGCCCACCTTCCAAAGTATCCTTCTGAATCTAATATATAAAAAGTGATCATGGGCTAGTAAACCAAAATCTTCCTGCAATTTCAAAAAAGACTTTATTCTATTTACTTCATACAACTAATGCATATAGTGAATTCCTTTCCTTAACCATTCTGAATATCCTAACACTTTTGTGCCAGTGATATATGTATATTAACCCATAATGGTGTAATTGAAAAAATAATAATTTATCCCCATATGTTTTTTTTAAATGTTACCCAGCATACATAAGAAGTAGACAGCAGCAGCATCCTTTCAATGTTCCTTTCCATACCTGCTTCCATTATCCCTATAGAGTCCAGAAACTTATCTTGAATTTTAGATATGTTCTTGAATATTCCTTCCACCCCACAAAAGTTTTCCAATAATAAAGCTGAACACTGTGCTGCAATAAACAAAAAGGCTTTAGTTTGGTACGACCAGCTCCCCTTTATCACTTGGTTATTGTAGATAACCTTTTCCCATTATAACATGCCCTTGTTTCCATATTAATTCTCTAGTGAAAATATCCACTGGACGTTTCCTAAAAAGATATAATGCCTGTGGGAGCAAAATCATTTTTACCAGACTTCTTTTTGCTGGCATTAACAATTACACCTCATTCACCACAAAATCCTCAACCTTATTAGAAATATTTACACCCAAATATTTAAATGAAGCATTGGAGTCAATGATCTTAAGAAAAAGTGTTACTTTCCCAAAATCTATCCTGTTCAACGGCATCAATACAGATTTTTTTTTCCAGTTGAATATAAGTCCTGAAAAACTACCATATTCCTCAAGTACTTTCACCAACTCTTGCAGTGATTCATAAGGATAACTTAAAGGGGTTGTCTGGGTTCAGATCTGAACCCCTGACATACCCATATTTTCACCCAGGCAGCCCCTCTGATGTTAACATCAGAGCATGTCATGCTCCGATATGCTCCCTTACCCTACCCTGGATCGCTCAGAGCGAGGGCTTTTTTATTTACAATAAGAAGCTTCCGCCCAGCAGTATATTCGGTGACGTCACCGGCTCTGATGGACCAGCTTTGGTGCTGCCCTAGCCGTTTTACAGGTTAGGGCATCGCTAAAGCCCGCCTATCAGTGCCGGTGACGTCACCGAATACACGGCTTGGCGGAAGCCTCCACCTGGCAGCCCTAATGAGAGCCCGGTTCATCACTGGAACTCCTGAAAATGCTTTGAAATGCTTTGATGCTCTTGTCAGGAGGGCTGCCTGAGTGAAATTCTGGATATGTCTAGGTTCAGCTCTGAACTCTTACAACCCCTTTAAAAATATCAACAAATCATCCGCATGGTACAAATGTTTTTTCATATATTGCAAATTTGCAAATTGCTTGATTCTGGCACTATCTCGGATCTTACCTGCTAGAACCTCAATTACTAGAGATAATAAAATCCTGTCCTGTGTTTATTAGCAATACCGAGAGGGGAGAATATATCTTGAGGGTAATATTTGAAATCAGATTTGCTTGAGAGTACTTTGGAATACTTGGTTGTTTGTGGCTTCATAAATTTGGCGCATAAGTTCGTGACTTCCTTTTTTTGCAGCATTTTAAAAAAAAATTGCAGAGATAAATCTGGAAAAAAACTAATTAAGGCTGCTTTGACATTAGTGCTTGTTATTTACGTTATTCTGCTCTATTATAGGATTCTGGTCAATCGCAGGCTGCTGTTACCTTACAGTTGCAATCACTCCCAGAAAGGAGATGTTAACAATGAGAGGCTGCCAGCAACTTTTTGGCCTGGAATTTTGTGCCAAATTTCTGGTGTAAAAAGATGCTATGTGAAGGGGCCCAATGGAGAAATTTACTTACAAAAATGTGCCAGAGTGTTTTTCCACCAAAATGGAGTACACGGTGTGTACTAAATTTATCTTTTGTTGTATTATTGTGAGATCAGAAGTTCAGGAAAATAGACTTAACATAACTTAGGTGCATAAAGAGTTTACTAAACTATGATAAAGGTTATATATACACAAAGATATACAGAGATAAAGATAAGTAACAGTCGCTGCAAGTCGTGAGACAGATGAGCGGGCTCCAGGTCAATCAGCACCCAACATGGCACTTGGCCGACACCCATATGATACAAAAAGAGGTGATGGTAGCAAGACATCAATGGAGCTGAGCTCTCTTTTCCAAAACTCAGTGTTTTCTTCTCTCTTGGCCCTTCCTAGCCCCATCTAAATGTTAATTAGCATGTACCGTTACCTCATACTGCAGAAATGTGGCCAGGTACAGACTTCACTTAGCAATTACATGACGTTAAAGGGGAAGAACCAATTAAAAACCTTGCTTTACATTCCACTTTAATTAATTTCAAAATAATAAAAAAAACTAATCAAAATATGTATAAATATATGTAACGTCTATTACACCTTAGTATGCCCTAATTTTGAAGCAAATTCCATAAAAGTATGTACAGAATAAGTGACCTATTCTACATAATCTATCAGTGCTATACATTTAAGAATACTGCCCCTAAGTGTTTAACAGGAAACCACCTTGGCACCACTGGGCTTCTAAAAACAAAAAACAAAAAACACTATATATGTTGAACTAACAAGAGTTTCTTTAGTTAGGATCTTCTTTACTTCTGATCTTCTTAACCACTTAACTGTTTTCCTGGAGTCCAGCTCGGGCAGTGGGAAAAGTAGCTAACTGTTCTGCCCAAGCTGGGCAGAAAATGTAGGGAAGAGGGCTGCTTTAGATCCTGCTATCTCCTGAATGGTAGAACACCAAAAAATTCATCCGGAATAAGCAAAATAATCTTTATTAGTATATTCATATATATAAAATCATGATGACAACATAAAAATAGCAGTAAACTAGAGCTGGTGGTATAAAAAGCACCGGAGGTATATCAGGAGAATAATGTGCAAATAATGTGCAAATAACAGCGTATATTATCAGATAATCGACCTATATAAGGAAACACATGATCCAATATAAAGTGCCTAGTGCGACATAAGTAAAATAAGGATAATCTCCAAAGAGGTCAGACTACCTGGTATGAACAAGTAACAATCTCCTGCGTCCCCAAGCCGACGTACGTTTCACCAAGAGCGGCTTCTTCAAGGGTATAAAGCACTTTACACCCTTGAAGAAGCCGCTCTTGGTGAAACGTACGTCGGGTTGGGGACGCAGGAGATTGTTACTTGTTCATACCAGGTAGTCTGACCTCTTTGGAGATTATCCTTATTTTACTTATGTCGCACTAGGCACTTTTTATTGGATCATGTGTTTCCTTATATAGGTCGATTATCTGATAATATACGCTGTTATTTGCACATTATTTGCACATTATTCTCCTGATATACCTCCGGTGCTTTTTATACCACCAGCTCTAGTTTACTGCTATTTTTATGTTGTCATCATGATTTTATATATATGAATATACTAATAAAGATTATTTTGCTTATTCCGGATGAATTTTTTGGTGTTCTATTTAAGTGGGCAGTCCGGTGATAGGCGCTTGCCCAGCGCCATTTTTTGATGTGTCTCCTGAATGGTAGCAGCTAGAAATATGCAACTGGTCTTGTTTGAAAGCTGACAGCTAAAGTCCAAGGAACAGAGGAGAAATCACTGTTAGAAATCGAGTCGGGAATAATCGCAGGTAAAACCTACTTTTACTTTCACTTTCAGCTGCATTTGCAGCATCCTGATTTCATTCCCTATACTGAAAACATTGCTGTCATTCTGGTATTGTCTGAAAGCTTGGAATGTCAGCTTTCAACAATACAAATAGCTGGTACCAAACCAGAGATATCAGCAGTCAAAGCAGCCACCTCTGTCCCTTTCAGTCTGGAGGAGAATGAGGGAGCAGCTGCAGAGCTGACAGGCTGCAAGAGGAGAGAAAAACTGTATATAGAAATGTGATATTATTATCAATGTACGGACCCACACAATAAAATTATGTTTTTTTACCACACAGTGAACGCCGTAAAAAAATTCCACAAAATAATTTCTGTGTTTTTTAATCTTTCCCCCTAAAAATAAAATAATAAAAGTGATTTAATACACTATATATATCCTAAATGATTCCTAAAAACCTACAATTAAGGCCTCATGCACACGACCGTTGTTTTGTTCCGCGTCCGAGCCGCATATTTTGTGGCTCGGACGCGGACCCATTCACTTCAGTGGGGCCGCAAAAGATGCGGACAGCACTCCGTGTGCTGTCCGCATCCGTTACTCCGTTCCGTTGCCCCACAGAAAAAATATAGCATGTCCTATTCTTGTCTGTTTTGCGGACAAGAATAGGCATTTCTACAATGGGCCGCGTTTGCGGACCTCAAAACACATACAGTCGTGTGCATGAGGCCTAATCCTGTAAAATAATAAAAACATTTAGAAGAAAAAGTTTAAAAGTTATGACTGCTTGGACACAAAGGGGCAAAATATTAATAGTCCTTAAGGCTAAAATTAATAATGTCACTAAGGGGTTAAAAATGCAATAGTGCAGACAAACATTAAAATCTACAATAAAAAAGTGACATTTTTGGGAGGGGTTTTCCAATTTTAACGTCACTGTAAGCAGGTAAAGGGGTTCCCGGGAATTAGGAAAATGAAAATACCTAAATATTACTTTACTATACATATATTCCCAAATACCTTTCATTAGTTATAATGGCTCGTTTTGTCTAGGGAGCAATCATTAGGAGAAATAAAATGGCTGCCATCCTATTAGAACACACAAAACCTGCCCTAATCACACAGGACAAGGTACTTCAGGACTCTGAGCAAAAGAGCTGCCTCATCCTCCTCTCCTACTTGTTAGGGATTATAATCCTGAATACAGATGATAAAACCTTCAAATGAATCTCTGTGGGAATGTAGTTTATGAGGAGATATGAAATACAGAGAGGATGGACAGGACAGACTGTGGTAATGTGGGTGTCACAGTGCGATGTGGGTGGATAACTTCACACCAACCACAAGAGGGAAGGTACTAGACCTGGAAGCTAAGGAAAGGGGAAAAGGTCACCACCTAGTGAATCCCTAAACCGAGCCTCACTACTATCAGTATGAACAGACCTTTATGGTAGGAATGTTCATATGCTGGAACCTAGGGCCCTATCTGACCCTAAATGGCCCTGGAAATAGTGTCAGGACAAGAGATGACCTGTTCCTTCCCAGCTGAAGGAACAGGAGCCACCCTCAGGCCTAATACTAAAAGGTAGGGGAAAACAACAAGATAAAAAGAAAAGACACTTAACTCCGAAGTATGCGGATGAGCAGGAACTCAGAGGCGAACCAACACCAGCACTTCCAACATCCAAAAGGAGCTATCAACTGCAAAGCATGATCGGTGCGGCCAGACTAAATAGAAGAGTAGGAATCACCACTTAAGCTACACCTGAGACCAGAGGTGTGGTCATACTCAGCAACAACACAGAAGCAAGTGAAACCAAAGATGCTGTCAAATCACATCACGTGCAGCCAGTCTCTTAGATCTTCTGACCCCTGTCACAGGAGAGACCGTGACAGTGGGGATGTGGTAATGGAGACTGCATACAAGTGCTGCTGCTCATTAGTCTCATCCCTGCCTCCTCTCTGTACTTCATGTATCCTCATGAACTTCATTTCTACAGAGATTCAGCTGAAGATAATATTAAACTTTATTTAGGACCGTAATCCCTGACAAGTAGAGCAGAGAGGAAGATGAGGCAGCTCAATGCTCTGAAACAACTTGTCTTTCTGTGTGATTAGGACAGGTTTTCTGTGTACTAGTAGGATGGCGGCCATTTTATTTCCCCTAATGATTGCTCAAGAGATAAAGAGAACCATTTCAACTAATAAAAGGTAATTGGAAATATATTTATAATAAAGTAATACATAAGTTTTTTTTCATTTTCTTAATTCCTTAAGTGTCTCCACACCCAGTCTGAAACCTTAGTGTGGAGGTAAAAGGGGACCTTTGGCATCAGAAATCCACATTTTTCCCAAAGCCTCCAAAATTTTCTCCTGGATTCACGTCATCTACGGGGTTGGGTTCCAGACTGTTATGACCTCTGCTGGGGTCTGGAACATTGAAAATGATTTTTCCAAAGGAGAAAATGGCTTCAGGACTTCTTCTTCCCCATACCCTCTGAAGAGGATGATGAGAAAGTCTGGTCAATTACCTGGCACGCCACTTCTGATTGGAGCACAGAGGTGTGACGTTAGCAATAACGCCGGTCTGGTCCCTTAGAAAGCTGATTAATGAACTCATTCAGTTCCTTCATGGAGTCCTGGATGAAGTCCTTGACCCAAATGAAGACATCATGTACAGATGGTTCCCCTGCAGGAATCAGAGTACCAAGTGGCCCGCAAGACATTCCTGTACGGTCAGAAAAGGTACAATAGAAAAGAGCAGGCAGCCTCTAAAGCACATAATTCATGAGAAGGGAGGTTTTATCTAAAAAAAGAAACAAAAAACAATCCCAGGACACGGGCCCAAAAAAAAAAATCTGGCCTCTGTCCGCGGGACAGAAAAAAACACGGTTTAGGTGGAGAAGGGATAGTAATATAGGTGGAGCCAGTTGATTGTTTACTTCAACTCATTATAAATTTCATTTGTCCTACCAGTTCATAGGGGTAAAAAAAACTCCCATATTTTTCTGCTGGTTATGAGGTAAGGAAAGAATTACTTTTTGGAAAAATAGGGGCTCATGCACATGACTGTTGGGTGTTTTGCGGTACGCAAATAGCGGATTCACAACAACAACACTTAAATATGAAACGTCTGACTTAATACATTTCCCTATGTGTGAAACCAATACTATTCTGTTTTTAATATTTCTCCTAGACATCCATAAACTCCCTGGGGCACATTTACTAAAGTGTCTTTCACACACGGCGACTGAAAATTGACTGAAAATCAGTTCCATTCATTTGAATAGGGTAGCAAGCACATGGATTTCTGCAAGCTCCATTAAGGTGAATGGAACTGATTTTCAGTTTTCTGCCACAAAATCTGCCTCATGCGAAGGTGCCCTTAGGCCTCTTTCACACAAACATGACGCCCGGATAAGAGGCGGGTGGGTTGCGGGAAAATGCGCGATTTTTCCATGCGAGTGCAAAGCTTTTTAATGCGTTTTGCACGCGTGTGGGGAAAAATCGGCATGTTTGGTACCCAGACCCGAAACCCGGACTTCATCACTGAAGTTCGGGTTTGGGTTGAGTATTCTGTATATTTTATTATTTTCCCTTATAACATGGTTATAAGGGAAAATATTAGCATTCTCAATACAGAATGCTTAGCAAAATGTGCATTAAGGGTTAAAAATAAAAATTAACTCACCATATCCACTTGATCGCGTAGTTGCGATCTCTTCTCTTTTCTTAATTCATTAGCTGTCGGCTAAAGGACCTGTGATGACGTTACTGAGCTTATCACATGGTCCAATCACAGGATCCATCACCATGGTGATGGACCATGTGATTGGACCATGTGATGTGACGTCACCACAGGTCCTTTTTCTGGCAGCTAATGAATGAAGAGATCGCAACTACGTGATCAAGTGGATAAGGTGAGTTTATTTTTTTTATTTTTAACCCCTTAATGCACATTTTACTAGGCATTCTGTAGTGAGAATGTTATTATTTTCCCTTATAACCATGTTATAAAGGAAAATAATAAAGATCGGGTTCCGTCTCTTAGAAACCTTGCGGGAAAATCGCAATGCATCCGCACTTGATTGCTGATGCTTGCGATTTTCCGCAGCCCCATTCACTTCTATGGGGCCTGCGTTGCGTGAAAAACGCAGAATATAGAACATGCTGCGATTTTCACGCAACGCAAAAGTGATACGGGAAAATCACCGCTCATGTACATAGTCCTATAGAAATGAATGGGTCCGGATTCAGTGCGGGTGCAATGCGTCCACGTCACGCATTGCACTCGCGCGGAAAACTCACCCGATTGAAAGGGGCCTTAGAGAAAGGGTTGACATGATTAGACTACTCTTTTAGGATGGTGTCAAACTCAACTTTTGTGGCAGTTGCATTTTTTTTCATCCAAAGTCTGCTTTCGCACGAGCTTATTTGCAATCTGTATATAGTCCAGATTTAATGTATCGGAATCCGCTGTTAATATCAATGAATGGAGCTATTCACATGGGAGTATAATTTCCATCAGTATTTGAAATACGCAGCATGTTCAAGTTTTGTGCGGATTTGTTTCCAAATACGCACATTACATTCTGTGCAGTGCATAAATAATGAAGGAAGTTCAATACGCTCGTCTGAAAGCAGCCAAACCAGAAGTGGGTGGTTTGCAAGGGAATGAGAAATTTGAAAGAAGAACTAATGAACTCATGAACACAGTCAGCAAATTGCGGATCCACAAAACACGAATACTGCCATGTGCATTCTGCATTTTGCTGAATGGAAGGGCCAGCGACGAATAGAACAGTCCTTTTCTTGTCCATAATACGGACAATAATAGGACATGTTCTATTTTTTTGCGGAACAGCCATGCGGACAGAGAATGCATACAGAGTCATTTCCGTTTTTTACGGCTCCATTTAAGTAAAAGGTTCCGCATTTGGGCCGCAAAAAAAAAACAGAACAGACACCGAAAAAAAAGATGTTCAAGTTTCATGAGTCCAAAGAATGGTGTCACATAAGGGCTGAAAAAATAACTTGATTGAATCGAGTAACTTAACACAAAAAAATCCTCGATGCAAACTTCCGAGGATTCGCTTGTATTCATGTGACCACAGAGTGTGAGTGAAGCGCTTGCTGTTACTCATGCTCTGTGGTCCCCTGCCGGCCCTCACCGCACTGCACAGGACCCTGGCTCATCGTCAGGTCATAGTGCTTATAAGCGCGCACTATGACCTGACACTGTGTGACGTCAGGTCCCAGTGCAGTGCGTGAAGAAGACAATGGACGAGCTGTGGAGTGGCGCCCCTACAGGAGAGGTAAGTGTTTTATATCACTGGCACTGGGGACATGGCTAGGAGGGGGATATAGTGGAACTGGGTGGCGGGGCAACTAATTGCACTTGGGGGAACCTGATAGCACGGGGGGGGGGCAGCTGATGGCATTGAGGGGGCAGCTGATGGAACTGGGGGGTAGCTGATAGCACTGGGAAGGAAGATGATGGCACTGGGAGGGAAGATGATGGAACTGAACGGGCAGCTGATGACATTGAGGGGACAGCTGATGGCACTGAAGGGGCAGCTGAGGGCATTGAGGGGGCAGCTGATGGCAATAGAGGGGCAGCTAATGGCACTAAGGGGAACCTGATGGCACTGAGGGGGCAGCTGATGGCACTGGGAGGGAAGATGATGGCACTGGGAGGCAGCTGACTTTTTTAATTTTTTGTTATTAGAGTACTCGATTAATTGTTGGATTAATCGATAGAATACTCGATTACAAAAATAGTCAATAGCTGCAGCGGTATGTCACATAAATACATGTGGTTCTTTTTCAGTTTGACAGGTTCATATTCACTTAGACTGGTCTAATTAGAATGCGCATAAACATGTGGTGCAAGTGAGCTGCAATTAGGTGCACGTCCCCATGAAAGTAGACAAAATGTAGCCCAACTGGACACTCAAAACAGAGGCAGAAAATTATGCCAGCCCTGGAGTGGAATAGAAATTAGATTGTTTTTACGACTGAATCAGGCCCAAAATTAGGCGAACCTACATAAATAGGTCGGAAAATAGGCATAAAATTTTGGGAAAACATCTGAATTAATTTAAAAACTCAAAATAGCGGAAACAGGCACAAATGCCTCTCAAAAAGGCACAAAATCAGATGAAAAAAAAAGACAGTTGGAAAGGCTTTTTACTTAAAACAAGTGCAGATAAATGTGCCCCAATAACTCTGCATATCTTTGTAGTGTACCATTAGCATATTGTGGTTCTCTAGTATTGTCTAATGCTTTCAGAGAGGCGTTTTTGCTCTTTAATGTCACACATTTTATATATGTTAGGGTGAGTTCACACTTCAGTTATTTGATCAGTTATTTCCATCAGTTATTGTGAGCCAAAACCAGTAATAAAGCCAACTCAGAGTTCAGGTATAAGGGAAAGATCTGCACCTGTTCTGTGTTTTTGACCTGCACCTGGTTTTGGCTCTCAATAACTGATTGAAATAACTGATCAAATAAATAAAGTGTGAACTCACACTTAATATCAATTGCTTACAATATAAGAGCTAATTAGTATAAAATGAGGACTAGACTACATGAAGTTCTAAACGATGACATCACTGTGCAGAAAAGCATTAAAGGGAATGTGTCTTCAGAAAATGCCTACTGTAAATCACATTTTTATATTAAACATATAATTTTAGAATTTTTTGGACAGTTTTTTTCATGACTTTACGATTTTCTATTTTTGTTTTTAAATCTTCCTGAAGCCTTAATTTTTCTTAATACTTTAAAAGATGAAAGTTTAAAAAAAAAAAAATTATTTGCATTGCCATACTCTGACCCTTATAACTTTTTATATATCTGGAGATGAGTTCTAATTTGTTTGTGGCATGGTCTGTAGTTTTTTTGAACCGATTCATTACCAGAGTGTTTATCCCCCTTACCAGGCCAATTTTTCAGGTGTAGGAATGGGCCTATTTAACTGCAAATAACTGATTAATTTCTGAGCCAGTCCACATATATTTCATATTATTTTTCACGGGACACCTTAGACCTTTCTTTTGTGCCATTAGATAATGGATTTAGTATTGTTTTTTTTAAAATGTTAACGGAAAACTGAAAATTCAGAAAAAAATATATTTTTTCTTTCTTATCATTTTTTTTTCTAACAAGGTAAAACATCTCTAAAACCAATACCGGCTTGTACCCTGAAAATGGACGCTATATATGTAATTTATCTACTGTCTGTGCCCGCTGCAAGACTTCAAAACATGGAGTTTTGGATTTTGGCGATCTATTTTTCTATTGTTCTGTGGCACCGTACTGCCAGAAAAATCTTGTACAGCGTCAAAACGTTACATGGCCATTCAAGGTGACTTTTTATGTTATTCCCCTAAAGTATTCATCTTGGGAAAATTTGTACATTTTAAGTTTAAAAAAAAATTTTTTTTTTAAATGAAAAAATATGCATGCGTTTTTGTGCTATAAAGAATATAGCTATAACGAATACCTAGATTTTTAAAATAAAAAAATGTTTATTTTACACACAAAAATTCCACTATACTATTGCTAAAACTAATAAATATATGAATATAATAAATATTGTTTTTATTTTGCTTTTTATGAACGAAAAAGGGACAGGATGTTTGCATGGGTGTGTACATAGTCTTATAAACTACTAGTCTCTAATACTAGGAACTATTGATATCACTTTTCATCTTTTATTTTCTGTATTTCTCTTTTATTATAATTTTTTTAATTAATTATTTATTTATTTTTTATTTATTCTTTAAAGTGAGTTAACCCCTTCCTGCCACAGTCAAGGCAGGAAGAGGTTAATTCCCATCCTGAAGGCTGACAGTTCATTTTATAGCCAGCAGGTGGCTCTCTTGCATAACAAATAGCACGCCCTGCTGGCTTGTAGATTTTATAATTTGATAGATGCTTGTAGCACAGAGCTACAACCGTCTATGAATGCCTGACTGCTCCTGCTGGGCACGGCACTTCTTCCTGTGACCACAGCTGTCTTATGCGGCGGCAAATGAGGATGTACCCCAACGCTTTTATATGTCGGGTTACAGTTAAGAGCCTATCGCCGCGATGTATAAAGTCGTGCGACGGTAGGCAGGTGGTTAAATAGCAATTTTTTTGGGGGGGGGGTGAAGCAGCAAAAAAAGAGCAATCGGCCATTTTTTTTCACTATGGCGTTTGCAGTATGAGATAAATATGTTTATATTTTAATAGTTCTGGCATTTTAAGACATGGCGACTAGAGACAGACAAGGACAGTTAGCTCTAAGGCAGCCCACTTTCCCTACCCTCTTGCAGTACAAGACCTAGATAGCTAGAACGCAACTAGTCCACGGTCCCTACCCATGCAAGTGCAGAGATGCACAAATGACAAAGACAGACAAACACAATGCCAGAGTCGTACGTAAAGGGGTCACAACCAGACAAGCTATACATTACCAAACGAGAGACAGAGAGTGGTCAGAAGACAAGCTGAGATCAGGACCAGATAGAAAATGCCGTACCGACCATGAGACAGAGAGTGATCAGAAGACAAATGGAAGGTTCCGAGGCCTGTCATAGAGAAGTTTCTGTAAAGCTCTGCCTGTGGCTGGGCTTCATAGGAACATAACAGAAGCGATCAGACAATCATATGTTAATGTTTCCCAGGAGAACTAAAAATACAGTAAGTGTAAAGAAATGAGAATAGTTGTTCAAATTGTAAAAAAATAAATGTTTAAATCACCCCTTTCCCCATTTTAAAAATAAAAATAAATAAGCAATAAAAGATCATTAATATTGCTGTGTTGAAAAATGCCTGTCCTATGAAAATTTTGAAGTATTTGTCCCGTATGGTGAATGGCATAATGGAAAAAAATTATTCTATGGGTCAGTTTTACATAGCTTCAGCTTCCACCCAAAAAAAAATTATGAAAAGTAATTAGAAAGTCATATGCACCCCTAAATGTTATTATAATGTAATCAACCCACAAAATAAAGTTAACATGTCAGTCAGTTACCGTATCGGGAATGCAGTAGAAATGAAACCCATAAAACTATGGTGGAATTGCGTTTTCCTCATTCCAACCCATTTGGAGGTTTTTTTTCCAGTTCCTCAATACATAGTATGCAATATTAATTGGTTTCATTAAGAAGAGCAACCTGCATAAAACAAGCTCTCATAAAGCTATGTAAACAGAAAAATAAAAAGTTATGCCTCTAGGAAGGCAGGGAGAAAAAAATAAAATGAAAAAATTGAATAATTGCTGTGTCAGGAAGGGGTTAAACATTAGATAATTTTCTGATGGGACATTCCCTTTAACAAGCCCCTCTACACAATAGCTATTATAATATCGTTGTTAGTCATACTGAATCCATAGTGTCACATGCATAGAATTGGTGTTGGCCTTAGGGCTAACAATACACTGGTTAATGTGCCAAACTGGTGCTCATAATAAAGTTGCACGATGTGGAAAGTACAGTTAATACTGCAAATGTATATCATAACACCATGGTTGTTTTTTTAATATGTGTGGAAGATGGATACCATTACTCATATGTAGTCTCCATGTGCTGCAGGTAATGGAACATGTACTATATGGTGTGCTTTGCATCCTGAAGAAGGAGGGAATAATTGAAGACTGTAAATCTTGTTTTCATTTTCCTATCCTCGATACTTTTTTTCCATTGTCCTGGTCTAAACTGTGGATATACCTACACTCAATTGGTAATGACAACTATATAAGAACTCCTCACACATGTGTCCCTGTGGAAAAGTCATGCCCTTTACCAGCCAGCTGGAAGATTAACAATACAAGGCTACTTTAATCCCCTTGGCTTCATTTTATTGTTGTTGCTAGATGAGAAGTTCCACTTCAGCAGTATTTCGGAGGTCTTCAAGTGCAGTTCTTTAAATCATGTCAAATTAGTCAGTGAATTCTCACATTCACACAGTCTATATAGTCTTCACCACAGGTGTCGCCATGTGTAGCCTTCTGTGGGGGAATTGCCTTCAAGCTACTATATATGTTATCATGTTTAATGTATAGTCATCTGATGTGCTATTATTGTCTAGAAATATTCAGTGCATTAAATGGGTTGTGCGTCATCATTGAAGGGGGTAGCCAGAGCCCCTAAATGTGATAAAATGATAAAAGATTGGATATTCACCACTGAATCCCCCTCTGTTTCCAGCAGCTCTGTGTGTATGTGTTTAGAGACTGCAGCATTAATGTATAAGGCATGTGACTGCTGCAGCCAATCATTGGTCTCACCAGTGTTGCGTCATAAATCACCGAGGCTAGGGATTGGCTATAAACACAGCCGGGAGTGAAGACCAGAGCAGCAGTGCTGAAATAACAGGGTATTAAATGGTGAGAATATATGTTCTTTCATTATCTTTTCACATTTAGCGCTAGCAGATTTTCTAATCAGTTGGACAATGCCGACTTAGGGTTCTTTTACACGAACCAATGATCAGGCAGATTGTCGGGGATCCCATGCAAAATAAAGATGTCTATGTGCTGCATGCATTTTATTTGAGGACCCATTGTTTCAATGGGTCTGTGGTCCTCATTTTGCCAACATAGTATCTTTTTCCAGAACATACATACGGATGCGGAAAGCGCATGTATGTCCATTCTGCAAAAAATATAGAACGTCCTATAGTTGTAAACAAAATGTAGACTGCAGAACCATTGAAGTTAACACCTTAAGGACCCTGCCATTTTTCACCTTAAGGACCAGGCTGTTTTGACATGTGTCAGTTTATGTTGCAATAACTTCAGAATGCTTTTACTTTACTTATCCAAGCCATTCTGAGATAGTTTTCCTGCGACAAATTGTACTTCATGATAGTGAAAAATTTTAGTCAATATAATTCACCTTTATTTATTAAAAAATCCCAAATTTACAGAAAAATTAGCAGTTTTCAAAATTTGAATTTATCTGCTTTTAAGTGATACATCATAAACATGTTATTACTTTACATTTCCCATATGTCCACTTTCATGTTTGCATCATTTTGTAAATGTAACTAAATTTTTTAGGATCTTATAAGGCTTTGAATTTTAGCAGCAAATTTTTTAATTTTTAAGAGAATTTCCTAAACCTACTTTTTTAAGGACCACTTTAATTCTATAGTCGTTTGTGGGGCTTACATAGTGGAAACCACCCATAAATGACCCCATTGTAGAAACTACACCCCTCAAGGTATTCAAAAATGATTTTACAAACATTGTTAACCCCTTAGATGTTCTACAAGAATTAAAGGAAAAGGGAGATTACAATTTTTAATTTCACTTTTTTGGCAGATTTTCCATTGTAATTCATTTTTTCCTGTAACACATCAAGGGTTAACAGCCAAATAAAACTCAATATTTATTACCCCGATTCTGCAGTTTACAGAAAAACCCCAAATGTGGTCATAAACTGCTGTACGGGCACATGGCAGGGCGCAGAAGTAAAGGAGCGCCATATGGATTTTGGAAGGCAGATTTCACTGGGATAATTTTAAGTTGCCATGTCAATTTTAAGTTGCCATTTAAAGGCCCCCTGATGCACTCCTAGAGTAGAAACTCCAAAAAAGTGACCCATTTTAGAAATTATAGGATAAGGTGACACTTTTATTGGTACTATTTTGTGGTATATATGACTGCTCTATATTACTCTTTTTGTAAGGCAAGGTAACAAAAAAATGAGTTTTTATTTTTTGTTTTTTATGGTGTTCATCTGACAGGTTAGATCATATGCTATTTTTATAGAGCATGTTGGTATGGACATGACAATACCAAATATGTCTACTTTTATTTTTATTTTGTTTCAGTTTTACATATTAAAGCATTTTTGAAATAAATCATGCTTTTGTGTCTTCTTTTTTTGAAAGCCATATTATTTTTTATTGTTCAGGCCATTATCTTATATAGGGGCTCAGTTTTTGCGGCATGAGGTGACGGTTTGATTGGTACTATTTTGGAGTACATACTACTTTTTTATTGTTTGGTATTGCACTTTTTGTGATGTATGGTGACAAAAAATAGATTTAACTAAATTTTTTTTATGGTTTTCACCTGACAGGGTAAATCATGTGATATTTTTATAGATCAGGTTGTTATGGATGCGGTGGTACCTAATTTGCCTATTTTTTTATATTTATTTTGGTTTTATACAATAAAAGCATTTTTGAAAGAAAAACAATCATGTTTTTATGTCTCCATTTTCTGAAAGCCATATCTTTTTTATTTTTTGGGAGTTTGCCTTAGGTAGGGTCTCATTTTTTGCATGATGAGATGACGGTTTGATTGGTACTATTTTGGGGTACATACTACTTTTTGATAATTTAGTATTACACTTTTTGTCATGTAAGGTAACAAAAAAATTTTTTTTGGGGCACTTTTTGTTTTTTTACGGTATTTACCAGATGGGTTAGCTCATGTAATATTTTTATAAAGCAGGTTGTTACGGACACGGCTATACAAATATGTCTGTTTTTTTAAAATATATTTTGGTTTTAAAAGCATTTTTGAAACAAAAAATTATGTTTTTATGTCTCCATTTTCTGAAAGCCATATCTTTTTTATGTTTTGGGCAATTGTCTTAGTTAGGGTCTCATTTTTTGTGGGATGAGATGATGGTTTGATTGCTATTATTTTTGGGTACATATGACTTTTTTATCACTTAGTATTACACTTTTGTGATGAAAGGTGACAAAAAATAGCTTTTTTTTAGCACAGTTTTTATTAAAAATGTTTACGGTGTTGACCAGACGGGGTGGATCATGTGATATTTTTATAGAGCAGGTTGTTACTCATGCGGTAATACCTAATATGTCTGTTTTTAAAAAAAACAAATTTTTTACAATTACATATGTCTCTTTTTATGGGAATAGGGACTTTTTTTTTTCTTACAATTTTTTTGTTGTTAAAAACACTTTTAGTACACTTTTATTATTTTTTATTTTTGTCCCACTATGGGACTTCAACATTACAGGGTCTGATCCCTGTTTCAATGAAGCACAATACATCTGTATTGTACTGCATTGACTATCAGTGTATTACACAGTGTAATACACTGATAGTTTGCTTATGAGACCCAGCCTGGGGGCTGGGCCTTATAGACCTCCATACATGCTGGGCCCCAAGGCCTTTGAATGGCTTGGGGCTGCCATTGCAACCATCAGGTCCCCGTCACTGCAGCTCGGGGACTCGATGAATGAGAAGAGGGAGCGAAAACCTCCCATATGCCTCGGTCAGCGATGACCACGGCATATGAGGGGTTAATCCACCGGCATCGGCATTATCACCAATGCTGGTGGATGCAGCAGGGATGCGGCTGTCAGTAACAGCAGGGATCCGACGGTCTGATTAGAAGCCACCTTGACGCTTGGTAGACAGGCCCGACATATTTTTGATCAACTATATGAGCTAAGAGCTTTTACCCCATGTTATAGTAAGTATGGTAGTCATGTATTTGACCCTGTTCACACATTCACCTGTTTACTCATTCTTAGTGCATTCAGCAGTGTGCTGATACTAATTTGTTTTGCTATATAGTTGTCTGTGTAGCTTGCACCTGCTCTTAAACTAACTACCCCTAGGAGGTGCTGGTTCATATTTTGGATATGTATATATAGTAGAGGAATAGGCATCCTCTATAGAACCTAGCACTCCCGGCCACCCGCCCACCTTCGTGGTGCTTTTAATTAGTACTATCACAGTGGAGCTGGACACTCCATCAAAGAAAACGCTATGTCTGGCGCAAACCCAACACATCACATCACCCAAAGAACACCATCCCCACAGTGAAACATGGTGGAGGCAGCATCATGCTGTGGGGAGGTTTTTCAGAAACTGGTCAGAGTTGAGGGAAAGATGGATGGTGCTAAATACAGGGATATTCTTAAGCAAAACCTGTTGAGGCTAGGATGGAGGTTTACCTTCCAGCAGGACAATGACCCCAAACACACTGCTAAAGTAACACTTGAGTGGTTTAAGGGGAAACATGTAAATGTGTTGGAATGGCCTAGTCAAAGCCCAGATCTCAATCCAATAGAAAATCTGTGGTCAGACTTAAAGATTGCTGTTCACAAGCGCAAACCATCCAACTTGAAGGAACTGAAGCAGTTTTACAAGGAGGAATGGGCAAAAATCCCAGTGGTAAGATGTGGCAAGCTCATAGAGACTTATCCAAAGCAACTTGGAGCTGTGGTTGCCGCAAAAGGTGGCTCTACAAAGTATTGACTTTAGGGGGGTGAATAGTTATGCACATTCACTTTTTCTGTTATTTTTAAAGTTGTGGGCATGTTCTGTAAATTAAATGATGAAAATCCTCAAACAATCCATGTCAATTCCAGGTTGTGAGGCACTAAAACAGGAAAAAAGTCAGGGGGGGGGGGCGGAATACTTTGCAAGGCACTGTAACTGCCTCAGCACATGAATAGGTATTATACAGATCTTAATATACATTTTTGCTATTCTTGCATTTTGATCATTTCATGCCTAGTTCATGTGGGCCATTCCAAGGGCAAATTAGGGCACATCTGTTAAGTAGATATGCCAAATAATTTGGCCATTTTGTATGGAAAAAGAAGAAAAAAAATGTTGTCTCATCTTCATCTATATACTATATGAATGCACGGTAAAACTTTCATATGTTAAAGCAAATATATTAGTTACTCTGTATTGCAGATTGTATAACGTTACATGATCATTACCTACAGTCATGTCTGCAAATCTGAAAAACAGCCAAGCTTAAGACTTAGAAAATATAATATAAAGGAAATACTTTTCACAAAGTGGATAACAATGAATCCAATATCCAGCCATTGAAGTCCAGGCTTGCAGCTCTGTTCAATCATTTCAGCGTCCCAGGTGTTTGTTAAGAAGGAAGTCATTTTGAGGTTGTGATGAGAGAAGCTTTTTACCAGAAATAGGCAGCCAAGCCCAACACTGAATACAGTCTATGCCAAAAGCTGTTGTGCATTACATATAAAGCATTGTTGCGGCTGCTTTGAGAAACAATTTCAGAAGTACATTTGCACAATCGGCGTTGAGCCCTGTGCAGAGTGAACACTAAACACAAGGTTTAAAGGAACAATAAATATATTTATAGTCCTGGGTGGGATTGCAACCTTTTCACACGTTCCTGTGCCTTAGCTTGTAAAAGGTATTATGAAAAATCAAATGGTGTTAAAACACTTTATTCTGGTTTTAACAAATTATGCAGAGAAGTTAAGCCCGAACTTACATAACACATTCTGCACAATATTTTTTTTTTTTTTAGACCTGTTCTATCAGGAATTCCTTAGAATTGGCTAATGGATTCTAGATGAAATACATTCTGTGTGTAGCTTACAGCCTTAAAGGGGTATTAAAGGAGAAGAATATTATGAACTATCCTCAGGACAGGTCACCATTATCTGTTCAGTGGAGTCCAACACCCTGCACCACCATCAATCAGCTGTTTGAAGAGGCTGCGATGCTCTGGTGAGTGCTGTGGCCTCTTCACAGCTTACCAAGCCCAGAACTATTGTTATGGAAGTGGGTGTGGACTCGAGATTGGACTTATATTGGCTAAACCTAAGGGCATTACACATGGATCTAGACTTCACTGCAGGGAACGCACCAGGCCGCTGCCTCTTGAAGTTGTCTCCGTCTGGTTGACTGCTGACCCACGGGAGTCTAGAGACACCAGTATGTAGAACCGAAAGGACAGGCAAAATTCATAATCAGTAACTGGCCGGGGTCAGAGAAGGCAGAGTTTGTACAAATATTTGAAACACACCAAAGTGTTTATATGGTAATCAGACACTGGTCAGATCAGGCAATGGAGGATCAGAATCAGGAAACAGGCAAAGGTTGGTACATGGGTAGATAAATTGAACAACACACCTTCACAGGAACCAGCGAGCTAGAAAAACCTATTGCCCATGCACCGTCTCCTACGGAAAGGTGTCTTAAGTACCTTGAGGTGGCCATAGGCTGGGGAGGATTAGGACACATGAATATTGGTCCTTTAAGATGAAGGAAGCACGTGGATTATGGGCAGACTAGAGAGGAGAGCTGATAGGGGACACATCACCACTGAGGCCAGCAAAGACAGCCTGGGAGCCAGGGAACCAGAACGGAGCAGAAGGGCCCAGATGGATTCCTATTGGCTGACTATGGGATAACACTGTCAAAACTATGGGTGTTTCATTATCACAGCTCAAATAATTTTTTTCCCATTTTGAAATACATAGCAATGGTATTCCATACAGTAGCACAGTGTTTCTCAACTCCAGTCCTCAGGGCCCACCTACAGGTCATGATTTGAGAATATCCCACAGAATGAGTACCTGAGGTGAGTCCTGATGCACTGACACTAATTATATCACCTGCTAAATACTAAGGAAATCCTGAAAACATGACCCGCAGGTGGGCCCTGAGGACTGGAATTGAGGAACACTGCAGTAGCATATGTGCATATGAAATGCATCAATGCCCCTATGAATCCTTGCAGGTACAGGAATATAGAAAAATAGAAGTTAGTATTAGTAGTAGTGAGTCTTGAGTCCAAGACTCCTCTCCAGCAGCACTGGGTGCGTATGTATTGCCCATTTGGAGTCAAGGACATTGTTCCTTCCTTCACTGTGCAAGTGCCCAATACTGCTGAAGATGATATAACTACAGTGAATTCTAGCATATTTTTGTTAGTAATTTCATAATGGCCTATTTTTACTGGCACTTAGAGTACTGGTGGTTTCAGGTTCCCTTTACACATTTAAACAGAGTTTGCTAGTGCTCAATAGGAAGACATTACAATTACCACAGACTGCAATACTTTAGAATAAGCAAACAAACTGTGGCATTTTCAAGCCCCCTAGGGTGACTAAAAGTAACAAAATATATATGACATTGAAATTCAAACCACTCCCCTTTCCCGGTTTTACATATAAAAAGAAACAATAAAAAATAAACATACAGTAATTGATATCAGAACATCTGAAAATATCTGAACTGTTAATAAAATAAAAGTATTTATTCTGCCCTAACAGAAAAAAGTCAACATGCCCAAATCGTTGTTTTCTGGTCACTTCACCCCACAATATGGCAACTGAAAGCTAATTTCTGAATATTATTATATTTTTTCTTTAAAGCAGTAAAGCATAAGTAAAACTATATACATTTGGTATTGCTGTAATCATATTGTTCCACACAATAAGTCCTCCTGCACACAAACATTTTTTCCCGTTTACATTCCATTTTTTTGCGTTCCGTATATGGACCGTACTCTGTATGCCTTCTGTATTTCCGTTTTTCTGTTCCGTTCAAAGATATAACATGTCCTATTATTTTCCGCATAACGGACAAGGATAGCACTGTTCTATTAGAGGCCAGCTGTTCCCTTCCGCAAAAAACTGAATGCACACGGACGTCATCAGTTTTTTGCGGATCCATTTTTTTACGGACCGCAAAATACTAAAGAAAAAGCCATACGGTCGTGTGCATGAGGCCTAAGGGTAACATCTCAGTTTTAGCAAACAGTGAATACCATGAAAATAGTAAATGCCATCAAATATTACTGCAGCAAAAAACAAGCCTCTGACAACTCTGTAGATGGAAATAAAAAGTTGGGCTCAGAATACAGTATACCAACTCAAAGCACAATTTTTTTTACATTTTTTTTATTTTTCTTTAAAGTAGTAAAGCATAAGTAAAACTATATACATTTGGTATTGCTGTAATCATATTGTTCCACACAATAAGTCCTCCTGCACACAAACATTTTTTTCCCGTTTACATTCCATTTTTTTGCGTTCCGTATATGGACCGTACTCTGTATGCCTTCTGTATTTCCGTTTTTCTGTTCCGTTCAAAGATATAACATGTCCTATTATTTTCCGCATAACGGACAAGGATAGCACTGTTCTATTAGAGGCCAGCTGTTCCCTTCCGCAAAAAACTGAATGCACACGGACGTCATCCGTCTTTTGCGGATCCATTTTTTTACGGACCGCAAAATACTAAAAAAGCCATACGGTCATGTGCATGAGGCCTAAGGGTAACATTTCAGTTTTAGCAAACAGTGAATACCATGAAAATAGTAAATGCCATCAAATATTACTGCAGCAAAAAACAAGCCTCTGACAACTCTGTAGATGGAAATAAAAAGTTGGGCTCAGAATACAGTATACCAACTCAAAGCACAATTTTTTTTACATTTTTTTTTATTTTTCTTTAAAGTAGTAAAGCATAAGAACAATTATATAACTTTGGTATTGCTATAATCATATTGATCTGCAGGTAACATATCAGTTTTAGCGAACAGTGAGTGCCATGGAAGTTTTTTTTTTCAGTTTTAACTCCACAAAAGGTTTTTTCCCCTCATGTTGAAATACATGACATGTTAAATTACGTGATGCCATTAAAAAATACAACTTGTCCAGCAATAATACAAGCCTTCTTACTTCTTCCTACAAGTGGGAGGAAAACTTAAAATAAAAAAATAAAAATGTTTATGATCTAAAGGAGTTATTCACCTCTTTAGAGCAAGATCTTGAAGAATACCTGAATCCCTCAACCTCAGGCCTCTTGCACACAAACTTTTTTTCCCGTTTTTACGGATTCTGTTTGCGGTCCGTAGGCTGAACCATTCATTTCAATAGTTCCGCAAAAAAACAAAACTGAATTTACTCCGTATACATTCCGTTTCTGTATTTCCGTATATCCGTTCCGTTGAAAGATAGAACTTGTCCTATTATTGCCCGCAAATAACGATCCGTGGCTCCATTCAAGTCAATAGGTCTGCAAAAAATACGGAATGCATACGGAACACATCTGTATGTCTTCCGTTTGTTGCAGATCCATGTCCACTTTGCTTATGTGTTTACTGTTTACAAACATTACTATACATTAGAGTCATATCGATTTGTGATCCGCAAAAAATGGATCGCATATGGAAACCATAGGGAGATTTTTGCCAAAGTACGGAACAAAAATGGAAACACAGCGGAAAAAAAAGGAAAAACGAATCCGTTACCGGACTGCAAAATACAGAAAAAGCCATACGGTGGTGTGCAAGAGGCCTTAGTTATATATCTAACATTTTCTAGTGATCCTTGCTGTGATAAGAATAAGGCCTCTTTTACACGGGCGTCATGTTTGACGCCCGGATAAGAGGCGGGTGCGTTGCGGGAATATGCGCGTTTTTCCCGCGCGGGTGCAAACGTTTGTAACGCGTTTTGCACGCGTGAGAAAAAACGCCATGTTTGGTACCCAGACCCGAAGCCGGACTTCATCACTGAAGTCCGGTTTCGGGTCTTCTGGAGAATTGATTATTTTGCCTTATAACATGGTTATAAGGGGAAATAATAGCATTCTTAATAAAGAATGCATTGTTAAATGAAGTGGAGGGGGTTAAAAATAATAAAAGTTAACTTACCTTAGCCACTTGATCGCGTAGTTGCGATCTGTCCTCTCTTTCCTGCAGCATCTAGATCTACAGGACCTGTGATGACGTCACATCACATGGTCCAATCACATGGTCCATCACCATGGTAGATGGACCATGTGATTGAACCATGTGATGTGACGTCATCACAGGTCCTTTAGATCTTAGATGCTGCATGAAAGAGAGGAGAGATCGCGACTACGCGATCAAGTGGCTAAGGTGAGTTAACTTTTATTATTTAACCCTTCTCTTCATTTAAAAATGCATTCTTTATTAAGAATGCTATTATTTCCTTATAACCATGTTATAAGGAAAATAATAGAGATCGAGTCCCGTTGCTAAGCATCAATGTGGGAAAATCGCAACGCATCCGCGCGCTTGCGGATGCTTGCGATTTTCCCGCAGCCCTATTCACTTCTATGGGGTCTGCGTTGCGTGAAAAACGCAGAATATAGAACATGCTGAGATTTTCATGCAACGCAGAAGTGATGCGTGAAAATCAGCGCTCATGTGCACAGCCCCATAGAAATGAATGGGTCCGGATTCAGTGCGGGTGCAATGCGTCCTCCTCACGCATTGCACCCGAGCGGAAAACTCGCCCGTGTGAAAGGGGCCTAATTCTATTCTAATAAGTCCTATAATGTCCTACCACTACTGGTTGTGGTTGGTCTATAATTATGTTGGAAATTTTGCTGTGGACGATTGCTGGAGAGGTAAGTATGGTATAACAGATATGTAGAATCTTACACTAAGGCCTCATGCACACAAATGTATTTTGGATCCGCGTCCGAGCCGCATATTTTGCAGCTCGGGCGCGGTCCCATTCACTTCAATGGGACTGCAAAAGATGCGAACAGCACTCCGTGTGCTGTTCGCGTCCTTTGCTCCTTTCCGTGGCTCCGCAAAAAAAATATAGCATGTCCTATTCTTGTACGTTTTGCGGAGAAGAATAGTCATTTCTACAATGGGCCGCGTTCCGTAAATTGCAGAACGGAACGCAGAACGGCTTCCATATTTTGCGGATCCGCGGATTGCAGACCCCAAAACACCTATGGTCGTGTCCATGAGGCCTAAAAGCCAGATATATAACCAGTGATCTGATCCCTATAATTCTAACTGTAAGTATAAAAGGTACAAGTTGAATAACACAGAGTATGTGCACCCTTGTCTCCCCCACATTTACTTTTCTTCTATTTTCTTGAAAAATTTGTCTGTATGTCATGAAAAAGATGATATTCATCTCTCCATAAGGCATGCATAAACACATTGGATAAAGCTGGCGTCAGTCAATGAATGAATCACTGTTTTATTTTCTTTGAGCCCTTTGTCTTAAGTCTGTATGCAGTGAGTGGCTGAACAATGTAACTCACACTTAGTCTTCAAAAAGATTCATAAGAACAAACATACTTTACGGGAAGATTTGTCAGCTATATGGATTTTATTTGAGTAAGATTTTCAACAGAAGATTAATGAACTTTCCGTCTAAAATGTCCCATGTAAGAGAAAGTTATACCAGTTACAAGTACAGTTTTTTTTCTGTAAAATTTATTATATCATATTTTTAATCAATTAACATAACTAATAGATTCCAGTTTATGGCTACAAATAATCATTTGTCTTTTACAATTACAGTTTTTTT
Source organism: Bufotes viridis (assembly GCA_033119425.1). NCBI lineage: Eukaryota > Metazoa > Chordata > Amphibia > Anura > Bufonidae > Bufotes > Bufotes viridis. The sequence goes on from CM065591.1 coordinate 273,929,751, forward strand.
CTTTAAACACAAATACCTTTAAATCCACTGCAGTAACCTCAGAAATGGAATTTAACCCTTTCAAGATTAAGACTTTTACATGTTTGAATTTCATATTTTAGAATGCTACATTCTAAGAGTGAATATTATTTTTTACCTTAGCCCAAATTTTTTTTCAGATGGGCTATAATATGTTACCACAAACAGAAAGCACATTTTCATTTTTTTTAAAAAGGACCTGTAACCTGTCCTGAAATGTCTGGTTTGGGAACAACTTGCATCCCCATTGTGATAAAAAAAAAAATCTGGAACATCTGTTCTTATGAGTCTATGTCGTTCCATGTCTTTTCACACTAGCAGCACTGATTAGATTAGTGTGAAACTATACAGGGACACACACCCAAGTGGTAACACCCATCTGGACCTTCAGTCCAGATTCCAAGTACACTCATTGACAAAAAAAAAAATGCACCAGAAAATGAGACTTTGGAATCAACTGAAACTTACTATGTGTGACTGTAATGATGATGTACTCTATGCAAGCGATTACAATTGGAGATGAGCGAATCGAAGCTGACGAAGTGGAATTCGATCCGAATTTCAGGAATTATTTGATTCACACTGAATCCGAATTTCCCCACGCTTTGTGGTAACGAATCACATTTTTTCCCAAAATGGCTTCTGCACATGTTAGGACATAGAGCAAGGAACTCTGGGAAAAAGGGATCACCCACAATGCCATGCATGCAGCCAATCATCAGCCAGCCAGCCCGTCACAGCCCTTTAAATAGCCTCAGCCATCTTGGATTCAGTCATTTTCCTGTGTATTTAGTGCAGGTAGAGACTTTAGCAGGCGCTAGGGACAGTGCTAGGAAGGCACTTGAAAACTTATATTTTGCTCAATAGAAGTTTAGGAAAAGAGCATTACAAGTGTAGGGAAAGTATAGGGAGGAATTATTCCACAGTACTGAAGCAGAACAGGGTTTAATAGAGGAGTTTACAGCCCAGGTAATAGGAACAATCCTATTACACCTTGCTGCACTGACTGCGGATCCAAATTGCCATTATACTGCTGCTCATTTCAGGTTTGCAATACCTCTGTAATTCCAGCAAACCGTTCTTGTTATTGGGGTCTTCTTAGCCCTTGTGCGGTGCAGTTATATATATGTTCTAAAGCCTTTTGTTGTCATGTATTAGTGGGGGGGGGGGGGAAGGGGCTTATTAGACGTTGTGTGGTGAAGTGAGAAAATTAAAGCCCTTTTTGGCGTGTTTTAGGGGCAAAATAAAATCTTTATTTGCCATCATAGCCACAGTTATGTGTTCTAAAGCCTTTTTTTTGGCATGTATTAGTGGGGAAGAAGAAAAAGGGCTTATTAGCCATTGTGTGTTGAAGTGGAAAAATTACAGCCCCTTTTGGCGTGTATGTAATAGTGTAAAAAAAAAATTGCTTGCCGCTCACAGCCGCAGTTATATGTTCTAAAGCCTCTTTTTGGAATTTATTAGTGGGGAAAAAGGGCTTATTAGCCGTTGTGGGGTGAAGTGAGAAAATTAAAGCCCTTTTTGGCATGTATTAGTGGCAAAAAAAAACTTTATTTTCCGTTCACAGCAGTAGTTATATACTCTAAAGCCTTTTTTGTCGTGTATTAGTGGGAGGGAAAATTAGCTGTTGTGTGGTGAAGTTAAAAAAAAAATCACAGCCCTTTTTGGCGTGTATTAGTGGCAAAAAAAAACTTTATTTGCCGTTCACGGCCGCAGTTATATGTTCTAAAACCTTTTTTTGATGTGTATCTCGTGAGGAAAAAGGACTTATTAGCCGTTGTGTGGTGAAGTGAGAAAATTACAGCCCTTTTTGACGTGTATTAGTGGCAAAAAAAGTATAATTTGCTGTTCACGGCTGCGGTTATATGTTCTAAAGCAGGGGTGCACAACATTTTTTGGTTTGGGGGCCGTATTGTCACATTACACTATTTCAAGGGGCCGCAAAAAAAAGTTAATCGGCGCTTGTTTGCATCAACCTATTACACAGGCTAATGCAAAGTGACTGTGGAGGAATGATCGCTACCACAATCATTCCTCCCTCATTCACTTCTATCGATTAGCACATTCCTGATTACACAGTGAGATGTGCAGACAATAATTGTACATCTTTCATCCTAAAAATATATATATGCAAATCAGCCAACAAACTAGTGATTCCTTGTTTATTGGCTAATCAGCGGCACGATTATACCGGCCAGATATCAGGAATGAGCATCCCTATTTGTCCTAAATATTGTGCCGTGTAACAGGGGCTTAGAGATTTCCTAGTAAAAAAATGATTTTTAACATCCATGGGCCTTAAACAGAAGAGTCATACTTTCCTGCTCCCTGCCACTCCCGCTGTCTCCATCATCTGGCTGGCTATGGGCATAGTCACTTGTACCTCTCCAGCCAATGACTGGCTTCAGTGGTGATGTGGCCACAAGCAGCGTTTCACTGCTAAAGTCAGTCATTTGCTGGAGAGCTGCTCTGAGACAGGAGGATGGGGACAGAGAGAGCAGCACGGAGCAGGAAAGTAGGAAACTTCTCTTTCAGGGACTATGCTGCAGGAATTTGTTAAAAAATCATTTTAACTAGCAAACTCCTTTAAACGGCGATGCTTCTTTCCTACCTCCTATTCACAAATGAGGGCTTTACTTCACTGTAGAAGACTGCGCTCACTGGTTATTACCGCCTCCTGCACCCCCAGATATACTGTAGGTGCCTTGCAATAACCAGTATGCATTTTCCCAGAAGGCCCACGCACATGGCCATTGTTTTAGTCCTCATCTGAGCTGCATTTTTTTAATGTGGCTTGGATGTGGACCCATTTACTTCAACTAAGCCACAAAAGATGCGGACAGCACTCCATGTGCTACCACATCCGTTACTCCGTTCTGTAAAATGCAGAACACACATGGCTGGTGTCCTGCGGACCAAAAGAAAGGGAACGGTTGTGTGTATGAGGCCTTACTAGCCGGGAAGCACTTATTGGTTAACCCTTTAACCTCTTAAGGACACAGGACGTACCGGTATGCCCTGGTGTCCTGGTACTTAAGGACACAGGACTAACTGGTACATCCTAAGTATTTCTGATCCCCCCCCTATCGGCGATCGCTGCAAACTGCAGGTCAATTCAGACCCCTGCGGTTTGCAGCTTTTCCGGGTGATCGTGCGGGGAGTGCGGTGGCCATCTGGTCCCCGTGCTGCTGTATTGGGGACCCAATAGCAGGGAAGGCAGCCTGATGCCTTCTTTAGGCATCGGGGCTGCCTTCCGTTGAAGAGCCTGTGAGATCCAGCAACCTGGATCTCACAGGCAGGAAGCTGTATGAGTAATACACACTGTATTAGTCCTACAGCCAATCCATTCCAATACAGAAGTATTGGAATGCATTGTACAGGGGATTAGAAAGTTGAATGTCCCAAAGTGGGTAAAAAAATTAAGTAAAAAGATTTTTTCAAAAAAGTCCCCCCCCCCAAAAAAAATTAAAAATTACTAGTTTCAAGTAAAAAAACAAAAGTCATTTTCCCCAAATTAAGTAAAAAAAATTGGTAAAGAATAGGGAATTTTTTTTTACATATTAGGTATTTTTGCGTCCATATCGACCTGCTCTATAAACATATCACATGACCTAACCCGTCAGATGAACACCGTAAAAAAAAAAAAAAATGTGCTAAATAAACCATTTTTTTGTCACCTTACATCACTAAAAGTGTTACAGCAAGCGATCAAAAAGGTGTATGCCCACAAATATAGTACCAATCTAACCGTCACCTAATCCCGCAAAAAATTTGCCCCTACCAAAGACAATCGCCCAAAAAAAACAAAAACTATGGCTCAGAATATGGAGACATTAAAACATCATTTTTTTTGTTTTAAAAAAGCTGTTATTGTGTAAAACTTAAGTAAATGAAAAGCAGTCTACATATTAGGTATCTCCGCATCCGTAAACCTGCTCTATAAAAATATCACATCATCTAACCCCTCAGGTGAACACTGTAAAAAAAAAAAAAAAAAGCTGTAAAAAAAGACATTTTTTGTCACCTTACATCACAAAAAGTGTAATACCAAGCGATCAAAAAGTCATATGCACCCCAAAATAGTGCCAATCAAACCGTCATCTCATCCCACAAAAATCATACTCTACCCAAGATAATCGCCCAAAAACTGAAAAAACTATGACTCTTAGACTATGGAGACAATAAAACATGATTTTTTTTTGTTTTAAAAATGAAATCATTGTGTAAAACTTACATAAATAAAAAAAAGTATACATATTAGGTATCTCCACGTCCGTAATAACACATGACCTAACCCCTCAGGTGAACACCTTAAAAAAATAAAAACGGTGTAAAAAAAGACATTTTTTGTCACCTTACATCACAAAAAGTGTAATACCAAGCGATCGAAAAGTCATATGCACCCCAAAATAGTGCTAATCAAACCGTCATCTCATCCTGCAAAAAAATTAGACTCTACCTAAGATAGTCACCCAAAAACTGAAAAAACTATGGCTCTCAGACTATGGAGACACTAAAACATGATTTTTTTTGTTTCAAAAATGAAATCATTGTGTAAAACTTACATAAATAAAAAAAGTATACATATTAGGTATTGCCGCGTCCGTAATAACCTGCTCTATAAAAATACCACATGATCTAACCAGATGAATGTTGTAAATAACAAAAAATAAAAGCGGTGCCAAAACAGCTATTTCTTGTTACCTTGCCTCACAAAAAGTGTAATATAGAGAAACCAAAAATCATATGTACCTAAAATGGGATCACTTTTTTTGAGTTTCTACGTTAGGGGTTTATCCGGGGGGCTTCAAATGGGACATGGTGTCAAAAAACTAGTCCAGCAAAATCTGCCTTCCAAAAACCATATGGCATTCCTTTCCTTCTGCGCCCTGCCTTGTGCCCGTACAGCAGTTTACAATCACATATGGGGTGTTTCTGTAAACTAGAGAATCAGGGCAATAAATATTGAGTTTTGTTTGGCTGTTAACCCTTGCTTTGTAACTGGAAAAAAATTATTAAAATGGGAAATCTGCCAAAAAAGTGAAATTTTAAAATTTTATGTCTATTTTCCCTTAATTCTTATGGAACACCTAAAGGGTTAAAAAAAAGTTTGTAAAATCAGTTTTTAATACCTTGACGGGTGTATTTTCTAGAATGGGGTTGTTTTTGGGTGGTTTCTATTATGTAAGCCTCACAAAGTGACTTCAGACCTGGACTGGTCCTAAAAAGTGGGTTTTTGAAAATTTCAGAAAAATTTTAAGATTTTCTTCTAAATGTCTAAGCCTTATAACATCCCCAAAAAATAAAATGTCATTCCCAAAATGATCCAAACATTAAGTAGACATGTGGGGAATGTAAAGTAATAACTATTTTTGTAGGTATTACTATGTATTATAGAAGTATTATAGAAGTAGAGAACTTACATCTTGGGAATTTGCTAATTTTTGCAAATATTTGGTAAATTTGGTATTTGAATAAGTCAAAGCGTTTTAAAGTTATCACCACATAACGTGACACTGGTCAGATTTGCAAAAAATGGCCTGGTCCTTACGGTGAAATATGGCTGTGTCCTGTTACTGTCACCGTTTTGTGATTTAGCGCACATGGTTCAAATAACTTTTTTATATTTTGGACTACCAAAATAACTTTTGAAGCTTTTTATTACATAACACAGGGCTTTTTAATAAAAATTTTATTAGGGGGAAACTGTACTTTCTTTTTAAAGTAATCTTTATTCAAACTATAGCTAATTATTTAAAAATGAAAATTATTATAATTAGTTCCCTATATGTGGTAGATAGTTTTATTATACTTATTATTTTTATATATATATTAATATATCTGCTACAAAAAGACTTTTGGGGGACACTGACTTTTTTTATTTTGCACATTTTCCTTTTCTTCCTTTTTTTGTATTGTATTTTTTTTGTATTTAAAATTTTTGTTATCATCACTTTATTATTTATTTTTAAAATATATTTTTGCCACATAATATGACAGTGAAGAATTTTGTTTAGCACTTTTTATTTTTTTTATAGTTTTCTTTTACTTGTACTTTATTTATTTTACATATTTTTGCTAAAATTTTCTTTTATTTTGTAATATATTTTTGTAGCACTGTATGTCCCCAAGAGGTCTTTAAAAGACCTCTCTGGGACACTGACTTTTTTTATTTTGTGCTATTTTTTCTTTTTCCTTTTATTTGTATTTTTTTTTATTGTATTTTTTTTTACTTTTAATATATATATTTGCCACATAATTTGTCCCCAAAAGGTCCATAAAAGACCTTTGGGGACACAGTCTTTTTTTCCCACTATTTCCAATGTAACTGGAGCATCCAATGGAGCCCAGTTACAGGTAAAACCAGCCTGCGGAGGGGGACTTTGTACAGGGCAGAGCTGGTGAAGCTCTGCAGTCCTCTGCTCCTGACACCCGGCGATCACGTGATCGCCGGGTCTAAACTGCACAGCGTGTCACTCACCTGTGTGAGGAGAAGGCAGAAGCGCTGATATACTGCTTCTGCCTTCTTCTAAGCTCCCCTGCTTTCTCTGACAGCCAGGGACCCGTCCTGCTCCTGCTACAGTGCAGGAGCAGGAGCTGTAATGCTCCATCGTGTGGCGATGCGGGCAGAAACACAGCTGATCGCACGATCAGCTGTGTTTCTGTCCAGGAGGACGGGGGCTGCAAACCTTGGCTCTGGGGGCCACATGAAGCCTCTTTTTGGCATGCATTAGTGGCAAAAATAAAATATTATTTGCCATTTACGGCTGCAGTTATATGTTCTGAAGCCTCTTTTTGGCATGTACTAGTGGGAAAAAAGAAAAAGGGCTTATTAGCCATTGTGTGGTGAAGTGAGAAATTGACAGCCCTTTTTGGCATGTATTAGTGACAAAAAAAATACACAGGTCTGCGACTAAAAGGCTATTTTGATCTAATTTCCATGTATTTTGGTGTGCTGAAAACAAATAAAAATAAATATTGAAAAACTCCTAGATGTCATGATTTGCCACAAAATGCTAAATTGTCTTCAAGTTTATTACATTTTTTTAAATTTTGGTATTTTTTTATATTATGTGTTTTTAGTCCAAATTACTGTTAATTAATTCACATAAGTCCATTTAAGATGTAAAATGCCCCAAAAACCTTAAAGGGATGGTTGAGTTATGTAAAAAAAAAACATAGCACTGTAAAGCTGATGGTCAGAAACATATACATAAGCTAAGCACGTTTTAGGGGAAAAATATTTTATTTCCTCATTTCCCTAGTTCTCTTCTGGCCCTTTGTTGTTATTTGCAGGTAAACAATCTCTGCCCCTCCCCTCCTGCAAAGGGGGTGAATACAAATGCTGCTCTGAGTGACATGTTTGACTACTGGGATACTCAGCAGCATGCTGTATGTGTAAGCCTCAGCCCTGAGTCTGTGCTTGTAATTGTAGAAGGGGTTAATCTTTCCTGAAGAATCCAGCGGGAGGGAGACTCAGGGCAGATAGCAGCAGCTCCGGTCATTGCAGGGGGTCGTGGCCAGCACTGTAACATCTTGTGTACAGACACAAAGCTGCTCTCTCCTGCAGTCCCCACTTGTGCACGAATCATCATCAGATTCTTGGTTCTAGGCTGTTCACACTTTTTCATCGCAGTTCGTGTTAGCTCGTCATGCTTCAACTGTTATGTTATGGCTCTGCAAAAGTGTATTAATTCACCAGACAGTTTCTGTTTAATCTGTGGTGAATATACAGCGTTGAAGCAACAGCAGGATATTACAGACTTTATGAAAAAAGTATACTTCGCATACTTTGGACTAAAAATTGAAGATCAAGATAAAGTTTGGGCGCCTCATAAAGTGTGCAAACAGTGTGTTGAGGACCTTCGAAACTGGTTCAAGGGTAAGAAATAATCTTTCTGTTCTGGGATTCCTATGCGAGAGCAAAAGAACCATAGTGACAACTGTTACTTTTGTTCATGCGATGTGAAAGGGTTTAATTCCAAATGGAAGCATTCCATTTCATACCCCAATCTTCACTCAGCAATTTGTCCCATCCCCCATGGCACAGATATACCAGTACCCAAGCCCCCTGCTACCTTGGAAGAGATACCTAGCATCGATGAAGGTGAAGTCATACCTGAACCAGATGATCAATCAAGTTCTGACTTTGTAGATGATACAAGACCAAAATTGTTTTCTCAGAAGGAGATGAATGATTTGGTAAGAGACCTGAGTCTTCCAAAAGATGCCGTTGAGTTACTCGGATCAAGGCTGAAAAGCAGGAATCTATTGTTACCAGGAGTGTCATCTTCATGGTTCAGACATTGTGAAAAGGAGTTCGTTCCTTACTTCGCCCAGGAAGAAAGTTGGTTTATTGCATCGATGTCGAAGGTCTGATGGGTCAATTTAAAATCCAATATGATTCAGAGCAATGGCGTCTTTTTATAGATTCTTCAAAAAGAAGTCTCAAAGCAGTTTTACTCCACAACGGTGGTTTTTACGCTTCTATTTAGGTCATTCTGTACACTTGAAGGAAACCTACTAGAACTTGGAATTGGTTCTTCGTAAACTTAAATATGAAGACCATGGTTGGCAAGTGTGTGGGGACTTGAAGGTCTTGTGCATGCTGCTCGGGCAACAAGCTGGGTATACTAAATACCCTTGTTTTCTGTGTCTATGGGACAGTCGAGACTGACAAAATCACTGGACCAAGAAGAGTTGGCAGCCGAGGGTGCTAACAGTCGGTGAAAAAAATGTCCTCCGAGAAACTCTGGTACCTTTCCATAAAGTTCTTCTACCACCTCTCCACATAAAATTGGGATTGATGAAGCAATTCGTAAAGTCACTTCCAAAAGATGGAGAATGCTTTAAATACTTGGTCACCAAGTTTCTAGGCCTGTCAGAGGCAAAATTGAAGGAATGTGTGTTCATCGGACCAGACATTAGAAGGCTTATAGTTGATCAAGAGTTTGTCAATACCATGACAGATCCTCAAAAAGACGGGTGGATTGCATTTAACCACTTCGCATCCGGGCCATTTGCCCCCTTCCTGACCAGGCCAAATTTTGCAAATCTGACATGTGTCAATTTATGCGGTAATAACTTTGGAACACTTTTACTTATCCAAGCCATTCTGAGATTTTTTTCTCGTCACATAGGGTACTTCACAAGAGTGATAAATTTGAGTCAAAATATTTTAATTTTTTTTACAAAAAAAACCCAAATTTACCAAAAATTTGGAAAAATTTGCAATTTTCAAAATTTCTATTTTTCTGCTTTTAAAACAGATAGTGATACCTCCTAAAATAGTTATTACTTTACATTCCCCATATGTCTACTTCATGTTTGGATCATTTTGTGAATGTCATTTTATTTTTTGGGGACGTTATAAGGCTTAGGAGTTTAGAAGCAAATCTTAAAATTTTTCAGAAAATTTCCAAAACCCAGTTTTTAAGGACCAGTTTAGGTCTGAAGTCACTTTGTGAGGCTTACATAATAGAAACCAAACCACATGACCCCATTTTAGAAACGACACCCCTCAAGGTATTCAAAACTGATTTTACAAACTTTGTTAACCCTTTAGGTGTTCCACAAAAATTTATGGAATATGGAGATAAAATTTCAGAATTTCACTTTTTTGCCAGATTTTCCATTTTAATAATTTTTTTCCACTAACAAAGCAAGGGTTAACAGACAAACAAAACTATTTATTGCCCTGATTCTGTAGTTTACAGAAACACCCCATATGTGGTTGTAAACTGCTGTACGGGCTTTTGGTTTTTGGAAGGCATATTTTGCTAGACTGTTTTTTTTTACACCATGTCCCATTTAAAGCCCCCCCCGATGCACTCCTAGAGTAGAAACTCCAAAATAGTGACCCATTTTGGAAAATACACCCCTCAAGGTTTTCAAAAATGATTTTACAAACTTTGGAAACCCTTTAGGTGTTCCACAAGAGTTAATGGAATATGGAGATTAAATTTAAGAATTAATTTTAGATTTTAATTTATATTTTCCAGTAACAAAGCAAGGGTTAACAGCCAAATAAAACTCAATAGTTATTGCCCTGATAGTTTACAGAAACAACCCATATGTGATCGTAAACTGCTGTATGGCCACACGGCAGGGCGCAGAAGGAAAGGAACGCCATATGGTTTTTGGAAGGCAGATTTTGCTGTACTGTTTTTTTCAGACCTTGTCCTATTTGAAGACCCCCTGATCCACCCCTAGTGTAGAAACTCCAAAAGAGTGACCTCATTTAAGAAGCTACACCCCTCAAGGTATTCAAAATTAATTTTACAAACTTTGTTAACCCTTTATGTGTTCCACAAGAAGTAATGGAAAATGGAGATGAGGATTCAGAATTTTACTTTTTTGGCAAATTTTCCATTTTAATCCATTTTTCCAGTAACAAAGCAAGGGTTAACAGCCAAATAAAACACAATATTTATTGCCCTGATTCTGTAGTTTACAGAAACACCCCATATGTGGTTGTAAATTGCTGTACGGGCACACGGCAGGGAGCAGAAGGAAAGGAGCACCATGTGGTTTTTGGAAGGCAGATTTTGCTGGACTGGTTTTTTGACACCATGTCACACTTGTAGATCCCCTGATGCACTTCTAGAGTAGAAACTCCAAAAATGTGACCCATTTTGGAAACTACGGGATAAGGTGGCAGTTTTGTTGGTACTATTTTAGCGTACATATGATTTTTGGTTGCACTTTATTACACTTTATGTGAGGCAAGGTAACAAAAAATAGCTGTTTTGGCATGTTTTAATTTTTTGTTATTTACAATGTTCATCTAACAGCTTAGATTTTATGTGCTAGTTTTATACAGGGGTGTGGAAATTAAAAAAAAAACTACTTGTCGAAGGACTAAAGCGGGGGCTCAATCTACTTGTCCCTCATGACAATCTACTTGTCCTGATTTTAGATCAGAACACCACTCTGCCAAGCCTCTATATAGTAGCTCAAGCTAGGTAGCGAGCAAGTTGTGTTCGGGCTCACAGGTGCTGGCTTTTTAAAGTGCAAGCAGTACTTTGTCTCTGCGGCACTTTAGCACCAATAAAGGGAACACCCCCTATTATGGTGGTGATAGCCTGGGAGAGCGCACTAACAATAGCGCCCGCCTGGCAGCAGTTCAGCAATAAGCAAAAGCTGCAACTGGTCATTGATCAAACACTAGTCTTCTGACTTATACAATAGCCACTACCATTGAGCCCTGTGATAAAAACAATTAAGGAGGGAGAGTGTGCACACCTCCTTCACCGATTGCAATAGATATTGGCAGATATTGGCGGAGCGGTGACTGTATTTTTAATCATCTTTCTCTTGTGTGGTTCCAAAAAAGATACATATGAAACCTTTTTATATATAATCTAATAAAAGTGAAGTTTTAATTTTACACCCGGGTCAAGATAGGTTGCATAGCCTAGTTTAGGCATTAGTTTGTTTGTTTAGTAAATACAACCTTACCAGGGTTAGGTCTTTGTTATTCTAGTTAACTGTATGGGGGCAGGGGCCACAAGGAGACATTCTACTGTATGGGGGCGGGGGCCACAAGGAGACTTTCTACTGTATGGGGCGGGGGCCACAAGGAGACTTTCTACTGTATGGGGCAGGGGCCACAAGGAGACGTTCTACTGTATGGGGGCGGGGGCCACAAGGAGACTTTTTACTGTATGGGGGCGGGGGCCACAAGGAAATGTTCTACTGTATGGGGCGGGGGCCACAAGGAGACGTTCTACTGTATGGGGGCGGGGGCCACAAGGAGACGTTCTACTGTATGGGGGCGGGGGCCACAAGGAGACGCTCTACTGTATGGGGGTAGGGGCCACAAGGTGACGTTCTACTGTATGGGGGAAGCCACGCCATACTGGGGCAGTGAATACCTTTAATGTATAATATATACATTAAAGTGATTCACTGCCGCAGTATGTCATGTACATTAAAGTGATTCACTGCCCCAGTATAGTATATACTATATTGCATACTGGGGCAGTGAATCCCTTTAATGTATATGCCATAATGGGGCAGTTCGAGTATTGCTTTTTTGTTACACACCTTTTTTTTTTTATGGTGTTCACCTGAGGGGTTAGGTCCTGTGATATTTTTATAGAGCAGGTTCTTACAGACGCGACGATACCTAATATGTATACATTTTTATTTACTTAAGTTTTACACAATAACAGCATTTTTGAAACAAAAAAAATGATATTTTATTGTCTCCATATTCTGAGAGCCATAGTTTTTAAAAATTTTTGGGCGATTGTCTTAGGTAGGGGCTCATTTTTTGCGGGATGAGGTGACTGTTAGATTTTGGGGGGCATACGCCTTTTTGATCACTTGGTGTTGCACTTTTAGTGATGTAAGGTGACAAAAAAAGTGTTTGTTTAGCACAGTTTTTATTTCATTTTTTTAACGGTGTTCAGCCGAGGGGTTAGGTCATGTCATATTTTTATAGAGCCGGTCGTTACGGACATGGAAATACCTAATATGTGTACTCTCTTTTATTTATTTAAGTGTTACATAATAATATAATTTTTGAAACAAAAAAAAATCATGTTTTAGTGCCTCCATAGTCTGAGAGTCATAGTTTATTTTTTATTTTTTGGGCGATTGTCTTAGGTAGGGTATCATTTTTTGCGAGATGAGGGTTTGATTGGTACTATTTTAGGGTGCATATGACTTTTTGATTGATTGGCATTACACTTTTTGTGATGTAAGGTGACAAAACATGGCTTTTTTTTACACACCTTTTTTGAATTTTTTTTATGGTGTTCACCTGAGGGGTTAGGTCATGTGATATTTTTATAGAGCAGGTTCTTACAGACGCAACGATACCTAATATGTATACATTTTTATTTACTTAAGTTTTACACAATAACGGCATTTTTGAAACAAAAAAAATGATATTTTAGTGTCTCCATATTCGGAGTGCCATAGTTTTTAAAGTTTTTGGGGTGATTGTCTTAGGTAGGGGCTCATTTTTTGCGGGAGGAGGTGACTGTTAGATTTTGGGGGGCATATGCCTTTTTGATCACTTAGTGTTGCATGTGGAAATACTTTATTTATTTATTTAAGTGTTACATAATAATATCATTTTTGAAACAAAAAAAAAAATCATGTTTTAGTGCCTCCATAGTCTGAGAGTCATAGTTTTTTTATTTTTTGGGCGATTGTCTTAGGTAGGGTATAATTTTTTGCAAGATGAGATGACGGTTTGATTGGCACTATTTTGGGGTGCACATGATTTTTTGATCGCTTGCTATTACACTTTTTGTGATGTAAGGTGACAAAAAATGTTTATTTTGTGGCACTGTTTCTATTTTTTCTTACGGCGTTCACCTAAGGGGTTGGGTCATGTAATATTTTTATAGAGCTGGTTGTTATGGACGAGGCGATACCTAACATTTCTACTTTTTTATTTATTTCACTTTAACACAATAATAGCATTTTTTAAACAAAAAAATATGTTTTAATGTCTCCATGTTCTGAGAGCTATAGTTTTTTTTTTCTTATGTAGGGGCTTATTTTTTGCAGAATGAGATGACTGTTTTATTGGTATCATTTTGTGGGACTTACGTCTTTTTGATCACTTGGTGTTGCACTTTTTGTGATGTAAGGTGACAAAAATGACTTTTTTTGACACAGTTTTTATTTTTTATGGTGTTTATCGGACAGGGTGGATCATGTGATATATTTATAGAGCTGGCCGTCACAGACATGGCAATACCAAATCTGTCTATTTTATTTATTTTTTCCCATTTTTTATATATCTTATATATCTAGAAGGCAGGGAGACCTGGGAACTGTTCCTGCCTTCTCTCTGGGTTGCCTTGCTGTCACTGACAGCGGGCAACCCGCTCTGCAGCTGCACGATTGGCGTGCAGCTGCGATCTCTGAATGGACCTTCCAGAACGTTCATTCAGAGTTAAACATCCACCCATAGGACGTTTATATCCTATGGGCGGATGTGAAGAAGTCGTACAGAAATTTTTAGGCAATAACAAAGATCCTCACTACAAAAAGATCGTCGGACGAATGCTGAAAGCATTTCAAGCTTTGGGTTGCCTGATGAGTTTAAAACTGCATTTCCTCCAGTCCCACCTTGACTACTTTCCTGAAAATTTTGGAGCTGTGAGTGAGGAACAAGGTGAACGATTCCACCAAGACATTAAAGAGATGCAAAGGAGATACCAGGGAAAATGAAGTATTACAATGATGGCAGACTACTGTGTTGGATGTTTCAGAGAGACATTCCAGATGTTACTTACTTGAGAGATTGCTCCAAAATTCTCCAAGTGACAACGCGGCCGGCAGAGTCCGCACTTCCTTAGGCAACCGAGGAAGGGAGACAAGGGGATCACACAGCAGTTCCAACAAAGGCAGGGCAACACTCTCCAAGGCATGGGACACTTTCATGACACCCCGCCAGCAACCTCACCCTGAAGCGCGGACTAGTACTACAAGGAGGGAAAAGTTTTGGAAGATGGTGAAAGAATACATAGCAGACTGTGTCAGCGTCCTAAATGATCCCTCAGTCCCTTACAACTACTGGATCTCCAAGCTGGACATGTGACACAAACTTGCGCTCTGCCCTGCCGCCAGTGTTTTGTCTGAGCGTGTATTTAGTGCTGCTGGTGGAATTATAACAGGTAAACGTATCCACTTGTAATGTCCACTGGCAATGCTGACAGGTTGACTCAGATAAAAATGAACAAGGCCTGGATTGCCCCTGACTTCTCAACTCCACCAGAGGAGAGCTGAGCTGATGATGAACATAAAGACAATTTCAATCTATCATTTATAATGTACTCAATCTACTGTAGTGTATTCCCATGCACCTTTTCCAGCACAAAAAAAGCGTATATGGTTGAATCTTGTTTTCTCCTCCTCCTCCCCCTCCTCATCCAGATTGTATATATTCCCTCCACTCTAATTTTTTTATAGGGTCAGTTCAACTGCAGGCCCTCAACTCAAATTTTTTTTATAGGGTCAGCTGAATAGCATGCACTCGCATATAATGTTTTAGAACGCCAGCTGTATAGCATGCACTCACATATAATGTTTTAGAGCGTCATTTGAACAGCATGCACTCGTATATAATGTTTTAGAGCGTCAGCTCACCTGCAGAAACGGCCGCCCTTTGGAGTGTGCGAGCTGTGCGGCCGACACAGCTCACAGACGCTACAGGCTACCAGGGCCGGACTGGCCTGCTGCGGCCCTGGTGACAAGTGGGGGCGACCGGCGGCAGGGCACAGCAGGAGATGAGTGCTTCCATCTCCTCAGGACATCGATACAGATGTCTGTGCTGCGGCAGAGGAGGGAAAGGCGTGTTCCCTCCCTGTTCCTTTGATAGGCTGCCAGCAATAAGCTGGCAGCCAATCAGAGGCCGGTGCAGGCGGCGAGATGACGTCATGGCGCCACTGGAGCCGTACAGCGAGGGACACAGGCCGGAATCGTATCACTGACATGGAGGTAAGTATAAGTGTTTTTCTTTTTTTTTGTACAATACTGGAACATGATAGGATGGGGGCTACTGGCACATGATATAAGGGGGGACTACTGGCACATGATAAATGGGGGGGCTACTGGCACATAAGGGGGCTACTGGCACATAAGGGGGGCTACTGGCACATGATAAGAGGGGGGGGGACTACTGTGTTTAGGTGAACCGGGGGGGTTGGGGGGCGCCACAAGATTAGCTCGCACGGGGCGCCCGAACACCTAAGGCCAGCCCTACCTGCAGGCACTCGCATATAATGTTTTAGAGCATCAGCTCGCCTGCAGGCACTCGCATATAATGTTTTAGAGCGTCAGCTCACCTGCAGGCACTCACATATAATGTTTTAGAGCGTCATCTAAACAGCATGCACTCGCATATAATGTTTTAGAGCGTCAGCTCACCTGAAGGCACTCACAAATAATGTTTTAGAGCATCAGCTGAACAACATGCATTTGAAAATAATGTTTTAGAACTTCAGCTGTACAGCATGCACACACATATAATGTTTAAGAGCGTCATTTGAACAGCATGCACTCTCATATGATGTTTTAGAGTGTCAGTTCACCTGCAGGCACTTACATATAATGTTTTAGAGTGTCAGCTCACCTGCAGGCACTCTCATATAATGTTTTAGAGCATCAGCTGAACAGAATGCACTCGCATATAATGTTTTAGAGCGTCAGCTGAACAGCATGCATTTGCATTTAATTTTTTAGAGCGTCATTTGAACAGCATGCACTCGCATATAATGTTTTAGAACGTCAGCTGTACAGCATGCACTCACATATAATGTTTTAGAGCATCATTTGAACAACATGCACTCGCATATAATGTTTTAGAGCGTCAGCTGAACAACGTGCACTCACATATAATTTTTTAGAGCGTCAGCTCACCTGCAAGCACTTGCATATAATGTTTTAGAGCATCAGCTCATTTGCAGGCACTCGCATATAGGCCCCTTTCACACGAGCGTGTCCGGATTAGGTCCGGATGCGTTGCGGATGCGTTCAGTGAAAACTGTGCGATTTCACAGGTAAAGCTATTCAGTTTTGCCTGCGATTGCGTTCAGTTGTTCAGTTTTTCCGCGGGTGCAATGCATTTTGATGCGTTTTTCACGCGCGTGATAAAAAACTGAAGGTTTACAAACAACATCTCCTAGCAACCATCAATGAAAAACGCAACGCACCCGCACTTGCTTGCGGATGCAATGCGTTTTTCACGCAGCCCTATTCACTTCTATGGGGCTAGGGCTACGTGAAAAACGCAGAATATAGAACATGCTGCGATTTTTACGCAACGCACAAGTGATGCGTGAAAAAAAATGCTCATGTACACAGACCCATTGAAATTAATGGGTCAGGATTCAGTGCGGATGTTATGCGTTCACGTCACGCATTGCACCCGTGCAGGAAAACTCGCTCGTGTGAAAGGGGCCATAATGTTTTAGAGCATCAGCTGAACAGAATGCACTTGCATATAATGTTTTAGGCCTCTTTCACACGAGCGTGTCCGGATTAGGTCCGGATGCATTGCGAATGCGTTCAGTGAAAACTGTGCAATTTTGCAGGCAAAGCCATTCAGTTTGCGTTTTTCACGCGCGTGATAAAAAACTAAAGGTTTACGAACAACATCTCATAGCAACCATCAGTGAAAAACACATCGCACCCGCACTTGCTTGCGATTTTCACGCAACGCAGAACTGATGCGTGAGAAATAAAACGCTCATGTACACAGACGCATTGAAATGAATGGGTCGGGATTCGGTGCGGGTGCTAAAACTAAAGTGTTAGCTAAACAGCATGCACTCGCATATAATGTTTTAGAGCGTCAGCTCACCTGCAGGCACTCACATATAATGTTTTAGAGCGTCATCTAAACAGCATGCACTCGCATATAATGTTTTAGAGCGTCAGCTCACCTGAAGGCACTCACAAATAATGTTTTAGAGCATCAGCTGAACAACATGCATTTGAAAATAATGTTTTAGAACTTCAGCTGTACAGCATGCACACACATATAATGTTTAAGAGCGTCATTTGAACAGCATGCACTCTCATATGATGTTTTAGAGTGTCAGTTCACCTGCAGGCACTTACATATAATGTTTTAGAGGGTCAGCTCACCTGCAGGCACACTCATATAATGTTTTAGAGCATCAGCTGAACAGAATGCACTCGCATATAATGTTTTAGAGCGTCAGCTGAACAGCATGCATTTGCATTTAATTTTTTAGAGCGTCATTTGAACAGCATGCACTCGCATATAATGTTTTAGAACGTCAGCTGTACAGCATGCACTCACATATAATGTTTTAGAGCATCATTTGAACAACATGCACTCGCATATAATGTTTTAGAGCGTCAGCTGAACAACGTGCACTCACATATAATTTTTTAGAGCGTCAGCTCACCTGCAAGCACTTGCATATAATGTTTTAGAGCATCAGCTCATTTGCAGGCACTCGCATATAGGCCCCTTTCACACGAGCGTGTCCGGATTAGGTCCGGATGCGTTGCGGATGCGTTCAGTGAAAACTGTGCGATTTCACAGGTAAAGCTATTCAGTTTTGCCTGCGATTGCGTTCAGTTGTTCAGTTTTTTCCGCGCGGGTGCAATGCATTTTGATGCGTTTTTCACGCGCGTGATAAAAAACTGAAGGTTTACAAACAACATCTCCTAGCAACCATCAGTGAAAAACGCAACGCACCCGCACTTGCTTGCGGATGCAATGCGTTTTTCACGCAGCCCTATTCACTTCTATGGGGCTAGGGCTACGTGAAAAACGCAGAATATAGAACATGCTGCGATTTTTACGCAACGCACAAGTGATGCGTGAAAAAAATGCTCATGTACACAGACCCATTGAAATTAATGGGTCAGGATTCAGTGCGGATGTTATGCGTTCACGTCACGCATTGCACCCGTGTGGAAAACTCGCTCGTGTGAAAGGGGCCATAATGTTTTAGAGCATCAGCTGAACAGAATGCACTTGCATATAATGTTTTAGGCCTCTTTCACACGAGCGTGTCCGGATTAGGTCCGGATGCATTGCGAATGCGTTCAGTGAAAACTGTGCAATTTTGCAGGCAAAGCCATTCAGTTTGCGTTTTTCACGCGCGTGATAAAAAACTAAAGGTTTACGAACAACATCTCATAGCAACCATCAGTGAAAAACACATCGCACCCGCACTTGCTTGCGATTTTCACGCAACGCAGAACTGATGCGTGAAAAATAAAACGCTCATGTACACAGACGCATTGAAATGAATGGGTCGGGATTCGGTGCGGGTGCTAAAACTAAAGTGTTAGCTAAACAGCATGCACTCACATATAATGTTTTAGAGCATCAGCTCACCTGAAGGCACTCGAAGACTGGCCCTAGATGTACCAAAGTTATGTAGAGGTTGGTGCCTCTTCATAACTTCGACTGATCCACTGCCAGATATAGGGGTTATTAAGACCAGCGTCTAAAACGGGGGGGACTACTGTGGGCAGCAATATTCTTTTTGGCGAGCAGTGGCTTTCTCCTTGAAACCCTGCCATGCTTACAACATTGTTGTTCAGTGTCCCCCATTTGCTAATGTGATAGAGGCCTTCAGTTGTTTAGAAGTTACCTGGGTTCCTGTGAGACCTGGTCGAGTCGCGGACATATATATTATATGCCTTGTTTGATTCTTGTTGGTTGACCACTCCTAAGGAGGGAAATATTGAATTTTCTCAATTTGTACACAGTCTGTCTGACTTTGGATTGGTGAAGACCAACCTCTTTAGATATGGTTTTGTAACCTTTTCCAGCCTGATGAGCATCAACAACTCTTCTGAGGTTCTCAGAAATGTCCTGTGTTAATGCCATGATTCACTTCCACTAACGTGTTATGAAGATTAGACTTTAATAAATTCCTGTTCTTTATATAAAACATGTCAGCCACTCACATCTGATTGTCATCCCACACCTGACTCTAATTTCACTTTCAAATAATCTGCTAATCCTAAAGGTTGACATACTTTTGCCACTCATAAACATGTGATATTGGACAATTTTCCTTAATAAATAAATGACCAAGTCTAATATTGCTGACTCATTTGTTTGATTTAGTTATCTTTATCTACTTTTAGGACTTGATATGGATATAAAAATCTACTGAAGTTTTAGGTCACATTTATGCAGAAATATAGAACATTCTGAAGGGATCACAAACTTTTAAACACTACTGTAAATCTTAAAGTTAGTGTAAATCATGTCTGCTTTAAACAGTTACTCATGTACTAATATACACAATTTTTTATATTTTCCATTTACTTTATATTCATATCCTGCCTAATAAACAACAATTAATGTAATGTATGCAATCACATATATTTAACCCCTAAGATCCAGGAGGTTAAAGACTGGGAGCATGCACTCCTGGCTGTGCTCTGGCTTCCCTGGCAAGTATTCGGTCCGCAAACTTACCCTAAAGAGACACTTTGCCATCAAACAACGAATAGGGGAGAACACTATCCCTAATTCCGATACTGTCAAAATCCCTCTGGAGAACACACACATAATTCCTCTAACCACTACTCTTGCCCTCCCGACCGACATGACAGTTTCCACCGCACTACCCATCCCTTCATGACTGAACATTAAATCCACTTTTTACCCTCTACACAGTAGAGGCCCACATCTAAAAAGTTTCCTTAACATTATTCTAGATGAGGCCAAGACCTTAACAAAAGTTGAAACCCCCCCCCCCCTACACAATCTCACTAAACAAGAAAGGAAAGCCCTCATCACCTTAAAGAACAATAAGGAGATTGGGATTAAGAACGCGGATAAAGGCAGTGGAGTGGTAATACTCGACTGGGAATACTTGAATCCTTGAATCAAAGAGAATACTCTCGGATAATATGTACTATAAATCCCTGGTTGAAGACCCCACTCCCATCTTTAAAAAGAAACTTCAAGAATTGGTTACCTATGGTTTTACAACCAACATTCTCAATAAGAACGAAAAACAATTCCTTACTTGTCACCATCCCTCCTTAGCCCGGTTTTATTTCCTTCCGAAAATTCATAAATCCCTCACCAATCCCCCTGGCCATCCCATAATCTCTGGGATAAACTCTTTAACAACTAACCTTTCTGCATATGTTGATAAATTTATGCAAAAATATGTTGTCCAATTGCCCGCTTACTTACGGGATTCCACAGATCTCATAAATACGTTAAATACTGTAGACTGGAAGGAACACTACACCTTAGTCACTCTGGATGTTGCTTCCCTTTATAGCAACATCCAACACACTCTTGGGATCCAGGCAGTCAAATATTTCTTGAGTTCAGACCCAACTATGGCCATCACCCAGAAAGAGTTCATTTTAAGAGCAATTAGTTTTATTTTAGAGCATAACTACTTCACTTTTGATGACACTTTCTATCTACAAACCAGAGGGACTGCTATGGGTACGAAATTCGCCCCGGCCTATGCTAATTTATTCGTTGGTCATTTTGAAGAGAGCTTGGGCCTCCAAACAAACAAAGACATTATCCTATATCGACGTTATATCGACGATATTTTCTTTATCTGGGAAGGTTCTCCCCAAGATCTCCTGAACCTCATCTTGACACTTAATCAGAACGACTGGGGCCTAAGTTTTACTTCCGAATTTGACCCCAAGACGGCTATTTTTCTTGATATACACATAGAGATTATCAATAACAAAATATCTACCAGTACCCACTTCAAGAGAGTCGACTCCAACAGCTACTTTGAGTATTCCAGCTGTCACCATGCGAATTGTAAAAAGAACATACCCTTTGGGCAGATGAAACGTATCCGGAGAAACTGCTCAGATAACAAAACCAAACAACTAGGCATGTTGAAAGACCGCTTCCTAGAAAAGGGTTACCCAAAAAGTTTAATTAAGGTTTCTAGTCAACGAGTTCTCAAACTTGAACAAAAAGAAGCCTTATCAGTTGCCCCCAATAAAAACATTGATCAGAACCGACACCAATTTAACCTTATCACCAGATACAGCACCCAACATCAAGTGATCAGAAAACTACTCTCAAAACATTGGGGCATCCTTTTAAAAGACCCCATCCTAAGAGATATTCTCCCAAAACAACCGGGCATCACCTTCCGGAGAGCCCGGACTCTTAAGAACATCTTAGCCCCTTCCTGCCCCAAGATCCGACCCTCAAACTACACCCTAAAGACCCTACCTCAGAATACGATCAATAAAGGAGCTTTCAAATGTGGCATTAAAAAATGCAAGTGCTGCAGAATGATAACCCATGGCACTAAAGAAATCCCAGTAGAAAACGAGACGGGCTCGTGGCAACTCAAACAAGAGCTCAACTGTGGATCCAGAAATGTCAAATATCTCCTTAGATGTAAGGTCTTAAGTATGTTGGCAGGACTACCCAAACCTTAAGGGACCATATGTGTGAACATCGTTCTAACATCAACAGAAAAGTCCCCACAGTGTATCACGCCACTTTGCGGAACATCACGAAGGAATGACCGATGACCTCAAGGTTAACCCCATAGAAATGGTTTCTTCATCCCATCAAGAACTTTGTCAAAAAGAAATGTTTTGGATCTTTACCCTTAATACACTATCCCCATTCGGGTTGAATGAAAGTCTAGAGTATTCCAACTATTAAACTATGTGACATGTTTTTTCTGTCAAACCGAAACTCCACTCCAAGACTACGTTAACCCAGAGGGAAATTTCCTTACCTTAACCATTCACATCCATCTTCCCAATGTACTATTATGATTCCCAATGGTTCTGACATCCTTACCAACTGTCCGCAGCCATACCCAGAGATTGTACCTTTTTAGATTTTTAGATTATAACACTTTTTAATTTTTGGTATTTAATCGATTTTATTATATTCTCTTTTTTTGTACTATAATCACCATCTTTCTCCTTTTCCTCCCCCATCCCTATATGTAATGTTTATGAAATTCTCAAAATTCATTACCCCTTACTTCCAGGTTATTCCCGATCATGTGACTTTCTGTTCACGAGACCAATGGAATGGAACGCATACCGGATACCGGAAGTGCATCATCAGAGGTGCCTTAGCCCGTTTTTATTATTTTATATTTGTTTACTTTTTTAACCTGCTCACATGTATTTATCGTTTTTGTCATTTAATTGTTCATAGAATGCTGCACTATTATTTGCATGTCGTATGTCTAAAATCAAAGACCGGAAATGACGTCATTCTTACCGGAAGTGACGCCGTCATGTGTCTCTGGCGTTTTTTTTGTATAAATATACCACTGTTACGTCCTGTTTGTATTGCTCCTGATGAAGGGGTCCCTCCTATTGACCCCAAAACGCGTCGAGCTCCTCTTCCCTATACCCTGGCTATTGGAATAAAGGAAGGTTCCAGAAAACTCCACTGAATATTTGCCGTCCTTTCTGATACTTCTACAGGCGATCCAGGCGCAGGAGGTGTTAATGTGGGTGTATTGTGCTTATCCCACATTACCCTCCTGGGTGAAGTGAGTCTGCTTTTAACGTTTTATTACTTTGAAGCTTTTAATCATTTTAGCTGCTATTTATCTATTTATGCCTAAGTGGATGCTAAAATACACTTTACCTTAGGGTTTGGCGCCTTTAGAGTGTTTCTTTTTTCTTTTTTTCCTTTATTTACCCTCAGATTTTCACCTTATCTTTCCTTTAGACCAGTGCTTCTCAATTATTTTCTGTCATGCCCCCCCTAGGAAGAAGAAAACATTTTGCGCCCCCCGCGCGACTGTAAATAGTATCATTTGTCTATAAAATTGTTATAAGTACACCAATCTCCCCACAGGTGAGGGCCATTAACCCCCCCTCCCCCCAAATCATGTGCAGGCTCCATTAACCCCCCTCCCCCCCAAATCATGTGCAGGCTCCATTAACCCCCCCCAAATCATGTGCAGGCTCCATTAACCCCCTCCCCAATCATGTGCAGGCTACATTAACCCCTCCCCCCAAATCATGTGCAGGGTCCAGGCTTCCACCCTCCCCCCAAATTATGTGCAGGCTCTCCCCCCCCCAATAGGGTCCAGGGTGGGTGGTCCCCCACCCACCCAATACTTACCTCCCTGGAAGGGCTGGATGCAGGCCTCTTCCGGCCTGTGTCCCGCTCTGCACTCTGTTCAGAAGGCGCGATGACGTCATCGCGCCGCCTGAACCGCTCTGATAGGCTGCCGGCACAAGGCCCGCAGCCTATCAGAGGAGCAGGGGAGGGAGACGCCTCTCCCTCCCCTGCCGCACAGCACAGCGATCTGTATCGCTGTCCAGAGGACGGCGATACAGATCACTATGGAGATGAACGCTTCCACAGTGGAAGCGTTCATCTCCTGTCACCTGGAGCCCCCCTTTACGGAGCCCCACTATTTGAGAAACGCTGCTTTAGACTAAGGTGCAACCACTGGCAGCCTTCTCCCTCATCCCCTCTCCATTTCTCACTCCTCCCATCCCCTCCCAATCCTTTTGGCGCCCTGCTGAGTTAATCCAGGTTCCTTATTCAAGAAACCACCAGTGGTTAACACTCTCCTTTTCTCCCCTTTTTCCTCTGACTCTTAAGTATCCGGGGAGCCAGATGCAGTGTGCGGTAGCCTCTGTACTTCGGAGTGGTACAGGGCTGCTTCACATTGGCTCTTATGGAAGAAAAGCCTTCCATAGGAACACAGTGTAATCCTCATAGACTCCAATTCAAACGGAGTCTATGAGAAAATAAGTCTAATTAATCACCCTAGGGGAACTATTAAAAAGTGTTAGAAAAAAAAAGTTTTTTAAAATATATATAAAAAAATTCAAATCACTCCGCTTTAATAATTTAAAAAATTTACATCATGGGCATCTCTGCATGTGAAAATGCCTGTACTATTAAAATATTAAAATAATGATCCCATATGGCAAATGGCGAAATGAAAAAGAAATAATCAAAATTTTTGCTTTACCACTCACAAAACAAAATTAATAAAAATGTTAAAAGTCATACACATCCCAATATTAAAATGCAAGAAAAACTATACATATGTGGTATCATTGTAATCGTACTGATCCAGAGAATAAAAGTAACAGGTCAGTTTTACCAAATAGGAAACAGTGTGAACCCCCTCCCACCACCCAAATAAAACTGTGGTGGAATGGTGTTTTTTTTTTCTTTTTTATAATAGCACCCTATTTGGAATTTTTTTCCCCGTTTCCCACCACATTGTATGCAACCATAAATAGTGCCATTAGAAAATGCATCTTGTCCCACAAAAAACAAGCTTTCGTACGGCTATATGAATGAAAAAATAAAAAAGTTATAGCTTTGGGAGGGCTGGGGGTAAAAACTAAACTGAAAAAATGGTAAACCACCCAGTCTTGAAAGGGTTAAAAACCACCAGGTCATACAAAATTCTTGCATCCTCCCATTATTGGCTTCAGGGATTTTAACTTATTGTAGCCATCTCTATCTTCTAACTCGCAGGAAACCTATAGTAAGAAAAATCTCCACTCTTTGGTGAAAAGGGATATTAATGGTCTCCTTTACATCATCGACTGGCCACCAGGGAATATAACCTTGACAATATCTCCCTCCATTATATCATCTACTGACCATCTAGAAATATAACCTCTTTGCATTCATCCAGCCAATTGACACCACTTGTAGTTGGTAGAACTTTTGTTCCATCATTCCGCCGTAACTGGGCTATGGTTTTGTAATCCTAACTCCAATTTACCAACTGTCCAGCAAAAAATATATCTTCTCCCCCCTCATGAACTGCTTATCATAAATGAAAAATTGTAACTTTACATAGTTCAACTGCTCAACAAAGGTTCTCTAATGGACTAACAGGAAAAAATGGATGCATATAACTGCAGCTGCTGTAGCCTCAGAGTACGTAATCTTATGTGCGGATTGGTAGGGTTGATGCTGGGCCAATAATGTTGATCAGTGCTCATTTAATGGCCCACCACATAGCCTGATGCAAAATGAATGTGGGATGAATGATCACTAGTATGATTGTTTGTCCCTATTTAGTTTTCATATTATTAGCAGTGTATTCTCTATTTACACAGGGCAATGTGCAGCCAGCAAAAGCCATTTTTGCTTATTTTTTGAATGATCAGTGCCACCTTTACATGTTTGTACCTGATAGCTGGCTTGATCCTTGCCTTGTGTAAAAGGTTCCTTACATTCCTAAGCTAAAAATATTATCATTCACAGTAGGCATTCTCCTTACAGTGCTATGGAATATGTTACCACATAGTCATGGATGTCTACAGATCTTCAAACTCATCTTCATACCGATGTTTAGTTTTTGCACAATTTTGACACTCTAAATATAATGTTAAAAATTGCAGTGCTATAATTATAGCTGTAGCCATAGATATTATGGAAATGGAGTACTCCTGACTTCCATTTCTATTTTCCAAAAGCTACAAGGGCTGTCAGTCTTACATTCGGCACAACATTTTGGTTGTATCACTGCCAGGCCACCCAGTTATAAAAAACCTCTTACAAGATTCCCAAATATTTCATTCTATATAAAACACTTGTTAGGACTCTGCATACATTTAACAGTCGTTTTCATGCTAAAATTCTGCCTCAGCATCACTTTTTACCAGATTCTCTTGTGCCAGCCAAATAAAATTCTCTGAAGGAAAGAAACTCTATCTAAATTGATTTTTTTGCACTGCAGTTTATTAATATTTGCTCTAACCAGATGGCAGAGAAAAGTCTGGTAGTTTATTAAACTTGTAGAAACTCAAGTTATTGCATTGGAATATTTATATGGCTCATATGAGTTATTTTACATTAATGCGCCTATATATTTTTTATTTAATGAAACCTGCCATGCTTGTATCTGACCAATAAATAGACTTACAATTTGTGGATTGAATCATATGGACCTATCTATGACATATGTTCAAACACTGCCTTTTCTTCCAATATAATATGCCTTTAGGCCTAAACTGATAGTCTTATTGTCTGCAAATTCTTTGGAGGAAGAAAAAGGTTTGCTAAGACCAGATCTCAATAAACAGATATGAAAATAGTATGGTGTCATTTCCTAAAAATTATGACTTGCTGAAGGTTATGCAACTACAGTGTATATTGTTCTATATATTTTTCTCCTCTGTTACTTTGGCCCTAGTTTCATGACTGAAGGAGGGCCTTCTTAACCAATACAAGTATTCCCTCAAGTTACAATGGCCTCACAATATTTTCAACCTGAAATGGTCTTTACAGAACCATCGTAATTGAATCCAGATTCAACATACAGTGCCTCAAACACTGCTGATCTGTGGTTCATGCAATTGACTGGAAGATCCATCCAAACAGCATGGCCATTTCTCTGATAAAATACCAGTATTGCTGCTTGTCTAGTAGCTCCTCTTTACAATACACTGTGGTACTACATGTTCTGTATTACTCTTTATCTGTTCCAGGAAGAGCTGCTCCTAAAGACATCCGTTGAGAAAGACTCCATTTTATTTTCTGGCACATTGTTAAGACGCTATTGTCCTCAACACAAAAAGTGATTTACAGCTTCCAGCAGCTATTTCCGACTTTTATAGGACTTGCTTTTTTTTTTTTTATAGTACTTAGCTGCTTAATTTCCTTTACTCTTAATTGTATCTTACTTTAGGATAACATTCTGGGGCTCTGGAACCAATTAACTGTTTCGATAGAGTTATGATCTCAAGTTACAATAGTTTCAACTTACAATAGTCACCTCGAAAACAATTAATATTGTATGTGCTCCAAGAATCAGATGCACAGATGAATTGTGAGCCAGCACCAGTTGAGTTAAAAAAAACTTTATTTCAGATTCATATAAAAATATCAATTGTAGCAGCAACAGCATATCCATAAGGACCATTACACAGTATTTACTTCCTGAAACTCATCACCTTTCGAACACATTTCAGACCACTGTGGTCTTAAGTCATAGCCTCCATGGCCATTTTCATCCTCATAGAACATATTTAGTAGAATATACTGCTACCAGTGTATGATATGATTAGAGAAATTGGGCCCCTTTTTGCAAAGGCTCCTAACAACAGTACCACTTTTAGTGGAGTAATGGTAGCCCTGAAATTAGTCACTATTGGTGGTTAACCACCTTTTCTCATGGCATTATTTATTGTTTATGAAATTCCCTTTAAGTATATAAATATGGGCAATAGTACAAACCTGATTGTAGGTCCCTGCAGAATCCATATTGACCATCACTAATAAAAATATATATTTTTTATAACACACTGACAAAATAAATATGCCCATTAGAATAAAGAATATAAAAGTCTCAAAATGGCCTCCATGAACCCAGTCAAAGCTGGCCATATACACAAATTAGCTGTTGGCTAAAAAAACTCCTTGACTGCCATTCTGAAATGAATCTAGCAGAGCAATTGGAACCATGAATGGGGAGATCTCTGGATCCATTTGAGGTACAGGGTTGGTTCTAACTTTGTAATGGAAAAACCCTTTAAAAAAGGATTACTGTCTTAGTGATTTTGATGAACCATGGACCTCAACAGACAGTATTTCACTTTTGTTATAAGTGGTGCAAGGACCATCAAAATAGCCTCTAGTCACTTGTTCTCTCAAGCATTTTGTGTACTATGACATTTTTCTAGTACTGTTATTGTAACTGCGTCTTTTCCTAGTGTAAAATTTATAGATAACAATGTAGTTGAATTAAAAGAGTCAAAAGTAACACAAAAAAAGGAACTTCTTGGAAGACATGAGAAAGGTTGCTCTTTTGAAGCAGTACAACTATACCTATGTCAACACACCAGCCAGCCTAGAGCTGGGACTCAAACCTGCAGCTGTGTTTAAATCACTTATTCTGCAGACTACAGACAAAAATAGATTCAGCCAAGAAAAACAGTGTCATTTCATACATGCCAAATGAAAGGAAATAAATGGTTTGTCTCAAGCTCGGGACGAGAAAGTCGTGTTTCAGGCACACCTCTTGTGCTTGTAGGAAATAGGTTCTCAGCTATTGAAGAGCTCCCTGTTGGATACATTTGCTCTCCTCTTACATACTGCTGTGTGCTCTGCAAAAACAGACATATTAGTGCTATTGTTTGATTCTTTATTTCTTCAGCTATGCACCTTAACGCCCAATGCTTTCTCGAGAAGGTAGTAAAGCAAATATATGTAATCCACATACATTATGTTAGAAGGAACTTTTACTAGTAGAGACTTAACTAGAAATTGCTTTACATTCCTGTTTGTGAACTCAATGTTATCTTAAGAGTAAAAGTCATCCTCTAGTAACCGGACCAAAGCGCTATTAGCTGTGTGTCATCTATTCTGGAAGGATTACAGGAGGCATGATCTCAGAGACCCGAGGCTGGTGCACAATAAAAAAACAAATATAATTATTGATAGCAAACACAGTAACTTCGTGCTGTCTCAACTCCCTCTTGGGTTTGGCCGGGGAACTTTGAAAGAAAGTTCATGTGAAGAGCAGCTCTGATGATCAAATGTTTTACCACTCAGAGATTAATGCAGGTGTTTTCTTTCATCAGACCTTTTGACTTGGATCCTGAAGAATAGCATGTTCAAGCTGAATGTGTACACAGAGAATAAGGAGCTTTCTCTCATCAGACTTATCGTCGTCGGAGAGATTCAATAGCGTGTTAAAGATGAAAAAAAAAATCAAAGCCATATGAGGCTTGAAATGATCATTCAACTTAATTTTATAATTTTTCCATAATGTGTCATTTTATTGTACAATATTGATATATATGGTTTTCAATTGTTATGTTTTAAGGTTTAAAGGCTTGATAAAACTGGAAAAATCATGGACTTTCACTGGTGAGAAGTGTCTTAATTGCTAAAATTATAATCTATTTTTGATTCTTGGCCCACAAAGTTGCTTTCATCTGTCCAGGACACACAATGTGCAGCCACTGAAGAACACAAAAGGACATACTAACTAATTAACACAAAAAGTAGACATACTGGATGTTTTCTAATTCTCCATAGGCTCTACAGTATTCACTTCAAATTGGTTGTATCAGACTGGCCAACATAAACTCTGTCATTTTGCCTCAAACGATCTGCGCCAGTTTTGTGGCATTAAAAAGTCAGAATTTATGGCACACATAATATTATGCGACTTTTCTGTCCCTTGCCACTGTAATATCGAGAAAAGGGTTAGACAGGAGATTTACTTTCATATTCGCTTGAAATTTCCACAAATTATAGTGTGAATTTATGCCTGCTCACAGCTGGTATAAATGTCAATTCCTGATGTTAAGACAGCTAAGATGTGCCAAACTTATTAAACAGGTTGTCCCAGCTGGTTTATCTAATTTTGGAAGTCCCATAGCAGTAAATAGACAGTGCCCATGTATGTGTGGCTTGCTCTCCAATCATATAGGGCAGTGATGGGCAACGTGCGGCTCTCCAGCTGTTGCAGAACTACAACTCCCAGCATGCAAAGCCTGTCTATAGCTATCAGCCTACTGCAGGGCATGGTGGGAGTTGTAGTTTAGCAACAGCTGGAGAGCCGCACGTTGCCCATCACTGATATAGGGGACCCATTATGAAGATAGGAGTCGGTCCCTATCAGACATTTATGGCATTTTCTTGTGATATATATACAAATGTTCAGTGGCTATACCCTCCTCGAAAATGGAAAAGGTGCTCACCTCACTGCCCACCCTATGGCCACAAAAAACCACAACAAATTATTATGAAAACAGGGGCACACTATCTAAGAGAACACAGACTTACGAGGAAGTTATGTTAAAACATTTATTGCACATATATCATAGGATGACATCCATAAAATTTAGACCATAAAATGATGGTATAAAAATCATTAAAGCCAAATTTGGATGCAGGTCCTAATCACACTATTGATATCACTGGTACTATAAAGCACTGGCACTATAAAGCATAAGTCTGCTGTTCATACACCGGTACCAAAAACGACAAGTCTTCCAAGCATCCAGCTCCAAAGGCCAGGCAATAGTTTTCAATAGCGTCACTATATTGACATCCACTTCATAGATGCTCTATATGCAACAGTCAAATGTGCCACTCAGTACCGTTACTATCCTCTTATTTAATTGTGGCCCTATTGCACTTCTCTTGTCCCTTTGTATAACTGATAACATTCAGATCTCATCCAGATATGATTTCTTACCAGTCTTCTCCCTCTCCGCTACGCTGGCTCCCACTTGTGTGCTTGTTGTTACTTATGCAACGCCCCACATGGTATGACAAGTCTCACCGTGGCGTCTCACGTGACCCGGAAGCTGTGCGGGGAATCAGAGGAGAGTGGCTGTAATGCTCCGTAGGCTGGTGCACTGGGTCCTAGTGTCCGGACACTTAGAAAGTATCTTTCTTTAATCGGTATGTCACCAAAGGGAATGATTGGCCACTCAGCCTTCTTGGATCCTCAATATATGGATAATGTCAACGCTCACTGTCCCAACACCAGACGCGTTTTGGGGTATAACACCTCTTCCTCAGTGCTTAGTCACAACGAGCGTCTCCATACCCCTTATATATACTGAAGGGGGACATTTAGCTTGTACTAAAAACTGGATCTGGATCTTTGAAATATGGATCATTAAAATAACATTAGAATATAAAGCTTTATTATACATAATCTTAATTATCCAATTCATAGCGGGCATATCACTATAAATATACATTTTATACTTATAAAAACCTAATCTGAGTTAAGAAGGTACCAAATTGCAAGAAAACGCAGATGCGTTTTATATGCGTTTTTTTAATGCGTTTTCATTGCGTTTTTTGTATCCTTCATAAATATACAACTTTCCAAAATTAATCAACAGGTTACTAAATGCAACATGTATGTTACACATACTAAGGTGAGAAAAATAAGTGTAATAGAATGAAATAAAAGGAAATATATAAAAGGCACATCTTTAGGAAAAGGGAAGAGAAACCGGCGGGCTGATTGTCGGGTGGAGGCTTCAGCAAGTTTTATTTTTATTTTTTAGTGATATGCCTTAAATATCCCTCATGGGAACACCCCTTTAAGAGGTACCTCTTAAAAATGTTTTAGAGCATTTTACTCCAAATGCCAGTCTTAATATACATTTTTTTCCCATTATGCACGACTTTATCGAACTTGCTTCCCAAAACCTCTTACACCACCTTAATCTTGTTTCATGTTAAACGACTCTGGAGTCCCTCTTCACTTTAGGCATAAAACAGATTTGATTGTAAAATATTTTAAGTAAATAATAAAGTTGGCAACAAAATGAGAACTCATGTATGTTCTTAGGGCTTTAACTAAGATCACTTGAAAAATAGTGAGTTGGTGCCAAAACTTTGATACAAAAACTATTTGTATCCAGTGCCAAACCTTTTTCCCCCTCTAGGACAATATGCATTTTCAATTAATTTCTTTGTAATTCTTCTTATACAAAAATATTCAGTTTAAATATCTATCTATCTATCTATCTATCTATCTATCTATCTATCTATCAAAACCAAAGATAGCAACACCATACACAAAAATGAGAGAAAAGATCCACAGGGAGCTCAAGGACCCTTCAAGTAAAAAGAAAAGAAAAAAAGGCATCACTCCCCCAGCTTTAGTGAACAAATGTAGCAACTGTATGGATGAATAAAAAACACAGCGTAGTGCCATGGGGCAAGGGTACTTTGGAGTCTGGACGTTTGTAGACATTTGCCCCCTATTGCTGCTAGGCAAAGCCATCAACACACTACTTTAATGCTCTTTGAAGGGATAACTTGCACTGTGATTTATGTCACTTTTAGCACTAATACTGTTGTATACTGCTAAATTTCAGTACACAAACATAGAAGAGGATTCTTTATGTTAAGAGCAGTGAGACTATGGAACTCTCTGCCGGCTGAGCTAGTGATTCACTAAAAGAGTTCAAGAGGGGCCTGGATGTATTTCTGAAGTGTAACAATATTACAGGTTATAGTTACTAGAGAGGGGTTGTTGATCCAGAGTATTATTCTGATTGCCTGATTGGAGTCGGAAAGAAAATTTCTTCCCCTAAAGTGAGGAAAATTGGCATCTACCTCTTGCAGAATAACAGACTGGACTTAATGGACAGATGTCTTTTTTTAGCATTTTAAACTATGGTATGTTTCTACGTTATATATCCTGTTGATTTGCATATATTGCACTGTATTTGCACTGCACTATGGAAAGGGTTAATGCACAGCCAGA
The DNA here is from genome assembly GCA_033119425.1 of Bufotes viridis. Lineage (NCBI taxonomy): Eukaryota > Metazoa > Chordata > Amphibia > Anura > Bufonidae > Bufotes > Bufotes viridis. The sequence continues at coordinate 273,962,459 of CM065591.1, forward strand.
TCACAATAAGAGACTTTGGGAATTTCTTGTCTATGCACTGAGAAGCTAGTAAATTTCCACTGCCGTCCGACTCATAGAGGACTATTCAGAGCTTGGTTTTGGAGGAAAACACCAGACACAGTGAACATCTGGTTTAGCTCCCTCAGGCTTTTGTTTATGAGTGAAAACTGCTCGGCTGTGATTCTCCTGCTTCTCCCCTCTTAGTAGAAGGTTCGAGATCAATCAAAAATTGTATAGTATGGCAGTACAGTAGGCACTACTCCTAGTTGTTTGCAGATAGGGACAAGGTTTTAGTAGGAGAGACAGTCAGACTGCACGAGTGACCAGAATGAGATGCGGATACTCTGCTACAGACCTTGGGTCTAGAAACCAAGTAATATACAGAAGAAAGAGCAGTTCACTGATCACGGTGTCTTGTAGGAAGCACTTTCTGAAGCTTCACATAGTCAATAGTGAAAATGCATGATATGCCAGATAATGGTTCAATACTCTTCCTAAGGCATATTAAAGGTACAAAACGTTCAAGCCATGAACATGAAAAAACATCAGTTAGCAAGTTCATAAATGTAGACACCTACTATGGACAAAGGTCACGGAGACAGAGTAGAGAGCATTCCCTTTTAGCAGCCATCACATCATACATATACTGAGACGTGGTAAGAGGCGCATAGTGCCACTGCTCTACATAGCAATTGACTCTAAGAGACTCGATCCAGCCATATTATAAAAATATAAAAGTTAATAAGGTTATTTGAATGAATAATTCTGCAAGGGAGATATTTTTTTAAATTTTTATAAAGCATATGTATCAATCAGAAACATGCTGGAAATAAAACACAAGATCTGTTACACTATTTGATTTGCGGTATTGTGGATCAATTATGAATCTGGATGCATTGCGGTTTATAACATTACCAAAGTTAACAAATTTCTGTGTGTGAACTGATGGATATTAATTTCCAAACTGCGGTATAAGAAAATACATTATAAATAAATACAAATTTTTATTATAAGAAGATAGTATTACTATATACCATTACTATATATGTATTCTGAATATAAAACTGCATATATATTTTTTTAGTAAATGTCCTGTAGTGATTTTAAGAGTGTGTAGAAATGGAAGTGATTTGTTGTGAGTGATTTTGAAAACCCAAATTAATTAAGTATATAATATATTAATGTACAATAGTTAAAGACAGAAGGTTGTAAAAGTAACTTTAATCCTCAGCATTAAATTAGTCTCCATTCAGGTCTATTAAAAAATGCATTCTTCTATGGACTTTTTAAATCCTAATAGATGTACTAAAACAACAAGCCTGGGGGGAAGTCATGGAAATTGGTGCACTATTTGCTATAATAATTGTCAACAGTCGGATCTGTCTGCTGTACTTGGTTTGTAGCAACAGATTAAACCCTTAACAATTGTGAAACATATTTGACGTTTGTGTGTGATGGTAGTAAATGATGTTATATAATTTTGTCTTGGGAACCATATAGAAGTATTCCCGAATATCTGCCATTCATGGAAATATGGATTTAACAGATTGGATTTAAAACACTCTGATTCTATTCCCCCAGGTAAGCAATGTCATACTGCATGTGTAGCTTGGTGCCATAGGGAACCAAGTCCTTACACATTTAGTGGTACTAACACTGTGGTATTCAGAAATCATAAAAGCCCATAGTAAAACTCTGCATAATCTTATAACATATCCTTATAGATAGAATTATTGTCTGCCACTCAAACTGTCATAGTGTTATATCATAAAGCTATAGTTACTTGTAAACAGGGGGGGGGGGTAGCTGGATATGGATTTATACAGCTAGCAGTTAACTCCATGACTGCTTGTTAAGAGCAACTAGGGCATTGCTGTTACATCTAGAGGCTCTGTCCTCTCTGCAACTGCCGCACTGTCTCCACTTTGATTGACATAATCTTATAACATATCCTTATAGATAGAATTATTGTCTGCCACTCAATCTGTCATAGTGTTATATCATAAAGCTGTAGCTACTTGTCAACAGGGGGACTAACTTTAATTGACAGAGCCAGACAGTGAAAATGTAATTACACCTGGCCCTGTCAATCAAAGTAGAGAGCATGTGGAGGTTACAGAGAGAGCTTAGCCTCTAGGTGTAATGGGAACGCCCTCGTTGCTCCCCGTTTGCATATATTAAAACATCATTTTTCTCAGGAATGCAGGCACAAATGAACATGGAACCAACACAGATGCCTTGAGCTGCCAAGAGCACATGCAACGGGTCAGCCAGTTTCATAGGTACAAATCTGCTGACAGATGCCCTTTAAATAAAAACCTGATTGTCATCCCGTTGATTAAAAATACCTGACTCTAATTATCCTTCTAATTATCTGCTAATCCTTGCTACTCATAAACGTGTGATATTCAATCATTTTTAAATTTTTTTACAGCTTTGTTTGATCTGGTTATCTTTATCTTCATTTAGGAAAATCTAATGTAAGTTTATGTCAGATTTATGTAGAAATATAGAAAATTCTTAATGGTTTACAAACTAGTACATTACACAGCATTACACAGTCTGTTTAATTAGCAACAGCTCAGTTTCCCTCTAGCTTATGTTACACCCTACTCCCTGAGAGTCAGCACTAGGACAATGGCCTCCTTGGAGTGGTAGCAATGAAGATGACTGTTTCTGGAGTTATTATCACTATGGATTGTTCTACCCATGGCACAGTAACTGCACGAGGCAGTATCCCTCTTCCACACAGCAATGCACAGTGTTGCATATACAACTGTTTTGTCCTTTTTTGATGTCACAATGGCTGGCTGGTCTGTAATGCAGGACTGGATTCCTCCTCAGACCACTGTTGTTTCCAGAACTTGAAGTTTGGGTGGCTCCTCTTGGCCTCTTTGCTCTGGCCTGCTCTGCAGTTCTCAATTGCAATGTGCCCTCCCCTAGTGCCATAGCTTTTAAAGTATCAATGCTGTTCCTCAGCGGTAGCAAGCCCACATCAGTACATTATACAACATAAAGCATAGTATATCAAGCATGCAGCAAGTTACATGGCCAGCTTAAATGGGTTGACCTACTTAGGATCCAACAACCCCAATTGTCCTGCTCAGTTCCCACCTGCTTTCAGTTCCTGCAGGACAAGGAAGTTGCTTGGTCCCATGACCGCTGCAGCAGTGTCAGACTGGGGTACCTATGGCCCACCAGTAACATTTATTTTGGGGACCCACCGTGCGGTTACAATGATATATTACCTGCTCACATAGCAGCCAGATGCTACCAGATGATTAAATATGGGGGTCCCTGCAGCGACTTTGAGAAGGCAGGTCCCTGGAAAGGAGGACACTGGGTGGTGGTCCCTGTGTGTAGAAGTCATCTCAGCAGGGCCGGTGCAAGGATTTTTGCCGCCCTAGACAAAAGAAAAGTTTGCCGCCCCCCCCATGTGACATCACAATGCCCCACCCATATGATCTGCCATAATAACTAATGCGAGGGCCGCCGTGTTTACATTAAAAGGCCTGCAGGGAAAGGCTATAGACACTAGAGCCACTACATTTAGCTGCAGAGGTTCTGGGGACTATAGTGTCCCTTTAATGTGAGGTAAATTAGAGACTAGTCCTGTCACGAGGGTAGAGTAACAGGTAGCAAGATAGAGCGGAGGTGCACCCCCTGAGCTGCCACCCAGTCCCCTGTCCCTGCCTACTTGCACCACCCGCTCTAGGTGACGGGGCGCAACTGGGCGACGGTCCCTAACCTACTAAGTGCAAGCAGAGAGAGAGAGAGAGAGAGACGGCAGGGAAGAGGACAGCCAAAGGGAAGCAAAAGAAAGTGGACCAGAGGTAGCCAAAAACAAAGGCGAGACGAGTCAACTAGCCGAGGTCAGTCCAGGAGGTCAAGTCAGAACAAGGAAGAGGCAAAGGCAAATCCGTAAACAAACCGAGGTCGAAATCGTAGAGGTAACGTCAAGGTACAGGGAGCAGGCAGAAGAGATGTCAAGAGGCGAATCCAGATTCAATTCCAAAGGTAGCAAATAACAAAAAGTACACAGCCTATAGGACAAAAATCACAGGCAACCTGTGGCCAGCAGGTCGCCTGTATTTATAGTGGGAGTGGGGGTCATGTGACGTGGCCAACGTCACATGACCAACAGACCGACAAGTCGAGAGCTGAGTGATCAGCTCGGCGTTCAAGGCAGACCAAAGAGCAGGGAGCCTCCCAGCTAGCAAGGTCACCATGGGAATGAGGCCAAACACAGGTCCTCATTCCTAAAGCTAAGCAGCAGGTCTGTGGCCGATGGGAGACCAAGTCCCTTTTACGAGGGTTTTCTCAGTGGAATTTAGTTATTAACTTGGAAGCATGCATCCTAGACATAGCTATCCAGGACCTCTCCTCAGGTCCAAAACCTCTCCAGTGGACCAGGTACTGAAAGAAATTTCTAATCTTTCTAACATCAATTATTCTAGAAATAATGAATTCCTCCTGACCCTCAACCTCCACAGGTGGAGGCGGTCCTTTAACCGGAACCACTGGTGACACATACTTCTTAAGTAATGACTTATGGAACACATCATGTATGCGAAGGGAGTCGGGAAGCTTAAGTCTAAAAGATACTGGGTTGATAATCTCAATAATATTGTATGGCCCAATGAAGCGCGGCGAAAATTTCCTAGAACATTGTTTCAAAGCAAGATTTTTAGTCGACAACCACACTTTATCGCAGAGTACAAAATTTACCCCCTTAGAACGTCTCCTATTGGAATGTTTACACTGGGCCTTTTCCAGGTTCGATTGAACCTGTGCCCAGACTGTGCACAGTCTAGAGGTAAAAGAATCTGCCTGCAGGTTGAGTGCGGATACAGAGGGATTAGAACTAAAGCGAGGATGCAAACCATTGTTACAAAAAAAAGGAGACACCCCCGTGGAAGAATTAACCCGATTGTTGATGGCGAATTCTGCCAACGGGAGGTATCTCACCCATAGGAGTTGATTATGCGATACATAGCACCTCAGAAAAAGCTCCACTGCCTGATTTAACCGTTCCGTCTGTCCATTGGTCTGTGGATGGAAAGCAGACGAAAAAGAAAAAGAGATGTCACATCTTCTACAAAAGGCCCTCCAAAAGCTAGAAACAAACTGAATGCCTCTATCAGAGACTATATTCTTAGGGACACCATGCAGACGTACCACATGTTCAATGAACAAGGATGCTAAGGTCTTTGCATTAGGGAGCTTACTTAACGGAACAAAGTGCATCATTTTGCTAAAACGGTCAACCACTACCCACACTACTGACTTCCCTTCAGAGAGTGGCAAATCAGAAATAAAATCCATGGACATGTGAGACCAAGGCTTACAGGGAATGGGTAGTGGTTGTAATTCACCCGCGGGATGTGTTCTTGGAGTCTTAGACCGGGCACAAACATCGCAAGCTAAAACATAAGACCGTACATCTTTAGACAAAGTGGGCCACCAAAAAGACCTCAGCAGCAATTCCTTAGTGGCAGCAATACCAGGTTGACCACAGAGCACAGAGTCATGACATTCACCCAATAATTGAACACGAAAGCATTCAGGAACAAATAACTTATCTGCCGGTGTTTGTGGAGGAGCAAGTTGCTGGGCCTGTTGAATCTCAGAGGAAAGATCTGCAGAAACTGCTGCCACAAAGATGTTAGCCTGCAAGATGGGTTCTGGAGGGGTATCAGGAGGTTGGACGGCATTAAAACCCAGGGATAAGACATTTTTACTTCCTGGTCTGAAAGTAACAGAAAAGTTAAAACGAGTGAAAAACAAGGCCCATCTGGCTTGTCTAGGATTGAGACGTTTGGCCGCCTCAAGAAACACTAAGTTCTTATGATCAGTGAGAACAGTAATACGATGTCTAGCCCCTTCTAAAAAATGCCTCCACTCCTCAAATGCCCATGTAATGGCCAGTAACTCGCGGTTTCCAATATCGTAATTTCTCTCCGAAGGAGAGAACTTGCGAGAGAAGAAGGCGCATGGCCATAAATTAGTGAGGTTAGAGGACCCCTGTGAAAGGACGGCCCCCAACCATCCTCTGAGGCATCAACCTCCACCACAAAAGGTTCCTCGGTATCAGGCTGAACCAAGACTGGAGCCGTTTGGAAACAATTTTTTAGGGTATCAAAGGCTCGACAGGCCTCCGACGACCAGTTAACCAGATCTAAACCTTTTTTAGTCAGGTCCGTGAGGGGTTTGGCAATAACAGAAAAAATCTTTATGAATTTACGGTAAAAATTTGCGAATCCTAAAAAACGTTGGAGAGCCTTTAAGGAGGATGGTCTTACCCAGTCTTGGATAGCTTGAACCTTACTGGGATCCATTTTAAATGAATGAGGAGTAAGAATATAGCCCAGATAGGGGATTTCTTGAACTCCGAATACACACTTCTCTAATTTAACAGACAAATGGTTCTCTCTGAGGATTTTTAGAACCAGTCTGATGTGAGACACATGAGAATCCCAGTCAGGTGAAAAGACAAGAAAATCATCAAGATAAACAATCATAACCTTGCCAATAAGTTCTCAAAAAATATCATTCATGAAATTCTGAAACACAGCTGAAGCATTGCAAAGACCGAATGGCATAACCAGATACTCAAAGTGTCCCTCTGGGGTATTAAAGGCAATCTTCCACTCATCTCCCTCCTTAATACGAACCAGGTTATAAGCTCCTCTCAAATCAAATTTCGAAAACCAAGAAGCACCCAAAACTTGGTTAAACAAATCAGGAATCAACGGGATGGAATACTGATTCCTAATAGTAATTTCATTCAATTTTCTATAGTCAATGCAGGGCCTGAGACCACCGTCTTTCTTTTTAACAAAAAAGAATCCTGCTCCTAGGGGAGAGGTGGAGGGCCTGATATGTCCCTTCTTGAGACTCTCCTGGATGTAGTCTTTCATGGACTTGCGCTCAGGACCTGACAGATTATAATTCCGTCCCTTAGGAAACTTGGACTCAGGTATCAAGTCAATTGCACAGTCATAAGACCTATGGGGAGGGAGAGTATCTGTCTCAGTGGAGGAAAAAACATCAGAATAATCAGCAATAAAGTGAGGAATATCCGATGAGACCCCAGCTTGGAGTACGGTTAAGCAGGAATTACAGTTAGGCCCCCATCTCTCTAACTCTCCCGAACTCCAGTTAATGACCGGATTGTGTTGCTGAAGCCAGGGCAAACCAAGAACTACCTGAACTAGAAGATTTTTTAAAACAAAGAAGGAACATTTCTCAGAGTGGCAGACCCCTACTGATAGGGTGACCTCCGGGGTACAGAGTTTAACTGTGCCCCCCAGCAGGGGGGTAGAATCGATAGCGACTACCTGGATCGGGGTGGGTAATTCTAGTATAGGAATTTCCATCTGATTAACGAATTTGTAATCAATTAAACTAAAAGCTGACCCTGAATCTACAAAGGCATTGCCTGACCCCTTAAAGAGCCCAAAGGTAATAGAAACCGGCAGCAATAGTTTGCTTCTTACCACCTCCGGGAGTACCTTGTCCTTGGATCCTTCAGATTTGGATGCTTTTCCAGAAGGCGGAGCTTTAGGACACTGACGGATCCAGTGATCGGGATCCCCACAACAAAAACAAGAACCGCGATGATGACGTAGTTCTCTTCGCGTCATCCCGAGTTGCATGGGCTCGTCTGAATGGGTCTCCATCCTGGGTCCAGGGGGAGGAGTCTCAGGTTGAAGAACGGTATGAGGAGAAAGCAAATGCTCCCGCTGTCTGATCCGTCTATCTAGTCTGATGGCTAGTGTCATGGTCTCCTCTAAAGAGTCAGGACAGGGATAACACACCAACATATCCTTTAACCTTTCAGTCAAGCCTGCCCTAAATTGAAATTTGAGCGCTGGTTCGTTCTAGCCTGAAGGAACGCACCACTTGCAAAACTGCGTACAATAGTCCTCCACGGGACGATCTCCTTGAGTGAGGGCCTTAAGATTGGATTCAGCAACAGAGGCTCGGTCAGGTTCATCATAAAGAACCCCTAACTCCTGGAAAAAGAGGTCCACAGAGCTCAGACAAGGGGAATCTGGGGGTAAAGAAAAGGCCCATTCCTGGGGGTCCCCTTGAAGCAAGGAAATTATAATACCAACCCTCTGGGGGGTCAGGGCCAGAGGAGTGGGGTCGTAGTCGAAAATAAAGTTTACAGCCTTCCTTGAAAGCTAAAAAACTTCGGCGGTCACCCGAAAACCGATCGGGCAATTTAATGTGAGGTTCCACCTGAAGGGTGGCAGGAGCTAGAATAGGAGGGGTTCGGATGGTCTCCTGAACCTGTAGTCTCTCCCCAAGTTCCTGCACTATTTGAGCAAGACCCTGCACATGTTCGGTGAGGCTCTGTATAGGGTCGATGTTGAAATTAGGCCTGTGATTCTGTCACGAGGGTAGAGTAACAGGTAGCAAGATAGAGTGGAGGTGCACCCCCTGAGCTGCCACCCGGTCCCCTGTCCCTGCCTACTTGCACCACCCGTCCTAGGTGACGGGGCGCAACTGGGCGACGGTCCCTAACCTACTAAGTGCAAGCAGAGAGAGAGAGAGAGACGGCAGGGAAGAGGACAGCCAAAGGGAAGCAAAAGAAAGTGGACCAGAGGTAGCCAAAAACAAAGGCGAGACGAGTCAACTAGCCGAGGTCAGTCCAGGAGGTCAAGTCAGAACAAGGAAGAGGCAAAGGCAAATCCGTAAACAAACCGAGGTCGAAATCCTAGAGGTAACGTCAAGGTACAGGGAGCAGGCAGAAGAGATGTCAAGAGGCGAATCCAGATTCAATTCCAAAGGTAGCAAATAACAAAAAGTACACAGCCTATAGGACAAAAATCACAGGCAACCTGTGGCCAGCAGGCCGCCTGTATTTATAGTGGGAGTGAGGGTCATGTGACGTGGCCAACGTCACATGACCAACAGACCGACAAGTCGAGCGCCGAGTGATCAGCTCGGCGTTCAAGGCAGACCAAGAAGCAGGGAGCCTCCCAGCTAGCAAGGTCACCCTGGGAATGAGGCCAAACACAGGTCCTCATTCATAAGCAGCAGGTCTGTGGCCAATGGGAGACCGAGTCTGCCCTCGGTGCCCTCGGCACCCGTTACAAGTCCCATGAATAATGTACTACATCGCCTACTTACACCCAGATGAGGATGAAGATGGGCTCTGGCTCCACTGGTCTGGTGTGGGACAGGCTCTCTGGTGGCAAAAATCAATGTTCTGGGAGAACGAGAAGCGGCTCCATTTTTTTGGGCCCTTTACACAGTTCAAGGTCTGGGCCCCAGGAGAGTATGCCCATAAGGCCCACCCATAAGTCCACCTACATGTTCCACCCATTAGTTTGTTCACAGTGGGTGAAGTGTGTAGGGGACGTGTTATGTGTTGCTGTAGAGAATCTAATGTGTGCGTTTATGGAATGTAGTGTATAGGGATAGCAGTGTGTGTAGGTGATGCAGTGTGTGTGTGTGTAGTGGATGCAGTGTGTGTGTAGTGGATGCAGTGTGTGTGCAGTGGATGCAGTGCGTGTGTAGTTGATGCAGTGTGTGTGTAGTGGATGCTGTGTGTAGTGGATGCAGTGTGTGTGTAGTGGATGCAGTGCGTGTGTAGTGGATGCAGTGTGTGTGTAGTGGACGCAGTGTGTGTGTAGTGGATGCAGTGTGTGTGTAGTGGATGCAGTGTGTGTGTGTGTGGAGTGTATAGGGAGACCAGTGTGTAGGTGATGCATTATGTGTAGATGATGCAGTGTGGGTGTGTGCAAGGGATAGAAAGAAGTTCGTGTTTGTGTATAAGGTTTGTGTTGTGTGTTTCTGAATGTGTGTACAGAGTGCATTCTGTGAATCTATGTTTGCATGTGTAAGGCTCCATTCACACATCCACAATTCTGTTCCGCATTTTGCGGAACGAAATTGCGGACCAATTTATTTCTATCCACAAAATCTGCAAAACACACTTGGACGTGTGAATGGAGCCTAAGAGATGCATTGTGTGTAAGGGATGCAGTGTGTGTGTGTGTGATGGATGTCAAACTCCCCCCCCCCCAGTCACTCTCTTTCTTACCCTCCTCCCTTGTGTCACTCTTTTCCCCTTCTTGTCACTCTCATTACCCCATCATTACTCTTATTCCCCCTAGTCACTCTGTTTCTTGCCCCCCTTGTGTCACTCTGTTCCCTCCTGTCAGTCCCTCTGGTGTGGTGTGGCCGCCCCTTCTTGTCACTCTCATCCCCCCCCATCACTCTCATTCCCCCCCTCCCCCCTTGTGTCACTCTGTACCTCCTGTCAGTCCCTGTGGAGTAGGGCGCAGTATTAAAGCAGACAGCGTGAGCACTTCCCTGGTGTCAGTCCCTGTGGAGTAGCGTGGCCGAGCTCTGTCCGGTTCCGTGGGTACAGAAGCATTTGTTCCCTGTACCTGGCCAGACTGAGAGGAAGTGCACACTAAGTGAGCACTTCCTGTCAGTCCAGACAGGTACAGGAAACAAAAGCTCCTGTACCTGCGGACTGTACAGAGCTACGCTACTCCACAGGGACTGACACTAGGGAAGTACTGACACTGTCTGCCTTAATACTGCGCCCGGGCGGTGCGCACATAGGGACGCGTCAGCACGGGCGGGAGCCGGCGCCCCCAGCAAGAGTGCGCTCTACGCGGTGGCGTACTCTGTTTATGGGTTGCGCCGGCCCTGCATCTCAGCCACCTGATTGCATCTATAATAATATACTGGGTACACTGGTTTCTTAAATAATCTAGTTTTTTATATGAATTTAGGCTTGTTGAGGTGCTGTAAGCTGCCTTTCTGTAAGTCTAATGTGTCATGTGCCACTTGTGTAGGGGGTGGGAGACTAGCGGCCCACCGGGGGATTCACCTGTACCCCTGTGGGCCAGTTCGAGCCTGTGCTGCAGTCACAGTCTACAGATGCATTAACACAACATAAATATGTGTATCATCAGCATTTTATTAAACAGATCACCAGTTAGACTTAGGTGGCTTACCACAACATAGGATCAATGGTAACCCATAGCTACATAACTCAAAAAAATAAATATGTGTTTTTTTCTTGTAAGAGGGGATGAATTTTGATATAAAAAGTAAGGGAACCCTTTGGATTTACTATCAGTTAAATTCATTCTGGGGGCTCACTGCACAGCCACATGCAAATAGTACTTGTTTACACAGCAGCAGACAGAAGCAAGACATCTTAAGAAGATTTATTATGGGGGTCCCTGAAAAGACTACTAGAAGATGGGTTCCTGGGGCAATAGGATATTGGCTGTCCTGTCTCTGTAACTAAATGTCATCTCAGCCACCCAATGCATCTATAATAATAAATTGAGTACTTTGTTAAATAATCTACCCAGTTTTTTATATGGATGCGTATGGGGTGCAGCCATAGTGGAAGCAGGGGAAGCGGCTGCTACAGGGTTTGTATTCAGAAGGGGCCCACCTAGGAGGCATGGCCCCCTTCTGAATTCAGACCCTCAACAGTATTATACAATGATATTATATACAGTGACAGTATATGCAGTAACAGGGCATACAGTATATACATGTAGGAAATGGACAGAGCAGCTTCTGGGCCAGATCTGAGAGAGTGATCATTACTAGCCACAGGAGTAGGGGTTGCACTGGAGGAGGGTTTGTGGGGAGCCATTCAGAAATGGGGCCCAGTCATTTTTGGTTACACCACTGGATGCATAGGCTAGTGGAGATGCTGTATGCTGGCTATTTGTATGTAGAGCAGTCAGTGTGCTGTGCCATGTGCCACTCATGCAGGGGTTCGGGGCTGGGGGCCTACCCTCGCTCAGAGGACCACTGGTGGATTCCTCTGTTCCCCTATGGGTCAGTCTGAGCCTGTTCCTACTGGAGTCAAACAACACAATGTAACTAAACTAATAATTAGAGATGAGTGATATATTCAAAAATTCGATTGAGCTGCTTCGTCTAATTTTACAAAAAAATTTGCTTTGTGACTTATTACTTTGTCACGAAGTGCATTATTTTGTAAGTCATGGGTGCAATGATAAGGAGTGACATTAATACTGAAGGGTAAAATAAACAAAAAATAAATCATACTTACCTCATCCATTTGCTCACGACAGGCAGGCCACCACCACCTTGATTAAAGATCTAATGCAAAATCTCGCGTGGACCATGATGACATCGTCACGTCGGCCAGTGTGGTGACATCATTCGTCACCTTACATGGGATTTCATGTGAGATCTTCAATCAAGATCGCATCAGCTGGCCAGGTAAGGTCAGGCCACAGGATCTGCATAGGGTAAAGGTCAGAACTCTGACTTTGCCAGTGCAAAACACAAATCTTTTTCAACGATTCTTTGATTTTCTTGTGTGTCTTGGATCACTGTCTTGCTGTATCATCCAATGTCCACTTGAGGTACTGGAGTGCTGCCCTTACATTATCCTTAAAATTATTTCATTTATCTAAGAATTAATTTTTCTCTCAATAATCTCAAAATCAAGGCCCTAAACCGTCAAGACAGCCCAAAATCCCTCCTAAAGAAACTAGCAAAAGTCTTGAAGTTGTGTACACCCAGGCCTTTAGAAAAACCTTTATAGATTTTTCCAGCCTCATGCTTCTCTATAACATCTTCTGAGGTGTTCTGAAAGTTTTTTGCCTAGAGGCATGGTTCACACTAAGCAATCTTTTCTGAGAAGAACCAATTTCTAAGTAACCAGGTTTTGCATGCCTTTATTTAATGGCCAATTAACCTGTGAGACACATACTTCCATTCTATCTTCATAATTGAAAGGGATCTTGCCAGTTAGCTCTTGGAGAAGTCATTAACACAAAGGTTCACATACTATTCTCCCTGCATTGTGGAGGAAAAGACTTAGGAAAAGACATGAACTGCTCAACTGTTTCTGTGTTATTCATTTAGATCAATAATTGTGACTAGAGATGAACGAATTTTATATTTCGAAATTCGTTCACACTTCGTTTGTTGGTAAAAGGGGAGACCTCTTCTGCATAACGGAAACGGGACGGATCCGTTTTGCAGCCCATAGACTTCTATTATGATGGAATGAATAACAGAATGCCTCTAAAGGCATAGAAATGCATTATGGTCCGTAATAACTGAATCCATAATGCAATTCACCTTTTACCAGCAAACAAAGTATAAACGAATTTCATAGGCGGAAATTCGCTCATTTCTAATTGTGACTTAGAGAACAATAGGACCACATTTTATTAGTAATTAATTAAGAAATACAGGTATTTTGCTGCAACTATGTTAACTCTTCAAGACATGCACCATGCATGTTCTCTCTTTAAAGATGGCACCTGCTTCAGGCAAGGGACAGGGCTCCATAAGAAAATAGCAAACCTGCCATACACTGAGATGCAAATTTATTGCAATGTAAGCAAGATTTAAAAAAAAGTCAAACTGTCCGATTTGCAATTTTTTTGTGGCTTCACCAATAAAAATTGTTTAGAAAGTCACTCCAGTCTGACACTCCAGTCTGTAAGTATGGTATTTCTATAATCATACTGACCCAGCGAATGAAGGAAACAGGTCAGTTTTAATGCATAGGGAACACTGTAAAAACAAAACCCATAAATCTAGTGCGCAATGGGTGTTTTTTTTTTACCATTTCCCCACATTTGGTATTTTTTTCCAGCTTCACACTACATCGTATAAAATATTAAATGGTGCACATTAGTGCAACATGCCCTGCAAAAAACAAGCCCTCATATGCCTATGTAGACAGAAAAATAAAAAAGTTATGGCTCTGGGAAAGTAGGGAGCAAAAAACAAAAAAGAAAACATGGAAAATTGCCATGTCTTATGTCCTCAAAGGGTTAATGAGATGCACCATTGCAAAAGCTTGGAGCACAGTCTAAACATTATCCCCTGTGATAATGTAACATTAACTTTTGTACATGTCATTGTACCGGAGACTTAACTAGGGTGCGCCAAGTTGTTTGGTTGAATGAGCACATACAATTCATAGTTTACAAGACCTATGAGCAGTGTAGAATTCAAACATCTTGGCAATATATTTTCTGGTGGAGTGCATGTCTACATGTCCATGTATTCAACACCCACTTGTGCCTCTTTACAACACAGTGATGACATAACAAAGCACAAAATACTGGCATTTCCTCTTCCATACTGCATTTACACATTGTAAATGATGTTCAACGCTTAGGCAGTATGGCAATTAGGACAGTAAAATGTTGTCATCTTCAGTGTTGGAGCCATTACCTATAAGCAATATTTCTGTAGATGCTTATATTTATAGGCACTGGTTATCCCAGTTGTCCAGTATGTGAAGCCTCTCCATTGTAGATGCTGCCAGCGAACACTCATATTGATCCCATGAACTTCTGAATCAAAGGAGTGGCACAAAGCCAGTTGAAACTCAGTAGAAAGACACTTCCCACTTAAGCTCAAAAGTCTTTCTCTTAAATGTGAAAAATAAGACACAGCTTTTTTCCCAATAGGATATATGTTGAAGGGAAAATACATGTATCTGTTTTGGCCATGTGCATATACAGCTGCAAAGTTTCAGTACAAAGTCATCTAGTGGAGAAATTAGAGAGTTTAGTATTATGATTGGTACAGTTTTTCTAAGGGTCTGATATTTTTAGTCATACAATAGATACATACAATACATTAACACTAGATAAATACAATAGATACATACAATACAGCTTCTGACATTTCTTTGTCATACAATAGATTATGCAATATGATGGCTCACGAAATTCACAGGATATCAGAATCTTCTTATATTATTTGTCACTAATGGAACCAGTATTGAAATCAGGGCGAAAGTCAACACCCTATTTAATCGGGCAAATACCAAGGCACACCGGACGAGGGAGGGCCCACTGCTGCTCTTTGCTCTGCATTTACTGGCTTGTGAATTTTCTCTTAAATCCACAGATTATTCTATGAAGCATATTGGGAAGGAGCCCTCCTGGCAGACTGAGTTCATAGCAAATGCCTCCAGAGTTGACTCCAGCCTTTTGTGGACTCCTGAACAATAGAGTCATAAAGGGACCCCTTATAGCTCAACCCCCTTATATATCCAGTTTATAATACTCCAATAATAGCACCTGTGATGTATTGTGTCACTTTTTTCAGCTTTTTAATGTGTATGTTGTTTTGCAAAAAAATTTATATATTTTTCTGGTATTTGTATTAAAGAACGCCAAAAAACCCACATGCCCTAAATAGGAAAAGGCAGCTGTATGCCGCAAAGCTTGTAATTTAATCCTTTTACATAAGAATTTGGTTGCTGTACTTGTTGAGATTGACATAATTTTTTGGGGGGTTTGCCACATTCATAGCCAGAAAAAACATAGCTTTTTAAAAAAAAATTTAATGTCAATGTCACTGTTTGGAATTTTATTCAAGATGGGTAGTCTTTTTTTTAGAAACCATATTGCAAATAATTAAGTGATTAATTAATAGATTGGAGGAGATCCTAGTGGTAGGACCCCCACTTATCATGAGAGCGGGGACTCTGTACTTGAATTACAGAAATACTTGGCTGTCTCGGAAGTAAAAAATATCCCTGTACTGTTATTAAATAGAAGATATAGAAAATGAGATTCCTAGGTAGTTAATACCTTTTAAAGGCTAACTGAAGATGATGACAAAATTGCAAGCTTTTGAGAGTACCCAGGTCTTCTTCTCAGGCATGAGAACACAGTATCTGTAGATTCACATATTTATACAAAACAGTACATAGCAATAATAAGATAGATG
Organism: Bufotes viridis; assembly: GCA_033119425.1. Taxonomy (NCBI): domain Eukaryota; kingdom Metazoa; phylum Chordata; class Amphibia; order Anura; family Bufonidae; genus Bufotes; species Bufotes viridis. The sequence continues at coordinate 273,978,194 of CM065591.1, forward strand.
ATACAACTGATGTAAAGCTGGTTAATATGAGCAGAGGAGAAAACAAACATTTGTAGGGGTAAATTGGTCTAGTGTAGTGTACGGGAGTTGTAATACCCGTCACTACAGAAGGGTCACTTGGATGCTGTCGTTCCTCTCATTTATGGGGAGGCTGGTAAAGGTCCTATTTATAAAATGTAATGCAATTTATGGTATTTAATTCCCTGTTACTGGGAAATGTGCCATGTGCAGGCCGGCTAGGGATGTAATTCCAGCTCTAGTCACTAGAGGGAGCTAGGTAGCCCTAGTCTATATAAGGCCCAGTCAGGGAAGGAATGCAGCTCAGCTCAGTTCAGTCTACTCCAGGCCATGAGCCTGTGAAGTCTACACCAGGCCCTGGGCCTGGGAAGGAGTGCAGACCCTGGAGTCTGTGAAGGCCACATGTCACAGGCCTAAGCAAGTCAGCAGAAGTCAAGCAGAGGCAATCCCTAGAGCAAGAGGTACTGAAATGTCAAGAGGAGGTACACTGTCTACTGGAGATTCAAGGATATAAGCCAGAAGTAGGGCATTGGGGCCTTGAAGATTAATTGCCAGTCAGGACAAGTCAGGAAGAAAGTAAGGTTCACCTGCATTTCAAAGTCCTGTTATTTTACCCTCTACTTTACCTTGCTGGATGTAAGCCTGCTGTAACTGCGACTGTACAAAAGTCTATTGTCTGCAACAAGAACTGTTGTAAGAGGTTGCCTGCTGTATTTCCACTGTTTCAGTAAAGTTGGAATTCTGTTTTCAAGCTACAAGTCTGCACCTCTGTTATTCCTACTATAAATACGGTGTGCCACCGTTTACTGGCACTGGCGTCACGACACATCAGGGACTTAGCCAGAGGCACGTTAAACTACAACACCAAGGGCACCTCACATTCCACCTGGCTGTGTCCCTCAAGAACCCAGAGAGTGCCCCAGAGGAACAGCGTGCCGGCCTCTCCATCACTGGCATTCCCCAGGTTAGTCCCACACATTGCCCTGACTTGGGGATGCTACATTTTGGCGTCACGAACAGGATACGCACGTTTTACGGACTGTGAGCAAAAACGTGAACTTTGTGCCTTAACCAGTTTGCCAAGTGACAAAACGCCTGTTTATTTGAAGTGAACTTTGCGGACTTAAAACGTACAGAAAAGTGTCCCAAAACCTCCAGAAAGCGCTGTGCAGTGTTGCGCTATCAAGAGGAAGAAAATCGCCACTTCAAAGTGCATTTTTGTGGACTTTTATGCTATTTACTACCGCTGCTTGCTGTCATTGAATTGATGCATCATGGCGCCCAAGATGACGCCGGCGCCATTGGACTTCTTCCTGCGCCATCACTGTCCTGCAGTGGCGCGAAGATTTGGCGCCAAAACCCTCCAAGAGGGAGGAGACAACCGTCCTGGGATGCCGCCCCTGTACGTGGATTACAATGTGGGCGGGCCTGAAGTTGGGCGAGAACTCCCGAGTCTGAGGGAGTGGCCGCAGACTTGTGCAAGCAGAAAGGAAGTATTGGAGCCTGCTGCAAGTGTGCCGGAATCCAGCAGTGACATCGCCGCCCTGGAGGAGCGGATCGCTATATTGCAAGTTCATCTGGATGGCCTGCGGCAAGTGGCAGATGCTAAGAAGACAGCGCAGCAGTCCAGCGGTGGTGAGTTACCTGTGACCCCTGTACCACCCGAACCTGTAGTCCAAGGTCCTACCGCTAACGCTGAGCCACCCAAGGTCCGTGTAAAAGCGGATAAATTGACATATGCCAGGAGCCGAGTCCGCCCTGACGGGAGTGTTATGTCCCGGCCAGAGGAAGTGTCTACCCCACCGCCGGCCCGTGTCCCGAGACCAGCAGCTCCTGTGTGTCCGCAACCCAGCGGGCCAGTGAGGTGGGTAGGCCCAATACCGGTGATGTTTCCAGCCCATTCTGTTTGGTGGGCACCCCCTCCAAGTGGCCCTGGTGCATGGCCCAGACTACCGGCAGCACAGGGCTGCACTACCTCTGATGAACAGGGATCCTTTGATACGTACCTGTGAGCAGGCCTGCTAGGCCATTTTGCTCATCCTCACAGGGACATCATACATGTTGCAGGAACTGTTCCTTTAAGTTTGTCAGGCTGGTGGAGCTTGCTGCCAGTTCCCCACGGCCGGTGGCATGTTTGACGAAGATAAGTTGCCACTGTGAACCACTGCTCCCAGCCTGCCTCTTTCTGTTCCGGGACATCCTGCCTGCTGCTACCATTTTGGTGTCAACTACTGTCATAATTCCAAGTTGTGCTTTTATTTGCACTTTATCCCCTTTTAACCCCCATTTCAGGTTGAAAAGGGCTTTTATGTCAGCACTTTAAATATACGCAGGACTTGCCAGGAAGGTGTTACCCTGGTATTGTCAGAGTCCTGTATTGTGATTTTATGTATGTGCTGCTGACCGTATTTATTACTTTAAAAATTTTATCCAAGTCTATGTGCCCAGATATGGACTCCCTATGTGCGAGCCTCTGAGATGTTGCTTTTATTATGGACTCATTCATTGTCATGGACTATCCTGGTATTCCCTAACATCCGCTGTGCCAGGTCAGCGCCCCAGTTCCACTCTGTATCCTGAAGAAAGAGAACGACGCCCCTTGTCACCGCACTTCTCCGTTAGCCAGCTGGACCTGATAATAATTGTCAATGCAGATGGAATTGATTACTGATATGTATGTATGCCTGCATGTTTTTCTTGTCTCTTTCAGGTGAAAATTCCAGCCGGGCGGTACCCTGTTGGAGTACGAGGTCGTACTCAGCTTAAAGCAGCGGGGTATGTAGTGTACGGGAGTTGTACTACCCGTCACTACAGAAGGGTCACTTGGATGCTGTCGTTCCTCTCATTTATGGGGAGGCTGGTAAAAGTCCTATTTGTAAAATGTAATGCAATTTATGGTATTTAATTCCCTGTTACTGTGAAATGTGCCATGTGCAGGCCGGCTAGGGATGTAATTCCAGCTCTAGTCACTAGAGGGAGCTAGGTAGCCCTAGTCTATATAAGGCCCAGTCAGGGAAGGAATGCAGCTCAGCTCAGTTCAGTCTACTCCAGGCCATGAGCCTGTGAAGTCTACACCAGGCCCTGGGCCTGGGAAGGAGTGCAGACCCTGGAGTCTGTGAAGGCCACATGTCACAGGCCTAAGCAAGTCAGCAGAAGTCAAGCAGAGGCAATCCCTAGAGCAAGAGGTACTGAAATGTCAAGAGGAGGTACACTGTCTACTGGAGATTCAAGGATATAAGCCAGAAGTAGGGCATTGGGGCCTTGAAGATTAATTGCCAGTCAGGACAAGTCAGGAAGAAAGTAAGGTTCACCTGCATTTCAAAGTCCTGTTATTTTACCCTCTACTTTACCTTGCTGGATGTAAGCCTGCTGTAACTGCGACTGTACAAAAATCTATTGTCTGCAACAAGAACTGTTGTAAGAGGTTGCCTGCTGTATTTCCACTGTTTCAGTAAAGTTGGAATTCTGTTTTCAAGTTACAAGTCTGTACCTCTGTTATTCCTACTATAAATACGGTGTGCCACCGTTTACTGGCACTGGCGTCACGACACATCAGGGACTTAGCCAGAGGCACGTTAAACTACAACACCAAGGGCACCTCACATTCCACCTGGCTGTGTCCCTCAAGAACCCAGAGAGTGCCCCAGAGGAACCGCGTGCCGGCCTCTCCATCACTGGCATTCCCCAGGTTAGTCGCACACATTGCCCTGACTTGGGGATGCTACACTAGCAGTTACAGAATAGGAGCGTGAAGGTTTTATTGTCCCTTGTTGGTATAAATCCAGTCCATGAACTTGATGAACCCATGTGGTCTGATGGTGAATTCCTTAGGAGATGTAGAAGGATATAAATACAGTATATGTGATACATTCACTCCTGATCTGAGTTTGTCAAAGGTTGTCATGAGCTTGTACTCCCAGAATATTCTGTCCTTCTTATATTTAAAATTCCCTTTTAATATCAAGACTTTCATGTCTGGGATGTTGTGGTCATGGCAAAAGTGTTTTCGTACAGGCAGATCTTTCCTTCTTCATTTTCTATGTGGCAATGAGAGTTCATTTTTGCTCTAACCTTTTGACCAGTTTTACCGACATAGAGACTCCCAGTAGGACATTTGAAAGATATAATCAAATAGACCGCATTTGGTGTAGTGCAGGTGAAGGTACCTGGAATCTAGTAGTCCCAATGTGTATTGGGAATCTACACCTTGTCAGTGGTCATTATGTATGGACATGTCTTAAATTTTGTCTAGTTGAACGAGAATTTTCAGTTTCACACTCCTTATCTATAACTTCTAGAACAATTTATTGCTATAAATGTTTGTTTCTTCCTCCACTCATATTGATCTGCTTTGCATTAGTTGTCTCATCTACCTCATTATTCCTATGTACTGTTATGTAGAAATATGTGAATGTTCAGATACTGTATTATATCAAGCCAGAGTGTTCTCGAAAGCTTGGATTTTGTCATCATCTTTTTAGTTAGCCATTATAACTTATAATTTATAAGGTATCAACCACTAACGTATCTCATTTTATATCTTCTATTTATTGGCTAACACGGTACAAAAATATTTTTTACTTCAACAAAACGGAATATACCATAATGTATCACATTTTTATGGAACTAAAGACGCTTCTGAAGAAATGGGCACAAGTGGATAGTGACATTTTATTTTTAGTCAATTGCAAGAAAGAAAATGTAATCCCTAAAAGACTAACAAATCCAATTCTTAACACCTACAACGCTTGCTATGCACAGAACCTGTGAGAGACCTTTTACATGTCTTCTACAGCACCAAAAGTAAGGTCTAAATGGAAATTGAAACACGGAGAAACGAACCTATAGAGAGCACAAAACAAAAACAGTACTACAATAAACTGTGAACACTTCTAATCCGCAACAAGGTATCAACCACTAAGAAATCTCATTTTTATATCTTCATCTGGAACTCCTGTAGAGATGAAGGGAGCAGCAGTGCGCATGCCTGTCCTGCCTCTCTGTTCATTTTGGAGACCCTGAGCGGTACTGGGTATCCGTTCTTGTAAACAGTGGTAGGACCCCCACCAGTATAATAGTTATTCCCTATTCTGTGGATAGGGAATAACTTGTTTATACCAGAATAACCCTTTAATAACTATGTTCAAATATGTTAATTTTAATTGCTTATCAGACATTAATTTTTAGTAACTTTACAAAAAAAAAAAGCTGTAACATTAACTTATCTCAAAATCTCCCATCAAGCTATCATATTGATGGAGGAAGCTACAGCCAGACAAGTGTTCTTCCTGCAGATACCACAATCAGATAAGTGGTCATACATGTACTTTCACACTGGCGTCTGGTGCGGCTCCATCAGGTATCTTCACAACCGCAAGAACGCATTCATTTGTATTATCATGAACATAGGCAAAACGGATCTGTCTTGAACACCATTGAAAGTCAATGGTAGACGGATCCGTTTTCTATTGTGACATATTGTGTCATTGAAAATGGATCCGTCCCCATTGACTTACATTGTATGTCAGGACGGATCCGTTTGGCTCCATTCCGTCAGACAGACACTAAAACTGCTTTTTTGCAGCGTTTTGGTGTCCGCCTCCAGAAAGGAATGGAGGCAGAACGGAGCCACACTGATGCATTCTGAACGGATCCTTATCCATTCAGAATGCATTGGGGCCAAACTGATCTGTTTTGGACTGCCTGTGAGAGCCCTAAAACGGATCTCACAAGCGGACCCAAAAACGCCAGTGTGAAAGTAGCCTAATTTAATGGGTTATCTCACCTCAGCAAATTGCATTTATCATGTAGACAAAGTTAATGCAAGGCACTTACTAATGTATTGTCCATATTGCCTCCTTTGCTGGCTTTACTCCTTTTTTCATCACATTATACACTGCTTGTATCCAGGGGTTATCACCACCCTGCAATCCAGCAGTGGTGGCCATGTTTGCACACTATAGGAAAAGGCGCTGTCCTATGTGCGCTCTCTCACAGTACTGACCACCAGAGAGGCCGGCACCTTTCCTGCAAGCACAGCCACTGGGTATGAGCAGTGTGTAAGGTGATGGAAAAATTAATCTAATAGAAAAGGAAGCAATATGGAAAATCACAATACATTAAGTGCCTTGTATTAACTAATATACACTCATCTAAATAATTATTAGGAACACCTGTTCTATTTCTCATTAATGCAATTATCTAGTCAACCAATCACATGGCAGTTGCTTTAATGCATTTAGGGGAGTGGTCCTGGTCAAGACAATCTCCTGAACTCCAAACTGAATGTCAGAATGGGAAAGAAAGGTGATTTAAGCAATTTTGAGCGTGGCATGGTTGTTGGTGCCAGACGGGCTGGTCTGAGAATTTCACAATCTGCTCAGTTACTGGGATTTTCACGCACAACCATTTCTAGGGTTTACAAAGAATGGTGTGAAAAGGGAAAAACATCCAGTATGCGGCAGTCCTGTGGACAAAAATGCCTTGTTGATGCTAGAGGTCAGAGGAGAATGGGCCGACTGATTCAAGCTGATTGAAGAGCAACGTTGACTGAAATAACCACTCGTTATAACCGAGGTATGCAGCAAAGCATTTGTGAAGCCACAACACACACAACCTTGAGGCGGATGGGCTACAACAGCAGAAGACCCCACCGGGTACCACTCATCTCCACTACAAATAGGAAAAAGAGGCTACAATTTGCACAAGCTAACCAAAATTGGACTGTTGAAGATTGGAAAAATGTTGCCTGGTCTGATGAGTCTCGATTTCTGTTGAGACATTCAAATGGTAGAGTCCGAATTTGGTGTAAACAGAATGAGAACATGTATCCATCATGCCTTGTTACCACTGTGCAGGCTGGTGGTGGTGGTGTAATGGTGTGGGGGATGTTTTCTGGGCACACTTTAGGCCCCTTAGTGCCAATTGGGCATTGTTTAAATGCCACGGGCTACCTGAGCATTGTTTCTGAACATGTCCATCCCTTCATGACCACCATGTACCCATCCTCTGATGGCTACTTCCAGCAGGATAATGCACAATGTCACAAAGCTCGAATCATTTCAAATTGATTTCTTGAACATGACAATGAGTTCACTGTACTAAAATGGCCCCCACAGTCACCAGATCTCAACCCAATAGAGCATCTTTGCCTTCATGAAACAACACTTTAAATATGTATATATACTAGCATTGCATTATTATTTGAGTAAAGTGCACAGAAATGGTAAATGTATTTATGCATTGTATTTTGTCATTACACAGATATTGTATATGAACAGCATATGATTGTTTATTTGGGCAGTATATGGATGCATTTTTTGTGTGCTATAGACAGGGTATGATATTGTGGTAAACAATATGTGACAGGTGGCCTTGGTTTCCATTGTAACTCAGGAATGTCAAGTCACTCATACATACCATAGTTTGTAAGGCTGAAAAAAGAAATACGTCCATCCAGTTAAGCCTTTCATCGTGCAAGGTTGATAGGAAGGCAAAAAACCCTCATGCGGCAAAAAACAGTTTTGCTCATCTTAGGAAAAAGTCTAAATAAATCCCTGTATCAATGAACCATCTCCTGAAGTCTAGTAGCTATAATTTGAAATATTGTTACACAAAAAAAAACCACATCAAGGTCCCTCTTGAACTCTTTTAGTGAGTTTACCATCCCCACTTCCTCAGGCAGAGAGTTCCATAGTTTCACTGCTCTTACAGTAAAGAATCCTCTTCCATTTTGCTGTACAAAGCTTCTTTCCTCTAGAAGTAGAGGATGTCAACCTGTCACAGTCTGGGTATACGTAGACCATAATGTGCCCCATAGTTTGTTAAGTCACTCCTCAACCATATAAGTCTATACTAAATAATTCAAAGTTTAATCATGTTTCTACTGTTCTCAATCCAATTATTATCCCTTTGGTTGCTTACCATTCAACCCACTCCAGCTTTTTTATGTCTTTATTGTGCATTAATGCCCATAATTGCATAGCAATGTTTCCATACCATTGACTTGTGAGCCACAAATGCCTCTTTAGTCCCCTGTATTTGGATCTACAGCTGGTGGCAGCTCTAGCAGCTTCAAAAGTTTGGAGACCACTGCTGTTCACAATATTCCATGTGTGTTCTAAGTTATGATTGTTAAACTAGATAAACGATGCACCTTTTAAAGCACTTGCCTTGGCAGCAGATGCCTGACACTATATTAACTGTTTCTTCCAGTTTTCCCCAATGATCTTGGCATGTATTTTTCCTTACCATGTGCATCACCTTTAACTTTTCTTTTAGCAATGTTGAATCTTATTTGCCACTTATCTGCCCAAGACTCTAAAGCTTCTTTCAAAAACGAAAGAGAAAACAAATGGCCGACACTGTCATTTTACAAGAGAAAACACACACTAGCAATTGGTGCCACAATAATATTGTGGTGCTCAATGCAGCAGTATTAATCCAATATGAGTCCAGAACACAAGAGATCCAAAGCATGGCACCCGTAAAAATCTTCCCTTATTTAATCCAGTGTGCACAAACAGCAAGGACAGTTGGCTGACTGCTCTCCTGCATTACCCTCCCTTCCTTGCTGTATGTGCACGATGGATTAAATAAAGGAAGATTTTTATGGTGAGTGTCATGCTTTGGATCTCTTTTTTTCTGTACTCTAAGGCTGCATTCCCACGGGCAAGTTTTCCGCGCGGGTACAATGCGTGATATGAACGCATTGCACCCGCACTGAATCCTGACCCATTCATTTCAATGGGGCTGTGTACATGAGTGTTTGTTTTTCAGGCATCACTTGTGCGTTGCGTGAAAATTGCAGCATGTTCTAAATTCTGCGTTTTTAACGCAGCCCTAGCCCCATAGAAGTGAATGGGGCAGCATTAAAAACGCATTGCATTTCACTGACGGTTGCTAGGAGATGTTGTTTGTAAACCTTCAGTTTTTTATCACGCGCGTGAAAAACGCATCAAAACGCATTGCACCCGCGCAGAAAAAACTGAACAACTGAACGCAATCGCAGGCAAAACTGAATGGCTTTGCCTGTGAAATCGCACAGTTTTCACTGAACGCATCCGCAACGCATCCGGACCTAATCCGGACACGCTCGTGTGAACCCAGCCTAGGGCCTCTTTCACACGGGCGTCGCGGGTGCGTTGTGGGAATATGCGAGTTTTTCCCGCGCGGGTGCAGACGTTTGTAATGCGTTTTGCACGCGCGTGAGAAAAATCGCCATGTTTGGTACCCAGACCCGAAGCCGGACTTCATCACTGAAGTCCGGTTTCGGGTCTTCTGGAGAATTGATTATTTTCCTTATAACATGGTTATAAGGGGAAATAATAGCATTCTTAATAAAGAATGCATTGTAAAATGTGGATTAAGGGGTTAAAATTAAAAAAAGTTAACTTACCTTTGCCACTTGATCGCGTAGTTGCAATCTGTCCTCTCTTTCCCTGCATCAGCTAACAACTAAAGGACCTGTGATGACGTCATATCACATGGTCCATTCACATGGTCCATCACCATGTGGTCCTTTAGTTCTTAGCTGATGCAGGGAAAGAGAGGACAGATCGCAACTACGCGATCAAGTGGCTAAGGTAAGTTAACTTTTATTATTTTTAACCCCTTCCACCTCATTTTACTATGCATTCTTTATTAAGAATGCTATTATTTCCCCTTATAACAATGTTATTAGGGAAAATAATAAAGATCGGGTCCCGTTGCTAAGCAACCATGCGGGAAAATCGCAACGCATCCGCACTTGCTTGCGGATGCTTGCGATTTTCCCGCAGCCCCATTCACTTCTATGGGGCCTGCGTTGCATGAAAAACGCACAATATAGGGCATGCTGTGATTTTCACGCAACGCAGAAGTGATGCGTGAAAATCACTGCTCATGTGCACAGCCCCATAGAAATGAATGGGTCCGGATTCAGTGCGGGTGCAATGCGTCCTCCTCACGCATTGCACCCGCATGGAAAACTCGCCCGTGTGAAAGGGGCCTAAGGCTTCTTTCACATCAATGCTATTAGTTCCAGCAGACTGTTCCAGTAGAGAAAAGCTGACCGGAGCTCTCTGGATCTACCATTTCCAGATGTTATCACAATGCCTGCTGGCCCCATTGACTATAATGAGATGTGGGGAGATCTGTCCGCTATCCAGTAAATATGTCAGGTTCGGCCAGACAAAAAACGCTCCATGCAGCATTTATTGTCCGGTCGAATCCTGGCATATTTGTAGTAGTAGTTGCCAGATCCCATTATAGTCGACAGTGGACCCTTGTGGACATTGTGATAAGATCTGGCAACACCGGATCCAGAGAGCTCCGGCAGTCCCAACACTTATCCTGATCTGAGTATGTACCATTGGTAATCCTTTCTTTTCTATCACTGAGCCAATTACTTACCTTTTTAGGCTCAATAGTGGGGGGAAACGCTTCCGTTTTGTCCCCATTCATTGTCAATGGGGGACAATACTGAATTGAACGAAATGGAGTACACCAGAATGCATTCTGTTCTGTTTGGTTGCGTCCCCATCGCAGACAGAATAACTTTTCAAGCAGCGTTTTCTGTGCACGATGTGGTGCGGAGCACAATGGATCCATCATGACAATAGGGACGGATCCGTTTTCTCAGACACAATGGAAAACGGATTCGTCCGCCATTGACGTTCAATGGTGTTCATGATGGATTCGTCATTGCTATTTTAAAGATACAACCGGATCCGTTCATAATGGATGCAGACGGTTGTATTATCGTGATGGAAGCGTTTTTGCTGATCCATGACGGATCCAGCAAAAATGCCGGTGTGAAATTAGCCTCACACACATTTCCTCCAGGCCATACATTTTCATTTTATGTGCCAATGTTTTACACAACACGGTAGTAAAATTCTTAGCTAAAGATATATGACATCCAATGACTCACCTTGATCCAGTCTACACCTAACCCCCTCATCTGATTAGTTTGACAAGACCTATCTCTCATAAACCCATGTTGATACTGCAATATACACTTATTCTCAATAGGATACTCTTAGAAAACCTTCAAACCTTTACCCACAATGGAGGTAAAAATGCCTATAGTTTCCAGGCTCACTTTTTGACCCCTTTTTGAATATTATAATATCAGCACTACTCCTGTTCAGCAAATCCCTATCACAATAATTTAGTCCTAATGGAGCCTTAGGCTACTTTCACATCTGCATTTTTGCCTGATCTGGCAGGGATCAGCAAAAACCCTTTAGTTAAGATAATGTAACCGGTTGCATCCGCTATAAATAGATCCAGTTGTATTATCTCTAAAATGGTCATGACGGATCCGGCACTAAAACCATTGTGATGGATGCCGGATCCGTTCTCTTTTGTGTCCGAGAAAACAGATCTGGCACCATTGACTTGATTTGTGTTTTATACTGGATCCGTCTTGATCACTATCCCATGAAGCACACAAAAACGCTGCTTGCAGTGTTTTTCTTTCCGGCATGGGAACACAACCAAATGGAACGGAATGCATTCTGGTGCACTTTGTTCCATTCAGTTCAGTTTTGTCTCTATTGACAATGAATGGGAACAAAACTAAAGCATTTTCCTATGGTATTGAATAGTGTTGATTGCAAATATTCTAATCGCTAATTTTTATTGTGAATATTGGCACCTCGAGAATTCGCAAATATCTAGAATATAGTGCTATATCTTCTTAATTGCGAAAATTCTCAATTTTTTTTGCTTCTTGCTTGTGGGCCAATGAGAAGGGCTTGAGGAGTAGTGTTAGGAGTAGTTAGGAGTAGTGTTGATCGCGAATTTTCATATCACAAATTTTTATGGCAAATTTTCCGATTGCCAATTTTCGCAATCAAGAAAATAATGACTGGAGATCACGAATTCTAGAATTTCCGAATTAATGGTGAATATTCTGGATATATCGCGAATACGAATATTGCCTATGCTGCTCATGACTAGAATTAAGATTCCAAGATGGATCTCAATACCGAAAAGGAAAAACATATATGTGAAAGTAGCCTTTCATTTGTATTCTGCAGCTAGTGTTTATGTAACATGCTTTTATAATGTTCTTTTCTTAGATAAGGATGGAGTATGATTGCGTGTCTTTACTACTTACTGTGACCTCTGATATATTACTGGAGATATGCACCTAACTATCTGTAGGTGGCAGTATAACATAAACCATATAACACATTATTTATAGAGAGAGCTACTAATTATCATAATATCACCACATACTGTATAAATGTATTATGAAACCTATTGTAAAATAGAAATGCCATATAGGAAGCATGTGCATTTACCACTGCTGTGTGTCATATTGCTTTCCTTTATGGTAATACTGATAATTATTATTTTTTTTTTTATGTAATACATGTTGTTCATTGGTCTCGTTTTATCTAAATATATATATATATATATATATATTTTATTTTTTTTTTAACTAGAGGACTTTGTGTAGCATGTGATTTTTTTTTTTTTTTTACATTTCCCATTCTCACTGCTTGTGTGCTGCTTATTATTCTTATCCCCAGCCTTTTCTTTTATCCAGCATTATATTACCTAGGATCTATTCTGTTTCTGCATGTGTTTTGATTTATAGCACGGAAAATGTTTTCTTTTAACAAGAATATGCGTTTCACAGTATTTTATTGGAGCCTGTTTTACCACAAATCCAAAGCTTTTACCTTTTTTTTCAAAGGTTACTCTGTGGCCAGAAATGTTCACTTCTATTAAACTGTTTATCTGTTTGATTTAGGTTATTTTTATATTGGGGATATGTTATTAAAGAGTGTAAGACCATATCCTTGGCTTTTTTTGTATTGCTGTGCAGACAATCCTACTTTTGTGCTCAGAACAAAGAATTATGACAGCAATTAGACAGGGTTCATTATGTGAGATTTTCTAACTTCACCTTGGTATTGGTTAGAAAATTAGATTGAAGGAAATCCTCAGCAAGCATAGTTCACAGGGCGATAACTGAAGATTTATTCATTAAAAGTACTTCAATGTATGATATTGTATTTAGTTTGCATCTGAAACATATTGGGGCACTGTGCAATGTTGTTTTTTTTTTTTTTTAAATGCTAGGTTATATGTGACATATTTTTTCAAACTGTAGAGATTATACATTATAAACAACTTTTGTGTGATATTTTAGACTATTATAATTAGGGATGAGCGGATCGACTTTGGATGAAACATCTGAAGTGATTCTCATAATACTACGTTTGAATACTGTACGGAGCTAGCACTCCATACAGTACTAGAATGTATTGGCTCCTTGTTTTTTTTTTACAGTAGAAATTAATTTATGAAGTTATTAAGCGAAGTCTAGCAAGACTTTGCGAAGTGATAACTTCGGCTCATCTGAGCCAATACATTCTAATACTGTATGGAGCGCTCGCTCCATACAGTATTCAAACAAAGTATTATGCGAATCGACTTCGGATGATTCGCTCTAACCTAATTATAATAGCGTATTGTAAATGTTATTTTGTGGAGCAAGCAACTGATGTGAAATATTTGTACAAGCGTTGCTAGATTGCACATTTTGGTAACTGTGTCATTTTAACTGTACTTAATCTGAAGACAGGAAAAATTGACTATTTCTGTATTTTGCATAAGAATCTGAAACTTCTGAGGCAAGTGAAAATTCCATGAAAGAGTTTCCACCTTCCATTTGCCATTTATATCACAGTACTCATGTTTTCTTAAGTGGCAGAAGGGACTTTGGACCCCCTCCTGCACCAGGACCCAGGTACAGCTGCTACCAATGCACTCCTATAGCTACTCCCCACCATATTCCAGTAAGCTGCGGACACACACAAACAATAGCAAACGAACTTGCTATATAAATGGCTTTTACCTGTTAGCTTAGCCTGGGTTCGCATCACCATTTAGTCTTCTGTTCTTCTGATCTGTCAGAAGAACAGAAAAAAAAAAAAAGCAAACGGATTCTGTATCTTAAGCATCTGTTATCCTCAGTTATGCACATTTTACATCCGTTTTAGCCATTTCCGCCTGAGATCTGTTATTTTAAAAGGAAAAAAGTCTTACACAAAGTTCATTCTGTCAAAAATACCGGATCTCTGGTGGAAATGGCTAAAACGGATGCAAAATGTGCATGACTGAGCATAACAGATGCTTAAAATGCAGGATCTGCTTTTTAGTTAATTTTTCTTTTCTTCTGATGGATCAGAAGAACAGAAAATTGAATGGTGACGTGAACCCAGCCTAAGCTTACTTCACAACATTGAGATAGGGGAGCCTAAGACAGCTTTTTCCTACTTGTCAAGGATTATGATCCTGAATACAGCTGATAAAATCTTCAGCTGAATCTCTGTAGGAATGGAGTTCATGAGGAGACATGAGGTATAGAAAGGACTGACTATAGCTCCGTGTTGTGAAGTAACTTGTCCTGCTGTGTGATTAGGACAAGTTTTGTGTGTACTAATAGGATGGCGGCCATTTTATTTTCCCTGATGATTGCTCCCTAGAAAAAAGGAGCCATTTTAATTAATGAAAGGTATTTGGGAATATATTTATAGTACAGTAATATTTAAGTATTTTCATTTTCTTAATTCCTGGAGAACCCCTTTAAGAACTAGGGAATCATGTATGTAGGCAGAGTCATAAGAAAAGCTCTGCGAGATGTAGACACCTTCCCCAAACCCTGTTGAACTTGTTAGGACAGTTTATATTGTAATTTAGTGATAGCCATTACAGAAATGAAGCCATTGCCAGACAATCACTTTCCTGGCATAATATAACACCTTAAAGGGGTTATCTGGTAATAAGTATTGATGACCTATCCCCAGAATATGTATTTAATATCAGATCGGCTGTTATAAGAGGTTGGGCATTCAGTGAGCACCTCAGCCTCTTCCTAGGCTATGTGACGTAACTGTACATCGGTTACATGGCCTAGTTGGAGCTCATCCCCAGTGAAGTGAAGTAGTATGTACAGCATTGTTCTTGGGAGAGTTGCCATGAGCATCAGCTATCTGTAACAGCTAATCAGAGGGGGGTACCGGGACTCAGACCTGAGCATAGTTCATCATTATATATTACTGGATAACCCCTTTAACTTTAAAGGTATGGGTATAACTAGAAATTTGAGCCCTTTTGGTCAGGAAGGAAGACCTTGAGACAGAGTTTTGGGTTGCCCATGTCATCATTGAAGGGGTTCTCCGGGAAACAAAACAAGAAAAAAAACAAAGCTGAAAACTCTGAAAAAACATGTTATAATAAATACATTTTTTAAATGACTTTAATTATTTATAATGGATTGTTTTGTCCAGGAGACAATCCATTATAAATAATTAAAGGCATTTAGAACTTATTTTTCACTATTTTCATTTTTGTTTTGTTTTGGAGAACCCCATTTAAAGGGATTGTCTTACTTTAGCAAATGGCATTTATCATGTAGAGAAAGTCAATACAAGACACTTAGTAATGTATTGTGATTGCCCATATTGCTTCCTTTGCTGGCTGGATTAATTTTGTCATCACATTATATACTGCTTATATCCAGGGGTTATGACCACCCTGCAATCCAACAGTGTTGGCCATGCTTGCACATTATAGGGAACAGTGTCTTATAGTGTTTTCCTATAGTGTGCAAGCATGAGCACCACTGATGGATTGCAGGGTGGTTATAACTCCTGGATATAAGCAGTGTATAATGTGATGAAAAAATGAATCCAGCCAGCAAAGTAAGCAATATGGATAATAACAATACATTAGTAAGTGCCTTGTATTAACTTTCTCTACATGGTAAATGCCATTTGCTGAAGTTAGACAACCCCTTTAACCACCTCAGCTCCCCTAGCTTAAACACCCTTAATGACCAGGCCACTTTTTACAATTCTGCACTACGCTACTTTTACCGTTTATTGCTCCGTCATACAACTTACCACCCAAATTAATTTTACCTCCTTTTCTTCTCACTAATAGAGCTTTCATTTGGTGCTATTTCATTCTTGCTGACATTTTTACTTTTTTTGATATTTAACTTTTTTTCACAAAAATTTTGCAAAAAAATTAAATTTTTCACTTTCTGTTGGAAAATTTGTCAAATAAAACTACATTTATCTATAAATTTTTCTCTAAATTTATTGTTCTACATGTCTTTGATAAAAAAAATGCAATAAGTGTATATTTATTGGTTTGGGTAAAAGTTATAGCGTTTACAAACTATGGTGCAAAAAAGTGAATTTCCGCACTTTGACTTTCTGAGCACCTGTCCTGTTTCCTGACGTACTATAATGCCCAGACAGTAGAAAACCCCCACAAATGACCCCATTTCGGAAGAGGTTAAAGAATGTAACTACCGGTTCCTAGAATCCCATTACACTGAGACACAACTATACAAAGTGGAAAAAGATACCAAGTGCAAAACGGCACTTGGGATATTTATCTTTATAATCTAGGAGGACTTTACTAAAGCTCAGAGTGTAGTATACGTAAGTGTAGTTTGTATGATAAAGAACAGTGGGATTCTTTCATCATGACTAGAAGAGACTAATTTCAGAGATTCCAGTGCCCTGGCCAACTCCTGCATACCCAAAGAGCCCACATTCATCTCTGACCTCTACCAGGGACTTCTGTAAAAAGAGGGTATAGAAACCTGAGATTAGATGATTTTGAGGTGAGGAGAGAATAAATGCCTTGAACGGGAATATCATGGTACTCCACAACCCCCTGACATTAGTATTTATGAGTTATTTATATAAATATTGCTAATTGTGTTTAAATAGATAAATAACTTACATAGACACCTAATACATAGATAAACATATAGATAGAGAGATAGAAAGCTAGATAGATAAATGATAGATAGATAGATAGATAGATAAATAGGAGATAGATACATGATTGCTAGATAAATAGATAGATGATAGAAAGAAAAAGAAAGTTATGTAATAAATACATATAAAAAGAATGCGATTCATCTGCACAGTATATGTGAAATAAACGTAGCCATTGACAGGGACCTTCAGTAGATTTCTTACATATTTTTCATAAATAATGTAAATAGCATTGTGGAAAGTATGATGAAAGTGTAGTGAACCCTGCCCTTGGAATCCATCCAACACTTTACATCTCATGTGTATGTGGAGCATTGCTTTTGTACGGCTCCAGCCAGTCCTGTATTGTTTTTCCATTGTTGTTATTTTTATTGTGTAGATAAATGATTTTTTATGTATAATACCTTGAACATTAAAGGGATTTTTGGTTTGTGTGAGACTACTTTTGATGTTTGCTTTGGGCCTTAATACCACGCAGAAATAAAACATAAAAGCCTGAGCTCACTCTGCGTTACACCCATTAACACAAAAGTTGCAATGTTTTCTGAGATGCTTTTATTGAATCGCCAGTTATCCTGAACTTTTCACAGCTTGAACCAATAGTACATCACCAATAATGAAGGCCTCTCTTATGTGCTATGGTACAAAAGGCCCAAAACAAGATCAACACAGATCAATAGAGGAACACTAAACATTTGAATAGCACAAGCAAAATCAACCTTTGTCAGGGAATCTTTTTTATATGTCTGCTGTTGCGGGCAAACAATAACAGGATGATATTTCAGCAGGTGTGCCTTTCTTTCCTCAAACACAGGTCATTCCAACTTCTACAAAGCTCAGGGTTTCAATAGCCAAT
Source organism: Bufotes viridis (assembly GCA_033119425.1). Classification (NCBI taxonomy): domain Eukaryota; kingdom Metazoa; phylum Chordata; class Amphibia; order Anura; family Bufonidae; genus Bufotes; species Bufotes viridis. The sequence goes on from CM065591.1 coordinate 273,995,870, forward strand.
GGAAAATTCTACTGTAAGTCTCCTTTTTTTTTTTTTACTTGAGAGTGATCTTTTGTATGCACATTTTTGACATTTGCCAGCCATAACCCATCTGGTGTCTTGTAGCATTATGTGTTATTTGAAATTGGTTGCCAACTCTCCAGAATGCAGATAGTTTGCCAACTTTCTTATGCTGCCTTTTAACTTTTAAAATATTTAACCATGGCTGCTTGTATGCACCTTACTGAACAATGGCATATATATTCACAGTCTTTAATATTTTATTTTATATTCTTTGCATATAGAATGAGGAGATGGTGTGCTTTGAACTATTTTTTCACACCTCGTGGTTTTTGTGTCAAGTTGTTGCAATATGTTTGACTTCCAAATATACACTTAAAAAAAGGAGTCATCATTATAACCAATCAGAAGAGACCCATATTTCTTGTTCACTGTGCAGGGAGGGGAGTATATAAGCCATATCTATGATCTATTGTGATTGGTGGATACAGAAGTTTTATCTTTCATTGTATTCCTGCCTATGATGATCATGACATGACTGCGGAAAAATGTTCTCTACAGAATAAAAAGTGTTGACATTCTGTTAGGCCTAGTCACCAGTTAGAAAACGACATGACTTTAGGATTTAAAAAAAAAAATCACCAAAATTCATAAAAAAATATTAAACAAGCCAACATTTCTAGTTGTAGCAGTGGGGGGTTAAAGATCAACCTGTTAAGCACTAAAATATTGGGGTAAAACATTGCTAAGTAGAAGCAAATGAGAAATAATCATAGACAAACAAATAAGACACAGTATTGTGGAGCTTAGACTTAATGTAACAGGAAAATAAAGCCCAAAGATGACTGTTTTGGGGGCTCTTTCTGGAGATGGAACCCACATCTATCTAGCATTGGTGATGTATCCTAGAAATATGCCACCAATGTCTCAGAAGAGATAACCCCTAACCCCTTTAAGGACTTCTGGAAAGTATAAGTAGTGAGAATAGTTCAAATGAAGAAGAAAGAACCCTTTTTCAAATATGGTAGCATTGTCTCAATATTACTCCCTCCTGGTCTGAAATCATAACTATAATTTGATAAGTCTGCTCAACTATGAACATTTGCACACAATGCATTTTCTGAAGGTTTACTTCCCTCCAATTGTCTCTAATTCCAATGAATTTGAATCAGCCAAATCCCCAGTTTCTCAGTGGCTCTAAAGTTGACAGCATTTTACAGACTTTCTTCTGATAATTTAGATACATCACAATTTTGACAATATATATGGAACTAAAATAACTTGAATATCTTGTCCAAACAAGATTTTTTGGGTCTGTAGAGGACACATGCTAGCTAATTGTGTAGAAGAGGTTTATCACAATTTATTTATAGGGTTTATCCTACAAAAAGTGTTACTATGCAATGAATAGTGCATTTTAAATGAAATGTTATTGCAGTATAAATGAAGTAAAAATATAGTTGCTTTTTTGTGTACTTTAGATTTTCTCTATGATAGTGCCTGATGCTGTTTATCCTGTTGCTGAAATTCTGGTCTATCTATTTCCTGCATTCAGTGGTGGACCGACATGCTCAGTAGCTTTCCTGTTCTCTTCATCCTCTCAGTGCCAGCATACTAATCTCTTAATGAAGCAGGTGAAGTGGACCAGACACCTTTCATTCATTTATCCCTACTTCTAAGTTCATAGAAAATGTTCCCCTACAGTATCTCACAAAAGTGAGTACACTCCCCACATTTTTGTAAATACAGGGTGGGACATTTATATGGATACACCTTAATACAATGGGATTGGTTGTTGATATTAACTTCCTGTTTGTGGCACATTAGTATATGTGGGGGGGGGGGGGAAACTTTTCAAGATGGGTGGTGACCATGGCAGCCATTTTGAAGTCGGCCATTTTGAATCCAACTTTTGTTTTTTCAATAAAAAGAGGGTTATGTGACACATCAAACTTATTGGAAATGTCACAAGAAAAACACTGATGTGCTTGGTTTTAACGTAACTTTATTCTTTCATGAGTTATTTACAAGTTTCTCTTTGTTTACAGCCATTGACATGTCGCCGAGGTTAACACGTAAGGAGCGGATAGAAATTGTGTTGATATCTGGTGAACACAGTAACAGGGTCATTGCAGCAGATTTCAATGCAAGACACCCTACGAGACCACCCATCTCCCATGCTACAGTTAGCAAACTGCTTGCTAAGTTTCGTGAAACTGGTTCAGATTTGGATTTGCCAAAATGTGGACGCATAGCACTCGCCGCATGTCACTGGAGAGGGGCATTAGTCGAACATCCCTTCGGCGGATATTAGCTACTCACAAATGGCACCCTTACAAACTCCAGCTACTGCAGCATCTCAACGAGGATGACCCAGATCTGCGCACTGAATTTGCAGAATGGGCAAAACAAAAATTGGAACAGGACCCTCAGTTTATGCAGAAGATTTTGTTCAGTGATGAGGCAAACTTTTATGTGAATGGTGAAGTTAACAAATAAAACCACCGCTATTGGTCTGATACTAAACCACATTGGATAGATCCCTCCAAGACTGTTAGAACAAAAAAATTGATGGTATGGTGTGGTATATGGGGTACAAAGATAGTGGGGCTATTCTTCATCAATTGAAACCTCAAGGCCACTGGATATGCGAAATTGCTACATGATGATGTGTTTCCCTCTTTATGCACTGAAGCTGGCACACCACATTATGGGTGTCATGCCCGAGCATTCCTAGATGAACAGTTTCCTGGAAAGTGGAATGGTCGTCGTGGGCCAGTTGAATGGCCCCCAAGGTCTCTTAATCTGACCCCCTTAGACTTTTATCTTTGGGGTCATCTGAAGGCAATTGTCTATGCTGTGAAGATACGAGTTGTGCAGCACCTGAAACTACGGATACTGGAAGCCTGTGCTAGCATTTCTCCTGTGGTGTTGCTATCAGTGTGTGAAGAGTGGGAGAAGAGGGTTGCATTGACAATCCAACACAATGGGCAGCACATTGAACACATTTTATTAGTGGTCAGAAACTTGTAAATAACTCATGAAGGAATAAAGTTACGTTAAAACCAAGCACATTTTTCCTGTGAAATTCCCAATAAGTTTGATGTGTCACATGACCCTCTTCCTATTGCAAAAACAAAAGTTGGATTCAAAATGGCCAACTTCAAAATGGCTGCCATGGTCACCACCCATCTTGAAAAGTTTCCCCCCTCACATATACTAATGTGCCACAAACAGGAAGTTAATATCACCAACCATTCCCATTGCATTAAGGTGTATCCATATAAATGGCCCACCCTGTACTTTATTATTTCTTTTCATGAGGCAACACTGAAGATATGGCACTTTGATACAATGTGCCCTCAAAATAACTCAACACACATCCATCGATGTCTAAACCGCTGGCAACAAAAGTGAGAACAGACCTTGCCATGGTTGACCAAAGAAGTGGAGTACATGTGCTCAGCATCATATCCAGAGGTTGTCTTTTCAAATAGACGTATGAGTGCTACCTGCATTGCTGCAGAGGTTAAAAGGGTGGGGGTCAGCCTGTCAGTGCTCAGACCATACACCGCACGATGCATCAAATTGGTCTGCATGACTGTCGTCCCAGAAGGAAGCCTCATCTAAAGATGATGCCCAAGAAAGCTCGCAGACAGTTTGCTGAAGACAAGTGTAGTGTACGGGAGTTGTACTACCCGTCACTACAGAAGGGTCACTTGGATGCTGTCGTTCCTCTCATTTATGGGGAGGCTGGTAAAGGTCCTATTTGTACCATGCAATGTAATTTATTGTATTTAATTCCCTGTTACTGTGAAATGTGCTATGTGCAGGCCGGCTAGGGATGTAATTCCAGCTCTAGTCACTAGAGGGAGCTAGGTAGCCCTAGTCTATATAAGGCCCAGTCAGGGAAAGAAAGCTCAGTCAGACAGCTCAGCTCAGTCTACTCCAGGCCATGAGCCTGTGAGGTCTACACCAGGCCCTGGGCCTGGGAAGGAGTGCAGACCCTGGAGTCTGTGAAGGCCACATGTCTCAGGCCTAAGCGAAGTCAGCAGAAGTCAAGCAGAGGCAATCCCTAGAGCAAGAGGTACTAAATGCCAAGAGGAGGTACACTGTCTACTGGAGATTCAAGGATATAAGCCAGAAGTAGGGCATTGGGGCCTTGAAGCATCAATTCCAGTCAGGACAAGTCAGGAAGAAAGTAAGGTTCACCTGCAATTCTAAGTCCTGTTGTCTTTCCCTCTGTTATACCTTGCTGGATGTAAGCCTGCTGTAACTGCGACTGTACAAACGTCTATTCTCTGCAACAAGAACTGTGTTAAGAGGTTGCCTGCTGTATTTTCTACGGTTTTCAGTAAAGTTGGAATTCTGTTTTCAAGTTACAAGTCTGCACCTCTGTTTATTCCTACTATAAATACGGTGTGCCACCGTTTACTGGCACTGGCGTCACGACACATCAGGGACTCAGCCATAGGCACGTTAAACTACAACACCAAGGGCACCTCACATTACACCTGGCTGTGTCCCTCAAGAACCCAGAGAGTGCCCCAGAGGAACAGCGTGCCGGCCTCTCCATCACTGGCATTCCCCAGGTTAGTCCCACACATTGCTCTGACTTGGGGGTGCTACATTTTTGGCGTCACGAACAGGATACGCACGTTTTACGGACTGTGAGCAAAAACGTGAACTTTGTGCCTTAACCAGTTTGCCAAGTGACAAAACGCCTGTTTATTTGAAGTAAACTTTGAGGACTTAAAACGTACAGAAAAGTGTCCCAAAAACCTCCAGGAAGCGCTGTGCAGTGTTGCGCTATCAAGAGGAAGAAAATCGCCACTTCAAAGTGCATTTTTGTGGACTTTTATGCTGTTTTACTACCGCTGCTTGCTGTCATTGAATTGATGCATCATGGCGCCCAAGATGGCCGCCGGCGCCATTAGACTTCTTCATGCGCCATCACTGTCCTCAGTGGCGCGAAGATTTGGCGCCAAAACCCTCCAAGAGGGAGGAGACAACCGTCCTGGGATGCCGCCCCTGTACGTGGATTACAATGTGGGCGGGCCTGAAGTTGGGCGAGAACTCCCGAGTCTGGGGGAGTGGCCGCAGACTTGTGCAAGCAGAGAGGAAGTATTGGAGCCTGCTGCAAGTGTGCCGGAATCCAGCAGTGACATCGCCGCCCTGGAGGAGCGGATCGCTATATTGCAAGTTCATCTGGATGGCCTGCGGCAAGTGACAGAGTCTAAGAAGGCAGCGCAGCAGTCCAGCGGTGGTGAGTTACCTGTGCCCCCTGTGCATCCTGAACCCGTAGTACCAAGTCCTACCGCTAACGCTGAGCCACCCAAGGTCCGTGTAAAAGCGGATAAATTGACTTATGCCAGGAGCCAAGTCCGCCTTGACGGGAGCGTTATGTCCCGGCCAGAGGAAGTGTCTACCCCAGCGCCGGCCCGTGTCCCGAGACCAGCAGCTCCTATGTGTCCGCAACCCAGCGGGCCAGTGAGGTGGGTAGGCCCAATACCGGTGATGTTTCCAGCCCATTCCCTTTGGTGGGCACCCCCTCCAAGTGGCCCTGGTGCATGGCCCAGACTACCGGCAGCACAGGGCTGCACTACCTCTGATGAACAGGGATCCTTTGACACATACCTGTGAGCAGGCCTGCTAGGCCATTTTTGCTCATCCTCACAGGGACATCATACATGTTGCAGGAACTGCCCCTTTAAGTTTGCCAGGCTGGTGGAGCTTGCTGCCAGTTCCCCACGGCCGGTGGCATGTTTGTGAAGATAAGTTGCCACTGTGGAACCACTGCTCCCAGCCTGCCTCTTTCTGTTCCGGGACATCCTGCCTGCTGCTACCATTTTGCTTCAAGTACTTTCTTAATTCCAAGTTGTGTCTTTATTTTCACTTTATCCCCTTTTAACCCCCATTTCAGGTTGAAAAGGGCTTTTATGTCAGCACTTTAATAATACGCAGGACTTGCCAGGATAACATGGCCCTGGTATTGTCAGAGTCCTGTATTGTCATTTTATGTATGTGCTGCTGACCGTATTTATTACTTTAAAAATTTTATCCAAGTCTTGTGCCCAGAGATGGACTCCCTATGTGCGAGCCTCTGAGATATCGCTTTTATGGACTCATTCATTGTCATGGACTATCCTGGTATTCCCTAACATCCGCTGTGCCAGGTCAGCGCCCCAGTTCCATTCCTTATCCTGAAGAAAGAGAACGACGCCCCTTGTCACCGCACTTCTCCGTCAACCAGCTGGACCTGATCATAATTGTCAATGCAGATGGAATTGATTACTGATATGTATGTATCCCTGCATGTTTTCTTTTGTCTCTTTCAGGTGAAAATTCCAGTTGGGCGGTACCCTGGTAGAGTACGAGGGCGTACTCAGCTTAAAGCAGCGGGGTATGTAGTGTACGGGAGTTGTACTACCCGTCACTACAGAAGGGTCACTTGGATGCTGTCGTTCCTCTCATTTATGGGGAGGCTGGTAAAGGTCCTATTTGTACCATGCAATGTAATTTATTGTATTTAATTCCCTGTTACTGTGAAATGTGCTATGTGCAGGCCGGCTAGGGATGTAATTCCAGCTCTAGTCACTAGAGGGAGCTAGGTAGCCCTAGTCTATATAAGGCCCAGTCAGGGAAAGAAAGCTCAGTCAGACAGCTCAGCTCAGTCTACTCCAGGCCATGAGCCTGTGAGGTCTACACCAGGCCCTGGGCCTGGGAAGGAGTGCAGACCCTGGAGTCTGTGAAGGCCACATGTCTCAGGCCTAAGCGAGTCAGCAGAAGTCAAGCAGAGGCAATCCCTAGAGCAAGAGGTACTAAATGCCAAGAGGAGGTACACTGTCTACTGGAGATTCAAGGATATAAGCCAGAAGTAGGGCATTGGGGCCTTGAAGCATCAATTCCAGTCAGGACAAGTCAGGAAGAAAGTAAGGTTCACCTGCAATTCTAAGTCCTGTTGTCTTTCCCTCTGTTATACCTTGCTGGATGTAAGCCTGCTGTAACTGCGACTGTACAAACGTCTATTCTCTGCAACAAGAACTGTGTTAAGAGGTTGCCTGCTGTATTTTCTACGGTTTTCAGTAAAGTTGGAATTCTGTTTTCAAGTTACAAGTCTGCACCTCTGTTTATTCCTACTATAAATACGGTGTGCCACCGTTTACTGGCACTGGCGTCACGACACATCAGGGACTCAGCCATAGGCACGTTAAACTACAACACCAAGGGCACCTCACATTACACCTGGCTGTGTCCCTCAAGAACCCAGAGAGTGCCCCAGAGGAACAGCGTGCCGGCCTCTCCATCACTGGCATTCCCCAGGTTAGTCCCACACATTGCTCTGACTTGGGGGTGCTACACAAGCAGACTAAGGACATGGATTACTGGAACCATTTCCTGTGGTCTGATGAGACCAAGATAAACTTATTTTGTTCAGATGGTGTCAAGCTTGTGTGGCGGCAACCAGGTGAGGAGTACAAAGTCAAGTGTGTCTTGCCTTCAGTCAAACATGGTGGTGGGAGTGTCATGGTTTGGGACTGCATGAGTTCTGCCAGCTGTGGGGAGCTACAGTTCATTGAGAGAACCACGAAGGCCAACATGTACTGTGACATACTGAGGCAGAGTATGATCCCCTCCCCTTGGAAACTGGGCTGCAGGGCAGTATTCCAAAATGATAATGACCCCAAACACATCTCCAAGATGACCACTGCCTTGCTAAAGAAACTGAGGGTAAAGGTTCTGGACTGGCCAAGCATGTCTCCAGACCTAAACCCTATTGAGCATCTGTGGGGCATCCTCCAGCTCTGTGATGTCATCATGGAGGAGTGGAAGAGGATTCCAGTGGCAACCTGTGAAGCTCTAGTGAACTCCATGCCCAAGAGAGTTAAGGCAGTGCTGGAAAATAATGGTGGCCACATAAAATATTGACACTTTGGGCATAATTTTCCCATTTTCACTTAGGGGTGTACTCACTTTTGTTGCCAGCTGTTTAGACATTAATGGCTGTGTGTTTAGTTATTTTGAGGACACACTAAATTTACACTGTTATACAAGCTGCACACCGACTGCTTGTATCAAAGTGTCATATATTCAGTGTTGTCCCATGAAAATATATAATAAAATATTTACAAAAATGTGAGCGGTGTACTCACTTTTGTGACATACTGTATATAGGTTATATCTTTCTAGATGGTGGAGAATGAAATTGTGGGGGGAGGGGGAGAGAGGAACAGATGCTCAGCTAAGCTTTGTAGGAGTTGACTATAATGCACACCTAGAAGATGCAAATGCTTAAAGGACAAATGGTAGGAGTTGCTGCCCACCCACAGAAGGCGACAAGACCAGAACTGCAGAGGGGTGAATAAAAAAATTAAACTTGTTGGATAACCCCTATAAGCAGCAGTCTATTTGTCCTCCGGTGATGTGACAGGGTCAGGGGAAGTGTAATGTGAGCACAAGCTTGTAGACAGAGTGACTGATTGCAGCTCCTCTTTATCTGTAATATGGCAGACAAGGATAAAAACAGCTAGAGGGTGAAAACTTTACAAAGTTGCAGCACATGAGGATCTAAGATCTAAGATGTGTCTTTTTTAATATATTAATACATTATTGATATATTTTAGGAACACATTTCTAATACAATCTAACATTTTAAAAAGTATAGTAGTCATAATAAATTTTTAGTGGCTCAAAGTTCTTTTCCATTTCTAGTTATATTCCTACCCTTATAAAGGGAATTCATCATGTTATTTTTAGTGATCAAAACCTATTTTTATAATCTGCTTTTATTTTCTGATTTAGTATTTTTTGTGTTCTAATTTCACTTGACAGTTGGGCAACTATAAACAAATAGCAGTTGCAAAGAATATTGAGTTAAATAGAAAAGAGTGAGATTGCTTTGTGGCAAGTGCATATGAGGAGTGAGCTGACCCTTAAGGCCTCATTCACACGTCAGTAATTTTTCTTTCCAGAATCACAGTCCGTTTTTTTGCGGATCCGTTGTTCCCCAAAATGCTTCAGTTTTTTTATTTTAGTGTTTCCGTATACCTTCCATTATTCCGTATGTCCGTTTTTCCGCAAAAATCATGAAGAACTGGGAAAAGAATTTAAAAAAAATAGTTCCTATGGTAACTTGATAAAAAAAAAAAAAGGGTTTAAATAGCGGACATTTTAGATTCCAGGTGCCATTTTAATGTGCTTGTGGTGTGAAATCTCTGCTTGGCTGGCATAGTTTCCCACCGTATTCTCAACGAACATCATGACTGAAGACATCGATAAAGTCCTTTTTTCTTGGGTTCTCTCTCGGCAATTCGGACAGCCCACATCCATGCTGGACGATGAACCGGGGAGGAAGAGGAGACGGCTTTGGGTCCATCCAATTGTGGCTCAACGGCAACAGAAAGGACAGTTTCATAAACTGTTTATTGATCTCCGTCAAGATGCAAACAAATTTAAAAGCTACTGCCGGATGTCCATCGGAAATTTTGATTATCTACTCATTTGTCTCCATCCCGACCTTAATTTTGTGGACACAAGTATGCGGCATAGCATTTCAGCTGAACAGCGCTTGTTAGTCACTCTGAGGTAAGGGACACTTCTACTGTTGTACACTATATATGCCTTAGATTTTTAGAAACGTTTATCTGATTTTTTTTTTTGGTTTTCTCTGTTTTAGATTCCTTGCAACTGGAAATTCTTTTGCTTCACTGCATTCTGAGTTTTTGCTTGGAATCTCTACTATCTCTGGGATTGTCTGCCATACCTGTAAAGTGATATGGCAGCGTCTTAGAGAAGCGGTCATGTCCACCCCCACGGCAGCAGATTGGCTTCGGATTGCCGATGGGTTTAACCAATCTGCGCAGTTTCCTAACTGCATTGGGGCACTGGACGGTAAGCACATTCGTGTAAAGAAGCCGTCACACTCAGGGTCCCGGTATTTTAATTACAAGCAATATTTTTCAGTAGTACTGATGGCTCTTGCTGACAGTGACTACAAGTTTGTAATTGTAGATATCGGGGCCTATGGGAGCACTTCAGACAGCCGCATCTTGAGTGCTTCCAGAATGGGTGAGCGGCTTCGCCAAATCCAGCTTGCCCTGCCAGAGCCCAGTAGGCTACCCGGATCTGCAGGTCCGCCGGCTCCATTTGTGATTGTGGTGGACGAAGGGTTTGCATTGTCCCCCCACCCCATGCGGCCCTTCCCTAGATCGCGATCTGGATGACAGGAAGCGCATCTTCAACTATCGATTGACTCGCACCCGTCGATATGTGGAGTGCGCTTTTGGAATACTGTCCAGTAAATGGAGAGTATTCCAGTCATCCATACAGATGAAACCGGATAATGTCACCCTGGTGATACAGGCTTGTGTCATGCTACACAACTTCACCAGGATCCACGATGCCTCCACAGATTCTGATTTGGGCCTAAATATGACCTCTTCAGTCAGTTTAGACCTGAGCCGGCCTGGACGACCTGGAACAGCTGGATTAGCTGTTCGGGAAATCTTTGCCGACTACTTCAGCAGCCCTGAGGGGGCATTGTCGTGGAAGATGGATGCCATCCGTGGTAGCCGTTGATTTCAGCTGGAATCTGGTTTAAATTTTTGAAAATTTGGAAACTATTTACATTAGTTAGATCCCTTGTGTTTAGTTTAGCTTAGGGACTTGCAAGAGAATGAGGAGCCTTGACGTGGCTTGCGGGCTGAGGTATTTTGTAAAATCCAATTTTTTGGTATAAATACCTTCCAATCCTCATGTGAAATTTAAAGTACTTTGAATAAAAAACTTAAAATGTATCTTGGATATGTTTTTTTTGGAAAAAAACAAAATGTTGGCCTGTCGCAATCACTCTGACACTTGTGGTCCCTCTGTTCAACATGAGCTCTGGATGCAGTTCAGTGGGGACAATGTAATGATTTCAGGACAGCCAGCTTTTTCATACAATTTGCATGTATAGGGGGGAGGGGCAGCTGCAGACAGGACCAGGGTAGATGGTGTTCACAGTAGCTTCATGGTATTCATCCCACACATATATATTTTGTGTGAATTTGTAATTTATGTAATGTACATTTGATCACCGTTGGTCACAACTATGGGAACAGCCCAGGCCAAGCACCTAGGCACCAAGGAACTATGATCACCAACGTGAATCTGAGAGCAGGAGAGGTCAATGACATTCAATTGTGCAAGGATCCATTTTCTATTGTTGCACTGAAAAAGGTTCCTGCATAATTGAGTTTCATTGTGGGTCATGAGTGGCCAATTTTGCACCACATCCTAGGATGGAACGAAACCAGCAACATGCTGCGGATTTGGCACTAGTATTAAAACGGACCTGAATGTATTTTTTAGGACTATGTTCAGTTGTGTCCCCATTGACAATGAATGACATAACTGAACCCAGACAATCTCTTTGGACTTTACACACATTATTTGGAACATACCTAGTGACAAAAGTACTTACGTTAAGTACTTACGTCACTGGGCATGTGTTACCATTTGTGAAGGCAGAGTTGCAGACAGTAGATGTACTGTAATCTAATAATTCCTAATTCCTGCCTTCAAAGGGTTCCTACAACATCCAATCTGCTTAGCATAACCTATACAGAGCATAGATTACCTCACACAACTAAAATCTCAAAATGAATAAAAAAAAACAAATTAGTAAAATTTCTAAATACTTTATCGGAAAATAAAATCTTTGAATGTTTGAATTCACCTCTATAGAACATTTTGGGAGGGTACTTTTTACATCAAAAAAAATCACGCATATATAAACATAATAACAGTCACTCATAAATCATACAAATCACGCAGATATGGTTCCGGCTGATGACCACTAGGATGCGAGACTGGTGGAGGCGGTGCTGTTGCTGTTGGTGGAATGTGAAGCATCATGTCTCTGCACCGCAACAGATAGTCTGACAAATAATGAGGCTCTTCAGGGCCCGCAAACAGATCAATTACAAAATGTAACGCCCCGATACAACGTGTATGCCGCTCCTCTGGCACACGGCGCAAAGCAGGACCAAGCCCTTTGAGGGCAGTCTCCTCCTTGCCATCGGCCCGATTCCGGTTCAGATACTCCATGACCATTAAATTGACTTAGCCATGGATATCTGCTCTGGAATCGGACCGACGGGCTCGTCTGCCAGAGGAACGGCTTACCTGAGGTATGTCTTCAGGCGTGGAGTGTGATGGCCCCGCCAACAATTGAGAATCCTCTGCAGAGGGAGGGACATCCGTTATACTGGACAGCTCCGCAGTGGCCTGCGCATCTTCTTCCTGCACTGAAACCTGAGTGGTTCCCTCATCCGCCTGTGAGGCAGGAAGTGCATCCTCCCCGGAAGCCGAATGAGAGCCCTCACTTAAGCTGTCCACAGTTCTGCATGAAAAAAAAAGACAAAAACAATAAAATAAATACAAGCATACTTTAACTTTAACATACACTCTTGTAATAACAAAACTATACTTACGGTCTGACGGCCATTATGTCTTTGAGAAATGAAAGCTGTCTCGTGTACATATACGGCTTTTTTTCTTGGGAGCACCATCTCCGCTTCTCCCTTTTTGCACTAACTCCCTGCAGGTATTCCAACGCTTCTTAACCTGGTCCACTGTCAAAACACAATACATGAATAAAAAGGTTAAAAAAGTACGTTAACATTAACACACAAGATGTAGCATCATCTGTGTGTACTAGGCCTATGTTTGCCAACCAGCATGCCCCCAGCAGCAGTAAAAGTACAACTACCAGCATGTCTGGACAGCGACTCTCTGTGCAGGCATGCTGGGAGTTGTACTTTGGCAACAGCTGGAGGAACAGTGGTTGAGAAACACTGTACTAGGTCAAGCATGAGGTAACTTATACTAAAGCATATGTCACCAGAGAAAACTATGACAACACATGCTCAAGCATAAACACTTCATGGCAGGCCATGTATACAGAAAATGTGCGCAAATTTACTTGACATATTACAATTTATGAAAAATACACATTACTTACAAAGTTTTTTACGGTGCTCTTTGGATGCAGCGGCCCATTCTTCACCCATCAATGCCGTGCAGACTTCCACCCATGCCTGGTCCTTCAGGGTCCTTTCATGGTAGGACCCACAACACTGGCCTCTCTTGAATCAGGCAAATTAATTGCTCGACATCCATTATGTCAGCCTTTCTATGTCTGAGGTAGTGATGAGCTGGTTGTCTGCTGTCTAGACAACCTCTGACATGTGACCTTTTTTTTTTTTTTCCTGTGGATCCATAATTACGGATCCGCAAATACGGATGACCTGCGGATGACTTTTTTCACCTTTCCGCATGTCATCCTGATTTATGCGGATCCATTCACTTCAATGGGGCTACGGTCCGCAAATTGCGGACAAAAGTAGGACATGCTCTACTTTTAATACGGTTCAGCATGGCGGAAAAGCTTGGATTTGCGGATGCGGAGAGCATACGAAATGCTCTCCGCATCTTTTGCGGACCCATTGAAATGAATGGGTCCGCATATCTTCCGCATTATTTCCGCATTTTTGTGGACATAATGCGGAAAAAAAATACGGATGTGTGAATAAGGCCTAACTGTGATGATGTCTGAGAAGACTGCTGACCCTTCCCCAGTGAACTCAGAACAAGTTGAAAAGTGCTCTCAGCACAGGAAAACATTCATTCCATAATTTTACCCAATTAAGCCAGTACTCTCTGCTCTGCACTGATGAGGGGCTGGTGATTGTTGTCAATAAAACTTGGCTAGGCTTTGTCACCTTTCCATTTTAACTCACCTACCCTTATGATGGCCTTTTTTTAGGGCATTTATTGAAAACTGTAAAAAAAATTAAAAAAAGGGGGGGCGTGGCCTGGCAGGGGAGCATGATTGCTGTATGAAAGCTTAGCTCCTCACAGGCATCCTGCTTAGAGGCGGTTACAGCTAGACAAAATGTCTATGGGCACCGTGAAACAGAGCTCTAAAGCCACCCCAAATCAAAGAATGTCAAAGAGTATTTCCGGAGCACGCGCCTGACAGTAATGGCGGACACCCTGAACCAAGCGATTCCAGTATGTCGCAGACTCAGCAAGAGAGAAAGGGCGCAAAACAAAACAGCGCAAGAGAGAACTGTTGGGATCTCCACATAGCTCACCAGACTCTCCAACTAACACCAGCCCGCCAGCCCCATCGCAACTCTCGCCCTCTTCACCGAGCTCAGAGGTAGGACAAAGGCTAAAGAGAAGCCAAGAGGCCAAGGAAGGACCTACTAAGCCGCCATACCTCACGGAGATTGTCTCACAGTCAGGGGGCTCTAATATAGCTAGCCCGGTCAAGCAAAAAAGCAGGTGGTTTATTTGAAGGTTCTGCTGCTTCAGCGGAATCTGATCCACACACAGAACAAGCAGTCGCCTTAGCTGCTTACCAAGTGGTAAAAGGCAATTCTAATTAAAGCTTTAAATCGTTACTTTCAGGTGTAATTACATTCAGGCACAAGTATATTAAAGGGTTGCCAAGTATCGAAACCCTGTTTTCATATATATTTCATCCCTGGGAAATTTAAGTTAGCAGAAGTGGGTCCTCTGTTTAGGATTCTCTTCTTGTGGTCAGTGTCTCTTGCTCTGGATGACCTGTTATGTCCTACATTAAACAGACATCCCTCTCATTAAAATGGACACGTTGTAATGTTTATTTCTCTCTGTGGTGGTACTGCAGAGAAATTGAACACGTGCTGCCATGTTCCCCCCATAGGTAACAGCTGACCACTGCGGTTCCATCGGGGGATACTTTGTGAACTGCTTATTGTCAGGGGATGGTAGCAAATAGGGAGTTATCCAAAGCGGCTAAAAACTTGACCCAATGGTTTTTGAAGGTGTTGGATTACAAAATCAAGGCAGATTTCTTTGAAAAACCACAACATAGCGGCCCTTGGATTGTGTCTGGTACTGTAGCTCAACTATGTTGACATGAATGTAATGGAGCTGTAATATCAGACTGACACAAACGGTCTACGGTGTGGCCAAAGTCTAAAAAGGGTTTTCCAGGATTACTTTGTTGGCCTTAAGACGCTTAATACAAAAAGACATTGCACAAGAAATTACTTCCATAACATCCACTGTAGAGGAGTTGAGCGGTAGAATAGATCATGTGGAACATAAAATGGGAGAGTTCTCATCTGCTCATAATGAGCTAGTAGATGCACATAACTCTATCGCAGAAGAGCTGGAGGCAGTCAAAGTTAATATGGCGGATATAGAAGACAGAAACCTCCACAACAATGTGAAGTTTTGGGGCATTTCTGAATCAGTCCCTCCATCAGAATTATCAGCATACATAACAAAAATAATCAGAAAGGTTCTCCCACATGTACCTGAAGCAGAATTGGTCATAGATAAGGTCTCCAGGCTACAGAAGCCTAAAAACCTCCCTGATGCTGTACCAAGAGATTCTATAGCATGTATCCATTTTTTCCATGTGAAAGAACAACTACTGCAAACAGCAAGAAAACTACAGAAGCTACTGGAGCCTTTTTCAAGCCATTACTTTATTTATGAATCATTCTCAGGCAACTCTGCAAGCTAGAAGAAAGATGCTTCCAATCACACAAGCCCTCCGCAACCAAGGTACTGCTTATAAGTGGGGTTTTCCAACAAGAATTCTGATTTCTATGAATGGAACTCAATACGCGATCTTTACCCTGGAACAAGGCATCCTACTGCTGAAACAGTGGGGCATTGCAATTCTCTCATCGCTGCCCGGATCAAGGTCACCGAGGTCATATGTCTATATATAGCTTGATTTAATAGCAGGACACTGTGTCTGCATTCTTTCCTACAAACCAACCCTGAGGTTTGTGCAGTCTTACCCACTGCTCCTCTTATTCTCTATTGGTTTCTATTTTCTTGCTTTATTGTTTTAATATGTTGATCCATTTAAAGGGGACATGCCTCCATTTTCACCTAGGCAGCCCCCTGACTTAAGCATTGGAGCAGTTCATGCTTCGATACTCTCCTTTGCCCTGCACTAGATCGCGCAAGGCAAGGGCACTTTTGTTTATAATAACACACTGCCAGTTGGAAGCTTCCATCCGGCAGTGTGTTCGGTGATGTCACGTTTTACTGGCTAGGGCAGCGTTAAAGCCCGCCAATCAGTGCCGGTGATATCACAGGGCTTCCTGGCAGCCCCATGAAGAGCCTGGTTCGCCACTGGAACTCCTGAAAATGCCTTCGCCCTGCGCGATTTAGTGCACGGCAAAGCAGAGCATTGGAGCATGAAATGCTCCATTGCTCCTGTCAGGGGGGCTGCCTGGGTGCAAATAGAGGTATGTCCGGGTTTAGCTCTGAACCCACGACAACCCCTTTAAATGATCATTGTATGGTTCTTAACTCCCAGGTTGTTCAAGAGACAAGTGTCTTAATTCACGCGTAGATCCTCCAACCAACCATGTCTTTTAGATTTGTGTCCTTTAACGCCAAGGGCTTAAACAGCCCACAAGGCCAAGCTTCTCAAGGCTGAAATCCTAGGGGTAAAGCTTCTAAGGATTCTGTATAGCTATTAAATATTCGATCACATTTCAATGCATAAAGTGACGGAGGACAAGAGGGGCAGATATCTGGCGCTACAATGTACTATTAAACATAACAATTTTACTTTGATTAATGTATACGCTCCTAACACCTCCCAGGTCTCCTTCTTGTCATCTGTTTTGAAACATCTCAGTCCTCTCATTGTGGGTCATCCTATCATTTGCGGAGATTTTAATATAATTTCTGATCGCCTCTTGGACACTACGTCTAAGAGCAAGAGACCTACATCTGCCCTGAAGACATGGTTGGGTTGGGAAGATCTTTACGATATATAGAAATGCACTCATGCGGTGGAAAGGAACTATGCTCCAATCTCATTAGTATTCCTTACCCCTATGCACTCAACCAATACATATGTATGGAAATTAAACACATACATTCTTTCGTTGCCTTCAGTTAAAGCTGCTCTAAAAGACAAACTAAGGGAATTCTTTACGCTTAATGCGCCTTTCACCGCTGACCCTTTCTTATTGTGGGCTACCCATAAGGCTTACATGAGGGGCCTGATGATACAACACACTTCTTATCACAAATCCCATAAAGAAAAAACTATAGCTCTCCTTGACAAAATAGCTAAACTTGGATCTCAACATAAAATCACCGATTCCTCATGAACTTTGGAGCAACTACAGAAAGCCCAGTCGGCTCTAAAAAATTTTTTAACTTTCAATAAGTTTTTATTTTGGTTTTACAATCAGGTAGTATTACATTGTGTACATTAAAGCGTGTAAACAAAATGTCTAGGACCAATATAATACATTATACATAGTATAGAGTAAGTGTCCAAACAAAGTAACTAGAAGTACCACAGATATATACCACATAAAAATGAGCTTCTGATGTGTGAAAGGAGGTGAAGGAAAGTGCCAGTGAGCCACTGTTGACATTCGCCAGCTGAAAGAGGTGGGGGATGCACTACCACAGACAGAAAGGCAGAGGGGTTGCATATCTGCTAGACAGCCACGGAATCCACTGATCATGTGAACGCATACGGGCAGAGGCTGAGAGACCGAATACTAATTCACAGTGCATGTGGTGGTTTACTGATTGTATTACATCTGCTATGGGAGATGTAATTGCCTGTTTCCAATGCCGGGCAATGATATTACGGGCAGCGGATAGGATGTGGGCTACTACCCACCGTATCTTTGAGTCGACCTCCGCTAGACCTAACCCAAGTATGGAAAGGGCAGAGGTAAGTGTCAGCTCAGAGTCAGTGACTCGGCGAATAAGGTGTTCAACTGTATGCCAAAACTTTTTAGTGTATATGCACGACCACCACATGTGCAGAGGAGTCCCTACACTCCCACATCCCCTCCAACATAACGGAGAATAGCCTGGTGAGTAGTGTTGAGCGAACAGTTCGCGCATCGTTCGGGTTCGTACCGAATTTTGGGGTGTCCGGGACCCGGACCCGAACCCGGACATTTTCAAAAAAGTTCGGGTTCGGGTTCGGTGTTCGTCGATTTCTTCCCGCTTTCTGAAGGGCTGCACAGCAGCCAATCAGCTAGCGTCTTACTTCTTGCCCTAAGAAGCCATCACAGCCATGCCTACTAATGGCATGGCTGTGATTGGCCAAGTGCAGCATGTGACCCAGCCTCTATTTAAGCTGGAGTCACGTGGCGCCGCACGTCACACTGCTCTGACTAGTGTAGGGAGAGGATGCAGCTTCTGTGAGGGCGAGATAGGCAGGGAAAAGTCAGCAACAGCACCTAATGAACGGATCGATCTGCAGCTGAGAATCAGTGAACTTCTGCTATTTACTTGATTGCTGGTTTTGGCTGCACAGAGCGTTTTTCTGTCACTTATTTTCTGGGTTGATCGGCGGCCATTTTGTGACTTGTGGTGCTCCAGAACAAGCTGCCACACATCCATCAATGCTTCAATACTATTTTTTTTTTGCTATATCCTCCATCAGGGGCTTGGCTGTGCTAATTGTCACCCCTAGAAACTCAGGATAGCAATTTCTATATTTTATTAAGGGGTTAAATACAATTGCCCAAATACCAATCCCCTAAATCTGGTGTTCCAGCTTTGGCTAGACAAGCATAATACTGTCTGCTGTCTGGCAAAGGATAGATTATTTTCTGGGGTGAAATTCAATTGGCAAAATAGCAAAACCATACATCAGTGGTTTCAGCAGTGGCTGGCAAAATATAATAGTGTCCGCCAAAACAGATATTTTGGTTTGGGGTTAAATTCAATTGCCAAAATAGCAATACCATACATCAGTGGTTTCAGCAGTGGCTGGCAAAATATATTAGTGTTTCCTCCAAAACATATATTTTGTTCTGGGGTGAAATTCACTTGCCAAAATAGCAACACCCTAAATCTGGTGTCACAGCTGTGCCTGGCAAACTATATTAGTATCCGCAAAAACATATATTTTCTTCTGGGGTGAAATTCACTTGCCAAAATAGCAACACCCTAAATCTGGTGTCACAGCTGTGCCTGGCAAACTATATTAGTATCCATAAAAACATATATTTTGTTCTGGGGTTAAATTCACTTGCCAAAATAGCAATCCACTAAATCTGGTGTCACAGCTGAGCCTGGCAAACTATATTATTATCCACAAAAACATATATTTTGTTCTGGGGTGAAATTCACTTGCCAAAATAGCAATCCACTAAATCTGGTGTCACAGCTGAGCCTGGCAAACTATATTAGTATCCACAAAAACATATATTTTGTTCTGGGGTGAAATTCACTTGCCAAAATAGCAATCCTCTAAATCTGGTGTCACAGCTGAGCCTGGCAAACTATATTAGTATCCATAAAAACATATATTTTCTTCTGGGGTGAAATTCACTTGCCAAAATAGCAACACCACTAAATCTGGTGTCACAGCTGAGCCTGGCAAACTATATTAGTATCCGCAAAAACATATATTTTCTTCTGGGGTGAAATTCACTTGCCAAAATAGCAATCCACTAAATCTGGTGTCACAGCTGAGCCTGGCAAACTATATTATTATCCATAAAAACATATATTTTGTTCTGGGGTGAAATTCACTTGCCAAAATAGCAATCCACTAAATCTGGTGTCACAGCTGAGCCTGGCAAACTATATTATTATCCGCAAAAACATATATTTTGTTCTGGGGTGAAATTCACTTGCCAAAATAGCAATCCACTAAATCTGGTGTCACAGCTGAGCCTGGCAAACTATATTATTATCCGTAAAAACATATATTTTGTTCTGGGGTGAAATTCACTTGCCAAAATAGCAATCCTCTAAATCTGGTGTCACAGCTGAGCCTGGCAAACTATATTAGTATCCGCAAAAACATATATTTTCTTCTGGGGTGAAATTCACTTGCCAAAATAGCAACACCCTAAATCTGGTGTCACAGCTGAGCCTGGCAAACTATATTAGTATCCGCAAAAACATATATTTTCTTCTGGGGTGAAATTCACTTGCCAAAATAGCAATCCTCTAAATCTGGTGTCACAGCTGAGCCTGGCAAACTATATTAGTATCCGCAAAAACATATATTTTCTTCTGGGGTGAAATTCACTTGCCAAAATAGCAACACCCTAAATCTGGTGTCACAGCTGAGCCTGGCAAACTATATTAGTATCCGCAAAAACATATATTTTCTTCTGGGGTGAAATTCACTTGCCAAAATAGCAATCCACTAAATCTGGTGTCACAGCTGAGCCTGGCAAACTATATTAGTATCCATAAAAACATATATTTTGTTCTGGGGTGAAATTCACTTGCCAAAATAGCAATCCACTAAATCTGGTGTCACAGCTGAGCCTGGCAAACTATATTATTATCCGTAAAAACATATATTTTGTTCTGGGGTGAAATTCACTTGCCAAAATAGCAATCCACTAAATCTGGTGTCACAGCTGAGCCTGGCAAACTATATTATTATCCATAAAAACATATATTTTGTTCTGGGGTGAAATTCACTTGCCAAAATAGCAATCCTCTAAATCTGGTGTCACAGCTGAGCCTGGCAAACTATATTAGTATCCGCAAAAACATATATTTTCTTCTGGGGTGAAATTCACTTGCCAAAATAGCAACACCCTAAATCTGGTGTCACAGCTGAGCCTGGCAAACTATATTAGTATCCGCAAAAACATATATTTTCTTCTGGGGTGAAATTCACTTGCCAAAATAGCAATCCTCTAAATCTGGTGTCACAGCTGAGCCTGGCAAACTATATTAGTATCCGCAAAAACATATATTTTCTTCTGGGGTGAAATTCACTTGCCAAAATAGCAACACCCTAAATCTGGTGTCACAGCTGAGCCTGGCAAACTATATTAGTATCCGCAAAAACATATATTTTCTTCTGGGGTGAAATTCACTTGCCAAAATAGCAATCCACTAAATCTGGTGTCACAGCTGAGCCTGGCAAACTATATTATTATCCGCAAAAACATATATTTTGTTCTGGGGTGAAATTCACTTGCCAAAATAGCAATCCACTAAATCTGGTGTCACAGCTGAGCCTGGCAAACTATATTATTATCCATAAAAACATATATTTTGTTCTGGGGTGAAATTCACTTGCCAAAATAGCAATCCACTAAATCTGGTGTCACAGCTGAGCCTGGCAAACTATATTAGTATCCGCAAAAACATATATTTTCTTCTGGGGTGAAATTCACTTGCCAAAATAGCAACACCCTAAATCTGGTGTCACAGCTGAGCCTGGCAAACTATATTAGTATCCATAAAAACATATATTTTGTTCTGGGGTGAAATTCACTTGCCAAAATAGCAATCCTCTAAATCTGGTGTCACAGCTGAGCCTGGCAAACTATATTATTATCCGCAAAAACATATATTTTGTTCTGGGGTGAAATTCACTTGCCAAAATAGCAATCCACTAAATCTGGTGTCACAGCTGAGCCTGGCAAACTATATTATTATCCGCAAAAACATATATTTTGTTCTGGGGTGAAATTCACTTGCCAAAATAGCAATCCACTAAATCTGGTGTCACAGCTGAGCCTGGCAAACTATATTAGTATCCGTAAAAACATATATTTTCTTCTGGGGTGAAATTCACTTGCCAAAATAGCAACACCCTAAATCTGGTGTCACAGCTGAGCCTGGCAAACTATATTAGTATCCGCAAAAACATATATTTTGTTCTGGGGTGAAATTCACTTGCCAAAATAGCAATCCTCTAAATCTGGTGTCACAGCTGAGCCTGGCAAACTATATTAGTATCCGCAAAAACATATATTTTCTTCTGGGGTGAAATTCACTTGCCAAAATAGCAACACCCTAAATCTGGTGTCACAGCTGAGCCTGGCAAACTATATTAGTATCCGCAAAAACATATATTTTCTTCTGGGGTGAAATTCACTTGCCAAAATAGCAATCCACTAAATCTGGTGTCACAGCTGAGCCTGGCAAACTATATTAGTATCCGCAAAAACATATATTTTGTTCTGGGGTGAAATTCACTTGCCAAAATAGCAATCCTCTAAATCTGGTGTCACAGCTGAGCCTGGCAAACTATATTAGTATCCACAAAAACATATATTTTCTTCTGGGGTGAAATTCACTTGCCAAAATAGCAATACCCTAAATCTGGTGTCACAGCTGTTGCAGGCCCATTGTAAATCTGTCCATAAAAGGATACCTTTCATCCAGGGCCTAAATACTTGCCCTAAAGAGATATTCCCTAAATCAGTGGTTACTGCTGTGCCTGGATTAGTGTAATAAGCTACATAAACAAATAGGCAGATAGTGGTAGGTGCCTGTAAAAAAGGCCTGAATTTGAAATCAATACATTGGGCCAAATATTTTTTCCTTATTGTGGTGCTTGGTGAGCGGTAACAATGAGGAAAACATCTAGTAAGGGACGCGGACGCGGTCGTGGTGGTGTTAGTGTACCCTCTGGTGCTGGGAGAGGACGTGGCCATTCTGCCACAGCCACACGTCCTAGTGAACCAACTACCTCAAGTTCCAGTACCCGCCAGAATTTACAGCGATATTTGGTGGGGCCCAATGCCGTTCTAAGGATGGTAAGGCCTGAGCAGGTACAGGCGCTAGTCAATTGGGTGGCCGACAGTGGATCCAGCACGTTCACAACATTATCTCCCACCCAGTCTTCTGCAGAAAGCGCACAGGTGGCACCTGAAAACCAAGCCCATCAGTCTGTCACATCACCCCCATGCATATCAGGGAAACTGTCTGAGCCTCAAGTTATGCAGCAGTCTCTTATGCTGTTTGAAGACTCTGCTGGCAGGGTTTCCCAAGGGAATCCACCTAGCCCTTCCCCTGTGGTGGAAGACATAGAATGCACTGATGCACAACCTCTGATGTTTACTGATGATGAGGACATGGGAATACCACCTCATCGGAGTCCACACGTCTCTGATGATGACGAAACACAGGTGCCAACTGCTGCGTCTTTCTGCAGTGTGCAGACCGAACAGGAGGACAGGGAGGAAGACTGTGTGGAAGACGATGCAGGGGACGATGAGGTCCTAGACCCCACATGGAATGAAGGTCGTGCCACTGACTTTCATAGTTCAGAGGAAGAGGCAGTGGTGAGACCGAGCCAACAGCGTAGCAAAAGAGGGAGCAGGGGGCAAAAGCAGAACAGCCGCCGCCAAGAGGAGTTCGCCTGATACAGGCCACCGCCACCAGGGACCGAGCACCCCAAAGGCAGCTTCAAGGAGTTCCCTGGCATGGCACTTCTTTAAACAATGTGCTGACGACAAGACCCGAGTGGTTTGCACGCTGTGCCATCAGATCCTGAAGCGAGGCATTGCGTTCTGAACCTTAGCACAACCTGCATGACCAGGCATCTACATGCAAAGCATGAACTGCAGTGGAGTAAACACCTTAAAAGCAAGGAACTCACTCAGGCTCCCCCTGCTCCCTCTTCTGCTGCTGCCTCGGCCTCTTCCTCCGCCTCGGGAGGAATGTTGGCAACTGCCGCCCACCAAACAGAGGATGTGCCAGCGACACCACCACCTGCGTCACCAAGCATCTCCACCATGTCACACGGCAGCGTTCAGCTCTCCATCTCACAAACCTTGGAGAGAAAGCGTAAATTCCCACCTAGCCACCCTCGAGCCCTGGGCCTGAATGCCAGCATTTCTAAACTACTGGCCTTTGAAATGCTGTCATTCAGGCTGGTGGTACACAGACAGCTTCAAACAGCTGATGTCCATGGCTGTCCCACAGTATGTTGTCCCCAGCCGCCACTACTTCTCCAAGACAGCCGTGCCTTCCCTGCACATGCAAGTGTCCGATAAAATCAAGTGTGCACTGCGCAACGCCATTTGTGGCAAGGTCCACCTAACCACAGATACGTGGACCAGTAAGCACGGCCAGGGACGCTATATCTCCCTAACTGCACACTGGGTAAATGTAGTGGCGGCTGGGCCCCAGGCGGAGAGTTCCTTGGCGCACGTCCTTCCGCCGCCAAGGATCACAGGGCATCATTGTTTGCCTCCTGTAGCCTCCTCCTCCTACTCGGCTTCCTCCTCCTCTGCTTCCACCAGCTCATCCAGTCAGCCACACACCTTCACCACCAACTTCAGCACAGCCCGGGGTAAGCGTCAGCAGGCCATTCTGAAACTCATATGTTTGGGGGACAGGCCCCACACCGCGCAGGAGTTGTGGCGGGGTATTGAACAACAGACCGACCAGTGGTTGCTGCCGGTGGGCCTCAAGCCCGGCCTGGTGGTGTGCGATAATAGGCGAAATCTCGTCGCAGCTCTGGGACTAGCCGGTTTGGCGCACATCCCTTGCCTGGCGCATGTGCTGAATTTGGTGGTGCAGAAGTTCATTCACAACTACCCCAACATGTCAGAGCTGCTGCATAAAGTGAGGGCCGTCTGTGCGCGATTCCGGCGTTCACATCCTGCCGCTGCTCGCCTGTCTGCGCTACAGCGTAACCCGGCCTTCCCGCTCACCGCCTCATATGCGGCGTGCCCACCAGGTGGAACTCCACCTTGCACATGCTGGAGAGACTGTGCGAGCAGCAGCAGGCCATAGTGGAGTTTCAGCTGCAGCACGCACGCGTCAGTCGCACTGCGGAACAGCACCACTTCACCACCAATGATTGGGCCTCCATGCGAGACCTGTGTGCCCTGTTGCGCTGTTTCGAGTACTCCACCAACATGGCCAGTGGCGATGACACCGTTATCAGCGTTACAATACCACTTCTATGTCTCCTTGAGAAAACGCTTAGGGCGATGATGGAAGAGGAGGTGGCCCAGGAGGAGGAGGAGGAGGAGGAGGAGGATGAGGGGTCATTTTTAGCACTTTCAGGCCAGTCTGTTAGAAGTGGCTCAGAGGGAGGTTTTTGCAACAGCAGAGGCCAGGTACAAATGTGGCCAGCCAGGGCCCACTACTGGAGGACGAGGAGGATGAGGAGGAGGTGGAGGAGGATGAGGATGAAGCAGGTTCACAGCGGGGTGGCACCCGACACAGCTCAGGCCCATCACTGGTGCGTGGCTGGGGGATACGGAGGACGATGACGATCGCCTCCCACAGAGGACAGCTTGTCCTTACCTCTGGGGAGCCTGGCACACATGAGCGACTACATGCTGCAGTGCCTGCGCAACGACAGCAGAGTTGCCCACATTTTAACGTGTGCGGACTACTGGGTTGCCACCCTGCTGGATCCCGATACAAAGACAATGTGCCCACCTTACTTCCTGCACTGGAGCGTGATAGGAAGATGCGCGAGTTCAAGCGCACGCTGGTAGAGCGCTCCTGAGAGCATTCCCAAATGTCACAGGGGAACAGGTGGAAGCCCAAGGCGAAGGCAGAAGAGGAGCAAGAGGTCGCCAACGCAGCAGTGTCACGGCCAGCTCTTCTGAGGGCAGGGTTAGCATGGCAGAAATGTGGAAAAGTTTTGTCTCCACGCCACAGCTAACTGCACAACCACCTGATACGGAGCGTGTTAGCAGGAGGCAGCATTTCACTAACATGGTTGAACAGTGCGTCTGCACACCCCTCCACGTACTGACTGATGGTTCGGCCCCATTCAACTTCTGGGTCTCCAAATTGTCCACGTGGCCAGAGTTAGCATTTTATGCCTTGGAGGTGCTGGCCTGCCCGGCGGCCAGCGTTTTGTCTGAACGTGTATTCAGCACGGCAGGGGCGTCATTACTGACAAGCGCGGCCGCCTGTCCACAGCCAACGTGGACAAGCTGGCGTTCATAAAAATGAACCAGGCATGGATCCCACAGGACCTGTGCCTCCCTTGTGCAGAATAGACATTTCCCTCCCCATCAACCATGTATTCTTGTACTCTGGGGCACTTCTTTATTGAATCCTCATTTTTTTACTTTACCATGATCTTGCGGTGCAACCCAAAGTTGAATGAACCTCTCCTCTGTCTGGGTGCTGGTCCAAAATACATGAGAGTGACATTCTCCGTTGGTGGTTGATATGACGCATGATTCCTTGCTGTGGGACCTCTCTCCTCTGTCTGGGTGCTGGTCCAAAATACATGAGAGTGACATTCTCCGTTGGTGGTTGATATGACGCATGATTCCTTGCTGTGGGACCTCTCTCCTCTGTCTGTGTGCTGGGCCTAAATAAATGAGAGTGACATTCTCCGGTGGTGGGTGATATGAGGCATGATTCCATGCTGTGGGACCTGTATCCTCTGTCTGGGTGCTGGTCCAAAATACATGAGAGTGGCCTTCTCCGGTGGTGGGTGATATGACGCATGATTCCATGCTGTGGGACCTGTATCCTCTGTCTGGGTGCTGGTCCAAAATACATGAGAGTGGCCTTCTCCGGTGGTGGGTGATATGACGCATGATTCCATGCTGTGGGACCTGTATCCTCTGTCTGGGTGCTGGTCCAAAATACATGAGAGTGGCCTTCTCCGGTGGTGGGTGATATGACGCATGATTCCATGCTGTGGGACCTGTATCCTCTGTCTGGGTGCTGGTCCAAAATACATGAAGTGACATTCTCCGGTGCAGGGTGATATGACGCATGATTCCTTGCTGTGGGACCTGTATCCTCTGTCTGGGTGCAGGGGTCAGAGTCTCTCAAAGTGGCCTTCTCTTGTGGTGGGTGATGTGAAGCTGATGTTTGTGCCATCTGACATGGTTGCCGGGGTCCCATTAAATGGTGTCCTACTCCTGTGGTGGGTGATCTAAATGCCTGATTCTCTGCTGTGAAAACCCCTCTCCTCTGTCTGGGTGCTGGTCCCAAATAAATGAGAGTGGCCTTCTCCGGTGGTGGTTGATATGACTCATGATTCCTTGATGTGGGACCTCTATCCTCTGTCTGGGTGCTGGTCCAAAATAAATGAGAGTGGCCTTCTCCGGTGGGGGTTGATATGACGCCTTATTCCTTGCTGTGGGACCTCTCTCCTCTGTCTGGGTGCTGGTCCAAAATACATGAGAGTGGCCTTCTCCGGTGGTGGTTGATATGACGCATGATTCCTTGATGTTGGACCTGTATCCTCTGTCTGGGTGCTGGTCCAAAATAAATGAGAGTGGCCTTCTCCGGTGGTGGTTGATATGACTCATGATTCCTTGATGTGGGACCTCTCTCCTCTGTCTGGGTGCTGGTCCAAAATACATGAGAGTGGCCTTCTCCGGTGGTGGGTGATATGACGCATGATTCCATGCTGTGGGACCTGTATCCTCTGTCTGGGTGCTGGTCCAAAATACATGAGAGTGACATTCTCCGGTGCAGGGTGATATGACGCATGATTCCTTGCTGTGGGACCTGTATCCTCTGTCTGGGTGCTGGTCCAAAATACATGAGAGTGACATTCTCCGGTGCAGGGTGATATGACGCATGATTCCTTGCTGTGGGACCTCTCTTCAATTGATATTGGTTAATTTTTATTTATTTTATTTAATTTTAATTCATTTCCCTATCCACATTTGTTTGCAGGGGATTTTTCTACACTTTGCTGCCTTTGGCAGCCCTCTAGCCCTTTCCTGGACTATTTTACAGCCTTTTTTGTGCCTAAAAGTTCGGGTCCCCATTGACTTCAATGGGGTTCGGGTTCGGGATAAAGTTCGGATCGAGTTCGAATCCCGAACCCGAACATGCCCTCGTTTATATGTTCTTAATTATGTGGATTTTGTAAGTGTAATAAATCTTGCGCTACATTGAATTTACCAAAGATACCGCACCAGTGTTTCTTTTCTCTTGATCTAAAGGTCTAGTGCGCAGACACCCAGGACCGGACTTTGGCGGCTGGACAGGAACGCCGACACACACGTGGGGCGTGCAAGACCATCGGGTGAATTGTTGTCGGATACACCAGCTGCTCCTTTGGAACAACTGAGGACTTTACAACTGTAGTGCTGCAGACTGTCACTCTCACCAGCGCGGTACCAACTTTCTTTCTACACTGCAATGTTAGCATGGCAGCAGGACTTCTCTATAAAGCTATCAGAGACAGTCTGGCACCAAGCCATTCATTGGGCACACTCATCTACGAAGTGCGCTACACACTGGGAACAATATTGCAAACTGTTATTACGGTGGTAGTACACTCCGGAGCATGTAGCACGTATATACCCCAATGTTTCGCAACAATATTGGCGACATTGTGGACATAAGGGCTCCTTGCTTCACATATTCTGGGATTGTCCAAAAATCAAACCCTTTTAGCAGTCAATCACCAAGCTTCTCCAACAAATGAACCCTCTACTTGTTCAGCTACCTTCAGAAACAGCCCTCATGTTAATCAATATTGAATCCTTTCCACGCCAGGTCATAACCATCATGTGCCATTTATTACATTACTTAAATCTCGCTATTGCAAGACATTGAAAGTCCCAGTCAATACCCGCTATAACAGAAGTTAAATCTATTGTACACAATAGCTATATATGTGAAGGGGTCCTAGCTCTGCAAAGCGGCTCCCTAAATACCTTCCATTCCAAGTGGTCACAATGGATAGGGTTACACCCAGACCTTAAGGTACCTTAATCCACTTATCTTTGTTCATAAGTCCTACTCCCGGGCATAGATGCTATAGTCTGGATACACAGCATAACCAGGTCATCGTTTGTCATGGGGATAACACCATCTCTATGTTTCTTTAAATTTATGAGCATAATCTGGGAAACTTGTCTCTTCTATGTTCTATGTTCATGTTCATATCTTACTTCAAGTTTATATTAGCTTAAATAGGATTCTTGCCTTTTATACATGTGCACTTGTACAAAGACTATGATTTTTGCTGGCAGCATAACGGTATATCACTAAAGCTGCTTAATTAAACTATAATTTCATGTGATAATGCTAATTTTGCTTATTAACAGAGATGTTTATGATGTGGAATGTATTGTTGTACTATGATCTATAACATATTTGTTCAACCCTGTACATATCTGTATTGATGTTTATATAAAAAATCACTGAAATTAACATGGCCTAAATGGGTGGAACTGCTCAAACCCCTAACACTGTTGCGTGTTTCTAACTGGGGGAGCAGTTCCTCCGCATGTGGTTCGCAGCTAGCGGCCATCCCCAGCAAAAACTGCATACAATGGAGAATGCCGGCGCAAACCACATGTACCACAAAAACATTCTACACAAAATGAAACAATGTGCGGATGAAAATATATAAACACATAAATCACTGGAAAAAAGTGCACCACAATGATAAGCAACTGACAACACTGGCTAAACCCTCAAGCTGATGTTAAAAGCTGAGACTTTCACCAATATCTTCCAGTCAGGAACATATTTTAGCGCCCTGTTTATATCAAAACCCAATAAAAATCATTTAATAAATAAAAATAAACTGTAGGCAAATTGAAAAAGATTATTCTATTATTGTTTTTTGAGTTTTGTTTTTACTGCATTATTATACAGTAAAAATCACATTAGTTATAGAAATGCCAAACTTTTACTGTTTTTGTCATTTTTTTTTACTAGTTTAAGAAAACTAAAACTCTTAAAAATTGCTTTATGTTACAATATCCTGAAACCCATAGTTTATTTGAGCTTTAGTCAAAAAGAACATGTACATCAAGGTGTGTCAAGGGTATAAATTGAATGTCAACCATTTCACAACACATTATTTTTATTTTTTTATATCTTTTCTTTATTGAAAAATTTCCAAATACATCAACATCAATACATATAAATAAATAAACATATTTTTCCCCTGTGTCCAAATCCCATCCCATCCCATAAACCCATAAAGAGGGAGAGAATAGGGAAAAAATAAAATAAAAACAAAGAATAAACAACAAAGCTGCTTATATGTTATTATACCATTGTTCCCATATTTGTTTGTTACAATCATTTATACCCCTATTGTTAATTATACTTTTCGTTGTTATAATTTTATTAACAGATTTCTTTCAATCATGTACTAAAGGCAGGTCTTTTTTAATCCAGTTCTTCAGAATATATGAAATCTTGCACGAAAAAGTAACCTACAAAGTACTTGCTTTACTGCCCTAAGCAATCTCAGATGAGTTGTAGCACCTACTATACAGACCACCGGATCTCTATCTATCAATATTTTAAAAACTTTCTCAATAATACGAGCTATTTCGAATCAATATCTAAACAGTTTGGGGTATCTCCAAATTAGATGTATCAAACCTGCTTGTGCTTCACAACATCTCGGGCATTCATCTGTATCTCTTAATCCCATGTGAGGCCCTGAATGAAACCAAAGGTCTACTTTTCAAAGCGTCCTCCCATTTCTCATTAGAAAGTTCCTCAATATCTTTTATCCATTTATCTTTTGCTGGCATTTTAAGCTTTATTTGTGTTGCCTTCATTAGTAATTTGTATCTCCTCGAGATGCTGCCTTTAACCTTTCCATCCCTGAGAAACTGATCAACAACCTCCGAAGGGTCCTTTTTATATCTCTCTGAATCAACTGCCAAACTAATTGCATCTCTTATCTGTAAAGACTTGAAATAATATTTCTTTGGGATCCCAAACTCCCTATTCAAACTTTCAAAGACCTTCAATTTATCACCCTCATAAATGTGACATATCAAACTTACCCCTCTACTCTCCCAGTCTACATATTGTTTTATTTTTTTAATTTCCCTCAAATTCATATTATTCCATATTGGAGTGTATTTTAAGTATCCCTTAATATTCATAAACATTTTAATTTCTCTCCAAGTGTAATCCATTAAATCAATATGTGATTATCTGTGTTTATATGCCCCAATATACCTGATTCTAAAACCTCAATTAACCTAAACTGCTTAAACTTAACACCCATTTTTAGTAGATACCCTCTCAATAATAAATCTATTTCAGTCTCTTTTATATAGCTACATTGTGGCACCAAAAAATATTAAAACCAATTCGGAAGAGACATTCCACCATCTCCGACGGGTAACTGAAGTATCTCTTTCTTTACCCTAGGTATTCCTCCCTTCCAAATAAGTTCCCTCATTAACTTCGTCCATCGTCTTAAATATATTTTTTGACAGTATCACTGGAGCATTCTGAAGTACAAACAAAATCTTTGGCAAAAAATCTTCTTTATCAGAATAATTTGACCCATCAGTGATAATGGAAGTCTCCTTCAAATATGGATTCTCTTTCTCAGATCTTTTGTTTTTCAAAGTCCTCTAAATTTCTTGAAATATTTATCCCTAAATACTTAAAGCTATCTTCTTTATCTACTATGTGTATATCTATACTCTTATCTAAATCTTTGATCTCCTAACATTATTAAGTGTGATTTTTCCCAATTTATTTTTAAATCTGAAAAATATCCAAATCTATCTATAATATTCATTATTTTAATTAAATCCACCTCAATATCACCCCAAAAAAATCAAAATATCATCCGCATACAGTGAAATTTTTTCTTTAATACTCCCATATTGAAATCCCACTATCTCCTTATTTTCCCAAATTATAATAGCTTAGAGGTTCTATTGCAATTGCAAAGAGCAGAGGGTTAGAGGACACCCCTGCCAAGTGCCCCTCGGAAGCGCAAAGAGCAAGGACGTAAAATTCATCCACCGATACTCTAGCTCTAGGATACGAGTATATTAATATAATCCAACTTATAAAATGTTCACCAAAACCAAAACATCTAAGAACCTCCCACAAATATTCCCATTCTATACAATCAAACGCTTTAGTTGCAACCAGAGATACTATACCTTTTCTACTATATTTTTGTCTATTACCCTCTATATAAAAAAACACCCTCCTAATATTGGAGTTAATCAATCTCCCAGGGATGAATCCGGTTTGATCTTCGCTTACTATCATTTTAATTACTTTCGCTAATCTATCTGCTAGAACCTTCACCAACAGTTTTATATCAGTATTTAGCAGTGATATAGGTTTATAAGACTGTGTTTTTAATGGGTCTTTACGATCTTTAGGAATCAAAACAATAATAGCTTTATCTATTGAGTCCGGCAATTTTTTTGCCTTCATGGCCTCACATAGGGTATCCCTTAGTTCTGGTAAAAGTACTTGTCCAAACTCCTTATATATCTCAAATGGTAATCCATCTCCCCCTGGGGATTTCCTATCCTTAACGGTTCTCAAAGCCCTTTCAAATTCCTCCAATTGCATCTCTCTCCCTCCAATTGATTTCTATAACTTATTTAAACTTTTTTTTAAAATCACCCCGCTTAGATAGTGACTTAGTTCTTCTTTTTGGTACTTTATTTTTTATTTATAGAGCTCTTGATTAGAGATGAGCGAACTTTAAAAAAAAGTCCGGTGTTCGGCGTTCGGGTTGTGGTAAGTCGCGCATCCCGTTATGGATTCCACTATAGCGGCATATGGAATCCATAAGGGGCGGCTGCCGCCAACCCGAACTCTTGAACAGCCGAAGGACCTGGGGTGACGTCACCGTCATGTGATCAGTGCAGGGGGCGTGGCTCAGCACGGGATCAAAATTTTTTTTTAAAGTTTGCTCATCTCTACTCTTGATAAAAGGTACTGAACACTTCACATATTTTTTCAGGAGTTTTTACAATCTGTCCTTTATTTATTTTTTATTACCCCTATACAGGCTTTTTTTTTTTGATTTTGGACAATATTGCTAACATCCTACCCACCTTTTCACCCTCTGAAACAAACTTAACACCATGAAAAAAAGTGCTGTTTGTGAACTTTCCATATATATATTTTTAACCTTCTCTTTTTCCATTTCCCAATTCTTAAGACTTTCCACTGAGGGATTAATTACAGAACTCACTCTAGCCTCCTCTAACTGTTGTTCTGCATTTTTTATCTTTTCTTTTACTTTTTTCTTAAGAAAATTCACTTTATTAACCAAAACTCGCCTTAGGAAGGCCTTCGCCGTATCCCAAACCACCTGTTTATTGGTTGAATCTTTATTAACCTGAAAAAAAAACTTCAATTCTTCCTTAATACCTTGCTTATCTTTTAACAACGTTAACCAATGGGAATTAAACTGAAACAATATAGGAACCTGTTTAGTCCTAAACTCCACCTCCATAACCACCGCACAGTGATCAGAAAGAGCCATATATTTTTCTCCAATAATTTTTTGTTTCCCAAAATCATATCAATCCTCGACCAGGTTTGATGTGTTTTTGAGTAGCAGGAGTAATTTCTTTCTTCCGGATGCAGTAAGCGCTAAACACCCACCCAGTCAAGTTCAGCTATTAGACTGGCCAGATTATTGCTATAAGATGCGGATTTACTACTAGTTAATCTATCTTTATTTAAATCCATCACCGTATTATAATCTCCCACTGCAATCAAGACACACTCCTGCCTATCTAACATGTATTTCTGCAAATCATATATCACATCAGGTTTATTGGTGGAATATAAATGTTCGCTATCACCAACTGTATCCCATTTATTTTACAATGTAAAAAGAGATACCGTCTGCAGTCATCCGCTCTATTTGCCACATATTGAAAATCTATTTTATTATGAACCAAGATAGATACTTCTCAAAGATGGCAAACCTTTTTAATCTTTCTCCTAAACCCCAAACATTAAGCGACACTACTTTCATTATTCAAGAAAAAAACATTTTTTCTTTCCCTCGGTCAGAGGTTCTGGAATCTTGCAGAATAGCATCACGGTCTTTGGAAGGAAGAAACCTAACCAAAATAGGTCTTGGATTAGGACCCTGGTATTCTCATTTTAAAAGTAACCCTATGG
Organism: Bufotes viridis; assembly: GCA_033119425.1. Lineage (NCBI taxonomy): Eukaryota > Metazoa > Chordata > Amphibia > Anura > Bufonidae > Bufotes > Bufotes viridis. Next base: position 274,029,527 of record CM065591.1, read on the forward strand.
GCTCTTTCTATCACAAAATGACTAGAGAGGGTTCCAAGTTTACAATTTTCCAAAAAACATTTCTCCATAAAATCAGCACAGTTAGTTCCCTCTATCCCCTCTTTTATTCTCACACATCTTTGATTTGTTCTTCTAGTCCTGTCTTCTAAATATATTAGTTTAGTTTTCCATATCCTTCTTTGTTTAAAAGAAGCTACTTCCTTCTCCAGTAGGCTGGTTAATACTGTATATCAATGTATCCTTATTGTTCCATTAGCTCCATTTGTCTGAAACATTTCTTGAATAGCAATTGAGTTAAATAACAATAAAATAAAAGGCTCGAACTATAGCTCTTATCTCTGACCTCCTGCTAGCTGCTAAACACTGGTTATAGCTAAGTTCTTATCAATTTTATAAGACTGTAGCTGAAATGGGTGCTTATGAGCTGCCAGGAGATAAGGTCTACAAACTGAGCCTTCATAGCCTTCTCTGATAGAGTCACTGTAAAACAGATAATAGTCTGCAGATGCCTCGAAACTGAAAGCTGTAGAGGAAAAACTCTTGAAGTTTTTTTTTTATAAAGACCAATTTAAAAAACTATTAGCTAAGTATTTATTATTTAAAAAATGTATATAAAACCAGTCCTGAACCTGTAACTAGTCATGACTAGTCCTAGCCATGAACAATATTTGTACCCATGTAAAAATAAGTACAATATTGTTTTATATATTATTAAATGAATCCAGTCAATGAAATGTTATCATTGCATATATTTTTATCTATACTTCAATATAGTATTATTGCAAATATAAAAATATTATAAAATATAAAATTGAAATCTTACAAAACTAATATTAAATGTGTTTTTAAAATGTTGCAAATAGAAAAAAAAAAAGAAAACAAGCTTGTGCTCTTTGCTGTCTGGCATACTTAAATGTATGCCACCTGTTATTTTAGACATTGTACACATTCTTCTGGACCTCAATGTAAAGAGAAAGCCTATTCCTCTCCCATCTGTTGTGCTCCACCATACATTACAGTTTTTTTTTGTGTATATTATATAATCTTGTATAAATCTCCATTCCATGGCTGGATAAGTTATTGACTATGTTCAAAAGTTACTGCTCCTGTTTAATATAACCAGTTAATGTGTAGTGAGATCACTTGCCAATGCGATGAATTTGCTGGGTGAAAAGCTTACTGTGAATTGCAAATTAAACATAAAATTTCATGATGAGGTGTCTTAGGATCTTGCACGAAAAATAATTCCCCCTTATCCTACAAAACATGAATTATCCCTAAGGGAATATTTTTCTTAATAAAAATAGTTTTCTGTCTTCATTGGTCCAATTAGTGAACCTCTTGGATGTGATCAGCAATGTGCAGCGACTAACAGTATATCATGTATTCTGAAAGACTTGATGCCGTGAGTCTCTATTTCTAAATCCACATAGAAGAGTAATAAAAGTCTGCAGAGATGTAGTGATGAAAAGTACACATATGGCTGCTAACAGCAGACTATCAGATATCATTTGGCTTTCCTACATGAAGCTATTTTCTCCAGATTATGTTATGATCACCAGTGATGAGCAGCAGAGGCAATATTCGAATTCGCAATATTTTGCGAATATTCGTCATATATCCGCGAATTCGAGATCTCCAGTCATTATTTTCTTGATTGCGAAAATCGCCAATCGGAAAATTCGCAATAAAAATTCGCGATACGAAAATTCGCGGTCAACACTCCTAAAGTCAAAGATATTGCAGCCTTCTCATTGGCCCACAAGCAAGAAGCAGTGAGGGATCACGGGTACTGATAAAAAAATATCTAGAATATTCGCGATTACGAATATATAGCACTATATTCTAGATATTTGCGAATTCTCGAAGTGACAATATTCGCGCCACAAAATTCTCTATTAGAAAATTCATGATCAACACTAATGATCACTAATCAATTTGAAGTCATTCGTAAATTATGCAAGTTTTCCTGGTGCAAGGTTTGTTTCTCTATAAAAAGTAATAGAATATAGAAAACACTGTATTTATAATAAATTAATGATGGCTACTGAATACTGCATAAGATAATGAAAATAAAGTGTTTATTTATTTTACTCACTTATATAGCGCTGACATATTCTGCAGCGCTTTACAGACATTATCATCACTTGCTGCCCCTAGTGGAGCTCATAATCTAAGTTCCCTATTAGTATTATGTCTTTGGATTGTGGGAGGAAACTGGTGTACCTGGAGGAAACCCACGCAAACACGTGGAGAACATACAAACTCCATATAAATAATATTGCTCACATGTGAGACTATATAAATATATATATATACATATACTAGCAGAAGGACCCGGATTCGCACAGATATATTTCATCTATTTCATTTAATGTTTGTGTGTGTCGTTAAAAGATATCGACAGTATCCACTATAACAGTGACATCTACAGTACCCCACCCCTTTAACAGTGACCTTCACAGCAGACGTCTCTTTATTAATTACCTCCAGTACAATACCCTGTCTTGTTAACAGTGATTTCCACAATAACCCGCCCCCTTAATAGTGACCTCCACAGAGCTCCATTCCCTGAAAATGTCACCTCCACAACACTCTGCCCCCTCAACAGTGACCTCCACCGTTCCCTGTCTCCTTTAACGGTGACCTCCATAGCATCACGCCCCCTTAACAGAGACCTCCACAGCATCTTGCCCCCTTAACAGTGACCTCCACAGCAGCCAGCCCCTTTAACAGTGACCTCCACAGTGGCCGCCCCTTTATTAGTGACCTCCACAATACCCCATCTCCTTAACAGTGATTTCCACAACACCCTATCCTCTTAACAGTGGCCTCTACAGCAATCTGCCCCTTAACACTGACCTCTATAGCGGAGGTCCGGATTTAGGCCGGACAGTCTGGCTTTCAGACTCCCTGTCCTCCATCTGGCACAGGGCCTGGACAGACACAGGGATGTCGTTTTGAACAGCTCACTCTCAGACAGCAGCTGCAGGGAGAAAGTAATCCTCACTCCCACCCCTGCAGCTGGCAGAAGTTGATTTTTACCTTCATTTTTTCAATCCCCGTTGGCTGCAGAGTGGGGGGGGGGCGTGTCCTAACCAGGTCAGGGCAAGGCTTAGCGGGACCTGGGGGAGGAGTTTTTAAGTCCGTCTTTTGAGGGTGGCCTGAATGGCCACCCTACCTGCGCCCTTAGCTGTGACCTCCACAGCATTCCACTCCCTTAACAATATCATCCGCAGCGCCCTGCCCCTATAAAGCTGACCTACAGCAGTTAAGAAAAATGGCTGCGTTGTTATGGAAACCTGGTTTAAAACAGTGTGTATGTGGAGACTAAGGACCTGCGAGCTTCTATTGGCTGATAAGGGACATGTGTATGGCAGTTAAAATATGAAGAGAAAGACCTGCAGGCTTCTATTGGCTAATGTAGGTCATGTGATGTGCCATATTTGCATTTTTTTGAGACCTAGTCTAAAACCTTCCTGGACACCTGATGTACATATGTACCAAATTTCATGATTGTAAATGCGATGGTGCAGCTTCCTTTAGCGGACTTACATACATATATATATACACTCAGCTTTATATATTAGACATATATAATTATTTTATTATTGTTGATGTTGCCCATATATGATATTCAAACTAATTTACTTTGATCCGAATATCAGGTAAAATTTGATTCACTGCGAAACTGAATACATTTTTCCTGAAATGGCGGTAAAAAACAAACAAACAAAAAAAATACATACTCATTCATTTACATGTGACGGGGTCGTCGCTGCCATCTTGATTGAATATACCGCCCGAAATCTTGCACGAGGTGATGTATGATGTTACTACTGTACACTAATGCACTGTGCTGACATCATCAGTGATGACATCACCACACCCAGCAACAGTGATGATGTTATTACATCACTGCACGAGAATTTCTTTGTGAAATTCAGCAAAGCAGCCAAATTGAGTTTTTTTTTATAACTTTGCTCATCTCTATTGATATTCATTCTATCATTAATCACTAAGCAAAAATGTATACTAATTTATGATTCCAACTGTAATAAAGTCATCCAGACCGATATCCAGTGACCCATCCTAATGCGTCATTCACACATCAGTGTTTTGGTCAGTGATTTCCCTTAGTGATTTTGAGCCAAAACTAGATGTGACTCTAAACACAGAACAGGTGGAATTTTTTCCATTATACCTTATCTCTGTGGAGGCTCCAATTCTGGTTTTGGCTCACAATCACTGATGGAAAACGCTGACCAAACACTGATGTGTGAATGAGGCATAAGTCTCATGTTGCAGCAGGTATGGATGTCGACAGAACACTCACTGTGTCCATGGCTCATAAAGTAAGGAGAAAACAATTTTAAAGGGAACCTGTCACCATGAAAATGCAGTGTAATGCAGTGTAATCTGCGAACCGTAAATTACAAGCTACGCTACGGACGCAATGATGCAGGAAGAGTTGACGTTTTTATTGGTACCATTTTTGGGCACATATGATTTTTTGATCATTCATTATTACACCTTATGGGGCAAGGTGACAAAAAAATTGATGCAATTGGCGCAATTTTTATTTATTTATTTTTCCAGCGTTCATCTGAGTGGTTAGGTCATGTGATATTTTTATAGAGCAGATCGTTACTGACCTGTCAATACCTAATATGTCTACTTTTTCTTATTTATTTAAGTTTTACACAACAATAGCATTTTTGAAACAGAAATAATGATGTTTTATTTTTTGACCGATTGTCTTAGGTAAGATCTCATTTTTTGGATGAGCTGACGGTTTGATTGGTACTATTTTGGGAGGTATATGCCTTTTTGATCGCTTAGTGTTGCAATTTTTGTGATGTAAGGTGACAAAAATGGCTTTTTTTTACACCGTTTTTTTTTACAGTATTCACCTAAATCATGTGATATTTATAAAGAGAAGAAAATGTCTACTTTTTTTATTTTTATTTTTTACCTATTTTACTTTTTTTTTGGGGGGTGTATTAATAAGAAAAAAAGGTAAAAAATATATGTCATAATTGCTGTTCAGCAGTGAAGTTACATTGTACTACAGCCATTTACAGGGTGTATTAAAAAGAAATATATAGTGATGAGCGAGCACCAAAATTCGGGCCGAACACATTGCTATATTCGTGTACTTGGCTGAGCACCCGAGTATAATGGAAGTCAATGGGAGACAACCAGGCCCCCCTGCTCTGTACAGGGGAGGGTATCTGGTCCATTGGAAAGGGTCATAAAGTGACAGAAACACCACCGAAATGAATCGGGAACAGGATGGGGACGATGTCTGGATGCATCTTGAACTCCCAGGTTGCTGCTGGGAACCATGTTGTCCGAGTTGTACGCCACTTTTACAGACTGACAAAAATACGCACAAAACCCCCCCCCAAAAAAATCAATTTCACAGAAAAAACTGTTAGGAAACATTCTTTCCTGTATATTCAATTGTATATAAAGTGCAAGTGCTGCCAAAAATTACAAGCAAGAGGCACTCCGAAACAGCATGTATATCACATAAAGGAGGGCCTAATTCACATTGTGGTACAATTGTTCAGCTAGCGGGACTCCTACATTCATAAAGCCTATGCCTATGAAAGGGCTGATAAAAATTACAAAAATTACAACCGGCACTCCAATACACCCTTTATTACACATAAAAAAGGGCATCATACACACCCTTGAAAAATTATGATTGGTGGCATGCTGGTGACCCTCAAAGACATTTGGAGCAAAGGCCTGCTGGTGACCCTCTAAAACATTAGGGGCGAGGGCCTGCTGGTGAGCTGATGCTCTAAAACATTATATGCGAGTGCCTGCTGGTGAGCTGATGCTCTAAAACATTATATGCTAGTGCCTGCAGGTGAGCTGACGCTGTAAAAGATTATATTAGAGTGCCTTCAGGTGAGCTGACGCTCTAAAACATTACATGCGAGTGCATGCTGTTCAGCTGATGCTCTAAAACATTATATGCGAGTGCCTGCAGGTGAGCTAATGCTCTAAAACACTATATGCGAGTGCCTGTAGGGGAGCTGACCCTTTAAAACATTTTTTGCGAGTGCATGGTGTTCAGCTGACGCTTTAAAACATTATATGTAAGTGCATGCTGTTCAGCTGATGCTCTGAAACATTATATGCGAGTGCATGCTGTTAGACTGATGCTTTAAAACATTATAGGTGAGTGCATGCTGTTCAAATGACGCACTAAAACATTATATGCAAGTGTATGCTGTTCAAATGACGCTCTAAAACATTATATGCAACTGCGTGCTGTTGAGCTGACCTTATAAAAAAATTTGAGTTGAGGGCCTGCAGTTAAGCTGACCCTATAAAACACTTAGAGTGGAGGGTATATATACAATCTGAATGAGGAAGAGAAAACAAGATTCAACGATAAACTCTTTTTTTGTGGTGGAAAAGGTGCATGGGAACACACTACAGTAGATTGAGTACATTATAAATGATAGATTGAAATTGGCTTTATGTTCATCATCAGCTCAGCTCTCCTCTGGTGGAGTTGAGAAGTCAGGGGTGGATTGCATCAATCAGGCCTTGTTCATTTTTATCTGCATCAACCTGTCAGCATTGCCAGTGGACAAGCGGATACGCTTATTTGTTATAATTCCACCAGCAGCACTAAATACACGCTCAGATAAAACGCTGGCGGCAGGGCAGGCCAGCACCTCCAAGGCGTAAAGCGCAATTTCGTGCCATGTGTCCAGCTTGGACACCCAGTAGTTGTAAGGCACTGAGCGATCATTTAGGATGCTGATGCGGTCTGCTATGTATTCCTTCACTATCTTCCAAAACTTTTCCCTCCTTGTAGCACTAGTCCGTGCTTCAGGGTGAGGTTGCTGGCGGGTGTCATGAAAGTGTCCCATGCCTTGGAGAGTGTTGCCCTACCTTTGTTGGAACTGCTGTGTGTTCCCCTTGTCTCCCTTCCTCAGTTGCCTAAAGAAGTACGGACTCTGCCGGCCGCATTGTCAGATGGAAAGCAAGAGATTGGAGCAATCTCTCAACAAGTACCTTCTGGTATTGCACCTTTTTACTCGTCCTCTCCACCATAGAAATGAGAGATAAGAAGAACCCTTTGTAGCGGGGGTCGAGAAGGGTGAGCACCCAGTAATCCGTGTCATCTAAAATGCGTATAACACGAGGGTCATGGGAAAGGCAGCCTAACATGAAGTCAGCCATGTGTGCCAGAGTACCAACAGGCAAGATGTCAATGTCGACATTAGGGTGACTCTTCATCTCCTCATCCGCCCCCTCCTCTTCTGCCCATCCAGGCTGAACAGATGGAATTAAAGTGCTCACTTTGCACAACAGTCGGTGAGCTGGAAGCCACAAGCTCTGCTGCAGTGTTGACAGACTGGCTGAAGCTGTGGACGACTTGCGGAAATGGGCACACACGTGGCGTACCTTCACTAGTAGCTCTTGCAAATTGGGGTAGGTTTTGAGAAACCGCTGAACCACTAAGTTTAAGACGTGGCCTAGGCATGGGATGTGTGTCAGGTTGCCGAGCTCCAAAGCCGCCACCAAGTTAAGACCATTGTCAGACACAACCATGCCTGGTTGTAGGTTGAGTGGCGAGAGCTACAGCTCGGTCTGGTCCCTTATATCCTGCCACAGCTTTGCGGCGGTGTGCGGTTTGTCCCCTTAGCAGATCAGCTTCAGCAAGGCCTGTTGACACTTACCCACAGCAGTGCTACACTGCTTCCAGCTAGCGACTGATGGCTGACTGTTGCTGAAGGTGGAAGGGGAGGAGGAGGCGGCGGAGGAGGAGAAGTAGGGGTTGGAGCCAGTAACATAGCTGCTGGTGGAGACCGTGATGGACGTAGGGCCCACAATCCTGAGTGTGGGTAGCACCTGTGCCATCCCAGGGTACGACTCACTCCCATCCTCCACAACATTCATCCAGTGTGCGGTCAGGGAAATGTAGCATCCCTGGCCACCAGCACTTGTCCATGTGTCCGTGGTGAAGTGAACCTTCCCAGTAAGTGCATTGATCAGGGCACGGGTGATGTTCTGGGACACATGCTGGTGTAAGGCGGGCACGGCACACCTTGAAAAAGTGGCAACCGGGGAATGCATGCCGAGGGACGGCCGCCGACATCAGGCTGTGGAAGGCCTCAGTGTCCACAAGTCTAAATGGCAACATTTCAAGGGCAAGTAATTTCGAAAGTTGCGAATTTAGTGCTATGGCCTGTGGGTGGGCGGGTATTTGTACTTGCGTTCAAATGCCTGTGTTATCGACATTTGGATGCTGCGCTGGAACAGGGAAGTAGATGTTGTTGCTGACCCGCAGACCCTGATTGTAGACCCAGACATTCGGCCCACTTTTTAGGGTGCTTGGATGCCATGTGACGGATCATGCTGGTTGTGGTGAGGTTGCTAGTGTTCACGCCCCATCTCATTTTGGTAAGGCACAGGTTGCAAACTATCACTCTTTTGTCGTCTGCACTTTCCTCAAAAAAGCGCCATACTGCGGAACACCTACCCCTTGGCAAGGCAGCATGGGGGTGCTCAGTGTAACGGTTGCGGGCCTGTTTGGTGTGGGCTGACTTCTCCCTTTTGCAACCCCACTGCCTCTTCCAGACTGTTGCGCTGCTGCGGATCCCACCCCCTCTGTACTGCTGTACTCGCTCGGCTTTTCACCTTCTCATGTTGGGTCAGTGACCTTATCGTCCACCACCTCCTCTTCCACTTCCTCACTCTGCTCATCCTCCTTACTTGACCTAACCACAACCTCACTGATCATAACCCACCTAGTGAACGAATGATTGCCGTTTACCACCGCCAACTTCTTGAGACTGTGAAGGCTCAAGAGGTTGGGAATCAGGGCACAATATCTCAGGTACCTCTTCAAGCTTGCTGGGTGCGAGGGCCAAATCTAATAGTGGCACTGGAAAGAGCTCCTCGGAATATCCAAGTTTGGGATCACTCGTTTGGCAAGCCTCTCCATGGTGGGAGGAAGGATGATCAGAGTGAGGATTCGTTTGACCAGACTCTTGGCTACAGAGACTGGATGAGAGGGTGGTGCTTAACCGACTGAAAGCATTATCCTCAGCAATCCAACCGACCAACTGTTCACACTGGTCCGACTTGGACAGTGTTGTCCTGCGCCGCCCAGCTAAGTTGGACATGAAGCTGGGTACGGTGGATGTTATTTTTTTCTGGTGCACTGGCAGCAGGCACAGTTTCATTGTGCCCTGGGCCACAGCCTCTGCGTGCACCATCAGCATCACGCCCACGTCCCCGTCCCTTAGTGCTTGCCTTCTTTATATTAATGGTTTTGTTACTAGATGTGGCGCAGATTGTTTTACTGTCCGCTAAAGACACAGTTTTCGGATGCAGGACAGTATATATCACAGAAACCCACAGAATATGGACACTATATTAGTCCCAGATTATTGGAATTTGTAATACAGACACTGTTTGCAGATGTTCTACAGTATTGGTCACAGAACACCACAGATTATGGACACTAGATGTGGCCCAGATTATTGGAATTTGTAATACAGGCACTGTTTGCAGATGTTCTACAGTATTGGTTAAAGAACGCCACACATTATGGACACTATATGTGGCCAAGATTATTGGAATTTGTAATACAGAAACTGGTTGCAGATGTTCTACAGTATTGGTTACAGAACACCACAGATTATGAACACTAGATGTGGCCCAGATTATTAAAGACACAGTCTGCGGCTGATGTAAAGTATATGTCACTAATAGGTATAAAATAAAAAATATCTTGCTGCTGTCACACACACATTAGTCCATAAAAGGACTTTGGGGTCGTTGAAATTTTTTTTTTTTGAAAACAGCAAATGTCTCTCCCTGCACTATGTGTCCCTTCCGAAGCACTGTCCATGACACTGCAGGAGGTAAATAGATTGCTGCTCTAAAACACACACACAAACAGTAGTCCTTAAAATGACTTTTGGGTCTTGGAAAAGCATTCTCTGAATAAAAGCTGTGAAAATCGCCTTTCTACACTGTCTTTTCCATCCTACGCTCTGCTCTCCCTGTCTACGTCTGAGCCGAGCATGCGTCATCGAGTGCTATATAGCACCCGATGACGCGTCCCTGGTTAGCCAATCACTGTAATGCCAGCAGCCTTGGCTACTGGCATTACAGTGAGGACAGTACTTACCTGCACCTTTATTGGCTGCTTAAAACCCGCAAAACGTGCGGGGCGGAGACTCGAGCATTTTGCTTGAGCACATGCGGTACTCGGCCGAGCACCGCCATGTGCCGAGCATAGCGATGCTCGAGCCGTACAGATGTTCGGCTGAGCATGCTTGCTCATCACTAACTGGGATATAAAATTAATAACACAAAATCAGTAGTCCTCTTGTTGAATAAAGAGGCAGATACTTCATTAATTTCAACTAGAAATGAGAAAAGAATAAGAACAGGAGTTGGTAAGAAAGGAAAAAACGGGAATGTCTATGGCAGTCCAAATAACCTGACCGAGCATGGAGTAGGACGTGTGCTCTTGAGCTCCTAACCACAAGCCCGGCCTTTTAGCCTTATTGAAAGCAACCCATCGTAATTATGAGGAAAATCGGCAGAGAGAAAGGGGGAGATGCGTAGAAACACCCCCAAAGCGAAGAAATCGCAGAGTGACATGAACAAATTCCTTAATAGAAAGCCCTCCTCACAAGTTGAGCGAAGGAAGGTGGCGCGCGCCACCATGACAGAGGAAGCGCGGGAGGACGATTCTGAAGGGGAAAGCTCTGATGCCTGCTCCGGGCAACAAGGCGAGCACGACTCCCTACCGATAATCAGGGCTTTCCTGCAGCAATCCCTTGCCCAATCCCTGGATAAAGCCCTGACCCCAGTATTGAAAGAACTTTAAGACATTAAAACGGAGGTTCTACACATGGGGCACAGGGTGGAAGCCTTGGAGGAATCACATACCCTCGTGACGCAGCACAGCATGGGGATGCAGACACAGCTCTTCTCGGTCGGTAAGCAGATCAATACTGCCTTCCTATACCTGGAAGACCAGGAAAATAGAGGACGTAGGAAGAGCATTCGCCTGAGAGGGATCCCTGAGTCGGTCTCCGCGGAAGAATTGACCGCCACAGTACGCCAGGTGTTTGAGATGCTCATAGGCAAAGAACGTGCTGACGCCATTATTATTGAATGGGCGCACAGAGCCCTGAGGCCGAAACCACTAGCTACTGAGCCTCCCAGGAATGTGGTCTGCGCTCTTTTGAACTACCAAGACACTGCAGCTTTGCTTAAAGCAGCTAGAAATTCGGGAGACCTCATGTTGGGGGAACACAGAATTTTATTGTTCCAGGACTAAGCGGCCAGTACGCTGGCCAAGAGAAGAGCCTTTCGCCCGCTGACGTCTGCCTTAAGGGAGAGAAAGCTCCCTGTAAAGTGGCTTTTCCCTTTCGGTTTAACTACCGCTGTGGAGGGCAGACAGCTTACGGTGAGTGACACCGGAGGATTTACCTAAACTATGGGAAGCACTGCAGATGGAGCTGTTAGAGATCCCCTCCTGGTTGCCGATGGCCTTCCCGCCAGATCTTCTACAACTTCCGCGGATCCAGTCTTGGGAGACGACCACCAAGTCCCGCTCGCCGAGGAAGAAGGTCACCTGAGGAGTAGGACTTCGATGCCACTTGCGAGTTTGCCGCTTTATGGAGCATTCATTGTCAGTCTTTATTGTGAGACGTTTTGTTCCCAAGTGCTCTAGCGTTTGATAGCGTTGTAGCACCGCTCCTTTCTTGCTATGGGAGTTATCCCTCCTCTCTGCAGCTGAATAACTGATTGTTTATATTTGTTATTAGAAGTTGATATGGGTTTTAATATCCTTGTGTTTGGCCGGGTGAATGGGGATGAGACCTCTTGACCTCTCCATCCATGTTTCCCCCCACCGGTCTTGTTTATTTGGCCTTCATATGCTCCCCAGTGTCATGGAACACCACTGGGCTTCGTAGCCTGATTGATATGTTTATAAGAGTTTCTACGGTTTTACTTTTTGTCATGTCTTCCTTGTCACTTACAGTATTGCTAGTAGTATATAGGGTCGCCACATGCGCTTATGGCTGAGGTGAAGATCTATTCCCTCAATGTCAATGGCATAAATATACCGCAAAAGCAAAGTCAATTATACCACATATTAAGGAGGGAAGCGGTTGGCGTTGCCTTTATTCAGGAGACTCCCTTTAGGCATATGCGCATACCCAATGTAGTCAGCAAAGAAGTTCCCTTATGGTATCATGCTTCTCACTCATCGGCATCGAGAGGGGTTTCTATTGGGATTGGGAAAAACACCCCATTTCGAATGATAGCCAAAATTGCTGATCCGGAGGGCAGATTTATTTTGGTCAAGGGGAAGGTTCTTAATCTGACCGTAACTTTGGCTAGTTTATGCACCCCTAACTGTCATCAGATTAGATGGCTCCTGCGTACACTGGACACCCTGAAATCCTTTTCTGAGGGCCTACTTGTTATAGGAGGTGATCTGAACTTGATTTTTGACTCCCTGAAAGACACTACATCTAGATCCAGAGCAATGCCTGCTAGAGGTATCTGTAAGCTTCACCTTGCCTTGTCAGACCTAGGAGTATGTCTAGAGGTTGCTCCATCCAGAAGATAAAGATTATACCTTCCACTTTAGGGTTCACGATACATACCAGAGACTGGACTTTATTTTTCTATCTAATCATTCGCTCCCATTAGTCACGGACGCGAAAATTGATAATATGGTCATCTCTGACCATGCACCCATTAGTATTAAGGCGAAGCTTGAGGAACTGCCGCGCAGAGCCTGGTCTTGGCGACTAAACACTACCCTAATAGAGGATGTAAAGCATGCACAGCTAATCTCCCAAAAACTGAGAGATTATTTCAAGGAAAATGACACTGGCCACGTCTAACCCCACTTTATGGGAAGCGCACAAGGAGGTCATTAGAGTAGAGCTTATCAGGAGCTGAACTTCTTACTGATACAAATCGCTACGCTAGAGAGTTTATATAAGAGGTCTCGATTAGAGTTGAGCGAACACCTGGATGTTCGGTTTCGAGAAGTTCGGCCGAACTTCACCCCGAACCCCATTGAAATCAATGGGGACCCGAACTTTTGGGCACTAAAAAGGCTGTAAAATAGCCCAGGAAAGGGCTAGAGGGCTGCAAAAGGTAGCAACATGTAGGTAAATCCCCTGCAAACAAATGTGGATAGGGAAATGACAAAAAAAAATAAAAAATTACCAATATCAATTGGCAACTTGGAGGAGGAGGTGGAATAGGAGGTTGGGGTGGCATCAGGTGTGAATGCTATGGGAGTTCATGTTCTCATCACAGCCAAAAAGGATTCATGTCTGCCTGCAGTGCCACAGGCCTCATTCACAGACTCAGGGCCATGGCACCAAGACGGAGGAGAGGTTCATTCAACTTTGGGTTGCCCCGCAAAATAATGGTAAAATGAAAAAAAGAGGATTCAATAAAGAACTGCCCCGGAGTACAAGAATATATGGTTAAGGGGAGGTAGTTATAAATGTCTATTCTGCACAAGGGATGGACAGGTGCTGTGGGATCCATGCCTGGTTCATTTTTATGAACGTCAGCTTGTCCACGTTAGCTGTGGACAGGCGGCTGCGTTTGTCAGTAATGATGCCACCTGCCATGCTGAATACACATTCAGACATAACGCTGGCCGCCGGGCAGGCCAGCACCTCCAAGGCATAAAAGGCTAGCTCTGGCCACGTGGACAATTTGGAGACCCAGAAGTTGAATGGGGCCGAACCATCAGTCAGTACGTGGAGGGGTTTGCACACGTACTGTTCCACCATGCTAGTGAAATGCTGCCTCCTGCTAGCACGTTCCATATCAGGTGGTGGTGCAGTTAGCTGTGGCGTGGTGACAAAACTTTTCCACATCTCTGCCATGCTAACCCTGCCCTCAGAAGAGCTGGCCGTGACACAGCTGCGTTGGCGGCCTCTTGCTCCTCCTCTGCCTTCACCTTGGGCTTCCACTGTGACATTTTGGAATGCTCTCAGTAGCATGTCTACCAACTTGTGCTTGTACTCATGCATCTTCCTATCACGCTCCAGTGCAGGAAGTAAGGTGGGCACATTGTCTTTGTACCAGGGATCCAGCAGGGTGGCAACCCAGTAGTCCGCACACGTTAAAATGTGGTCAACTCTGCTGTCGTTGCACAGGCACTGCAGCATGTAGTCGCTCATGTGTGCCAGGCTGCCCAGAGGTAAGGACAAGCTGTCCCCTGTGGGAGGCGTATTGTCATTGTCCTCCGTTTCCCCCCAGCCATGCACCAGTGATGGGCCCGAGCTGCGTTGGGTGCCACCCCGCTGTGAACATGCTTCATCCTCATCCTCCTCCACCTCGTCCTCCTCTTCCTCCAGTAGTGGGCCCTGGCTTGCCACAAGTAACAGCTGGAACACCAGATTTACGTTATTTCTATTTTTGTCAATTAAATTTCAACCCAGAAAAAAATATACCCTTTTACGGACAGATTTAAACTAGGCCTGCAACAGCTGGAACACCAGATTTACTGTATTTCTATTTTTGCTTCTGACTTTCGCCCCAGAAAATATATCCTTTGACGGACACTAGGGAAATTGTCCAGTCACAGCTGGAACACCAGATTCAAGGTATTGCTATTTTGGCAATTGAATTTCACCCCAGAACAAAATCTATCCTTTGACGGATACTATTAAACTTGTTCAGTCCCAGCTGGAACACCAGATTTATGGTATTTCTATTTTTGAAACTGAATTTCTCCCCAGAAATTAATAAATCCTTTGCCGGACACTATTAAACTTGGCCAGCCACTGCTGGGACACCAGATTTACGGTATTGCTATTTTGGCAACTGAATTTCACCCAAGTAAATAATAAATCCTTTGCCGGACACTATTAAACTTGGCCAGCCACTGCTGGGACACCAGATTTACGGTATTGCTATTTTGGCAATTGAATTTCACCCCAGAAAAAAAACATCCTTTGCCGGACACTATTAAACTTGGCCAGCCACTGCTGGGACACCAGATTTATGGTATTTCTATTTTGGCAACTGAATTTCACCCCAGAAAATAATAAATCCTTAGCCGGACACTATTAAACTTGGCCAACCACTGCTGGGACACCAGATTTACGGTATTGCTATTTTGGCAACTGAATTTCACCCCAGAAAATAATAAATCCTTTGCCGGACACTATTAAACTTGGCCAACCACTGCTGGGACACCAGATTTACGGTATTGCTATTTTGGCAATTGAATTTCACCCCAGAAAATTATCTATCCTTTGCCGGATGCTATTAAACTTGGCCAGCCACTGCTGGGACACCAGATTTACTGTATTGCTATTTTGACAATTGAATTTCACCCCAGAACAAAATATATCCTTTGCCGGACACTAATAAACTTGGCCAGCCACAGCTGAAACCACTGATTTATGGTATTGCTATTTTGGCAATTGAATTTCACCCCAGAAAAAAATATATCCTTTGCCGAACGCTATTAAACTTGGCCAGCCACAGCTGAAACCACTGATTTATGGTATTGCTATTTTAGCAATTGAATTTCACCCCAGAACAAAATATATCCTTTGCCGGACACTATTAAACTTTTCCAGCCACAGCTGGAGCACCAGATTTATGGTATTTATATTTTTGAAACTGAATTTCACCCCAGGAAATAATATATTCTATGCCGGACACTATCAAACTTGGCCAGCCACTGCTGGGACACCAGATTTATGGTATTGCTATTTTGGCAACTGAATTTCACCCCAGAAAATAATAAATCCTTTGCCGGACACTATTAAACTTGGCCAGCCACTGCTGGGACACCAGTTTTGCGGTATTTCTATTTTGGCAACTGAATTTCACCCCAGAAAATAATAAATCCTTTGCTGGACACTATTTAACTTGGCCTGCAACTGCTGGGACACCAGATTTACGATATTGCTATTTTGGCAATTGAATTTCACCCCAGAAAAAATATATATCTTTTGCCGGACACTATTAAACTTGGCCAGCCACTGCTGGGACACCAGATTTACGGTATTGCTATTTTGGCAATTGAATTTCACCCCAGAAAAAAATATATCCTTTGCCGGACACTATTAAACTTGGCCAGCCACAGCTGAAACCACTTATTTATAGTATTGCTATCTTGGCAATTGAATTTCACCCCAGAACAAAATATATCCTTTGCCGGACACTATTAAACTTGTCCAGCCACAGCTGGAACACCAGATTTACGGTATGTATATTTTTGAAACTGAATTTCACCGCAGAAAATAATATATCCTATGACGGACACTATGAAACTTGTCCAGTCACAGCTGGAACACCAGATTTACGGTATTGCTATTTTGGCAATTGAATTTCACCCTAGAACAAAATATATCCTTTGCTGGACACTATTAAACTTGGCCAGACACAGCTGAAACCACTGATTTATGGTATTGCTATTTAGGCAAATGAATTTCACCCCAGAACAAAATATATCCTTTGCCGGACACTATTAAACCTTGCCAGCCACTGCTGGGACACCAGATTTAGGGGATTGCTATTTTGGCAATTGAATTTCACCTCAGAAAAAAATCTATCCTTTGCCAAACAGCAGAAAGTATTACACTTGGCTAGCCACAGCTGGAACGCCAGATTTAGGGGATTGCTATTTTGGCAATTGAATTTAACCCCTCAATAAAATATAGAAATTTCTATCCTGAGTTTCTAGGGGTGACAATAAGCACAGCCAAGCCTCTGATGTAGGATATAGCAAAAAAAAAAACTAGTATTGACGGATTGATGGACTTGGTGGCAGCTTGTGCTGGTGTACCACAAGACACAAAATGGCCGCCGATCACCCCAGAAAAAAGTGACAGAAAAACGCTCTGTGCAGCCTAAAAACCAGTGAGCAATTAACTAGCATAAGTTGAATGTTTCACAGCTGTAGATCGATCACTCCATTAGGTGTTTTTGCTGAGTTTTCCCTGCCTAATCTCGCTCTCACAGCAGCTGTGTCCTATCCCTGCACTAATCAGAACAGAGTGACGTGCGGCGCTACGTGACTCCAGCTTAAATAGAGGTTGGGTCACATGCTGCACTTGGCCAATCACAGCCATGCCATTAGTAGGCATGGCTGTGATGGGTTCTTAGGGCAAGAAGTAAAACGCTACCTGATTGGCTGCTGTGCTGCCCTTCAGAAAGCGGGAAGAAATCGCCGACTAACGGACCTGAACCCCAACTTTTTTGAAAATGTTCGGGTCCGGGTCCCGAACTCCCCAAAATTCGGTACGAACCCGAACTATCCAGTTCGGGGTTCGCTCATCCTTAGTCTCGATCTGAAGATGTCCAAAAGTCTCTCATCTCCCTATGCAGACAAGTGAAAGACCTTCTCAATGTAAAAACAGCAAACATTTTGCAGGCACTACGCTTTAAACACTACCTTCATGGTAATAAGAGCTCTAAGTTAATGACCAACCTGTTAAAGTCTCAAAGAGACAAATCTTTCATCCAGGCGGTAAAATCCCCAGAGGGTAGTAGACATATGAGCACACTGGCCATTGCAAAAGAATTTAGAAAATTCTATGAATCCCTATATAACCTGAAAGATGTAGCCCCACACTCTGACATTGCCCTGCAAATTAAAGACTTCTTAGGTTCGAATTAAATTCCCCCTCTATCTGAAGAAAACATATTGGGTTTACTTCAACCTTTTACAGCAAAGGAGGTGACGCAGATCCTGAAAACCATCCCATCTGGGAAGAGCCCGGGACCGGATGGATTTCCCATAGTTTACTACAAAAAGTTTAGAGACCTACTTGTCCCATACTTTGTAAAAATATGCAACTCCTTACTTCAAGGGGAAACTCTTCCCCCTCAGGCTCAGGCAGCACATATTACGGTGCTACACAAAGAGGGGAAAGATCAAGAGGCCTGTGGGAGTTATAGACCCATCTCCCTACGTAATACGGATTTAAAATTGTGGGACAAGCTATTGAGTGCTAGAATCTCAAAACTGCTCTCTGGGCTTGTAAGGGAGGAGCAAGTGGGGTTTGTACCGGGCCGCGAGGGGAGACACAATGTTAGCAGGGTAGTACATGCCGTGTACCATGCTAAGAGGGACTGAGTCCCACTAGTTCTTCTGGGACCTGACGCTAAAAAAGGCGTTCGACAGAGTCAGTTGGTTGTATATGCGTACCTCCTTGGAAGCATTTGGTTTCCCAGACCAGTTTATCAGTGCCATATTCTCATTGTACTCATCCCCGTCGGCACGTATTATGATAAATGGGACTCTGTCGGACGCCTTTATGATTCGGAATGGCATGCGACAGGGGCATCCCCCACGCTCTTCATACTTTGCTCTTAAAATTCAGACAATCTCCTAAGGTCCAAGGACTGAGGTTTGGCACGTATACCCATATGATGGCGGCATTTGCCGATGATTTGCTCTTTACACTCACTGACCCAGTTGAGACTATGACTGATATTCTGGACATTTTTCAGAAGTTTGGTAGGCTTTCAAACTTTAAGACTAATCTGGACAAATCGGAAGCATTGGGAATATCGCTCTCCTCTAAACAACAAACCCAGCTGAAGAACATGACCCCCTTTAAGTTGCCTTCAACAGCCATTAAACACCTGGGTATTAATATCCCGAATTTCCCCAAGTTATTATTCAGGCTGAAGTTCCCTCCTCTGCTGAACAAGATTGAAACCTTCCTGGCCAAAAGCTCTATACCTTCCTTATCCTGGTTAGGGAGGAAAAATGTTATCACGGCTTACATTCTGCCACAATTATTGTACACTTTGAGATCCCTACTAGAGATGGCCCGAACTATCCGCCGGCGAACAGTTCCCGGCGAACATAGCTTGTTCGCGTTCGCCTCAACGGGCGAACACATGTGATGTTCGGTCCGACCCCTATACATCATCATTGAGCAAACTTTGACCCTGTACCTCACAGTCAGCAGACACATTCCATTTTCCTTTATATACATATTGCAGTTGCCTGGCCTGCCTGTGTGTGAGGAGCTGCAGGCCCACAGACTATAGTGTGCCCACTGCCAGTGCCCACCCCTGTCATCCCGTGTCGCACAGGACTTTGCATAAAAAAAAAGCATTTCATTTTTACACTTTAATCTAAGGTTAGTTGCCTGCCAGTGTGTGTCAGGCTGACTTCCACTGACTGTAGTGTGCCCACTGCCAGTGCCCACCACTCATACCGGCTGGCACAGGACTTTGCATAAAAAAGGCATTTAATTTTTACACTTTAGTGTAATTTCAGCTGCTTGCCTGCTGCTAGTGTGTGTCAGGCCGACTTCAACTGACTGTAGTGTGCCCACTGCCAGTGCCCACCCCTGTCATCCCGTGTGGCACAGGACTTTGCATAACAAAAAGGCATTTAATTTTTACACTTTAGTGTAATTTCAGTTGCTTGCCTGCTGCCAGTGTGTGTCAGGCCCTCTTCCACTGACTGTAGTGTGCCCACTGCCAGTGCCAACCACTGATACCGGGTGGCACAGTAGCTTGCCGATAAATAAGGCATTTAATTTTTAGACAGTAGTCTAAATTCAGTTGCTTGCCTGCTGCCAGTGTGTGTCAGGCCCTCTTCCACTGACTGTAGTGTGCCCACTGCCAGTGCCAACCACTCATACCGGGTGGCACAGTAGCTTGCCGATAAATAAGGCATTTAATTTTTAGACAGTAGTCTAAATTCAGTTGCTTGCCTGCTGCCAGTGTGTGTCAGGCCCTCTTCCACTGACTGTAGTGTGCCCACTGCCAGTGCCAACCACTCATACCGGGTGGCACAGTAGCTTGCCGATAAATAAGGCATTTAATTTTTACACTTTAGTGTGTAATTTCAGTTGCTTGCCTGCTGCCAGTGTGTGTCAGGCCCTCTTCCACTGACTGTAGTGTGCCCACTGCCAGTGCCAACCACTGATACCGGGTGGCACAGTAGCTTGCCGATAAATAAGGCATTAAATTTTTAGACAGTAGTCTAAATTCAGTTGCTTGCCTGCTGCCAGTGTGTGTCAGGCCCTCTTCCACTGACTGTAGTGTGCCCACAGCCAGTGCCAACCACTCATACCGGGTGGCACAGTAGCTTGTCGATAAATAAGGCATTTAATTTTTAGACAGTAGTCTAAATTCAGTTGCTTGCCTGCTGCCAGTGTGTGTCAGGCCCTCTTCCACTGACTGTAGTGTGCCCACTGCCAGTGCCAACCACTCATACCGGGTGGCACAGTAGCTTGCCGATAAATAAGGCATTTAATTTTTACACTTTAGTGTGTAATTTCAGTTGCTTGCCTGCTGCCAGTGTGTGTCAGGCCCTCTTCCACTGACTGTAGTGTGCCCACTGCCAGTGCCAACCACTCATACCGGGTGGCACAGTAGCTTGCCGATAAATAAGGCATTTAATTTTTAGACAGTAGTCTAAATTCAGTTGCTTGCCTGCTGCCAGTGTGTGTCAGGCCCTCTTCCACTGACTGTAGTGTGCCCACTGCCAGTGCCAACCACTCATACCGGGTGGCACAGTAGCTTGCCGATAAATAAGGCATTTAATTTTTAGACAGTAGTCTAAATACAGTTGCTTGCCTGCTGCCAGTGTGTGTCAGGCCCTCTTCCACTGACTGTAGTGTGCCCACTGCCAGTGCCAACCACTCATACCGGGTGGCACAGTAGCTTGCCGATAAATAAGGCATTTAATTTTTAGACAGTAGTCTAAATTCAGTTGCTTGCCTGCTGCCAGTGTGTGTCAGGCCCTCTTCCACTTACTGTAGTGTGCCCACTGCCAGTGCCAACCACTCATACCGGGTGGCACAGTAGCTTGCCGATAAATAAGGCATTTAATTTTTAGACAGTAGTCTAAATTCAGTTGCTTGCCTGCTGCCAGTGTGTGTCAGGCCCTCTTCCACTGACTGTAGTGTGCCCACTGCCAGTGCCAACCACTCATACCGGGTGGCACAGTAGCTTGCCGATAAATAAGGCATTTAATTTTTACACTTTAGTGTGTAATTTCAGTTGCTTGCCTGCTGCCAGTGTGTGTCAGGCCCTCTTCCACTGACTGTAGTGTGCCCACTGCCAGTGCCAACCACTCATACCGGGTGGCACAGTAGCTTGCCGATAAATAAGGCATTTAATTTTTAGACAGTAGTCTAAATACAGTTGCTTGCCTGCTGCCAGTGTGTGTCAGGCCCTCTTCCACTGACTGTAGTGTGCCCACTGCCAGTGCCAACCACTCATACCGGGTGGCACAGTAGCTTGCCGATAAATAAGGCATTTAATTTTTAGACAGTAGTCTAAATTCAGTTGCTTGCCTGCTGCCAGTGTGTGTCAGGCCCTCTTCCACTTACTGTAGTGTGCCCACTGCCAGTGCCAACCACTCATACCGGGTGGCACAGTAGCTTGCCGATAAATAAGGCATTTAATTTTTAGACAGTAGTCTAAATTCAGTTGCTTGCCTGCTGCCAGTGTGTGTCAGGCCCTCTTCCACTGACTGTAGTGTGCCCACTGCCAGTGCCAACCACTCATACCGGGTGGCACAGTAGCTTGCCGATAAATAAGGCATTTAATTTATAGACAGTAGTCTAATTTCAGTTGCTTGCTTGCTGCCAGTGTGTGTCAGGCCCACTTCCACAGACTGTAGTGTGCCCACTGCCAGTGCCAACCACTCATACCGGGTGGCACAGTACCTAGCACGTGTAGTACCACTTATCTAAAAAAAAAATGACAGGCAGAGTCAGGCCACCCCGCAGGGGCCGTCGTGGTCGTGGTGCTGTGATTTCCACTGTCCCTGGAATAATGCCCAGTTTTCAGAGGCCACGTACCCTGAACCCGAAAAATTCTGAGGACGTAGTTGACTGGCTTAGACAGGGCACCCAATCTTCAACAGCTTCCGCTAAGAACCTTGACGCACCATCCTCCTCCAGATCAGCTTCGGTCACCTGCTCTCAAGTTACCACGCACCCGCCCGTCGCCACCACCACCACTACCACCACAGCCACTTCACTTGATCCGTCAGAGGAGTTATTTACACATCAGTTGGATGCAATTAGTGATGCGCAACCATTATTGCCAGATGATGTAGATTACGGGGATATGTCTCAGTCAGGCAGGATTACACACATGGACGCACAGTGTGATGATGATGATGATGATGTTGTACCCGCTGCTGCTTCTTTTGCTGAGGTGTCAGATACAAGTGAAGCGGTTGATGATGACGATGTGTCCACGGATGCCACGTGGGTGCCTGCTCGAAGAGAAGAAGAGGGGGAAAGTTCTGAAGGGGAGACAGAGAGAATGAGGAGACGAGTTGGAAGCAGGGGGAGGTCGTTGCAAGGAGTTAGTGGGACAGTCAGACAGCATGTATCGGCACCTGGGGTCAGCCAGACAGCACGCCAGACAACGCATGCTGTTGCCACCACCAGAATGCCGTCATTGCAAAGCTCAGCAGTGTGGCATTTTTTGTGCGTGTCTGCCTCTGATAAAAGCAATGCCATTTGCAACCTGTGCCAAAAGAAACTGAGTCGTGGGAAGTCCAACACCCACCTTGGTACAACTGCTTTGCGAAGGCACATGATCTCACATCACAAACGCCTATGGGATCAACACATGAGTACAAGCAGCACACAAACTCAAAGCCACCATGCTCCTCCTGGTCCAGCATCTTCAGCCACGTCAACCACTGCTGTCCTCCCTGCCCCCTCTCAACCACCCGCCACTCCATCTCTCACCTTCAGCAGTTCCTGCTCATCTGCCCACAGTCAGGTGTCTGTCAAGGACATGTTTGAGCATAAGAAGCCAATGTCACAAAGTCACCCCCTTGCCCGGCTACTGACAGCTGGCTTGACGGAACTCTTAGCCCGCCAGCTTTTACCATACCAGCTGGTGGAGTCTGAGGCCTTCAAAAAATTTGTCGCTATTGGGACACCACAGTGGAAGGTACCCGGACGAATTTTTTTTTCAAAAAAGGCAATCCCAAACCTCTACCATGTCATTGAAAAGGAAGTCATGGCATCTCTGGCATACAGTGTTGGGGCAAGGGTCCATCTGACCACTGATACCTGGTCTGCAAAGCACGGTCAGGGCAGGTATATCACGTATACTGCGCATTGGGTCAACCTGCTGACAGCTGACAAGCATGGAATGCGTGGCTCCGCAGCGGAGTTGGTGACACCACCACGACTTGCAGGCAGACCTACTGCCACCTCCTCTACTCCTACTCCATCCACTTCAATATCCTCCTCGGCTGAGTCCTCTTCTGCTGCGGCGTCTGGCTGCACATCAACTGATTCCCCCCAGCTCCCCAGGGGCTATTCCACATCCCGGATACGACAGTGTCACGCTACCTTGGGGTTGACTTGCCTGAAAGCAGAGGGCCACACAGGACCAGCACTCCTGTCCGCCCTGAACGCACAGGTGGATCAGTGGCTGACCCCGCACCAACTGGAGATCGGCAAAGTGGTGTGTGACAATGGAAGCAATCTGTTGGCGGCATTAAATTTGGGCAAGTTGTCACATGTGCCGTGCATGGCACATGTGTTGAATCTCATCGTACAACGTTTTGTGTCTAAGTACCCAGGCTTACAGGACGTCCTCAAGCAGGCCAGGAAGGTGTGTGGCCATTTCAGGCGTTCCTACACGGCCATGGTGCACTTTTCAGATATTCAGCGGCGAAACAACATGCCAGTGAGGCGCTTGATATGCAACAGCCCGACACGTTGGAATTCAACACTCCTAATGTTTGACCGCCTGCTCCAACAAGAAAAAGCCGTCAACGAGTATTTGTATGACCGGGGTGCTAGGACAGCCTCTGCGGAGCTGGGAATCTTTTTGCCACGTTACTGGACACTCATGCGCAATGCCTGTAGGCTCATGCGTCCTTTTGAGGAGGTGACAAACCTAGTCAGTCGCACCGAAGGCACCATCAGCGACCTCATCCCATTTGTTTTCTTCCTGGAGCGTGCCCTGCGAAGAGTTCTGGATCAGGCTGTAGATGAGCGTGAAGAGGAAGAGGAAGAGTTGTGGTCACCATCACCACCAGAAACAGCCTTGTCATCATCGCTTGCCAGACCTGCAGCAACGCTGGAAGAGGAGTATGAGGAAGAGGAGTCAGAGGAGGAATGTGGCGGCTTTGAGGAGGAGGAAGACCAACCACAGCAGGCACCCCAGGGTGCTCGTTGTTGTCACCTATCTGGGACCCATGGTGTTGTACGTGGCTGGGGGGAAGAACAGACCGTCAATGACATCAGTGAGGACGAGGAACGGGAAATGAGTAGCTCTGCATCCAACTTTGTTCAAATGGGGTCTTTCATGCTTTCATGTCTGTTGAGGGACCCACGTATAAAAAGGATAAAGGAGAACGATCTGTACTGGGTGGCCACGCTACTAGACCCCGGTATAAGCAGAAAGTGGCAGAAATGTTACCAAATTACCGAAAGTCGGAAAGGATGCAGCAGTTCAAAACCAAACTAAAAAATATGCTTTACACAGCTTATAAGGGGATGTCACAGCACAGCGGGAATCTAACAGGGGAAGAGGTGAGTGTAATCCTCCTCCTACCACGGCGGCAAGGACTGGACGATTTACAGATGTGTTGTTGATGGAGGACATGCGGAGCTTTTTCAGTCCTACTCATCGCCACAGCCCTTCGGGATCCAGCCTTAGAGAACGACTCGACCGACAGGTAGCAGACTACCTCGCCTTAACAGCAGATATCGACACTCTGAGGAGCAATGAACCCCTTCACTACTGGGTGTGCAGGCTTGACCTGTGGCCTGAGCTATCCCAGTTCGCGATAGAACTTCTGGCCTGCCCTGCTTCAAGTGTCCTGTCAGAAAGGACCTTCAGTGCAGCAGGAGGCATTGTCACTGACAAGAGAAGTCGTCTCGGTCAAAAAGTGTTGATTACCTCACCTTCATAAAGATGAATGAGGCATGGATCCCGAAGGGACTGACAGTGGGGGATACGTTTGACTAACAAAAGGCCTGATTACATGCCTTGGCCTCAAAATGGTCCCCACGCTGCTGTATTTAATGTCTGCATACCGGATGACTTTCGTGAATTTTCCACCACCAACTAGGGTTCAAGCCGCAATGTTTTAGTCACTTTTCTGCCTGGAAAACATCAATTTTTCCGGCCGCTGCTACAATAGCGGCTGCAACAGTGCCATTATTTTTCAGGCATGTGTACATGCCTAATTTTTCTGTCCTATGGTGCAGCACTGTGGCTGCAAAAACAAACCAAAAAAAAAGGCACATAGAAGTGTCAATTCCCCTTCGTGATCGTTACCTTGTTGTGGTGAAGGGGCTTCCGTATCACAATGAAGCAATCATCACCTCTATAAGTGTGTTGGCTATGTTGCCACACCCCAGATGATAAGGCCGTTGCTTCATTATGGTCAGACCAAAAGCGATCGGACGGCTGGATAATATTTCATAGAAAAAACAAAATAATTTACCTTTTTTTTATATGTTGTATGGGTTTTTAATACATAAAATAAAAAATCATAATAAAGTCTCTTAATAGTTTATTAGAAATGATGCAGGCAATTAAAAAAATCCCCATCAATTCCAATACAAAGCAAGTACAGAGCTCATAACTAAATTATTTCATGATGTTGTAATGGTTCGCTAATTCGACAATGGTTAATCAATTCGACCGGATAGGGTCCGTAACAGGGATTA